>CM070033.1:154892505-154913983 GCA_036250615.1 Ptychadena robeensis
CCCCCCCCCCCCCCTGTGTACACTTAGATGAACAGTGTATGACCTTTCAGGAACTTTAGTAGACAGCAAACATCACTACAATGAAGTAAGAACAGTGAACAATGAAACAAGACACATTGCAAGAATATTCGTTTTTTTTCCTTCATAGCCTTTGACTTCAGGGGGACAATATGTCAGGAACATTTATTAGAAACAAGAACTGATTATCACAGCATCCCTTTATATTTCTGGTCATGCAATTAGTTGTCTGCAAAGTTCCCCCTCCATGCTGTTTCCTTTGTGCAGTTTCAGCCACCCTCTACCTTTGGAAATCTTATCATTACATCTCTTTTATCCTCCTGTCATAGGACCTTAAATCTCCATTGTTCTCTACTGGACGCATCATATAAATAGTACAGGATGTCTTTTTTCAAAGGAACCTGTGCCCAAATCATGCACATTAAAGGCTTTGTTTCCACCACGTTAAGGGATGCGCTGCTTTAATGCATTAACCTTAATGTCCAAGGGTCATGTTAGGTTGCAGCAATGATGCGTTTCTAAAGCAGCATCAGGGGGATTTTTTTCTGGTTTATACGAAGTACAGAGAACACATATAAAATTACCCGCGTGTTTTTGATGTGCTCATACTTGCTTTGAGTTGGGTGGTGGAAAAATAGCCTAAGCATTTCAATTTTGAACAAGCGAGGGCATTAATGGAAAAGTCGACTACTCGATGACTGGACTTCAGAGGCACAGAGGCTCCTGAGAGAAGTCATCACATCTCGTGTTTTTCTCCTCTCTCTGTATGCACATGTTACACTGACACACATTCTTTGACTTTATCAATTATTATAGTCACTTCTTAAACACAAGACATGGCAAACCGCATGGTGACCTCCACAATTTGTGAGTCCATGTTAAAGTACAAGAAAAGTACTAGCATTAAACATGGGCGATGCAAGGACTGCCATGAGTGGTAAAGTCTAGAGTAGAGGTTTTGACAATTTGGAGTTAATTGCAAAGCCCCTGAGCATGGTATCATCACCAAACTTGTTTGAGATGTAGAGAAGGGGTGGGGGCAAACTTCAAAAAAGTATGGCTCTAACACAAATAGTTTTTTGTATAAATTAAGTTCAAAATGAATTTAAAATGTCAAAAATCTAAATTTCGACTTTGACTTTGAACTTCTTTTTTGCAAAAACTACATGTGCTAGAGCAAAACTTTTTTCCCCAATGTTCCCACAACCCTTATCTACATGGTGATGATTCAGGGGCATTGCAATCAGCTCACAAAGTCAGCTATTCAAAAATGTTACCATCTGTAGTCCAGAGCACATTGAGTAGCTTTACAGTTAAATTTCTTTTATAATGACATTGTCTGTGTATAATGTTGACTCATTCTGTGTGTCTTTGCTGCTGCCCTTAAAGCTGTGCCCGCTTTCTGTTTTGTGCCTAACTTTATCAAAAAATTCAAGGTATTAGCCTATGTTGTTTTATTATCATATTGTTTTTTTGTCATATAAGAGTATATGTATGTATGTATGAACTTGTAAAAGCTAATTTAATTTAGTTAATTTTTGGACACTTGTGTTCCTCTGCTGCGCCTGTGTGACTACATCATCTAATGACTAATCGACTCGACTCGAGTCATGGATGACTGGACTTGATAAAGTTTTAAGTCATTAAAAGTCCCCACCCACGTACCGAGTGGGGACCGCCAGATGAGCTGTGCAGTGCAGCGTGATGACATCATCACCTTGCTCTCTATTGCTCACAGCATCCACGGGCACCCTTTTTGTGTCGGCTGGTCATTTTAATGGGGAAGCCGGTCGCCATTGAAACTAATGGCATCTGCCAGAGATTTAAGGACATGTCCGTTCTCTGGCCACAACTTCTGGCCGCAAATTCGTCCGCCACTCGTTGCGTGTGTGGGGACCCTTATGCCCTAGAACAAACCATAGAGTTATAAAACAAATCAGCATTGATCTTTATCAGCATTCATCTTTATCTAAAATAATCGCAAATAAATAAGCTGCTAGCTGTCTAATGCAAACAACCAGTAGATCTTTCTAAATCAGGTGAAGGTGACTGTAGAGCTTTTGGTGTGATCCTTCAAAACATGTGTGTGTGTGAAATCTGTAATGTATGCCCTTGCTTAGGTTGGTTTTATTCAACAATATGCAGGTTAAAAGAATAAAGTGCTGATAGTAAATGTGTACTTTACCTGACAAACTTCTTAAAAAACGCTGTATACTTTGGTCTCTATTGTGATAGCAGTAAACAAAAACAAGCATGTAGCCAGTAAGACAGAACTTCATGCTCATTCCAAATCCATAGTCAAAATATTGTTGAAGCTACTAGCATTACAGCAACGAGAGTAGCATTTTCAGAAAGGTCAAGAATATCATCCTTTGCGTTTTTCTTTTAATTGTCTTCCAATTACATTTGGGCAAGTATTTCTGCACTAATCTATACCTGTAATAGCAGTATTCGCCCTGATACAGCAGATTCATGGAGATGATAAATATACTATAATCCTGCAAGTCTTTGGTATATCTTATGGCACGAACCACACTTTCTCAGTGCTGCAATAAGTCGGCATGAATAGGAATAAATACCTGAATCTTCCAGGGCGCTGTATAAATTTACTTAATTTTGCCACGTAAGGTCAAAGTGACCTCTAGAGATGAAGAAAGCCAGAAACACCATTGCTTAATCATTAGACTGTCTCTACATGTTACATGGGGGTAGAAAGTGTATAGGCCTGACAAAAGCAAAGTGAGGGAGAAAAAACAGTTTCAGGAGTCATACAACGTAGGTCACAGTGACCCTGCTTTCAATAGAAATTGAGATTATTATAAGGGCTTTCCACACAAAAGATTTATAGTTATAGCTCTGCCTATGCTTGCATTAGTTCTGTTCTGTTGTTCTTTTTGCCTGGTATTTGCCTAGTAATTGCTTTTTCTGCATTTACATTTTCTATTGTAAAATTTGCAAAATTACCAAAGAACTTCCCTGACCCTCTAGGTTTTGCAAATACAAGTTTTGTTTTAACTGTGGTCTAAAAAAACTTCTGTGCCAATCTTCTGTTCCTTCTATGTATTTCTTTATAGATTTACTGTGGCTAATAATGTACAAGTAGAAATCTCAATTTAAAGTAGACCTAAGCTGCAAGTTTATGTAAACCAAGGGTGCCCCACACTTTTATTTTTTTTTACTTTTGAAATGATCAAAAAAGTAAAAAAAATGTTTTTACTACGTATACTTTATTTTGAAACATATTTTGTTTACCTTACATAACAGCATGAAGATGTATGGCACAATACAATACCATGCATACATTTGGCCTTGTGTTAATAAAGATAAGAAATAAAAAAAAAACAGGGCTCTGCAATCTACTCCTGTTGCCTTTGCGATCCACAAGTTGATTGCAATCTATCTGTTTAGCCAGACATAGACATGCTCATTCCTGGCAGTAGTTGCAGGCGACGTGAGCACACACGCCAAAAGCATGGTGGACCCTGGTCTGCAACTACAGGGGTGTCCACCTTGCAGTTTCGACCCAAAAAGCCGGCAGGTCCTGTCGGTACTTTTTGTGGCCGATCCTGTTGTAGTCGGTTAACTTGGAGGGGAGTCTCCTCCTCCTCCAAGTTAATTGGCTACAATCTGCCGGGAAACCTGTCAGTTCTGTAGCGGACTCCTCACAGCGTGGTGACGTCACCACGCTGTGAGGAGTCTGCTACAAGCCGGCCATGGATTGAGACGTCTATAGCCGTCAAACCAGCTTAGCAATGATAGTTTCCATCAAAGGTGCCTGAAGCAGGCACCTTTGATGGAAACTACCATTGCTAAGCTGGTTTGCTTGGTTGGTGTTCTGGTTCACCATCACCACCATTTATAATTTTCTGAACCACTGAGCCAGACTATGTATGTACCCAGGGACATTTCTAGTATTTATGCAAAAGTTGTTAAGCTTTCCGATTGGGTGCTACCAAAAAAGTGTGTAGATGGGGTGCAAGTTTATTTCAATGTGTGACTGAAACTATTCAAACCAAAATAGCAGCTTTACATACAGTCAATTATTACCATTTAGAAACCCCTCAGCTTTAATGTTTTTTTTTAGTTCTAGTCTACTTCCAGTCAATTTAGTCTCATTATTGTGCACAGGTTAATTACTTTAATTGCTATATGATTATACTAAATAGCACTTATACATACTTCTTTACCCTAATTTTGGGGTGGTGTTAAACTGGACAGATCTAACCTTCTTTTAAGGACCACTATTCAATTCACTATGCAGAGGCCATTCTTGGCCATCAGTTTAAGCAACATCCAATAGAGATACCCTTATAGTAGGGCGTTGAGAGACTCCCTGAGGTGCATTTATGCTGTTAGGGTAGCTGGGATCTCTGTTGGGTACTTATGCCAGGAGTGTCCACATGTACACCCTGCATAGCCTTCAAACAAAATCTTTAATGCTTTATTTCTAAAAAGTCAAATAGGCTGTTCACTTGAAAAATTGGGTATGTGCACATAAATAAAGTTACTCATATTTACAAAAGTGGTGATCAACAACCAAAAAGATTGCTTCTTTCCAGTCTGATTACCACTTGTAGGTAATCACCATTATTGAAAGCTGGTGGTTAGCAAGTGCCAATCAGCATAAAGAGCGGTAAATAGAGGCTACAACCGAAATCAATTCTTGTTGCTGTAATAATTGCGAATGCTCTATTTAAGAGTTTAAGATTAGATAATCTTGATTATCAGGATAATATTTTTTACACTTTTATAAATAAGGTGTTATGTCATTATGATAAAGACTTATAAAAGTTGTCAACAAGTGGAGAATAGTTTTGTTTGCCTCCATTTTGTAAATAAGTAGAGATGGTCGTGAAATGTAAAATATTTTATTTGTTATAACGTTTTTTTAGGGTAATAGAAATGCAATTTTCCCTCTTTTGGTATGTGGTATGTGGTATGGCTGATTGCAGGGGGATGTTGTGCTGATCTCAGAGGGAATATTAGGCCACCATAAGGGGGGGTGGGGGGTCATGTGAGAAGTCTGTGTGGTAAGCAGACTGCACCGGATTTTTGGTGAATCGATCGACCAAGAGGGATTCTAATCGATAAAAAATTGATCGGGCAAAGATGACCACATGTTGGTAAATTTCAGTAAATCGACAGGTTTTCTTGGAATTTCCATCGATTTGTATCCAAAGGTGTTATGGAGAACTCAAGAAATGAATCGATCGGTTGTGATCACATTATATTTCCAAAACCGATCATTTTAAATTGATTGTTTTTCAAATAATCGCATTTTAAGTAGATGGAATGGAATATAAAGCTGTGTATGCCCAAAATAACTCTCTGTGAGGGACTACAAGCAAGAGCCAGCAAGATCTGAATGTTGGGGATTTTCCTTAGCCATAGGTAGAGGACAACCATGGGGTTCTAAACACAGCCTAACCTGAGCAGTGGCACCACCACCCAGGAACACACTGTTAGGCATAAACTACAACTATTCCAAGCAAGTACCTTTTTTCCTGGACTAGATGTGTCTGACGCATGGAATTTAATGGCCCCAGTATCTCCAGCGTGGTATTGGGTTATGTGTCTTGCTACTGGTTTTGAGGGATTTTTGGTGTTTATATCATAAATATGGTCCCGGATGTGGAATCTAAATTCACGCTTAGTCTTTCCCACATAGAAGCATTTGCAAGAGCACACGAGTAGGTAAACGATCGCCTGGGTCCTGCAATTGACATGGTGCTTGGGTTTAAGTGTTTGTCCGTTTGGTAGACTGATGGTACTACCTGGTAGTATCTATTTGCATTGATTACAGTTTTGGCATTTATGAGTGCCCATTGGTAATCTGGAATCTTGTCTAGATGGTATGTAATGGCTGTCAACTAGGTAATCCCGTATAGAATGGGATTTCCTATAGGTTATAGCAGGTTTTTCAGGTACAAAACGCCCTACAGTGTCGTCTGCCATTAGCAGATACCAGAAGCGATCTATGATATTCCTGATGAGAAGTGTGGTTAGTGATGAGCGACTAGGCAATATTCAAATTCGCGTAATTTCGCGAATATCCGCCATAATATTCGATTCCATATTCGTAATCTCGAATATCCGCACTTACGACATGAATTGCGATCTACAAATCGCAATTGCGACCCAATATGCGCAATGCATGCAAGTCAATGGTGCTCGGATATTCGACTGGGAGAATATCCGTCATTTTCGTTTTAAAAAATCGCATTGCGATTATATAATCGCGATCCCATTCATTGCAATGGATTGCGATTATAAAATTGTGATTATCAAAGCGCGAAGAATCGCGATCGCGTCGGATATCCGATGATATATTCACGAATATTCGCAAAATGGCGAAATAGCGATATTCGAGCTAAATATTCGAAAATCGAATATTCGAGCTCAACACTAGTGTTGGTCTGAAAGACTTGAAGCTTTGAGGTGTACATACTAATAAAAGCCAGCCAAAGTCAAGGTCAAGAGCTTATTGAGAAAATGTGCACCTGGGTTATAGAGAGAGACAGTTTACCTCAACCTGCTCATCACATGCCAGGCACATGACTGTGATCACCTAAATTATTAGAGATACAGTATAATGTTCCCGCAACAATTCCCTACACCTCAAACACATTTTCTGAGGATACCATGTTTAGGGGCTTTGCAATTAATTCAAAAAGTCAGCTAGTTGATATTTTGTGAAAATTCAATTACCATCTCCATAAATAAGTCACTTATTTCCATTGGACCAACTTTGAAGTGGGCCAGCATATTTAGAGTCAGAGTAAATTATACAGTCTTATCTTCTGCATTCAGATTTTGCTCTCCACTAGTTAAGGTTAGAGTGTTTTCTGCAGCGGTTCCAGGCTACATAGAGCTGATCACCCAGGTTATCAAGCATAAAAGGACGAAGGACACAACAAAGGAGAAACCTGAAAAGTGACAATGAACATTCATAACATATCAGTTGAAAAAGTAGAATGTACAGCAGACATGTAACAAACAGATCATGAGAAAAGGTGATGCTAAGTTGCAAGTTCTCATCCTTGCCTACAATGCATCGGTACCAGTCGCCATGGGAACCCAGGACCTGTATGCAGGTAAGAATCCTCCAGGCTGCAGGTCACATTTTTAGCATGCTTTAGTAAATCATTAAATTCCAACATCCATTTTTTTATCCAGTAAATCAAATAAACAAATTTGCTTAGATATTGTTATGTGGAATGTATTACACTGTGCCTAATGTACAGTGTGTCCTTCAGAATGCTTTATATCAGTAGACTGCAGCTGCTCAAATCATTCTCTAAAATATATGCAATATTATCTTCACCTTTGTGTATTCATTTTGAACCATGTAATTGGCCAGTTTTAATAACTTGGCACTAGTGTTCTCGATGTCCCTACTCCAAGCAGTAGATGATTTAGGAGGAGCTAATGGAAGTAGATGAAGAGAAACCTCTGCAAGACAGGCAAATTGATAATTATTTTCACATTTCAAAGCAAAAGATACTCATTTAAAATTTAGGTCATCTTTAAAGTTTGAAGCAAGTCAAATGGTGAAAAGCTACTGAAGGGTCTCGTCACACCAGGATTTACATATCTGTCTCCTCTCTGAGCCTGCATCTTAGGCCTAGTGTCTATTGACATGCTTTTTCCATATGATATAATTGTCCGTTGAGCTTTGCATAAATACTGAATTTTTTTAACACAGTAAAAGTGTGTGCGCATTTTGAGGATGCATTTGTGGTAAATGTGTCCATCAACTAGACTAGAGACTTAAGCTAATCATACGTGCATCAACTTTTGTTCCATCAATTCTCGATTTCCAAACTTCTGCTATTTCAATATTAACTGTCAACCCAATGTGGATTGATGGTACTACCACAGTGTAATCAATAAAAAACTGATTCCTTATGTCACAGACGCTTGCAGTTCCCGTTCTGTTCTTTTGTCTCAGTGGACCAGAGCTAGAAGTATTCCCCAGTATCGGTATTCATCAGCTACCAACTGCATGTCTGCGTCCGTGGAACACAGTGGGCAACAATGTTCATCAACCCTTGCAGGATGCTCTGGTGAACACCAGGAGGTTCCTTAGGCTCTGCTCCCCGGATTACACTTTTGTTAATTTTTGATTAGGGATAAGAGAAAATATATGGGATTCAAATTAGGTTGACACCAAACAAAGATTTTAGAAAAAATATATAATCACATTTATTAATACCAAAATAAGTTTCCACATCTGGTGCAGATAAAAACATGTGCCGACTAAGGTCTATGTGCCGACTATGATTGATAATTCTCCAAAGGCGACCTCAACGTTTCACCCGACTAGGGCTTCCTCAGGAGGTAGTCATGGAGTAGAAAATCTAATATCAAAACATTGCAAAAGATTTAGAAATCATGTGTTAACTTTGCAGTTGTCCAGTGGGTCCACTACTTTTTTTATCATTGCTGTCAGCAGGCATGTGACCCCTGCTCTGGTGTCACCCCCCATGACACCTTAAATTTGATTGTTTTCCAGTTATGAAGATCAGGTAAGAAAGGAATAGATTTCCAGATAAACAACTAATTTTACCGCTTGATTGCATAGAAAAATCGACCCGTGTATGACTAGCTTTAGTCCTGAAGATAAAAGCAGATCCACTGCTTTTATCTTCTGGTCACGGTTCTCCGGAACCAAGGGTGCTAAAGACCCCTAATTTGGAAGGATTGTAGGTAGTCTTGTAGTCTTTGGCTACAACCATGCAAAACATGGGGTCTCTAGCCCATCGGGCTCATTAACCAGTTAGGCTCAGGGCTTTAAAAATGCCATATTTAACTTCCCCATTCATGTCTTTAGAAAAAAATTACTGAATTTGGGGTCTCTAGCCCATCGGGTTCCAAATCTGTGGTCATTGTACAGGGGGAAGCAACAGAGCTTGGGCCCCCTATTGGTCAAAGCAGCCATATGTACCTGCATTTTCTGCATAGTGCAAGAAATTGACCTGTTGGCTAGGTGGGTGCTCAAAGAATATTAAAATTTTGTGGGAAGCTCTTCTCTACTAACATCTATGCACCAAGAAGTAACAGTGATTCCTCCATAACACTGTTCTGTATTAGGTGTTACACCCACCAGAAAAAGTAATTTCCTCAACGGATATCTTCATGTTTAATGCTATTGAGCAGTATTTAGCCACTGTCAGTTATATCACATTAAACCACTGAAGAATCAATGTTGATATACGCAAAAGTCACCTTTCAATAGAGGTCATTCATCTCATACACTGCAACTGTGTTGTAATCAATATGCTTTTTAATTTGTACTTACAAGTTTTGTACATTGTGCTATTGCTTGCCTTTTACTGAGAAGTCCACATCAGAGCAGATATAGCGGAGTGCAGTATATAAAGCTCATAGTCCTGAATACTTATCATCCATATAAAATCAATTGGAAAATGTAAAGCTGAAATGTATTCTTTTAATATATTCTCATCACTAGTTATTTCTTCTCCTTCCCTTTTCCATTTTAATAAAACATTTAAAGAAATGATTTCCATTTGTATAACACGCCTTATATTAGACACAGTGACATAATTTCTGTGTGTGTGCTTCTTGCAGAAACATAGCTGGTGATGGAAATGGCATAGTGCTGTACATAGCTTCCTCTCTACTTCAGATGCATGACCTCCATCGTGATTTACAGGACAGAAATCCTTTTAAAGTAAAGGGTAGGCCAAGTACAGCAAGAAGAAAGAGGTTGGATGATGATGTTTGTCTATCAGCAAGGAAATAATCAGAGCCCTATGTGTCTGTCTACAACTTCTTCAATTTGTCAGAGGCTGGATGTCTGCATGAAATCAGAGTAAAGGGAAGCTCCAAATCCAAATCAAGTTGGTGTTAATCTAGGGTAATCTTCTGTTTACCAGAAAGTTGTACACAGCTGCTCCCATCAGCCATAATTTATTTGCAGCTCATAAGGTCCCCACACACATAGCGAGTGATGAGCTGTGGAGAGCAATGTGATGACATCATCACGCTGCTCTTCATCGGTCAGAGTATCATTAGTTTGGACGGGGACGCTGGTTCCCATTCAAGCTAATGGCATCGGCCAGAGATTTACGGACATGTCCGTTCTCTGGCCAACCAAGCTTTGGGGCGACAGATCCCTGTCGCCCCATGTGGTCTTGAGTGATCCGCGGCCGATTTTTCTGCTGACCGACGGCCTCTAGTGTGCACACACATCGGTCAGCGGCAAAATCGGGGTGTCTGGGGACCCATAGAGAAGATACTCACAGATACTCAATAATGGCATAATTAGTCTAAATTAAGATATTTTCAAAAAATTTCAAGATTGCCATCAGGTTACAGAATAAAAGAATATGTAAAACGCTGAGCTGCTCAACTTAAACATTTGTTATAACTGGAAAACAGCTAAAAAAAACTCTGCCAATTAATTTACAGTTATGTTAATGGTTCCTGAAGGTTAAGTGGAAAGGAAAATTGCACTGCCTTCTCTGCAGATGCAGCCTCTTGGAGAAGTGTGAATGATGGTGAAGAAGGTTCTTGGCCTAGAAACCCATGTAAGCCTATAGTGTAATTGAAATTGTATGGACTGGGGTGAGAGGTGATGCTGAGCGCTGAAGGGTATATAATGGGGATCTAGGTCACTTGAAGAGAAGTCTGTGTGGGAGGCAGATGGAACCTGTCTGTCAGGAAGTACAGGTGCCCCTCAATAACATGTAAGTGAGATTCCTCTACATGGGCTCAGGGAAGGGTGAGGGATAGCCCCATAGGGAGATTGCCATGGAACGTTATATACAGGGTAGGCCATTTATATGGATACACCTTAATTAAATGGAAATGGTTGGTCATATTAACTTCCTGTTTGTGGCAGGGAACGTGCCAGCTTCAGTGCATAAAGAGGGAAACACATCATCATGTAGCAATTTCAAGGTCTCCCGATCTGACCCCCTTAGACTTTTATCCTTGGGGTCATCTGAAGGCAATTGTCTATGCTGTGAACAAACGAGATGTGCAGCACCCGAAACTACGGATACTGGAAGCCTGTGCTAGCATTTCTCCTGCTGTGTTGCTATCAGTGTGTGAAGAGTGGGAGAAGAGGGTTGCATTGACAATCCAACACAATGGGCAGCACATTGAACACATTTTATAAGTGGACAGATACTTGTAAATAACTCATGAAAGAATAAAGTTACGTTAAAACCAGATACACCATTGTTTTTCCCAATTAGTTTGATGTGTCACATGACCCTCTTCCTATTGAAAAAACAAAAGTTGGATTAAAAATGTCCGACTTCAAAATGGCCACCATGGTCACCATCCATCTTGAAAAGGTTCCCCTCCTCACATATACTAATGTGCCACAAACAGGAGCCACCAACCATTCCCATTTTATTAAGGTGTATTCATATAGATGGCCCACCCCTTAGACAAGGACTTGAGCAGCAGCACCTTTTCTTCACTGAGATAGACTGTTAAAGGCAAACACTATGATTTACCCTGCTGTCTTGGCTCAGGGGCAGTGACCGTGGCAGTCTGTATATAATCCTTAGAAAGATAATAAATAGTTGCGCTCAACTGTCAGCAGCGATTACACAGTTAAAGTGATATCAGTGACCAGAAGGGCCCTCAGTGGTGTATGGAGACTGGGCAAAGGTCACAGAGTAAAATTGGGTCAGTATAAGGGGTGAGTGTAAAATGAAGGGGGAGTGTGCCCCCCTGTAACAAAGAGCTGCCGCTCGAAATGCATCCTATTCATCCTGCTGAGCCCTCCAGCACCTGTGTCCTGGTAAGCACACGGCCCTGAGAGATCACTCCTTGCTAAGCCTGCAAACCTCCTTTAACATGAGTATTTTGTCTTTTGTTTTATTTTATTAATTACAGCACTTACTTTGTTGCACTAGGTTGTGCACCTTGTGTCCTTGTTACTATTTGTATATAATTCTTGCCTAGTAAAGTATCCAAGTTGACTATACATACTATGTGGATATCAATAATTATTCTCACATTAAGGCCTATGTATTCCTGAATGAGGGCTCTGAATCAGTGCCAGGAAGTTGGGTGATGGTAAATAGCAACTGAGGATAGATTTAATGTAACAAACTATTGTTTTGGGCCAATGCAATTTCATTTACAGGGTACATCTTGGGTCCTGCCAGGTTGCTCTTAACCAGACAAAATTAGGATCAGACAAGATGGAGTCTAGACATGTGTAGTTCATGCTCTGAAGTGTACATGCTAAGTAAAAACCTGCCAAAGTCAAGGTCAAGAATTCAGGAAAAACCAAGAACCTGGGTCAGAGAGTCTCAACAGTGGTTCCCCTAGGGGTAGGGAAACCTCAACCTGCCAGACGCTAATAGCCCCCTCCCACTACTAGAAAGCATGGAACCAATTATCCTCCTCTTTCATTGTCAAGAGTTAAGCTTTAACTCATAGTGACAATCAGCTTCCTGTCTTTAACAGGTACAGTTACCACTTCATGGAGGGAAGGCGGTGGTGTACGTTTCTATAGAACTCAAGGCTGTTTGAGTAAGCATAGAAAGTTTTTTTTTCAGAAAACATTTAGAATCAGTTTGCTGGGACATTTTTTCAATGCATGCTTCAGAGACTAAAATAAAAGCTCTGCTAGAACTGTCAAGAACATAAGATAGTGCAAGGATCAAAAGAGATGGGAAATAGCTAGAGAGTATGACAGCAGAAAATGTCAGCAACAGATATACAGCGATAGATTGATAAGTGTGTTTAGGAAACAGCCGGATGATAAGGGCGGCAAGGCACATTTATATGCCACTGCTGAGGAAAACAACAGAAACGGGATTCTGAGGCTAAACTGAAAATGTTGAATGATAACGGCTATGGAGGGTAATTTGTAGCAGGAAACAAGGCAACCATTTTATATATATATATGAAATATGGAGTTACTATAAGCAGTATTAGCTTGTTGAAGAGGTAATCTACTTCTATCTATAAACATGGCCTGTCTAAAGCTAGCCACACACAGTTCGATTTTGGTTCAATCGATGGTCGATAAGATGAATTTTTTCATCGATTGAACGAAAATCGAGAAATGCCCACATGGTACGATTGACGATAATTGTTCGATGAAGGCAGAAAAATTGATCGAATTTTGATCGGACATGTTGGAAAATCATCGTCCATTCTCCTGGATCGATTCGATATAATTAACATAGACCACTTCAATCTGAACTTCAATCATTTCCATACCAAAATCGACGATTTAAGTAATCTTTTTTATCGAAATCGCACCACAATCACAAACTCAATGTGGGGTGTATGTTGATGCGATTAAGATCGATTTTCGATTAGACGATTGAATTCCTCGATCTAATTAAGCATCGATTGAACCATAATTGAACCGTGTGTCGCTAGCTTAAGAAAGATATAATCAGTGACTGTTCATCAGTGACTCTCTACAGCTCATTGGTATCATTCATAAAAAAGTAAAACACAGTAGGTGGAAAGGTGCTGTAGGAAGAAGCTATTCTTTTTTAAACATAAAAAAAACTTTAAAAAACAACTGGCGTTACTTATTATTACTTTTTATTAATACAATAGAGGTCTACGATTAAAAAAATGTAGAGTATGTAAAAGATGAGCTAATACTACTAAATAATAGTTTTACACGAACAGTTCCAATCCCCAAATATACCATTAAATCTGTCAAATATGAAATATATGCTAGCGTGTCCATTTGTTCAAACAGATCAGCTACTTTTTTTTTTTAGTATGACACAATGTGAAATTGTATTTCAAGGGAGACAGTCTTACATGTCATCTGTGGTTGGTTATGTGATCTGATCTGTGATGTCACATCACCAAGTCTATAGATATGTACACGTGTGCCTGCCATCAGCAGATTTCCACAGCTCTACTCTAGGAGTTCCACCTGCTGTACACTCATTAATTTAGCTGGTAGAGGAAGGGAGAGGGATTCCCCAGGAGTGGAGTATGGTAAGGCTGTCCATATAAGGGTCGATACCCGTGCAATCGATGAACTCTCGAGCGCAGCGTGATGATGTCACCATGCTGCACTCAAGCTTCGTCCTTGGTCCCCCATAATGAAAATTGAACAGAATTCACCAACATGTCGGTTCCCTGTTCGATCGGTAGCCAAAATCAATACAAGCACAATCAATCTCTGTGAACGCGCACAGTGATTGATTATGGTAGAGTCGATAAACAAACCTTAACCTCCTGAAGCCAGTACGGGCCGATATCGAACTGCGCCCATGCAGGGATTGAGCACAATCGACGGCTCTCCGTGAGTTTGACAAAGACTGCTCCTGTGTCCTCAGCAGAGGTTTATAGAGATTAACAGCTTTAAAGAGATATACAGATGCTGGATTTGAAGTGAGAACATATCCATAGCCTAAAGCTGGCCATAGATGTGCCGATTCCTGGCATAATAGTCGGTCGCCCGCAACTACAGGGGTGCCCACCTTGAGGTTTCATGGCATGTGTATGGGTGACTAAATAGTAATGTTTATTAATCTATGTCTATTATAAATACATATAAAAAGTTAATTTCTGGGCAAAATAACACTTCCAAGCCTACCTTTTGGGCACTGCTAACTAATCTGGCAGGTTTCTTTGTTTTACTTGATGTTGTTAAGCTGAATATACTCACATAGGTTTCCCATTCAGGTCTCTGGGGTTTGGGGGGACCACTGATCCAGCTCCACAACCAAGTCCTTAGTGACTTCCTTAGTTCTTTCCTCTTCCATGCCACTCCTCATAGAGTAGACCATAGAACTGGGCAGCCAATATGGTTCGTCCATTTCATGCAAGCAGATGCCAGGTTTTTAAAAAAAATAGGATCTATTATTTTCAAAGAATCTATGGTTCTAGAATATATTGACTATAATTATGACTAAATACACTTGAAGCTCTTCAGCATTTTGTTGGCAAAAAGGGGAATACATACAGCTGTGTTATCAGCCCTTTACCAAACAATAACTTTTCATGTAGTTGGCCCATTCCTCGCAGCTGGCTTGTGTCTAGTCAGCACCCCCTACAGTGGGTTAGAGAAGAAACCAACTGTGCATCATCTGTTCTAACAGATGATGGTGCCATGGACTTAACCAGTCATTTAGAGTACAATGTGACTGGTCAGACTTCTTTGCTGGATGCAGTCATGTTTCGTTGATATACGATTCATCTTTTTTCTGTGTGTCTTTAGGCTATCAAATGTAGAAATCACATCAACAGCATAGGAAGGAGAGGCTACTCTAGTGTATTTATAGAAAAAAAAAGCCCTAGGAATTGCCTGCGTATTCACTTTCAAGATTCAACTTTCACCAAATGCCATGCAGTCATGACCCTGGCATTTGACCTCTAGGGAGACATGATATCACAGGTCATGAGTTGCAAGAGACAGTCTAAGAATAATACAGACAATATAGAATTTTCACTGCTGGTAAATTTCTGCTGAAATGAATATGGAAGATTAATCAGTATCTAGTGAACCTTAAATGGGAACTATGCATCATGTAGTGTGTGGACTAAACGTTTATATAGGGTTTTCCAAAATATACTACATAGGTCCCTAACCATAGGGAAGTTATAGGAATAGTCTACCACTACTCGAATCTACTAGAGCACAATAGATTAAGTGTCATATAAAAGGTATTTATTTAAAACATACCAGGACAATAAGAGTGATATTAAAATTTGTACAAAAGATTAATTTAAAAGATTTTTTTCCAATTTAAAAAAAGAATGTATAACCCCGCAGTACATCTGCTGAGTCATTTATATGTACTCTGCTCAAAAAAATTGTGAACACAAAAACAAGACATCCTAGATCTGAATAAATGAAATATTCTTATGAAATACTTTGTTCTTTACATAGTTGTGAAAATTTATCAACCCATGGAGGTCTGGATTTGGAGTCACACTCTACCAACTTTGATGTAATGTCCTTAAAACAAGACAAAATGATGCCCAGTAGTGTGTGTGTGGCCTCCCTACAATGCCTGGGCATGCTCCTGATGTGGTGGTGGATGGTCTTTTGAGGGATCTCCTCCCACACCTGGACTTAATCATCCCCCAACTTCTAGACAGCTTGTGGTGCAACATGGCGTTGGTGGATTGGGCAAGACATGATGTCCCCGATGTGCTCAATTGGATACAGCACTGGGGAACAGCCGGGCCATTCCATAGCATCAATGCCTTCATCTTGCAGAAATTGTTGACACACTCCAGCCACATGAGGTCTAGCATTGTCTGACATTAGAAAGAACCCAGGGCCAACCTCACCAGCATATGGTCTCACAAGGGGTCTGAGGATCTCATCTCGGTATGCTGAAGAATATTGCAGGCAGTGAACCTGCTTACATCTGTAAAGAGCACAAGGCGCCAGTGGCGAATTTGCCAATCATGGTGTTTCTGGCAAATGCCAAACGTCCTGCATATTGTTGGGCTGTAAGCACAACCCCATCTGTAGACGTCCGGCCCTTATACCATCCTCATGGAGTCTGTTTCTGACCATTTGAGCAGACACATGCACATTTGTGGCCGCTGGAGGTCATTTTGCAGGGCTCCGGCAGTGTTCCTCCTGTTCCTCCTTCACAAAGTTGGAATTAGTTCTGTTGTTGCCCTCATAAGGTCTCCTCCTCATCTCTTGATGTACTGCCCTGTCTCCTGGTAGCGCCTCTATGCTCTGGACACTACACTGTAGTCCTGGTGTGGGAGGAGATCCCTCAGGAGACCATGTGCCACGTCATCAGGAGCATGCCCAGGCATTGTAGGGAGGTCTTACAGACATGTGAAGTCCACACACAATACCTGGCCTCATTTTCACTTGTTTTAAGGACAAAATTGGATCAGCCTGTAGTGTTTTTCCACTTTAATTTTGAGTGTGACTCCAAAGCCAGACCTCCATGTGGTGATAAATTAGATTTCCATTGATCATTTTTGTGTGATGTTGTTGTCAGAACATTCTGAACAAAGTATTTAATAAGAATATTTCATTCATTCAGATCTAGGATGTCTTATGTTTGTGTTCCCTTATATTTTTTAGCAGTGTATATTAGATCAATATTGGATCACATTAACAGTCCAAGGCACAATACATAATTGCTCTACATAAAATGAATTTATCAGAGAGATTTTGGCTTTAAAAATAATGTGAATAATTGGTATCATTAAAATTGTACAAAACATTAATGGGAATGATCATATATTATAAAACAAAATCAAAGAGACTTACATAAGCCAAATGTCTGTACAGGTGTAATCAGCAGAGCAGATCATAGCCAGGGGCAACAGTGCAGGAATGAACAATGAGACAGAGACGTAGTCAGGCAAGCAATGGTTCAGGGTAGGCAGTACATGTGCAGGTCAGGCAGTCTGGGTTAGCAACAGGAGAGTCAAGGCAGGCATGAAAAGGTTAAACAGGTAGCAGAGTCTCAGAACACAGGCATGAAAAGGTTAAACAGGTAGCAGAGTCTCAGAACACAGGCAAGAATCAGTAACACAGGAACACAGATAGCAATCACAGGCCCTAGCAGGATACAGAGACCTTAACGCTGATGTGCCTGTCAGAAGGGCAGATTCACTCTTATACCTACAAGAGGATCCCGATTAGACAGCCAGGACACATGACCAATCCCTTAAATCCTAGGAAGTGACATGTGCTGGTCCTTTAGAAAGTGCTGCAGAAAGCTAATAGCATGCTGTGACCAGGGCTGAGAGGGTACTGTGGGCTAGATCCCAGCACAACAGTAATCATCGCTGAACACAGCACCCAGGAACGCAGCCGTAAGTATGTGGGCAGCGGCGCATGGCAGCGCAATGTTACAATATACATTTTTCAATAGCAAACATTAAAACTACAACACTTCTCTTAAAATATATAGACTTGGCCACAAGCATAGAATGTCTTATACCCCAGGTGCCCAACCTGCGGCCCTCTGGGTGTTCTTTGCCAGCCCCCCTCAGTCCTCCCTTGCGGCCCCTAAAACCTAACTGTAAATGCATAGGGCAAAGGAACTTACCTGTCCGCTGACCCTCCCTAACGAGTCTTTGCTCAGAATCTTGTTAGGGCCCCCATACACCTTTAGATTTCTCTGTCAAATTTCCTTTAGATCTCCTTTTGCTTTACCAAAACCATGTAATATGAGGGACTTTCTAAACAATCAAGTCTACCTGTGTTCAATCGCAGAGGACCCTATACTACATAGTTGTTGGTAGATCTAAAGGATATCTGACAGAGAGATCTAAAGGTTTATGGGCAGCTTTAAGCTAGCCATACATGGTTCAATTGACTGTTCAATCGATGTAATTCAATCGATTATTTTGGTCGGTCGATTGAAAATTGAATCATGTCCACATTGAACGATAGTTTAAATTCGATTTAAATTGTCAATTTGCTCGATCAAAATTTGATCGGACCAGTTGGAAAATTTTGATTGATTGCTACCACATCGAGTGTAAATTACATACTATTCCTTGTCCCAACCAATTGTGATTAGATCTAATCAATTAGCATACTATTCTCTCTACTGGTAGGCAGAATAGGATGTTTTTATGTATGTTTTTATGATTGTAGTCAGACCACTATGATTACTATGCATAGGTTAATTTATCTTGAGGCTGCTGTTGCAGTAATGGAAATGCTTACCCATGAAAAAATAGTTGTCATAATAGGTAGTGTTCTTGAATGTCATTGTAGTGAAGGTATGATGCAGCAGAGACTGCATAGAGAGACTACATACTCCCGCCCAAGTAATAAACCCCGATCCGTTCAGTCGCCACTTTGACTGTAGTCAGAACACTATGATGATTCCGCATAGGTCAGGTTATCTTGAGGCTGCTGTTGCAGTAATGGAAATTTTAAGATCGAACACTCAATGTGGTGTGTCATTCAATTCAATTACAATCGATGTACGATTCAATGGTCGAATACTTCGATTGAATTGATGGTCGATTTTTTGCAAATTGAACCATGAATGGCTAGCTTTAGAGAAGAGGAGGGGAGCCGAGGGACTTGCTCCCACTATTTAACCAACAATTGGGGTATAATTGTATAATATAAAAATAATGTAATATGGCACATAACCTCAGAATAGGGGCAAAGGCTTTGATTATATCTATGAAGCACATAACCTTTGATTATATATGCTTATACATAACCTTTGATTATATATGCCATTGCTTAACCTTCTGAGCGTCTGGCCCGAGTTAACTCGGGCTGAGTTTCATGCATCATGAAACTCAGCCCCAGTTTACTAGAGCCACGCTCTAGGTATCGCCGTCTTCCTACGGCGGTCGGGAGCACCGGCATGTATGCCGATGCTTCTGGGTCCGCCCCCGATCACGTCACCAGTGACGCGAAGGAGGCGGGGGTAGGCAGCGCCATAGACCTCCGTCAAACTGGAGGGGCGTCGCTTTTCATCAGCATAAGTCCGGCGTCTCCAGTGACGCCGGGCTTATGTTAATGACCTCCAGCTGAGCAGGAAATCACGGCGGAGCATATTGTGCTCCGCCGCGATTGCCCGTGGCACGGTTATGAAAAAACCGTGCCACGTGGCAAACGCTCAGAGGGTTAATATTATAAATGATTAATATTTACACAAGTCAGTATAGATTGAAAATGTATGTGATGCTTTTTAGTGATGCTTTAGTGATCCCTTTAGTGATGCTTAGGGCCGCACTTGTGGCCCTCCATATCCAATCATGTGCCAAAGTAGTATTTTCAGTCCTGAATGGAGAAACCAATTAAGTGACATTTCTTCAAGAAAACATTAGCATGTCCAGTTACTTTGACTTACTACTGTAAATATACATATATATGACCTGGTTGAATGGGGACCTCCACAGATGTCCTTGAATTATAATCACAAAACTTACTGTTTATACTAGAAACAGGAGAAACTATGTCCTCTACACCACTGTTACAATTTAGAAAGTAACATTATGAAGTGTACCTGACCTCAGATAAAACGTCTGCTGCGCCACTCTCTAGGTCAGTCACTAGCCATTTACAGCGTTCCTTCACAAACCTTCAGGATCCCTCCATATGAAAACAAGGAAAGATGGCAGCACTTGATCTCCAGATGAAGCCCTTTCAGAATTGTCCGTTGTATCTGTGGACATTCTATTAAGGTAAGGTTATTTATGGTGAGTATGGGGAACATTGGGGATGGAGGGGGTGCGTTGGTAGAGAAACGTAACTTTCAGTTTTATTGGATCTGCAAATACAATTATTGTACACAAAATGGATTTATATTTTTGGTGGATATTGAGTGATATGACTTAAAATAATATAAATGCACCCATAGGTAGTTTTTTTTAATTTCATTTGATGATGCTCTGTAAGGAAAGGATAGAAAACACAAAGTGCCAGGTCTCTGAACTGGCTTTGTATTCCCCTTCCTAATGGTGGCCAAACTTTTTCTAAAAATGAATGGAGACCATCCAGACTAAATGATGTCTGGTTGGTAGCTGTTTTGTTAGAGAGGAGGAGGTAAGACTTGAGGTGTTGAGAAGGGTACATTGAAAGAATAACTATACTTAGGTAGTACTATACTAGTAGGGACTTCTATTTATTTCTACAGTTCTATAGTAGAAGCACTAAAAGTGGTCCAGAGATCCAAGTGTTACTGTGTGCCAGGATTTTGCAGGTTAGTATTGAAACATTTTTATTTCACCATATCATTAATGAGTTCACTGACAGCCTCAGTGGGATCATGCTGCTTTCTGTAACCAGAGAACTTGTCAAAGCCCTCCCTCCTCATATCGCCTTTTTGGACAATTGAAAAAAAAATAAAAGAAAATGAAATTAAAATTGTTTACATTCATTAGGAGCTCTAGAAAAACTCTTACTTAAATTAAAAAATATAAAATCTTTGGGGTTTTGGGGGGAAAATGTAAATGTATAAAGTAAAAACCTCTGTCATCAACATAGAACCATACATTCAAATTCAAGGAAACAATGGCTTCGCAAGAAGAGAGTAAACATGTTTGAATAGCACAGCCAAAAATGAGGCCTACATCTTAGAAGAAAATCTGTGGGATCCACCTGAACAGCGTAGTGCACAAGAGATACTTTTTACAAACTAACATGAGAGCTTTTACAAGAGAGACAGAGCAAATATTACCAAGTATAGATGTCCCATGCTGGGACTCCTACCTAAAAGACTGAATGCTGTAAATAAATCAAATCCACTTCAACAAAGTATTTGTTTAAGGTTGTGCAGTTGTGTATCAATCATGTCATTGCACATTTATATTTATTCCTAACAGATTTGTTTTTTTACGTGGAATTATAGGTGGTTAAATGTTTTAAATGATTAAAGCTGGGCATAGATGGGCCGATTCCTGCCCGATTCAACATCGGATCGCGTGTTCGGTCGGCAGGAAATCAGGTGCACCAACTGGTCATTAGTGATGGCCCGAACTGTTCGGCGGCGAACTATTCGCGGCGAACATCGCATGTTCGCGT
>CM070033.1:154914083-154934471 GCA_036250615.1 Ptychadena robeensis
TTCGCCTCCCATTGAAGTCAATGGCGGGTTCGCCAACTTTTGCGCTAGTTCGCGTTCGCCAATTCTCGGCACTAGCTGCCGTGCGTGAAGTCATCACACCCGCTAGTTCGGATTGGCAGTCGACAGGAAATCGTCCCTTCTATGCCCAGCTTAATTGTAGACTGCTTTTTTAAGAGGGCTATAAGATAAAACTGGAACAATAACTCCATGCATGAAGCATCCCTTTTGGGGTTCAGTATCCTTGTAATTCATTGATTTCCCTTACACAATATTATCAAGTATAGATGACCCAGAGTACACATGAAAAATTACTGGCCTGCGTGCATCCCTGACAAGTATTTTTAAATGATTAATACCACATACTCATGCTACTCCCTGCACATTCACTCAGACCCTATGCCTTTATATAGTGAGAAGATTGACAGGGGAAGCATTCCAAGACTGCAGCATCTCTACAACCATGCACACACTCCAGGGAAAGTCTTAAATAGAAAGCATTACAAACATCCACCTCTAATGATGAAGATTGTCTGCTGACAACTTCAGCACAAGGTCGAGTGGATGCCCCACACGCAGGGAGCAAATGTCTCTTACATTGATTTTTTTATTGCCAATGTCAAAGTAGACCTAGAAGTGAAAATGTCCAGAAGGACAAAACAACTTTTAAGTGTACTTTATAAAAGAAAGAACGTGCTTAAAATAAACACAAATAAAGGTGAAGAAACCCCCAAGATTAAGATTTTGCAGCATTTGGAGCTAACTAGAGTTTCCAACTCAGTAGCCATTTATGCTATCCAATGCAGCTGATGTCCTTGGCATACAGGTAGTTTCTTGCTGCCTAGATAAGAATTTAATCATCAGCTCTAAAACTAGTTACAAATCAGCAGAAAAAAAAGCAGAATGATTTGTAGCTGCTACAAGTTTCAGTTAAGAAGTTACTAGTGTGACATATAGCCTAGAACCAAAACACTTTGGGGCAGATGTAAGAAATGTGTCCTGTTGGCAACATGACCATCCATTTAAGATCCTTGAGGTATTAGCAAAACCCAGTTGCAGGAATGGAAAATGAAAAATTATTTGTTAGTCTAGACCCATGGTGAATGATCTGCATTTCAGGGGCCTCGAAGTGGCTTTTTGTCACTTAGACTCCACATAGGCTTAGGCCTTAAGCTAAGAAAGTAGTGAGTCCAAGTCTAAAGCC
This sequence comes from Ptychadena robeensis, assembly GCA_036250615.1. Classification (NCBI taxonomy): domain Eukaryota; kingdom Metazoa; phylum Chordata; class Amphibia; order Anura; family Ptychadenidae; genus Ptychadena; species Ptychadena robeensis. Next base: position 154,915,285 of record CM070033.1, read on the forward strand.
CTAACTCCACTACCCGTTAAAACCCCTGCGTTGAACACGGAGTGCATGAGCCACCCATTGTCGGCAATGGGGCTTGACAGAGCACAAATCCGCTGGTCTGAGCCTCTGTTGCGGGGACATTACACTTACTTGCTGGAAGTGAAATTGCAAAGTGTCACTTCCTGGATTTGGAATGCGGAAATGACTGGTCCTCACGGAAGTGCCAATTCTCTGCCATGTAACTTCTGGAATGATGAAGTAAGTATAATGTCCTCCTCCATCCTATTTTCCCACCCTGCTTGCGATGATAGGCGGAGTGGAAAGTAAGAAGAGAGAGTTTTGCCCCATCCCTCCTGAGTTAGGAGGGAGGGCGTGTTACTCTCCCTTTTAACTTCCTACCCCAGTTGTGGGCATTAGTGCTGCTGCTCTGGGAACATGGCGACCCCTGTAAAATGGCTGTTCGACCCCCAAGGGGGTCCTGACCCACTAGTTGAGAACCGCTGCTCATAGCTTTCCCTATCATTACATTTACAAAATATAGTGTACAGCCCTTTGGCAATGGAAGAGGCTAGACCCAAGATAATTTGTTGACAACCACCTGTCTATATCCTAAGAAATATTTTCTATTGCTATACTTTCTATATATCTTTGTAGTTTCCTTTCACATATTTCACCTCAACATCTTAACAAGTACATAATGCATGCAACACACATAAAAAAAAGTATACAACGCAGAAAAGACGTGTATTGAGCTCCAGGGAGAACTTCAAATTGATAACATTACCTCATTCTATAGAGGAAAAAGCTTGCCATAATTTCTGCTTAATGAATGACAGCAAAAACATATTCACCTCTTTGTAAGCACTAAACAATGCACAGGGCCGTTATGTGAGAAAAATGTGCACTTATGCTTTAAATATGAATTTTTATGCAAGAACATTCCTAGGCAAATCATTTTTAAAGAGTAAAACTCGCTTAGCTACCAAGTTTCGTCATTGGCATATGGTTGAAATATGATGTACACTAATGGACATGCTGATACTCGAGCAGGCAAAGATTTATTTGTTGAAATGGGATGATTTATCCATTGAAGTGCTGTGACAGCTGTGAAGATGAATGAAATATAAGGAACACAGGTCATTTGAAGCTGCAGCATGAGAAAGTCATGGGCCAGACACAAACACAAGGGTCTCATATTTGTAGGTGACCCATGTCAGGGCGTATGCATAGGCTGCGTCCAAGTTTAATCTGCTTTGAGAGTAGAGCTAGCAAAGGGCATTAGGTTGCTTAAGCCAACTTTTGGGTTGGGTTTTTACCAACTTTAGAGTTGTTTTTTGACTGGTAGAAATAAATAGAAATAGAAAGAAATAGAAATGGATACAAAATTTTGACTTGTTTATTGTGGAGTTTATTGCAAAGCTCCTGGACATGGCATCATCACCTTACTGCTTGAGATGTTGTGAAGGGTTGTGGGAACATTAAAAAAAGAAAAATTTCAACTTTGAACTTTTGTAAAAACAATGCAATACTTTCTTTTGTATTTTTGTATTCCTCCAGCAATTTTTGTGATGATGCCATATTAAGAGACAATGCACATAACTCCCAATATCATCTACTCAAAAAAAAAATAAATAAATGCAGCCCACTCTATTATGGAATCTCAACATACTTCATTCTATTTCAAGATCGTTCGGGAATAGAACACTGAGGAAGGGAAAATGAGGGAAAAAAGGACAAAGATATTGGGTACGACACAAGGACCAGTGAGGAGCAGTATGAGGTTATATACTATTAAGGGCTGAGTCAGCATGTGTGAACTCAGTGTATTGGGAGGATAGACTTACTATTGCGGTCGCTACCTTTTTGTTGATCCCAATATGTAAAACATATGATGGATCTACCATCCATCAACCTTGATGTGTTGAAGCTCAGGAGTAGATATTCATTCATTTACAGTCCCCATGCAGTGTTGTGAAGGTCACACTCTATTCGCCTATAATATTCTGATTAGTTGAATGCCAAGTCCCAAAACTCTTCGGAGATAAAATCCTATATATTAGTGGCAAACCACTACAAAAAGAATAGGCTTCTTGGAGGCACCCATAAGATAAAAAAAGTCCTTTATTTGGTAAAAAGAGGTATTTGCTAAATACCTAATTTTTCCAAATAAAGGCCTTTTTATGATCACCATATGGGCGCCTCCAAGAAGCCTTCTTTTTCTAGTCTTTTACCACTTATATATCTTCAGTATTGTCTCATAAAAAAAAGAAATTATAAACTATGAACTCTAATGTGAGGGGTGTACTTACATTTGTGAAATACTGAATATATGTGTATATCTATATATAGTTTATTGTTCTATGTGTCGGTTTATTGTGAGCTGTAGAAAGCTTGCTTGACCCAGGACATGTGGCTTTGAGCAGCTGTAGTGCAGACATTCAGCTTACCAGGGAGCACTTCTCCTTTGATTTATGGTAAAGATAGAATCTATATTGTAATTAAGGCAGACTGAAAAGAACATAATGTTTAACTTTCTCTGTTAGAACAAAAAACCATCGTACAGCTCCAGCAAAACCATCTCACTTACAATTTCCTTTCTTATCTTTCAGTAGATAAGTGGCACCTGAGCATACAAATGAAAACGGTACCCGAAATAGGTTTCTTTTAATAAAACAGACCAATTAATATCAGTTAAAATTTCAAAAAGATTCTGTAAGCCATTAAAATACAACTGTAGTATTGCATTAACATACAGGTGATTTACAAAAAATGTAAATATCGTCCCGAAGTTCCTGTATTTCAGTAATTCTACCTAAAAGGATCTCATATATGAAATAGACTGATAACATGCAAAGTGAGATATTTCAAGGCTTTATTTGTTATCATTTTGAAGATTACGGCTTTCATAATTGTAAGCCTTTATTGGTCACTCAGCCTGTTTCAGGAGGATCCACAATCATGGGAAAGACTGCTGACCCGGCAGTTGTGCAGAAAACCATCATTTACACCCTCAATAAGGAGGGAAAGACTCAAAAGGTAATTGCAAAAGAAAAAGAAGTTGGATGTTCCCAACATTCTGTATGAAAGCACATTAATAGACAGTTATGTGGAAGGGAAAAGTGTGAAAGGAAACGGTGCACAAGCATCAGGGATGACCGCAGCCTGGAGAGAATTGTCAGGAAATTATGATTTTGGGTTTTTCATAAGCTGTAAACCATAATCATCAAAATTATAACAAATAAAGGCTTGAAATATCTCGCTTGGCATGTAATCAGTCTATTTCATACATAAGTTTCACCTTCTAGGTTGAATTACTGAAATACAGGAGCTTTTGAATGATATTAAAATTATTCACCTGTATATGCAAGTCAAGAACAAAATGTTAAAATATTGCAACTTACTAGTGCTTAAATGTTGGTGTCCACCACCTTTTTTTTTAAGTCCTCCCTTTTCTAATAATTTTCACTTAGTGATCCAGCCACCTTTCTTAGGGTGGGTTCAAACCCTCCATTGCATCTTTGGAGAAGGGATGTTGCCAGCCTTGGACAGCAGCTCTTTCATCCATTGGAGAGAGTATTCTGTTACAGGAACATGAACAAAAAACCCTACTAGGAATTTTCTGGAAAATTTGACAAGTTAGACTTCTGAATTTATTGCAAAGCCTCTTAACAGGGTATCACCACCTTTGCCTATGTAGAGAACGGTTAAATGTATACTACAAGAAAGAAAGTATTGCTCTAACACAAATAGGTTTTGAATAAATCAAGTTTGAAATGTGGACTTCGAATTTGAACTTTATTTATACAAAACACAACCCTTTACTACATCTCCAGCAATTTTGGTGATGGTAGCTTGTTTAGGGGCTTTGCAATCAACTTCACAAAATCAGCTAGTTACAAAAGGTTTGACCATCATAAACCCTACCAACAACATATATGCAGTTTTTTTTGTACCCATGTTCATACTGTCAAATACAAACTAACATAAGAAAAGAAAAAAAGGAAAGACGGGGTAGAGATAGTAGATACACTACCGCTCCTCCACCCTTAATTAGAGACTGGCACTCCAGGGACTTTTAAGGCACTGTCATAAATAAGAAGATATAAGCATACACAAATAAATAAATAAATTAAATTGTCATATATTGTGCTACAATTCCACAGTAATTAATCACAGTCACAATCAAAAGAGACTTCCATGTACATATATAGAAAGTTAGGCACTTGACCATTTATCCCAACACATTTCACATAACTTTGCTTCTTTAGGAGATAGATGTTAGGTCTCAATTTTTTGGAATGTGTGTAATAAGGATGGGTAACTGAATGAATAGCCACCTTATGATGACAGGGAGAGGATGCAGCTTTGAAGGCTTGCCCGACCAGTCCTCTGTTATATCATTCCGCCCCCTTGCTGGACCTCCCAGGGAGCCACCACCTTGAGGGGTATCCCTTTGGTTACCCATCCTTATTATACACATTCCAAAGAATTGAGACCTAACATCTATCTCCTGAAGAAGCAAAGTTATGCGAAACGTGTCTAGCTAAATGGCCAAGTGCTCAACTTTCTATATATGTACATGGAATCTTCTTTTGATTGTGACTGTGATTGATTACAATATATGGCAAATGTTTTTATTTATTTAAGTACCAATGTAATATAAATAAATGCTTATATCTTTTTATTTATGACTATCAAGTCTCTGGAGTGCCAGTCTCCAATAAAGGGTGGGGGAGCGGTAGTATATCTACTCTCTCTTCCCTCGTTTTTTCTTTTCTTATGCATGCAATTGGCACAACTTTATCTATACGGAGAGAGTATGACATTAGGGATAGATTTGTGTTTACTTACTAACATAGCCCAAACATAAAAAAATCATACTGGGTTCTGCTACTAAAGGAACTTCATTTATGATTATGTAATTGTTTAATATCTATGGCTGTACCCTCCAGTGAAACCAAGTACAGCACCACAACAAACGAGCAATCATTTTGATAAAAGTATCACTATCAAATGTGGCCAATTACAGAATAGATATAGACTACCTGGGTGTTATTGTGGGCATGTAAAACAGAAAAATTTGAACAACCTTTGCATACCCCAAGACACACAAGCCATCAAAATGGACAGACTAAATATAAAATGTCAATACTGTTTGGTTAATCTTTAGCCATCAACATGTCTATGGGGGATGAAGGACATGCATGTCTTAAAAAAATACAGATGGGACTAGTAAAGTAAAGGGTTCTTTTTAAAGCTATTCCCTTTAATTATAGTAATCACCATCATCACTTGGACACAAGAAGGTTATATACTGTAGTTAATATCTCTAAGTCCCTGGGTACATTTATTGATGTACATTCTCACTGTTGGGAACTCTGCTTCCTTCAATTTTAATATTACATGAAAATTAAATTAATTCTTCTAATTGTTTTTATTAAGTGTGCAGGGAATTCAAAGTGCATTGATGACTTTGCACAGTCAAGGTCACTGCAAACTAAACACGGGGATGTTATAATCTGGAACAAAATTACTCTTAGTTATACATTTCACCAAGTTCAGAAGTACTTCATAATTATAAGCTTTAGGCATTTTACAATAATCATAATGTAACCTTCATTCATTAGTCATTAATAGATTCTTGGCAAAATCAAATATATATATATACGTGAAGCCAAGTTGTGTAGAAAAATACACAGCTTAAAGGAAACCTGTTGCAAATTAACACCTTAATCTTAATCACTATTTTTAAGGTATATGTAGCAAATTATTAAATATTTTATCATGTTATAAATGTTTTCATTGCTTTCTGTGGCACTGTTATTGGGTCATACAGTGGCCAATGGGTACACAATCAGCTAAACCATGGATATTGCTATTTTTTGCTTACCTGGATTATTGACTAGAACAGTTGCTATGTTGCCACAAGCCCTTCCCTGCAATCACCTGCGAATCTGTACCCATTTCATCTGTGAACCATACCGGTAAATTTTTTCCTTTCCAAATAAGGGAAAACTGACCAGAAGTGATGTCATGTGCCCCATCCCAGTTTTCACTTTATCTTTTTAAAAGCCAGAAGTGATGCTCCAAACACCTCCTGTCAAGCAGAGAAGGTAACGTTCCCTCCTAGCTTCCCACCCCACATATCCTCCATCCTTCACTTCCTTCTCTTTCTCACCCTCCTCCTGGACTAGTATTCCTGTTAATTCTGTCAGTAGGCTCAGTTGCAGAGTACTGCAAAGCTTACTGACAAAGTTCACAGGAGATTTACAGCAAATATACTAATTGGGTACGGGGGCAGAAGAAAGGGCTGAAAAATTCATTCATCAAAATTTTTCTCGCAAGAATAGGGTACATGACAGGTATGCTGAGAACATGGTCTGTAGTTCTATTTTTTTGTGGTTCATGTTGGAAGTAATGGAACAGTGTGTACATGGTACCCTGTCATTCGTTAAAAGCAAGACTTAAGCAGGGTACAGACCTGCAGATATGGGCCAGATCGATGACTGCTTTGAGTGCCGTGCGCGCTCACGGGCATCTATCTGACCCATATAATATGCGGCTATTGCTGTTTTCGAGCGGGACAAATCAATCCCACTCGAAAACAGCCATATCGGACATGACCGTAAATATGGCCGATGTCTGATGCTTCGTCCAGAGATTGCTGGTCTCCCGGCAAAGCTTCAGCTGACAGCAGTGTGATGACGTCATCGTGCTGCTGCAGAGTATATCGAAGCCGTATATCGAAGTTGTCTGTACCCTGATTTAGTCTATACCTACAATTTAATAGATTAGTTATAGGAAAAGTAAAAGGGGTTGTCGGTTTTTTTTCCAGCAGAAGTCAAGGCTCTTTGTGTACACCTATGTAAATATTCCACCAAAAACTTTCTGTTAAGCTTTGTTGCGGTCTTAGAAATGTTCTCATACTGTCAGGTCCATACATTTTGGGACATCAACACAATTCAAAATTTTTTGGCTCAATACACCAAAACAATGGATGGAATGAAACAGACTCAATATGTTTTAACTGCAGAATGACAGCTTTAGGGTAAAGGGTATTTACATGCAAATCAGGTGAACGGTGTAGGAGTTACAGTTTGCAAATGTGCCTCCCACGTGGAAGTGATGGTGAACCATTTAGAGACCAAGTGCCCAAACTGAAACCCAAACCCCACTGATTTATTTCAAAGTGCCGACCTACAAAAACACAACTCATATACAAATGAAACACACACTCTACTTCTTATAAGATAGAATAGGAGAGGGTATGGGGGGGGGCTGTGTGCAATCAGAAGAGAGGGAACCATGAACTGAAAGCATTGAGAGCCAATAGGCTGCAGTTCTTGCCTCTTTACTGGCTGACAGGTTGTGTGCCCACAGAGAGGGCATGGAGTGCCACCCGTGCCATAGGTTCGCCATTGCTGGTCTATGGCATACTGTGTAGCTACCTGGAAATTGTGTATGCCCACAATAGGGGACCGTGGCCTTTCCCTGTTACCTACAATCTAATTTTTTCAGTTAGTGATGGAATCTTTGAAGCATTGTAAAAAAAAGACAGAACCAATACCAATCAATAAATAAACTATGTTAATATAATTATTTGTAAATAGCAACGATACCACTATTATAAAAGAGAAAGGTAAACATAAAAAGATTGACCAAAATAAACATCCCTTCAGTAACAACAGAAGAGAGAAAATACATTTAATAATTTTCAAGTTATATATAGAGCAAACATACTAAGAAATTCTAGAACTAATGAGGAGTCTTGCTGTTTAAAGTTCATGGACTTTCTCAAAACAGTCATGAACGTTGGTGGTTTCATAGCACTGACCTATCCCGGAAGGTTGTCCAACCGTTTCCTGCTGGGTGTCCCATGTGCTTCCTCCAAAGAGATTCCTATCGCCTCTTATGGTAAAAGCAGCACCTGTGTTTGTTGATGGTAATTTGAGTCTTACACAACAAAACGTATTGTACCCTGTGTCTGCTTTTTGCTTTGATGTGTGTTCATATCTCTATATTTTGTAATAATTTTTGGAGCTTTGTTACAAAAGTTTCTGAAAAGGTCAAACCAGGTCCCATTTAAAAAACTTATAGTCTAATACAGATGAACCTCCACTCTTAAGCTAGCCATACTCGGATTGATATTTTTGTGATCCCATTGATTTTCTTGCGATCATCGATTCAATTTGAACACAGGAACTAATTACCTCACAGGAATCAATTCCATTTGTTTAATCGACTAAGGGTAGGAATACACGTATAGATTTTTGCTCAATTGACGATAGATTCAATCAGGATGTTCAATATTTTGATCCAATATTGATTGTGCCTATATCGAATGTATACACTGTATTTTCCTTCGACCGAATAAAATTTTGTTTGACTGTACTGGAACGAAATTTTGTTTGATTTCTGAACAAGAAATAGCTTAATTTAAATTCATTAGATTGAACAAAATATATCGGATGAAACAATGGTACGTTCGATTAACATTCGATTTTTTCAAGATAGATGAAATTTTACCAACATGTCAGATCAGGTTTCAATAGATTTTTGGTTCGATATGGTTCACTTTTGTTCAAAAGTTGGTCGAACAGAACCTTTTTTTTCGATTTAAAATTTTCATTCCAACGATTAAAAATTTATCTTTTTAAATCTATCGAATGAAAAAATTGACCCATGTATTCCCACCTTTAAATTTACTGACATGTCTGATCACTTTAGATCGTGTTTTTTGTTCAATATTGATTTCTTTTTGTTGACCGTACCAGGACAATTGCTTTAAGTTGATCGGAAATATTGAATTGTGTATGGCCAGCCTAAAGACACTTTGTAAGTACTTTGAAAGGACATCACGTGTAGAGATGGGCGAACATCGGCCCGGAGTGTCCGCGAACAGGGCGGGTCGAACTTCTAAAGAAGTCCGCCGTCCGCCCTGTTCGCGGACACATTCAAATTCCCCGCCTCTAGGCGGGGAATTTGAATCGGAAAAACCGGATGTGACGTCACTGACGTCACTTCCTGCTCCAAGCCGGATTTTTCACTACAAGACCGGCTGCATGCCCGGTCTTGTAGTGAAAAGATTCTTCCTCCGGCACGATCTCGCAGGTTCTGATCCTGCCGGAGGAAGAATTTAGATCTTCTTCTGGCCGGCGAACAGTACGGGTCGAACACCCGTACTGTCCGCCGGCGAGAGGATCGGCGAACATGCCGAGTTCGCGGCCGAACTGTTCTCCGGCGAACAGTTCGGTCCATCCCTAATCACGTGTATGTATAGGCAAAATTATGGCTATGGATACAATTTTCTGTGTCACTCAAGTACAACTTGTCATGCTAGTTGGCATATATTTTGATTATTACAAAGGTAAACTAAATGCTCTAGGACCATAAAATTGCCAAATGATCATTACCACAGATACATGTTATAAGGGAGGGGATTTCCTAAAAAAAGGTGGGAAGGTGTGTGAAATAGAGGTTGCAAAATATGATTATTTGCAATTTTACTCCTTATTTTTAATTGAAAATAGTACATAAAGAACACAATAAATGCCAAAGCTAATAGGTTTTTATTGCTTAAGAATATTTGATGTATTGTCATTGTTTAGGATAGCTGGGACAGGGACAATCAAAACAAAAATGCTAAAAATAGAGTAAAATGAATAGTATGTCCTAATAAGGTTGGTTAGGGACATTTAAGTTACTTGACTGGGGTATAAACCCAATGACAGAGTGTGAGAATCAGTAATTCTATACAAATTGTTTTATAAAAAGGACAAGGCCAGTAAACATTATTGGATGGTCATGATCTTTGAACCCTGGGCCAGTCCTGAATTGAAGAATGGATATGATTAACTACAGACACCCAAGAACACTTTGAACACCACTGTCTGTGAACACAATTGGTCACTGCATATATAAATGAAAGTTAATAGTCTAATGTGTAAAGAAGAAACCATGTATGAAAAGTAAACAGAAATGGTGCCAATTTATCTGGGCCTGAGCTCATGCAAGATTAAAGCCTGCCATACACATGCCGATGTGTGTAGGCAGACTAGTCCCAATATCTTTCCGGGAGGCTAACGCGATGACGTCATCACGTTAGCCTCCCGTTGCATTATGGGGCCCCTTCAATCGGCCGGGCACCCTTTGTGTGCCGGCCATAAGCTGCAATGAAGACGCCGCTTCATTGCAGCATATGGCATCGGCTTTCATCGGCTCCCATTGGCCAGAGAAGATCGGACATGTCCCTTCTCTGGCCGGCTGAGAAGTGGGGCGACAGGGATCTGTCGCCCCATGTGGGCACATGCCGATTAGCGGACGATTTTTAACCTGACCGACGCGCCAGCGCGCACGCCCGTCGGTCAGATTAAAAATCGGCCGCATATCGGCATGTGTATGGCTAGCATTACTTTGCTGATGGTCTGATTCCTATAAGAATTGGGTACTGAAAGTGGTCCAAAAAATGTAAACAGATTACGAGTAAAGCTGGGCATAGACGTTTAGATTTATCAGCGATCGATCTTTTAAACGATCATGCATATGATTCCAGAATCTATCCCATGTACATAATGGATCGCACTCTGAACCATATGATGTCTTCCATTCCTGGTCGATTTCTTCCCACAATCGATAAAGCACGAATCGTGCGATCTCCAGCTCGCAGCTGTTCTAATCGGAAATTATATCATGTGGGTTGGATGCCAATAGGTCGATCCATAGGAACAATCGCATGTCTCCAATAACGTTCCGCAATTCCTGAGAGATCGACTAAATTTGACACAAAGGTCCGATTCCTGCTCTATTCATTTTACATGCGATTTAGGGTCAAATCGATCGATTGATCACTTTGTGCATGCATCGATTCGTGACCGATCTCACAGGTGATGGATCTCACAGGAATCGTACGGAAAGTCAAGACGTCTATGCCCATTAATACATTTTTTGTGTGTCCACTTTGTCCCCCATACATTGATGACGCCAGGGATGTGTGGACTCTATGCCTGTCAGATAATGCAGGCATAGGCGCAGGCAGCCCACCCATATCCCTGATGGCACTGATGATGTAGGGGACATCAGGATTACCTATGTTTATGTCTGTATTTTCTCAGAGAATCAATCCCCATCGCGGGAGGTCTCTGCAGGATTGCTTGGAACAGGTAAGCTACCAGTAAGTGTGGCTCGTGGTTACTACTTTTTTGCATGGACGATGTCTGCTAAATATTTCCAAAAGTATTTTCAAAATGGCGCATGCCATGTCCCCCATGTCCTGTTAATGCTGAATGGTATATACCAAAACATATTCTGCACATACAACATATCGATTGTAAAATTATCCAATTCACACCTGTCACCTATTGAAAACATCTTCTGCCTCACAAAAATCAGGCAAGAACAGGATAACATTTCAGAACTACAGCCATTGGTCTCTTTACTTACAAAACATTTATAGATTTTCTTTTAAATCAGAGGTGATGCAACACACAATATACGTGCCTCTGTCCATACCTTTTGGACATATGTATTGACATTGGAGCATCATTTAAAAAATGAACATTAAAAGTGGCACTAAACTAATACTACAAAAACATTATATTTTTTCATGTTTGTATTGAATATTACATGTAAACATTCACAGTGCAGGGTGGAAAAAGTATGTGAACCTTTGGACTTAATAACTGGTTGACCCTCATTTGGCAGCAACAACCTCAACCAAATGTTTCCTGTAGTTTGCAAACCCACACAACGATCTGGAGTTATTTTGGACCACTCCTCTTCACAAAACTGTTTCAGTGTAGCAATATTCTTAGGATGTCTGGTGTGAATTGCTCTCTTAAGGTGATGCCACAGCATTTCAATCAGGTTGAGGTCAGGACTCTTATGGGCCACTTATAAGGCGGATTTTGTTCTGTTAAAGCCATTCTGTTGTTAAATGACTTGTATGCTTTGGGTCATTGTCCTGTTGCAGCACCCATCTTCTGCGGAGCTTCATTTGGGGCACAGATGGTCTTACGTTTTCCTGCAAAATGTCTTGATAAACTTAGGAGTTTATTTTTCCATCAATGACAACAATCACTCCAGGCCCTGAGGCAGCAAAGCAGCCCCAAACCATGATGCTCCCTTTGCCATGTTTTAAAGTGGGGATGAGGTTTTGATGTTGGTGTGCTGTGCCTTTCGTTCTCCACACAAAGTGTTGTGTGTTTTTTCCAAACAACTCTATTTTGGTTTCATCTGTCCACAAAATATTTTGACAGTAGTTCTGTGGAACATCCAGGTGCTCTTTTGCAAACTTCAAATGTGCTGCAATATTTTTTTGCACAACAATGGCTTCCTCTGTGGTGTCCTCCCATGTACCCCATTCTTGTTTAATGTTTTCTTTATTGTAGATGAGTCAACAAAAATGTTACCATGTGCCAGAGTTTTCTGTAAGTCTTTAGCTGACACTCTAGCATTCTTCTTTACCTCATTAAGTATTCTGTGCTGTGCTCTTGCAATCATTTTAACAGGAAGACTGTGTCTGAGGAGAGTAGCAAAAGTGCTAAACAATCTCCATTTGTAGTCTTACTGTAGTCTTAGTCTTACCGTGGACACATGAACATCAAGGCTTTTGGAGATACTTTTGTAACCCTTTCCAGCTTCATGCAAGTCAACAATTCTTTATCGTAGGTCTTCTGAGAGCTCTTTTCTGCGAGGCATGGTTCACATCAGACAGTGTTTCTTGGAACCAATATCATCACACTGATTGGACTCAAGCTTGGCTCACTCCTGGCTCCAATTAGCTCTTGGAGAAGTCATTAGGCTAGGGGTTCACATACTTTCCCCCCCTCCATTGTGAATGTTTACATGTTATGTTCAATAAAAACATGAAAACATATAATGATTGTGTAGTTTTAATTTAAGCAGACTGTGTTTCTCTATTGGTGTGACTTATGAAGATGAAGATCAGAGAACATTTTATGAACAATTCAAAACAAGCCCATAGCTAAACAATTTATTTACAATGATACAATCTTTACACATGTAGCTCTGTAAAGTGTTTATAAGCACAAACATGTCTGTTCTTCACATACAAACACAGACTAGTTTCCTATTTCCATTGCAGACACCAGAAGTTGGACAGAGCAGTTGTGTCCTTCAAGTCTGTTGAATTTGAGGTCCATATCTTTATCCCAAGCATTTATGTACTCTCATTGGGACACCCCATTAATATAAATAATCTGTCTCACCTCAAAAGTGACCCAACAATTGGACCTTGGAGAGCAGCTCAACACATGATAGATTGTTGTGCGTTACATTATGTTGCCTTGCTTGTGAGTTCAGAAGATGTGGTACAGTGATATTAAAAATAACAATTGCACTGGCAACATGCTAGATGCACATTTCTGTACGTTACTGTAATGCCCATGGCAAAGAAACTAGTAAGAGTTGGAGGTGCAAGTATGGAGAAAGCTCCTGGGGTCCTAATGAATGTGATGGATCTTGGAGTGGTCACAAATGCCTCTCACAAATGATGATCCAGGATGATTAAATATTAAAATAAAAGTTTATTGCATTACAAAAGGGAGTCAGTATTACAAATGAAATTGTAAAATCCCAACGTATTAAGTAAGTTTGTGTGCTTAAATCTCTTAAAAATGTTTAATACAGTCCTGATCAAAAGTTTAAGGCCACTTGAAAAAAGGCAAAGTATCATATTTTACATTAATCTTACAAGGTTCCAATAGAGCTTCAACATGCAACAAGAAGAAATGGGAGTGAGACAAAAATTTTTTGAGCATTCAATTTTATGAAAACAACGAAAAAACTTGAACAGGCTGTTTTACAGCTGCTAAAAAGTTTAAGACCACATGCCTTTAAAAGGCCAAATCTGTGCAAAGATGAAGATTCATTGTCATTTTCTGTCAGGTAGTGTGACTTCAGGTTGTGATGGCAAATAAACTCTCCCTATAGAACGTGGTCGGGTTGTTGAACTGCAGAAGCGGGGTCTTTGCTGCTTTGGTGGGACGCAGTAAGACAGTCATTTGGAAATTCGTAAATGATCCTGAGGGTTATGGAGCAAAAAAGTCAAGTGGAAGACCCCCAAAAATGTCACCAGAGGATCTAATTGGCTGTCCTTCAAGACACTGGACGATCCTAGACCCAGATTAAGGCCCTTACTGGTGCTGACTGCAGCCCCATAACTATCAAACTGCATCTGAGACTTGAAGGGCTTCAAAAACAAAAAAGTCTTCAAAGACCTCGTCTCCTTGAATGCCACAGAACTGCTTGTTTGGACTTTACAAGAGAGCACCAAACATGGGACATTCAAAGGTGGAAGAAAATTTTATTCTCTGATGAGGAAAATGCGACCTTGATGGTCCTGATGGTTTCCAACATTACTGTCATGACAATCAGATCCCACCTGAGATGTTTTCTACGCGCCACAATGGTCTGGTGTGCTTTTTCCTTCAGTGGAACAATGGAGCTTCAGGAAGTGCAGGGGCGTCAATCGGCCGCTGGCTATGTCCAGATGTCGCAGAGAGCATTCCTCATGACTGAGGGCCCTCGTCTGTGTGGTAACCACTGGGTTTTTCAACATAACAACAGTACGCAATGCCCGCTGGACAAGGAGAAAGGACTTCTTCCAGGAGAATAACATCACTCTTTTGGCCCATCCAGCATGTTCCCCTAAACTAAATCCAATTGAGAACCTTTAGGAATGGATGGTAAGGGAAGTTTGCAAAAATGGACAACAGTTCCAGACAGTAGATGGCCTTCATGCGGCCATCATTACCACTTGGAAAAATTTTCTCACACACCTCATGGAAACGCTTGCATCAAGCATGCCGAAATACATTTTTGAACCTGAATTTGAAAAATGAAGTGATCAACAATAACGGCGGATCTACTCAGTACTGAGTTCATGTTTGGAAGTTTGATTTCTGTTTTGGGGAGGTTTGGGGTTTTAGGGAGGTGTGGTCCTAAACTTTTGATCAGCTGTAAAACAGCCTGTTTAGTTTATTCATTATTTAATTAAATTGAATGCTCAAATTTCTTTTGTCTCACTCTCATTTCTTCTTGTTACATGTTGAAGCTCTACTTGGAACCTTGTTAAGATCCAACAATGTAAAATATGATTGTTTGTAATTTTTCAAGTGGTCTTAAACTTTTTATCAGGACTGTATCTATAGACAACAATGATGTTCTGCAACAACTTTTAAGGTGAAGGCAGTCAAAAAACCTGCAAATCAGCATTATGGTGAATGCTACAATATAGGTTCTCTTTGCCGGGTATTAAGAGCATCATAGTTTGCCTTTCTCAGCAGATACTACTCATCTACGAACACTGAAACTCAACACTGAGCCAAAGCAGGCTTAACCTTGTCACTGGTCACTTGAAATATTCTACTTAGTAGAAGTACCAGAGAGGTCAACACCCAGTGGTAACACAGCCACAGTACATTGTAAGTTTATAACTTTTATTGGGTTAACTATAAACTGTAACCAATATCCCAACTCTCATATGCTGATAATCTTGACAGAATAGCTTTGAGTATACTTAGGATTGCTATCTACTGACATGGTTTGTTTAGTCAGCATTGCTGTGTTATAGAGTTTGTGCAGTGCTATACATACCCTCTTGCTGACCCCAAGTCATATACACAGCCTCAGCCACAATGCAAATATGCAAACTTTTTCCTCCCTAAGTAAGGAGAATGGACCCACAATAACCCATGCAGTGTGGTGAATGTCATATTCATGGCTTGTGCTTTAGGGATTTGTCAGCACAGGGACTATTTTTTATTAAGAAATTTTACACTGAACAGTGGGTTGGGATCAGAAGAAGCAACATATAGCCATAGCTTCTATCATTTGGAAGGACTTCCTTCTTTTGGGACTGAATCATTGCCTCTCTTTCCTCCCTAGATGCTTATTATATAGAACTCTACCAAAAATATGTTTGAGGTGCATCTTTCCTGCAGCCCACTTCCTTTATATACAGGGTGGGCCATTTTTATGGATACACCTTAATAAAATGGGAATGGTTGGTGATATTAACTTCCTGTTTGTGGCACATTAGTATATGTGAGGGGGGGGGGGGGGTTCAAGATGGGTAGTGACCATGGAGGCCATTTGGAAGTCGGCCATTTTGAATCCAACATTTGTATTTTCAATAGGAAGAGGGTCATGTGACACATCATACTTATTTGGAATTTCACAAGAAAAACAATGGTGTGCTTGGTTTTAACAAAACTACATTCTTTAATGAGTTATTTACAAGTTTCTGTCCACTTATAAAATGTGTTCAATGTGCTGCCCATTGTGTTGGATTGTCACAACACTTCAGGAGAAATGCTAGCCCCTTAGACTTTTATCTTTGGGGTCATCTGAAGGCAATTGTCTATGCTGTGAAGATACGAGATGTGCAGCACCTGAAACTACGGATACTGAAAGCTAGCATTTCTCTTGCGGTGGATTTAGTGAAATTGGGATTTGACCGGGAAAGTCCCATGAAAAAAATTGTGACTCTCCTGGCCAAAACAGGAAGCTTGACGGGTATGTTGACACCCCTATATAAATAGTGGAGTGGCCCCTGTAAGCAACACAAGGTCCATCTCGGATTTATGCTTGCATTTTCATTATGAATATTAATTGTACCCAGAGATGTAGACATTCCAAGCCTGGTTGACATCGTTCTTTCACAAGTAGAGGTACAAAAGAAAATGTAAAACCAATGGCCAAGGTATATGGGACAGGCCAATGTAAAAAAGAAGATATATAGGTGTAATGAGAAATAAATGTAATGTAATTAACTTGCTGGAAAATTCCTTTTTGATGGAATTTAGCTAAGTTTTCTTGCAATCATAATTCATATCCTGCTGTCTTTGTAAAAAAACTTTTTGCAGTTGAGATTGGATATATATTGTTTTCTCTTTTGTTACAGCAAATCAGCATATCTCAAATAAAATAAGGTTTAATACACGCCTAAATTCAATAATGCTTGAACATGATTGGATTTTCTTCCACAATCTGAGTGCTCTCCTAAATTTCTTCTAAATTTACTTTAGCGATTTTTGTTTACCATATCCCAAAATCCATAGCTGTAAATGTTATTGATTTGTACAGATGGATTAAACAGAAAATAAACTTGTCAGTGTATGAGTAATGGCGATTATAATGCAATAGAAATAAAATGGCTAAGAGTTTTGACAGAGAGAAGAACTTAGAGGATGTGATAAAAGGTTTTAAAAGGCAGACCGGCAAGAGTCTAGATCAATTTGGTCCTTTGCTTTAGGTCAAGGCATTTGGACATTTCACTTTACTGAAGCTATTTGAATAAAAGAGTAAATCTGATTGGCCAATGTGTGTAAGTACACAGTTGAAAACATATTGACAATTATGTTGGTTTTCAGTGTTAGACTCAACAACAGTGAGTACATTTAAAAACATAAAAAAAAAAAAGTAAATTTAATGTAGACATTAGTTGGTATATATATTCCTATACATATATATATATATATGCATTTTAAAAATTTTTTGCATATAAACCTGTTGACAAGTATTGGGTAATGGCATAGCCAGTTTATAGTGTTATTTAACTGAAGTTGACTGAAGGTTAATCTCACTGGTGGTGTGCTCGCACCACACCGATTTCAGTGATCAAAGCAGAGTACATACTGCACTGTTGTGGTTCCCTGCCCTCCCCTCTACACATCCCCGACATCATTGATGACGCTGCCTCCTTAACATGGAGGTCAATAAAGAGCCCCTGTGCGTCACCAATGACGCCGAAAAGGCAGTGCCAGAAAGTCCACCAAGATTTTGAATTGCCGCGGGCTTGCAGAGGACAGGTGAATATTCCTGGGTATAGCTCTTGTAACCAAACTTACCCCGAACTGTGCTCTGGGTGTTAGGCCTTGTCTGCAATGTATCAATACAAGCACCAATACGTCAAAATATTTTGACATCTTTTTAATGCATTTTGACCCTTTTTTTTAAACACAGTTAATGCAACGAAACAAGGCCCAATACAGTCCTGTAGCCAATTAAACACAAATAAGTAAAAAACGTATCAATACTTTAATCACTCATTTAATAAATTTCCTATGGGCGCTTAAGAACACGCTAATGCTTGGCACACAGCAAGCTTTGTTAAAAATGAAGGAACATGATGTGAAGGGTTGCTGAAACTTCGCTGTGTGCGGTTCCATTAATCAATCTAAACTTTTGCATGTCAAATGCAGGAGTTTGTTGCTAGTGTAGACTTGGCTTTCTGCTATAATGCTATGCTGCATTAGTTTTGGATGCTTTTTCCTTTACTCTTATATACACTTATGGAAAAACATATCGCTCATTTCATAATGTCTGCATAGCCAGCACACAAGGCGGCTCACATAGTGTGAGAGACCTCTACAGGCCCCCATACACGTAGCAAGCCACGGCAAAATCAGCCGCGGGTTGCAGGTGCCCACATGGGGCAACAGATCCCTGTTCCTCCCAAAGCTCGGTCGGCCAGAGAACAAACATGTCTGTCAATCTCTGGCCGACGCCATTATTTTGAATGTGGACCGACGTCCCTGTTCAAACTTACGGCCGTCACACAAAGAGTGCCCACCGATACTCTAAGTGACGGGGTGCAACGTGATGACACCGTTGCTCGTCTGTTGGCCCCTACTAGCTATGCGTGAGGGGGCCTTTAGGCTTTTTCTTAATTAAATTCTATCTAATCCAGTCAGTGACACATATACTGTTTGGTCGTCCTGTTACCCCTTCTGCCCACAGAATATATGAATGAGGAATATAGGCACTAGCAACCCTAAAGCTGGGCATACATGGTTAGAATTGTCTGATTTGAATGATCGACTGAATAGATCGATCAAAAATTAATTGAGCACTGATTGTACATGTTGGAAAATTTCAGTAGATCGTTCAAGTATCTGGCGTTTTTTTTTGGGGGGGGGGGGGGGGTATTTCAATCGATTTGTATCTGATGATACTATGGAGGTTGTGCACAGAACTAAGGAAAGGAATTGAAAACTGTGAAGCAATCAAATAATATTTTTCAAAAGATTTTTTATAAGTGAATCGAAAAGAAAATCGAGCCGTGTATGGCAAGCTTTAGACAGCAACCTTATCATCCAGTGGATAGGTTGGTATTAGAAAGAATAACATATACAGTGGAGGAAACAATTATTTGACCCCTCACTGATTTTGTAAGTTTGTCCAAT
>CM070033.1:154944657-154958560 GCA_036250615.1 Ptychadena robeensis
TCCCTGGTGTGATTTTACCACATCCATCACACCAGGTTAGAGAGGGTTAACTGCAAATGATCACATCTGGGACTTTATTTGGGCGAGGTTTAGTACATAGCAGCATAGCTTTGTGCCCTGATTTTTGTGTTTTCTCATTAATTTTATTTAAAAAAATAATTTTTATTTTACATAATTGTTTGTTTCAAATTGTTTGTAGATTAGCCTCATTTGTGACTAGTTTTACAACCCATCTTTTACATGCTACTTTTTTTGTAGAGATATTCTTTTGTCAGTTGTTATTTTCGACGTGTCATTTTGTTTACAAGAAGTATATAACAATGCACAAGCTTTGACATTTTCCATAATGTGCTCTGTACAGCTTTTCTGCAGTTCCTCCTAAAAAACATAAAGACCATTAATTGCATTGCTTTGGGATAAAAAGGTATTTTGATGTCATTTTGATTCTCATTCTGGCAGAACAGCTTTTACAATTTTTATCTGTGAAACGTACAATTTAAAACGCACACATTTTCAATATGATAATTGCAGATTAAACCAAAGATAGGACTTTTTCCCCCTCCTTTCCTTTTCAGTGCAGCTAGCTTTTGAAAAACTCACTTTTTACAATGCTTACTTGGTGCGGAGCTCCTGGCAGGCACAGGAAGTCATTATGCAAATCTATTTTGTGATTAATCCAGTGTAGTGTGCCTTTCTAAATCACACAGCGGACATATTTGTATCTCTGTTCGAAAAAGCGGTAAGTCAGCGACATGTCTTTATAACCGTTCAGCGGCACCAAAATAAACCCACAAAAAAAGCCTAAACATAAGTAAATGACCCAGATCCTAAAACCATCTATTACGCTGCAGAGACAGATTTGTGGGTAATCTAATGAGCTTTCCGATATGAGTTGGAAATGAGTTTTTCCTTCATTTACCCAGAGAGGCAATATCAGTCTATATGTCATAGCATTCGGATCTCTAATAATTGTCCAGAGTCCCAGAATAGATTGTCTCTCATTTGCAGATATGAATAGAATCGTAAAATTATTCTCTGCATCCCTTTTCTAATGTCATCTCAATGTCACGGGGACACACACCTGATCAGGGACACACATCGTACTTTTTATGCAGGTGTAATTTGAAATGCTTAGCCTGCCACTGAGAAGGAGGTTATCACTCTGGATCTGCTTAATTGAATTTAATGTGGTTAAGAGTAGGAGATTATTAATTAGATTTTCTGACTTTCATAGCAGATTAGATCAGGTTACGGAAATGGATGGAAAGAAATGCACGCTTTTCAAGGAACCCTTTTCGTATTAATATTTTAGCTTATATGAAAGTATGTTTATAAATCCGCTATAATAACATTTGGTT
Source organism: Ptychadena robeensis (assembly GCA_036250615.1). NCBI lineage: Eukaryota > Metazoa > Chordata > Amphibia > Anura > Ptychadenidae > Ptychadena > Ptychadena robeensis. The sequence goes on from CM070033.1 coordinate 154,946,016, forward strand.
TGAAAATTTTTAATTTAAACCATCAGGTTAGGAGGATGAATTCACTGGCAGCTCACAGAACCCTTGTATGAGACTTGGCAAAGATTATTAATCATCAGCCCTGAAAGACATACTACTAGATGACCATTCACCATACAATATGTAACATAGGATTGACATTAGATCCAACAAAAAGATTGGACCTAACTTAAATCTAGGTGGCTACTGAGGGATCCCTTTATTAGTTGTCCTGGTTGATGGTTGCAAGGCAGGTGAACTTCTTATTTATCTGATTATGCACCCGTGACCAGTGTATGGTAACCTTTAGATATCCATTGGTTTTAGATATAGATATAGGACAGATAGCCGATAGAAGCCCAATACTCATTGACATGGATCACATGTGTCTAGCTATTAGCTTAGTAGTTAAGTGGGTAGTATCTGTTGACTGACGGAGAAAACTTATGTAGATCAGGGAAGTTAATCAAAAGTCAAAGAATCTTCAGGACAGCTCAATCTATTAAGGAGTGCCATGCTGATGATCCCTTGTCCCATGCAGCCCTGCAAAGAGGTAAGGAAGAATTACCCACCTAACCTTTCAGGGTGTATTTTTTATTTTAAATTTAATACAAGAAGGTAGATTTTTTAGCTACAGCAGACTTTGTGTGTCCTAACTTCAAGGAATGCATTACTGTATATTGTGTACTCTTGGTTTTGATCTGTAAGATCTGCCATTGTTGCCATCAGGAAGCCCACCCTGGTCAGTGATATGCAGCTATTGCTCTATATAGTACATGTAGACTGAAATGTATTAACAACTAAAACAACAGCACCACATGATGCCTAATTTAGTATGGCATTTCATTTCATTGTATAAAAAAATAGATGTATATATCTAAATTAACCTAAAGGCCCCCATACACGTAGCGAGCCACCAACTGATCGCCACGCGTGCCGTGGCCGTAGATCGCTTGGTCTGTAAATTTCTGGCCGATGCCATTTGTTTGAATGGGGACCGGAGTCGATGCACGATGCACTCTGTTGCTTGTCTGACGGCCCCCACTCGCTACATGTGTGTAAGTGTAAAAGAAATGTAAGCCTTAATTGCCTCTACGTTGAACACTGTATGTCATAAACAACTGCTGTCTTTTTTTTCTTCTAAAGATTACATTTTAACCTTTTTTTTTATTATTTCTTTTTGTTACTGTTGTTGTCTTTCATCCACTTCCTATCTATATTGTTCTCTCTAACATGGGCTGCATATGAGATTTTAGTGGTCTGGAAACATGGGTACGATGATAAAATATTTATAATGTGAATGTTTATTGTAATCAGATGTTTTACAGATATCCTTACATGATTGATAATGGGCACAGCAATGTATGTTGCATGTAATTCACAACCCCCTTGTAGATAAAAGGCGATAATATACAGGCCCTAATCCACACTATACAAGCTAAACTCCCGAAATCTGCGACAACACGTTGTATTATAAATATCTACCTCTCGTTGTTGTTGATGCCTTTATGCAATGAATACCTAATGCGTTTCCCTTGTTCAGAAATTCCATCGGCTCACAGTTACCATGGTGATTTGGGGCTTCCGAGCGGTCCCCCCTTTGCACCTGTTTTTTTTGCTTTTATATTTATTTATTTTCGCTGTGGTTGATGATATGGTAATGGATTGACGTTCATTTCTCACTCGTCTGGTATGCCAGGCTCCTGTAGGATTTGCTGCTCTGGCTAAAATATCTCCCTGTCGCCTTTTTATTTATTAAGCACCTAGATATTCTGTTACCCAGAGGAATTGTACAAACATAAATGTCATCTGGTGAGTGGAGACTGACACTAGGGAAGCCTCAGGCTGTGATGGAGTAAGCTAGATGCTGATACCAGGCTGAATGAATGATCTGAGACAATTACCAGTATTGTGCTATTCAGTCTGATATATTACAAAGCGAGTCTGATTTACTTTGTTTTCTTAAAGGATGAATGCACTTTTGTGTATTTTATAGCTATTTTTTCCCACCTAACCTGAACCACCCTAACTATTTACTCACTGTTCACAGTAGGTTATATACCTTGATCCATCACCATACATTTGTAGGAGACAATCTCCAATGGTCCAATACTCATGACACCACGTAGTAGTCAAGACTTCCACCACAGCTGAACAGAGGTATGTATGCATCTGTCTGACAAAAAATGATGAAAGAAAAGTAGACCAGTGGATTGTTATACAAATATAGAAAACCAATCTGTTGGTACTCTGGTAAGACCACTTTGACCGCAGCTTAATTCACAGCTAAATTAACCCTCTGGTTTTCTTGCCATTTTTTACCAGCAATTGCGGTGGAGTACACTGTACTCCGCCGTGCTTGCCGGCTCTCCGCCCAGCCCTCTACACACCTCCGACGTCAAATAGATAAAAAAATTGAGCCGTGTATGCCCAGCTTAATTCTTCCAGTAATGATGGACTTTAATGTATCCGCAGACTTTATTTGTATGTATAGTTACTCAGACACGTTCAGTAAGGGATGGGTGGACATTGTTTTGGTCGAACTGGAACTGGTGTAGTCTCAGGAGTATTTGGAGCTTCAACTTATTCCATGTTTCACATAAGGCAAAGAGTTGTATAGCTCCCTGAAGAAGCCTTACTAAAGGTGAAACTCATAAGAGTAATCACTTAAATATACAAATAAAGTCTGTGGATACAGAAAAGTAATTCAGTACTGAAAGAATTACACTTTTCAAGTGCTATACCACTGTAAATGTCCGATTGCCAATAATATGTTGTGTGCAGAAAATGTGGAAACATTAATTTGTAATTTTTTCTGTAATTTAATAAATGTGAAATACTTGCACGATTAGTCCTATAACTCTGTTAATGATACATTGTTGCTGTTAAAGCCCCATCTAGTTTTATGGGTGGGAATATCTGAATCCCCCAGGGATATTATATTGGTGTCTACATTGTAGGGTGTGGCACCTGTTGATTCAGCATGATTCTTTTCCCCTACCGATTGTTGATATCTTTCAACATTAAAAACATATACCCACCCGTGTCAAATTGGAAGGTTTTTGTAATATGGTATGAATAAAAAAGTATACTTTAAATAAATAATTTCAAAATGTTTCTACCTTTATTGTAACCTATAACCTAAACCTGGAAAAGTATTAAATAATATAATGTTTATTTCATTGTAGGATTCAGTTTTTGGAATAGAAGTCCTGGGGTTTCTTGACTTTATAATACAAATTTGTTAGATTGTGAGGACATGTCTAGCGCACAACTCTCTTCGGGAAATAACACAGATTTTCTATTAGATTGGAAGTTTGGCTGGGTAATCCCCAAAAAAGCTGGTCATAGACGTCTCGCAATCTATTTTATAAACGATCGTGGCATGTTATTGAATCTTCGATCATAAGTCATACATCGGTCGGAAGGTGCCCCATATTCGGGATCTGATTAATCGCAGATTGCTGCCGATTGATCAGTGACGCAACTAAAGATTGGCTACACAAAAAAATGCGATTGGAAATTATGAAAGTGGGATATGGCCTTTTCAGACATCGATTTTCTTGCGATTTCTCGCCATTTCAATCAAACGCTCACTTTATGCATGCATGGATTTGTGAACAATCGATCCCTCAGAAACTGGACGAAAACATCTACTGTAGGTTTTTTCTTGCTTAGATTGAAAGTTGAATTTGTATGTAGGATGAAACAGTTACATTCTGGACAGGCTTTTTTTCTCAACATACACCTGTGCAACTAGCAGTACCACTTGCCGAAGATAACGGATCAGTTACTGAGTCGTGTCCCCAAGACAGATGAAGCAGCAGCTGTGGCTCCATTCTGAGCTCTAACTCGGGGACTACTTGTATTTTCTTACCACCAACCTAATGCTTCACTGTGGGGATTCTCTTTTGTGTCAAGGGTGGCAAACCCAACAAATGTTGAGAGAAATTTTGATGGGTTAAAAAAACTATAAAAAAACTGACTGAAATACTTACTCCTTTGCACTCTTTAAAATATTGATTAAAGTTTCTCTATAAGTTGTGTTATCAACTTCCATCTCCTTTCTACCAGTCCATTCTGGTGGACATTTGCATTTATTTTTTAGAAAGTGACATAAAAGTTTCACCAGTGTTGTAATTCTCATCATTGTGCATAACTGTGTGTGCAAATCAGGGTACCAGTAGGACCAAGTGCTCCAAGTAGGTAGACATATGACATCTGGCACTCACCCAGGGATGATTTCATATTTTTGGACCTGCTAGGGCTAGGTGGTGGCTTTAAAATAAAAAGAGAGCTCTGAAGGTTTTGATACTTTAATTTTTTTATGTTTCTTTAGATCTCATGAACACGAACAACAGAAATCTGCCACAAAACAAGTGTGACTACCTCCCATAGATTTTTGTTTCTACCTTTAACTCTATGTAGAAATAGAACTGCTGTAACTGAGCTCTCCACCTGGTCTTATCACTCCAGTCATCCCTGAAGTAGTTTGTTGAATTTTATTGAGATATTCTATAGCTAACGCCTCTCTCCTATTTAGTTTTGCTGTGCGATTGTACGCCGCACCCTCCAGTGCTGATGAATGAGATGTGAGATGAAGCATGGAGGTTTCAAATACATGTCCGTATTTATCACGTATCGTGTTTCCCATCATCAGCGCTCAGGATGCCCCTTAACAAGCTTCACTCTCCAGCCCATGGTAAACAAAGGCTCAGATTGGGATTAGCATGATAAATCCAAATAAGAGATCAGGGCAGGAAAATGGCAGAAAATGGCAGAGTCTAGACCGTCCAAAAAAAAGAAAATTCTACATGAAGTAATCTAGTTATAGTATTAACAGTTATTAAGAAGATAATTTCGTTTATGCACACACCTTATAATATATATGTTCTATTTTCTTTCATTCTCACAGTCTTATATTTCTGGCACTGGGGAGGGTAAGGGAAGTAATTATCTGACACACAGACGTCAGGCATAGTTCAGGCATGTGGTATGAAAATTGGAACAGATAATCTGTGTATGGCGTAAGGCTGGCAGTTTTAGTAAGGTGATCTTGGTAGTGTAGTCCACAAGTGACAGCAAAGCTAGTCCATCATTGAAGAGGCCTTGTCACTAAAACATTACTTATTCCCCAAAAAGTTTTTTTTGTCCTTGGAAGGTTTTCCTTAGATAAAAATTTAGCAAATTTTCAGAAATTATTTCTGAAGCAATGGAATCCCCAGAATCAGGGACCTGTCATTTAGTGGTGGAGGCAGGGGGGACAAGTCATTATTGTTGACTAGTGATGATCACGAATATTTGGATTCCGAATATTAATCGCGAATATCGGCAATTCGGAAATTCGCGAAGATTCTGAATATATTGCCGAATATTCGCAATTCCGGATATTCTGTATTTTTTTTCCATTACACACGCCTCTCAATGCAAGTGGACAAATGGGAAGGCTGCAACAAGAGCTTAGCAACACTCCCTGCGACCATCAACAGTTTTTAAATCCAATATTGGGGTGATGCGAATATTCGGAATATCACGAAAATCGGCACTTTAGAAAATTCGCGAAAATCACTTAGATGGCGTCCAAAATTCGCAATTTTTTTTCCTCAACACGCCCCTCAATGCAAGTTAAACATATATTCGCGAATATATAAAATTCGCGAAATTTGCATAAAACTGCCGATATTCGCAATAAGAAGAATATTGCCGAATGCGAATATTTTCTGAATGTTTTCCCAAAAATTCGCGGCATGCCGCGAATACAAATGTTGCCTATGCCGCTCATCACTATTGTTGACACACATAGATTAACATTGCTGAACAAAATGCTTGATGATAGATTTAGCTTTGCAATTAGTAAAGTGTTGTGTTTTTGTTTTGCTAGTAAATGACTTTTAATTTGCATGAACCTCTTTTTAGAAATGGGCAGTGGGTACTAACTAACCACTGTACCCATTACACTAAAAATGGCTAATATCTCATTACTCTCTTTTTCCACAATTGCCATGCACAATCTTTGGCCATGCCCCAAAAACCCTTGCATATTTTAAAGTTGACAATAAAGTAAATGAATAAATAATGAAAAAGACAATGTACAGCTTTTTAACCACATGTGTATCAATGAGCCTTTCTACATAGGTCTGTCTGCATATGTATCAGTCTATGTGCCTTTCTATTTCTGTCTGCATATGCGTATCTTTGTGCCTTTCTACTTCTGTCTGTCTGTATATGTGTGTCTATGTGCCTTTCTACTTCTGTCTGTCTGTATATGTGTGTCTATGTGCCTTTCTACTTCTGTCTGGGTGCATATGTGTGCCTATGTGCCTTTCTACTTTTGTCTGTGTGCATATGTGTGTCTATGTGCTTTTCTGTCTACATATGTGCCTTTCCATTTCTGTCTAAAAATATGTGTATCAGGCTTTTTGAATTTGTGTGTCTCTTTGCCTGTCCTCGTTTTCTAATGACAGTGATGATAGTTCTTAATACCACTCTTCATTTTACATTGTTGTAATGTTATTTGGTATATTTGTTATTTGATATTTTAGTATACTATTTAGCTCAGAATATTCTTCTTCTTCTTTTCCATGAAAAAACGTAAGTGCATGTTTTGGTCAGATGCATCTTATAGTGCAAAAAATATGGTAGGCATTAGTAAATACAACCTAGGAAGTACTGCTCAACACATTCAAAGTCCAAATTGCGTGGCACAGTGCACAAACGGTAATTCATCAAATAAGGTGATTGTGTTCATTGGTCAGCAAAGGCTATGTTCCCACTTAGGGGATTTTAATTGCGCCCGATGATCGCGGCTGATCGCTTCCATTTTGTTGGCTTTTCCTACTTCAACTTAAGTCCACGATCTGAAACGCGGGCTCCTTCTATATTGCTATTATAGGTTAATGGGCGCGTTTAAAAAAAATGTCATTTAAACCGCGATCGGCAAGGTGTCCTGTCCCACCACCCACTTCCTGCCTGCAATGTCCGTGCCGGGAGTCTAATCGCGGGAGAACGTGGGAGATCACTGGATGCCACGCCGCAATTAGACTCGCAGCTGATAACTAATGTGGGAACATACCAAAAGGAATCAGATATTCACATCTCTTAAATGTTAGGTCTGTGTCTTTGAATCAATTGCAGTTAAGTTTCAACCCTTCAGCACCTGCCTGAAATGCTCAGTGGCACTACCCCGTCTGGGTAGACATTGTTGATAATTGTGTTACAAATGTTCTAGTAAAACGCTAACCACAGCTGGGACTATGCTGGTCACCATGGGAACACTATACAGTAAATGTACGTCACAAGCGCACACGTCTCTATACTTCATTAAACATGCAAATTTTTATTTGCATAAAAGTGTCATTTTCGTATAACATGGGGGCATAGAAAAGTGACATCAGAAAAAGACCAAGTGGTTAATGAAGTCTTCCGTGCACAGTCATATTAATAAGTTGCTACCTGTTAATAAAACAAGTCAGATTTCAAAATGTATTTAGAAATGTTTCATTTAACATAATGTGACAGCTTTGCTCCCACATCATTGTGTGGGGTTTTGCTGCTAAACCCACAGTGGCACAGTTTTGGTGAATTCAGCGGGCAATTGGATGCAGAGTAGAAAAAATAACAGAGCATGCATAGTGTTTGCAACTTTCATTATAAATATGACCTTGTAAATCAATTGTACCCACCCAAATTGTAACCCAACAGGCTGCAATTAGTCCATGCTCCCATTCCAATTATTTGAACTAGATTTTTTAAATGCCCTCCCTGGGACTTTATTTGGAGAAGGGACCAATGATCTACTCAAAAAACTTGTCTTTACACATATATGTGAATTTTTCTTATGCTTTATTGAAAACAATGAATAAAATAGTCCATTTGGCTTGGTGGTTCCCTGTTGTTTACACGCTACATGTTTCACCCTAAATAAGGGGCTTCTTCAGGCAATGAACAGGTTTGAGATCTACAGGTAAGAATGATAATAGCTATATTAGGATCATCCATTGTGCCAAAGTTTTCAGAATTTAATCACGTGACTTACAGATATAGTGAGAATAGAAAGTGGGTTACTCACCCACCAGAGTGATACCTGTAGATACCTACAGGTATCACTCTGGTGGGTGAGTAACTCTTACCCGTAGATCTCAAACCTGTTCATTAGGAAAACATTAGGCATTGCCAAAACAACTGTTTTGAAACATTTCTAAAAAGCAGGAATGCAATGGTGAGCTCAGCAACACCAAAAGACCTACAAGACCAAAAAAACTGTGGTAGATGAATTCTTTCCCTGGTCAAGAAAAAAGCCTTTACAACAGGTGGCCATATCAAGAACACTGTACAGGAGGTAGGTGTATGTGTGCCAAAGTCAGCAATCAAGAGAAGACTTCACCAGATTGAATACAGAGGTTTCAAATCACCACAAGATATAAACTTTTGGTTAACCCTTAAAAACAGGAAGGCAAGATTAGAGTTTGCCAGACAACATCTAAAAAACCTTCACAGTTCTGGAACAACATCCTAAAGACAAATGAGACCAAGATCAACTTGTACCAGAGTGATTGGAAGATAAGAATATGGAGAAGGAAAGGAACCTCTCATGATCCTCGTCAGTGAAGCATGGTGGTGGTAGTGTCATCGCATGGGCATGTATGGCTGCCAATGGAACCGGTTCTCTTGTATTTATTGATGATGTGGCTGCTGACAAAAGCAGCAGGATGAATTCTGAAGTGTTTCGGACAATATTATCTGATTCTCATATTCAGCCAATGCTTCAGAACTCATTAGGTGGGCAGATGTACAATGACCCAAAGCATACTGCAAAAGCAACCAAAGAGGGACAGAAGTGGAATGTTATGCAATGGTCAAGTCAATCACCTGACCTGAATCTGATTGAGCATGCATTTCACTTGCTGAAGACAAAACTGAAGGGAAAATGCCCCAAGAACAAGCAGGAACTGCAGGGATGAAATCCAGCATCTTGTGATGTCTATGCGTTTCAGACTTCATGATGTTTTATCATTATTATTCTGCTAAAGTGGGAGGCACATATACAAACTGTTGTAATTCCTACACCGTTTACCTGATTTGGATGTAAATACCCTCAAATTAAAGCTGACAGTCAAAAGCTGACAGCTGGCACATTGTCATACAGTGTACTCCTAAATACAACCTCTACATTGCAAATTAGAACTACCGTATTTTTCAGACCATAAGACGCACTTTTTCACCCACAAAATTAGGGGGAAAAAGTGCCATCATCTTATGGTCCGAATGCGGGCCCCTTGGATTACTGCTCTCCCCTCTGTACTGTATAATTGTCTATGCCAGCAGAGCTCAGAGCCCTGCCGGCATAAGCAATGAAGAAAGGCATAGATGATCTTCCTCTCTCCCTGCGTGGAAACTGTCACTCTGCAGCTCCCACGGACACAGTAACAGCCAGACGGAGAGGAGAGCAGAGCAGGAGAGAGGAGAGACTCTGCAGCTGTTGGCCCCCCCTCCTGCCGATCAGTATGGAGAATGACGTTATGCTGAGTGTACTGCTGCTAGTGACACCTACTGGCTTATTTGAATATTGCATTCATTGAATTCATTGCATTAACCCAATTGATGTGAAAACGTATTAAATCTTTTTTTTCTGGTTTACCTGCCCTAAAAACTGGGTGCGTCTTATGGTCCAGTGCGTCTTATAGTTTGGAAAAATATGGTGTATATATATATATATATATATATATTATATAGAATACTTTATGTATGTGTTACAAGATGACACTGTGGTTTAGTGAACAATTAAATAGAGAATGGAAAGTAGGGCCAATCTCTCCAGTGACATATAAAAATCTTTATTTGCGGTTCTCAACTAAAATTAGTATTTATCGCTTGCCAAATAGGCACATCAACCATTTTATCTGCTGCTAACAGTGGCATAATAAATGTTGAAGCCTACGATCATTGTTTGGCTGTACAAGCACTATAAATATCTTTAAAAAAAACTACATTGAAAGGCCTGGTGATAATTTAATGGTGACACGATAAAGATGACTTGAAATTAAGGTCATCGCACATTGTGGAATTCTGCTTCCTCTGCAAATGATATCTAAATTCACTGCTCTCAACAGACTTGGCATCGGCGCCCAGTGTGGTTACAGTGAATTCACAGGAATGGTTTTAGAATCTCTTAGAACGTACTGTACCAACTGCTCGTGTTCCCTTAGACGCGCCTATGAATGCAATTAGGAAGACAGTTCAGAAAGAGAAAATACAAGATTATTATAGCAAGCGGTAAAAATAGCTGGGAAGAAAAACTAACCTTTGTGATTGTGTTACAAGAACTAAAAAGGACTACTGTTTATGATATGAGAACAAGTTGTTTTTTTAATAAAATGAAAAAATATATATTTCAGCCATATGAATACATGGATGTGGTAGATGGGAAGGTAGGGGGCCAAATAGAGAATAAGTATTAGCAGTAAGGTAGGCTGGTAAGGACAAGCTGGTTCAAATTATACCCATCTTTAGGGAAAATACAATTCTTACCGTTCACTCTCCTCTTATGCATTACAAAGGCTTTTTTTTATATTCTTAAATTTTGAAGCAGGACCTATATCCCTTTTCCAGGTTCCCTGTCAACAGCATTGCTGGATGTAGGAGACCACTGATCCATCACCAATGTTGACCCCTCCCCCGTGACTGGTCCTCTACTATCCCAAATTTCTGACATTACTAAACTTCAGTATATTGAATATGGATCTTGAATATTCTTGGACCAAGCTGCTGGGCAGCCTATAGGAAGTCTCCACATCTTGTAGACAGTGATATGGACATCCAGAAAAAGACCCAAACAGAGGACACAACACTGTATCATGATGTTAGCTTTCAGATAACATTTTATTTTTAGTTAGCTAGTGATAAAGAGGGTAGCAAGGAAGAATTGTTTCAGAGATTATCTTTAAATAATTGCCCAAATGTATATGATTGAAGCAATTTATTTATTAAAAATTTAATTGTCTTCCTATAAAGCAAAATCAGACCTATGCTTAATTTTCTGACAGTGAACTATGCATCATATTGTCCTACAACACAGTCTAATTAGAAGTGAGTTTGGATTAGTGCAATAGTTAGCCTTGTGGAATGAACATTGTAGTTATGTGTAATAAAATTAACAATTTTTAAAAAGAAAATCTGAGTTGGCCCAAGATATATTTTAAATACAATAAATTGAGCAATGATTTTCACTTTGTATTTGTTCAACTTTAAAATATAATTTGGAAATATGATCACTCAAGTGCTTCAGTTTATGTCTATAAATTTTTACACATTTTACACATATTAAGCTTCTCCTAAATGTTATCCAGTTTGCCTGTTCACAAGCAAATAGGTGTGAAACAATCCTCAGAAGCATTCTGGTTAATGGGGGAGACCAAAGAGAGAGATTGATGAGCTCCCTAGTTGTCTCCATCCTCCACTGACCCTATGTAATCAGGACTTCTGCTACACATACTGCTCATTTACATTATTCTAATATAACAAATGTCTCATAACAGTAACATGTCAGCAAAACCTATATGTATCTTGAAAATATCAACAGGATGTTGCTAAGTTCTGGTATGACTCACTGTACTGCTTCATTGCTGGTTGAAGTTTTTTTGAAACATAAGAAGCTGAAAATCCCTTCTGCATCTTGTCCGTATGGGGTTCTCACCTTAATCTAATTTACAGGTTCCAAAGTTCTTTTAGGGTCAGTGGTAATGTTTTGTACGCATGTGCTGTGTAAACCTAGCTTCCAATTTTGGAAATGAATGAGCACTGTATCAATGTATGGTCAAATAATGATGAATAATAATCAAATAATGGTCTATGAAGAGGAGAGGACAAGTCTTTGTTCTTACCAATGGCCATCGTGCTGGATGGTCATTTAGAGATCAACCCTAAAAGGTCAGAGAAGGACTACAGATGGTTGCATTCTGATAACTAGATGATAATTTGACTAGTTTATTTGGGAGTTAATTGTAAAGCCTCTGAAAAAGGTATCATCACCAACATTTCTGAAGATGTAGAGTGTTTTGAGAACATTTTAAAAAATGGATTCCCTAGCACATGTAGTTTTTGCATTTATTAAAAAAAAATTACTTCTATATATCTACTCAAAGTCAAAATTGAAAATTCTACCATTTCTAGATATTACTGGACACCTGTACACACCTAAGATATATTATTGTGATAGATTATCTCAGCTTACAATTAGCTTACATGCAAATGGTTCTTATGAGTTACACCAAGTCCCATAGTCAGCTTCTTGTTTATAGTCTAGGGGCATTTTAGTCAAGATGACACATCAAAGTAGTATGTCGACCTCACTAACTTACCAACTGGACATCTGTGCCAAACTGCGCCATACATACCTTCATTGGTGTCCAAAGAAAGAAAACACAAGCGTAGACATTTGAAGAAGAAAAGTGCTGCTTGTTAGATCCCACACGGGGTATAGACAGATCTTTGGTGGAACCGACGACAGAGGGAGGAATCTAGTCCGTTGAGCCTGGTCTTCTACCCAGAGC
>CM070033.1:154958660-154976957 GCA_036250615.1 Ptychadena robeensis
CGCCATTGCTCTGCACGCTGGCTGCGTGCAGAGCCTTCCCAGGATTCGGGGTACCCCACGTCAGGGGTGAACCCCTCAAACAGGTGAATGCTTATCCTGGGGGAGAACCTGTGATGCCCGGGGACCCCATTAACCACACAGGGGACCCCGAGGGCGCCGCAATCCCCCCAGGGGATACAGAGGGCTGACACTGCTACAGGACATTATTGCCATAAGCTTAATGCTGTCATAGGCATCATTTTAACTTTTCACAAAAGAATTTCATAATCAGGAAATCACAAGTTAGTCAAAGTCTGAGTATTTCAGGGAAATAATCAACAACATAGATCCATAGGGCTCTCGAAAAGAGGTCACTCTCGAAAAGTTGCTGATGAATTAGTAAATCAAAATGAAAGAGATAAGACAAATACTATATGTCCATTGAACTGCTCTGGATCATAGAGACATTTTGGAAATATTTAAACCCATACACACATTAATTGCTGTATAGTAAGCAACTCTGGGATTGCTATAAATAATTCATCCTTACTCCTCTAGTGACTAATATATAATATGCCTGTTCAGTTTTATTTTTTAAATGTAGCTTAAGATAAGAATGTCCAGCAATCAATAGGCACAGACAGCACCTGCTGATCTAGTGATAGGCTTGTACAGTCTCAATATCACTAACATGTTGTGGACTTAGATGACCCAACTGAGCTTCATGTCTGCCAGATCTACAGAATGTAATCAGCTTGACCTATATGACCTTCCTAGGATGCTTTTGGTTGTGTATTTACAAACCTGTGTGCATTTCATGCCTACGTGCTGCTTACATGCCAACAATAAATTATTTACTGTGTCAACAGTTTAAAAAAATTCACTTTACACACCACAGCCTTTGGTATTGATATATTATATTCTGCAATGCCACATAAGAAGTATGTATTGTAAAACATGAAATCCATGTTAAAGTATACCCATCGTGTTTTCCCTTATAGCCTTATGCTGCTGTATGATTCTTTGCTATTGATATTTAATTGTTTCAGTAAAAATGGAATTTTTGTTAATATTGTAATAGTAGTGTTGTACTGTGTTAGCCATTGATAAATACAGAAAGTTTGGAGTTCAAGTGATACCATTTATTGGCTAACTGAAGTCATTAGAGAAGCAACCTTTCGGGATGTCGCAGATCCCTTCTTCAGGCTTAATAAAATTTAAAAAACAAAAATTTTATTAAGCCTGAAGAAGGGATCTGTGACATCCCGAAAGCTTGCTTCTCTGATGACTTCAGTTAGCCAATAAATGGTATCACTTGAACTCCAAGCTTGCTGTTAATATTGTGTAAAGTTTTTATTGTAAAGAGAAAATACCTGGTCATCCTTTCAGTTTTTTATGGCTCTGTTTCCATTATACGTCGAGGCCCCTCAGGGTCCAGACGTAGCACATTGACATTGCCTGCTCGGCAGATGATCTGTTTACACTATGACTACGTTGAGCCTTACATCGGCAGAGCGGCTTGGCGCTGTAAAGACAGATCCTCTGCCCAGCAGGTAAGTCTATCTGCTACGTCGGGACCCCACTAAGCGTATACGTCCCGACGTAAATGGAAACAAGCCCTTAGTCACCCTCATTCTGAGTGACCACACTCTTCAGGCTAATGTAGGGTACCACCCGCGTGAGCATGTTCAGATGGAAATATTCTTTACACCTTCCCTTGAGTGCTCTGAGCTGGCATAAGCTGGCCATACACCTTGAGATTCCTCCATACAATTTCAATCAGATCAGATCAGATCTACCAACAACCATGTAGTATAATGTCCTCCCTGATAGAATACATAGTGATTGGAAGGTGTAGAAAGGTCCTCATATTACATGGTTTTGGTAAAACAAAATCTGATCTGAAGGAAATCTGACAGAGAAATCTGAAGGTGTATGGCCAGCTATAGAAGAGTAATGACCCCAGGCTTCATCACAAGTGTCTTTATACAAGATTTTCATACATAGGGCATTCAATAATTATCACTTGCAACAATCAGTTTTGCATTCTGTTACATTTAGAGGAGAGAAGTAGAAGTTTAAAACTTGGCAGTTATTGAATCAATATAGCGTTGACAACGTTTTATGGACTTTGCATCACAGCACACTGTGACCCTACATGGTCTGCTACATTGAATTTCTGTTGTTCCCAAATCGTTCCAATTTGCCATATAATATCACAGCATCTATTTGACAGTTTAGTATCATGCAGGATACTATAACAAAACTATTCTTAAGTTTGCCAGAACTACCCATTTATTAACAACTGCATGCAGACTGTATTCCAGTCGTAATATTTGTGCCAATTATACAGTACAGATTCTTTTGCAACATGTGTTAAGCTAGCCATACACGTGTCGGATTCCATGTCCAATCGATTCATCATCCGATCGATTCCGGCGATTCTGCCGGGAATCGCAGGTGTGATCAATTGGCCAATTAAGAGTATCCATCGCAGCATACCACCTTGTCCAACGGATTCCGGCACGATTCCGTGTGCGATTCCACCTCCGATTCCACCTCACAAATGGCAACTCCCCCTGATCCAGGCAGAAGCTGCTGCAACTTAGATGGAATCCACCTACTTTGCTGGCTGATTACCCCAATATTCACAGCACCTTGCTCACCCTCCTACCAGCTATGATCTCTCTAAAGCACAGACACCCAGTAATATGTCAGTGGGTTTAATATAAAGTATTTCATTATTTTAATGTAAAAACAATGTTCATTGAATGCAGGGCACAAGCTGTCTACACAGCCCGCCATAATCCCCGGATTCTTTGGTCCAAGTCTCCATTGTGTTAAATGAACATGAATGCAACGGAGGCATTACGTATGGCGTGCACATTGACAGCCCAGGCACGTTAATTATAAGTGATCCCACTGATTTAAAAGGGCCATGCACTGAGCGAATGGGGAGGCTTTCATTAGTTGGAGCCCTAGCCTTAGTCTTGGGAGGCATATCCATGGAGGAAAACACAGACCTGTACAGGAAAAATGATGGCACCCTGACTGCCATTAGACCCATTTGTAGACCATCCGCTGGTGCAGTGTATCTTGGGTTCTTCCTGGTGCATAATGATGCCCAGTCTCATGTGGCAATAGTATCCAGACAGTTTCTGGAGGTTAAAGAAATAATACCATTGACTGGCAACTACACTCACCCGACCTAAATCCAATACAGCAACTCTGGGACATCATGTTTAGGTCTATCCAACACTGCCAGGTTGCACCTCAGACTGTCCAGGGGCTCAGTGATCCTGGGTCAGGATTTGGAAGGAGATACCCCAGAGCATGCCCCAATATATGTACCATTTTCAGTCTGTACAATTACAATGTCTCTTGAAAAAGTTTTTGAAATAATTGTTATAGTTTTTTTTGATCAAATGATGTGTCATGCCTTTGTTACTAACACATAACCAATTCCATATCTATATTTTAAATCCCTTTAGTGGCCTATTTATAGATAGATTCGCCTACTTAACCTAACTGAAACATTTGAGAATCCTGTGTGAAAATGATAAAATAGACCCCTCATCTTAAATATATTCACTTTATTTTATAAATGAAAAAAATAAAAACTAGTTTGATCAAATTCCTAAATGCAACAACATGTACAATAACACGCACACATATGTACCAAGGCAAATCATCTATTCACGCCGGCAGTACAGGAAATCCAAATTCCCTCTTTTATTTGGTCAGACTGAATAGCTTTTAAAGTGGAGGTGAAAGGCCAAAGCATTTGTATTGTACATGTATACATGTGTGCTGATGACTTGATTCCTAAAACTGCTTCAGCACATATTTCAGAGCTTAGCCTTTCTCTTTCTTCTCGCTTTGAAGATAAGACCATCGATTTATGAATATTAAGATTAGTGTAAAACAACAGATGGTAAAGATTACTCAGGAAAAGTCCCTGGTTGTTAAAAATATGACAGTGTATTGAACATTGTAGCTGCGGGACTAGACAGCTCCACATAAATCTGCTTCTGACAAAGCTATGTGACATGGTTTATAATGCAGTCAAACATTGCTTAGAGCTTCTGGGAAAAAAGGAAAACCTTGTGATGGCACAGATTATGGCATCAATATTCCTGTGTTGCACTTGATCCAATATTCATGTTTAGAGCGAGGGTGTTCTAGAACAGATAAGCATTGTACGACGGCTGTTCTGCTGAACATCATAGAGGAGTAACAGACAGGCTGAACCCAAAAGAGTAACTTACCTCACCAAGTGTGTAATCACATTAGTGGGTTTATTTAATGAGCTGTGTATTTTTGCAGTGTAGCCGCCATTCCTGCTGCTTGCACACAAACATACTATGAATATTTAGCATCTGTGTGATATATATACGGGGTAATCATCAGATCCATGCCACCCTAGTCCCTTTTGCTCACTGGCATATATTTTTCTACTATGGTATTTATCATTGTGTAGGTTTTTATTTTTTAAAAATCAAAAAATGAAAAAATGTGTGATTATTCCTAACTCAAATATCTATGAAATGTTATGAAGATAGCTCACAGAAAAATCAAATGGGATAAATGGACCTTAGATGATGTTTCTTAATTCATAATCTATTTAAGTCTTCTCTCATGTATAACCTAGCAATAGCAGAGTGATGTACCATGTTAGCCTTTTATAAATACAGAAAGTTTGTAGTTCAAATGATACATTTATTCACTAACAGAAGTCATTACCTTCTAAGTGTTTTGCCCGTAGTCCCAATTCTCCACCTTCCCTACTTCCCCCTCCCCAGCCCCGGCCTCATCGATGTCTCCGGGTATGCGCGAGAAAAAAACAGCATTGCCTCCTGAACATGAATGTGAATGGCACCGCCCCCGACGGGGGGATGCCACAAAGGAATGCCATGGCCTCCCTCCAGACAGGTAAGTATGCCCAAGTGTAGATTGGGGTAAGTATTGTTAGTAAACAAACCTACCCCTGGATACACTCAGGGTAAATGCCCAAGGGGTTAAAGAAACAAATGGTGGTAAATATTTATCGGTAGAAATTTAATTTAACCAAGTGAACATTTATGAACCCATAAATGTATTTAATGCACTTAGGCATGCAGACTGCATCCAGAAACAACTGTGATGGAATGGTTTGCAGTATTTTATTACTGTCATAATCAATAGATAATACAACTATGTTACAGGACAGTTTTAGAAAAACAAAAAAAAATATGTGGTATTACTAGATCATACCTGTCAAGTTTTCCCTAAATGAATACGGGAAAAAATTACAGGAAGTGACGTCACGGACGGACGCGCAGAGGTGGAGTGACACTTCCACATTGCAAATATAGAAAGTGATGTCATGTCCGTCACTTCCGGTATTGGGAGGGGGCGTTACTCTCCCTACTGACTTCCCACCCCACACATCATCTGTACGAGCCAAGTGGGAACATAGGAAGAAGTAACATCCCCTTCCTCCTAAGTTACCCTGATTTCAAAATCCTGGGGAAAATCTGGGATTTATTAAAATCGGCATTTGGTCAGGAGAGTTCTATTAAAACTTGACTTTCCCAGCCAAAACGGATGCTTGACAGGTATGTACCAATACAAATATATATTGCATTGAATTATATTGTTTTACTGTAAACGTCCTTTATACTGGTTAAAAACAACTGCAATGTGTTGATCTAATAGCAAGAGTCCTATTATTCTTACATTAAGCATAGACTGAATAAACCTATTAAAGAGAAATGCAAGGGATGACTGGTAATCTTACCTGCCCAGCATGTCATTGTGATCCATGACTTCTACTTTGCTCATCTACTTTCCTATTTTCTTAAATCACATTTGCTCCAGATAACTAAAGCTAGTTCGATTTTAGCATTCAATCAACGTTTTTCGATCAAAAAAATGATCGATTGTAAAAAAATCGATGTGCTGTCCACATAGTACAATCGACGATCATTGATCGATTTTTGTCAAATCGTCGATTGAAAAGTGATCGGACAGGTTGGAAACTTTTGCTCGATTGTACAATCATCAAACTACATTCCTTGCAGCTTTTTTTTAGCTCGATTTTTTGGGCTCGATTTGTGTGGCTACTTCCCTTTAACTTCTGATTAAAACTAAAATCATAAGAGAAATTCAATCAACGATTTTGGATTACTTCTAATAACTTTTCAGTCGAAACTACAAAATCTAATCGAACCATGATTGAACGCTAAATTGAACCATGTGTGGCTAGCTTTACTCAAAGACATTTATTTACAGAAGCTTAAGACAGTGTAGATATTGAAGATGTTAGCTTGTGTTGACACCAGTGACAATGCCCATTTGTTAAAGAAGCGCTCTCTCCAAGCTCATGCACTGTAAAGTGACAATGAACATACACTTCCATCCCACTCCATTATACGTACCTTTTCTGTGCTCCCTTGTTTCCTTTTTAATTTGTCCCTGTCAACGTTGAAATCAATAATTTACCAAATTTGGATCAATGGTGACATCATTCCTTTGGACTGGTGACAGTGTTTGAGCAAAATCATTGATATTAGCATAAATAGCATATAGCAACAGGACATATATTCCTTCATACCCAGAAGTGCCAGGTAGTTTGGTTGGGACAGAGAAGGGACCCCCAGGGCAATATTGGCAAGGTGAGTAAAGTCCATGTATGGTGTGAATATGTTGTGTCACACCGGAGGAGCAGCAGAGGGCCATTCATAGTGATATTTTTTTATTTTAACACAGTGATGAATGAAAAAGGTCAAAATCACAATTCTGGAGTAGAAATCTTAGTGTCTATAGTGATCATTCAGATTTACTGTGCGATCGATTGTTAGGGAATCGAACGCAGCCACCCTCGATCGAAAGTTTGATTGAACAGGGAACCAACATGTTGGTAAATCCCTGTTCAATTGCCATTACAAAGTGTCATTGGATCGGGAATCGGTTGTGCAAAGTGGTGTGCATCTGTTCGAATGCTTGAGCGCAGTGTGAAGATGTCACAACGCTGCACTCGAGTGGTTCATCGATTAAATGGATATTGACCCGTGTATGGGCACTCTAAGAGAGGCCCTCTAAAGCCAGCCATACACAGTCGGATTCCATGGCCGATTCTGGCGGGAATCGCAGGTGTGATCGATCGGCCAATTAAGAGAATCCGATCGCTGCATACCACCTTGTCCAACGGATTCCGGGATGATTCCGTGTCCGATTGTCCACCTCACAAATGGCAACTCCCCCTGATGTGTGCAGAATCGGATCAAAAAGACCGACATGTTGGTTCTCTGTCGGATCCGATTCTGGGCCCCTAAACGATCGGACCTGATCGATCGGACAAGGTGGGCTGCACATGATTCCGGCACGATCGTTTCGCGTGCACGCGCCCGGAATCGATCGTGCCGGAATCCGGTGCGAATCCGACATGTGTATGGGGGCCTTAAGCCTTCCCTTTCTACATCATATTGTTTATGTTTCTTAATGAAGTCGAAAATAGTCATTCATAGTTGTTTTTTTTACGCTGAAGGTATTGAGAAGTGATAAAAATCAATACGAATTATTGTCTTTCTCGAGGGTTAATGACCTGGCAGAGAGATTTCAAGATAAGCCGATGTCAATGACTGATAAATATTTCTAAACAGCAGCCAAAATACAGATAATTTCTTTATTGGCATCTAAGTCCAACCTATGTACTAGATATTTATCAGTTTCTATCTGACAAGGACATGATCTGATAAAGATAATGTCAGGTGACAATCTGAGGAGTGGTTTGGAAAGCATTAGGGGCCAACAGGAAAGTTCACATATAGGGCAAAATGTGTAAAGAATAATTTTCAGGAGTAGGGCAGTGTTATGAGAAAACTATTAGTGGAAGGCTAGTGTCACTCATATTTACCATTATATTTTGTGATTTATTTAAAATGTTCACACACTGGGTTGCTTTAGAATTTGTACTTGAAATAAGTATAAATAAGTATAAATACGTATAAAAAATAAGTATAAATACATATTTTAATTGTTTCAAGATCTCGTTTTAAAACATTGTCCATTTCTATGTAGTAATACTCAGATGTATCTGTGATATCATCGACAGGTAAGTTAAAATTCTGATCACTAAAGCTAGGCACACAAGGGTAGATCTGTAAAAAGATTCCAGTACAATTGAGCAACGTGCCCAGTCACCGTGCTTTATTGTGCTCTAATCTGTTTACAAATCTACTCTATCAAATTTAATCATCAAATTTAATAGAAAACACAAAAATCTGCTCAAACTAGAATTCATTTTTTAAATCAATAAGAATGGCAGGCAGTCTGATACACCGCGATACACCGGGAACAATGTCGCACACTGGCACATTACGCGGATTACCTACAGCTTACCTGTGGCTTAGGGCTCGCTCCTGCTGCATTGGTGGAGTGCACCCTGTTGATTTAGCTGAGACAAAATGCAGAAAAACTGCGTCCGTACCGCATCCATACATGTAGCACGAGCGCTGTTTTTCCGCGTCTTGGTGTCTCTGGCGTGGCATTCCACAGCTTCATATTATCCCCGTGGACGCGCCACTCAAATAGCGCAGAGTGGACACTATGCCATTCATTAGAATGGGAAGTGTCCTCTCTGTGTCTTTTTCCCCGCTGCGGACTTACCTCCACCGCACTGCAGGGAAAAAGATGCAGTGGACGCAAGCCCTTACAAAGTATATACTTCTTATGCATTTTCCATTATTTTGAACTTGATTGGATACAGAAAAATCAATCCAATCAAAACTCATAATAGGCAAATACATGTTTTTTTTTTAAAAAAATTGTTTTTTTTTCCATTTTGAATTAAATTGGAGGAAAAAATCTTTCCAATCAATGTCAGAATGAAAGAACCATAAAGAGCAAAAAAAAAAAGTAAAATTTTTTTTCACATTTTTTACTTCCCACCCCTCCCGATGATGCCATCGTGCACCTGCCGGCGCGATCCCGAACACCGGAATCTGAAGATCAGACAGCGGGGGACACCAGTAAGAAGAGCAGCACGCCTCTGGGCTGCCTGCAAGCCATCTGGGTCGAGGTATCAGCAACTTTATTTAGCCCGAGTTAGCTGGGGCTGAACACCCGGAAGGTTAAACGGGAATCAATGTGCCCATGTGATGCACATTGATTTCCGCTCAATTGATCCCTGATCAATCACAGTGTGGTGACGTCACCACGCTGTGATTGATGGGGGGGGGGGTCTATTGCACGGGAATCTACCCATGTGTGCCTAGCTTTAGTTATTGAATTGAATACTTTACTTATGTGTTTCTCATAGCTTGTTTTGCTGCTTTATAGACTCCTAAAGTCTACTTTTCTTATTGCCAACTTTCTTCTCTACCAATGTCCTGACTGGCTGTTCAATCTGAGCTGATCATATGGAATATGGTTTTGCGCTTTCAGTGTAGGTCAAAACTATTTGCCCCCTTATCAGATTAGACAAACCTTTTGATATCTACATAAATTACTATTAACCACAAGTGTTTGTTATTTTGGAGACAAATACACTATAAAAACATGTGCACTGAGTGTTATTAGGATATTTTATTGATACATTGAGTTGAAACAAGAAAGGGCTAAATTAAGGCATCCAAAATGAAAAGCCCCCTGGGAATTAATTGTCAGTAGTGTACCCTTTCTGGGCCACAACTGACAACAATCTCTTAGAGCAGTTCTTTACTAGGTTGGTGCAGGTCTCCTGAGGGATTTTGGCCAATTCTTCCATTGTTCTAGCTGGTCCACATTGCATGGTTTTCCCGCATGGACATTCACTTTGAGTTCCTGCCACAGATTATCAATAGGATTGAGGTCTGATCTCTATATGGGACACTCCAGGATCTTGGTTTTGGTATCCTTGAGGAACTGTTGCAGTAATTTAGATGTATGCTTTGGGTCATTGTCTTGTTGGAAGACCCAGTGATAACTTAAGTCTAGACAAAAAGCAGATTTCTGCATGTTCTCCCTCAAATTGTCAACATAATTTTCTTTTTTCATGATGCTATGTACGCGAAGAAGGCTCCCTGTGCCCGAGGCTGCAAAACTGCTCCATGGCATGATACAACACTTGTTGATAATGATAGTCCTAATAAAGAAATTGTGAAAATAGTGTTGAAATTTCATAGGGGGGTATAATGATTTTGGCCTCAACTGTTGCTTCTTTTACCTGCCTATGCATTATTAGTCATAAGGGGATTGAGTCTAAGGAATTGAACCCATGAAGTAATTGATATCTATTCTAAGAATGATTTAAAATAGTAGATGTCAGTGTTTTACTGCTAAAATATGTTTCCTTACATTTAATGTATGTTTCCTTACATTTAATTTAATGATTTAATGTAATACCAATGTTTCAAGGACACCAATGTTTTTCTGACATAAAAACCCTCCCTGGATTAGAACACTTATGTTAAAAACAGTTCTCATCTAACCTAGGAATGCTCTCATATTTGGTATAAAAATTAAACAAGCTGACCCACAACAACGAGAAAAACGATATTTTTGTATGAACGTTTTCCTCAGAGAATGCTTCCTACTAGAACACAAAGTTCATTGTTCAAGGGTGTGCATTGTATAACAATTTGTATCACACTGATGACATTCTTATTCTGTCGCCCTTTGGCCTTGCCTTTTCAGGACATCCTGCATTAATTTGTCCTTAATTTAGGCTGTGACATTGGTGATACACTGCCAAGTCAGAATGTCACTGGAGCGCCAGTTTTAGGTTTCCACAGTTGTTTAGCCATAAGCACTGCAGTCATTGAAAGTGAAGAACTTTAAGCAGGTGCCAACTTTACTATAAAATGTATACAAAAACACATACCAAAAGATGTTTCAATGCTACAGTTGCTCACACATTACACCTAACACACAGCGACATAAAAAAGTGTAAATGTTTAAAAGGGAGAACAGCACTTGTTTTTAATTAAAGGGGGCAGAAGAATGGCATCTACGGGGTCCTCTCCTCAAGAAAATAATGGGTTTCCAGTTCATTTTTTGGTTATACATCATAACCAATCCCGACACTTCTCCTGAGACGATCATACCTGTCTGGCCACTGTTGATTTTTCAAGCTGGATTGGAATTGTAAAATGCTGCTTTTCCTGGTAAAGGTAAATGACATGCATTTCCTGTAGCAGAGCACATGCCTAGTATCTGTTTTATGTGCATTAGACAGCTTGAACATGTTCAAAAAGCCCTTTAATAGGCCTGTTTACATGAAAATATATTTCACCACAATTAAAATAAGTAGCTGTGTACCAGGGCACAGGCGTTAGCTAATGGTAATGTTAATATTAGAGAAAACAAGGTGCTGATAACTTAATCCAAGGTCAACATTTCTAGCTGCCCACTGTATGATAAACTACTCTCCATTAGAGATGCCAAGTTATCCAAGGAAAGGTTCTTCTAGAAGAGAACTCAAGTAGAAGCACATGATCAACCAGATAGATAGTACATCTGTAGTATAAAGGTAGCCATTCCCGATCCGATCATTCCAGGAGATCATAGAATCGGCAATTGATCAGATCGGGAATCGATGGAACACCACCATGGTAATCCGATTTGTGGTTGATTTAGACATGAGCAAATCTCCAAAATGGCTGATTCCACAAAATCCATCAATTGGAAAGGCTGCTGCATAGGGAGCTATGAGTCCACCAAGGTATTTTGATTGCTAACGATCTGGCAAAAAAAATAAACGATTTTTAGTCGATTCTGATTTTTTTTTGGTCGAACCCTTTCGGTCAGGGTGGGCAGAGCCCGATCGATCGGTGATCGATCGGTCAAAAATCAAGTGAAAATCAAGTGTAGGGGAGCCTTAACAGAAATACCCATGAAATGTTCAACTGCATCTTCTAGTTTTTCTGGCTGCTAGCCCATCCCAAGGGAGGTGTCTCCATCCCCAAGAGGTGATGTAACCTAAAATATAGGAGGAGCTTAAGGAGTCTTGCCTGGAGAAGGATACAGCCTGCCAGCTTCAGCAGAGCTCTCCTGCCAGAACCCCATGGGACAGGCCTGAGGCCTGGGGTATAAAGGATCCTCTGGCTGTGATGTGAGAAGTTTCATTCCCCTACTGGGCTGGGGTAGTTTATGGACTGTCACCCTTAATTCATCTATTGCCCTGGGAATCTCATAGTCCTTGGCGGATAGCAAGACACCTGCTGAGGAATTGGGCTGCAGCATTTACTGTCCACTGTTTGAAACTGCATATTTTCTGTAAAGAACTGACCCTTTCTCTGGAAAAAGTACTGTATGTACAAATATCTTTCCCTTCAGTAAAGTAGCCCCCAGTTTAACACCAACTAGTGTATGGACATTCTTTATTATTGCAGTAAGAAGTCGGAAACGGAACTACCTGTCTGGACCAGGGTGCCTGTCTCCCACAGTAAGCCACGTTAGTGCCCCATTCCATATGCAGGCTCAAGATGGCCGCCTACTAAAAAAGAAGAGGAGAAAAGCGCGCCAAATGGTAAAAGACCTCTCTGCAGCTGATGACCTTGGTCACATATCCCCTAGGCTCCCACCCAGACAGGGACCAAGCAGTCAGCCCTTCACCACTCCTGTGCACATCTCTGACTGGCTGGTCCTCTGAAGCCTACACAGGAAGCAGATATGATCAAATGATCAGCAAATCAGAGTTGAATATGATTATCTGATCATGTGCTTCTACATGAGTTCTCTTGCAGTAGTATTTTTCCTAGAAGAACTTGCCGTTTCTTCCATCCATCACCCTACATTGTTTAGCAACATCTCCAAAAACATTATGAGTTGTTCTTAAAAATGTGTAACAATGCAGATTGCAAAGGGGTATAATAGGGGGGGGGGGGGGGGGGGGGGGGGGGGGTAAGGTAGGGCATTATATGGCTGAATGAATCTACTTAGTAAAGGCCCTTTACATGGTGACCTGTAATCAAAGTATGAATTGCACAAAATGACTACTATCTGTATTATGCACAGTGTAAAGAATTATCAGTTTACTGGTACATGATATGAAAGCACCGAGTTGGCTTCCATATTGGGCAAGTCTCTTTGATGGTGTAGCATTTACAATTCATCGGCCACAAATCATTTTCCACGTTGGTTTTCATTACAGTGATAAATCTTGAGAGACAAGCCGGCTCTTTGACACTTTGAAGTCGAGATTAATATTATCCCTGATAATCTGTTACATTTGTCATCTAATGAGCAGGCGCACACATTCAAAGAAAGGTTATGTAAATATGCTTTTGCTACTATTTGTCAACTCAAACACCCTCACAGGCTAGGAGAGGAGCTCCTAGTTTACGCTGAACAAAACTGGTTCCCAATGTTTAGGTGAAAAGACAAGATAAAACCGACTCTGGATTTCTGAAAAATTACTTTTCAGCCCAATTAGATGTTTATATTTTTGGTATATTGGTAAAGCTAAACACAAGGTATATTTTGTAAAGCTCCCCAAAAATTTAAATAAAGTTGCAAGAAAAAGTATGTGAACCTTTTGGAATTATGTTTCGTTTTGCATGAATTAATCATAAAATGTGCTCTGATCTTCAAGTCACAACAATAGAAAAACACAATTTGCTTCAAATAATACACCAACATGATATGATATGAAAATTCACAGTGCAGGGTGGAAAAAGTATGTGAACCTTTGTACTTAACCCTGCTTTGGCAGCAATGAACTCAACCTCAGCGTTTCCTGTAGTTGCAGATCAGACCCGCAAAGCGATCTGCATTCATTTTAGACCACTCCTCTTCACAAAACTGTTTTGGTGTAGCAATATTCTTAGGATGTCTGGTGTGAATCGTTCTCTTAAGGTCATGCCACAGCATTTTAATAGGGTTGAGGTCAGGACTCTGACTGGGCCACTCCAGAAGACATTTTTTGTTCTGTTGAATCCATTTGTTGAATGACTTGTATGCTTTGGGTCATTGTCCTGTTGCATCACACATGCACTACAGAGCTTCAGTTGGTGGACAGATAGTCTTACATTTTCCTCCAAAATGTATTGATAAACTCTGGTATTCATTTTTCCATCAATGACAACAATCCACCCAGGCCCTGAGGCAGCAAAGCGGACTGTGTTTTTCTATTGGTGTGACTTAAATGAAGTTTAGAGCACATTTTATGACCATTTCATCTAAAACTCTATGTAATCCCAAAGGGTTCACATACTTTTTCTTGCAACTGGATATTCTTTGTATCTAGTACTGTGTGATGTATGTATAAAGTATTCTGACAAGTATAGGAAGAAAATGGATAGCCTTCTGGACACTCGACAAATGTTCAACTCCTCTGTTGAGTTTTTTGTTGTTTTCATCTTTATTAGAGGGATTCACTATGTCTGTTTGTGTTGATGATCAACTAAAGGGAAATGTATAATGCAGATGTCACTAGAACAACAGGTGAGGAGAAATCTTCTAATCTTTTCAGGTGCCAATTGTGTTAAAGGAGGGAATTTTATTTTAGGAGATTTCTTCTTCAGCTTAAAGGGCAAAATTAAACATACACACATGGCGTATGACCTGCTGACAATGTAGGGTTTCATCATCTGCTACACCAGTTCTACTTGCTTACTTTAGTCTTTAATAGAGGAATCCAATTGTTGGCCATACATTGCTCAGGTCAGCGGTCAGGGCATGGCCAGGTATGATCAATATTTTCCTGATATGGTCAACATAAATATAATAAAGGATAAATATTCCCAAACTCACCCATTGAAGGCTTCTTGAGGTCATTTTTACTTACAACACTTTCAGCACATGCCAGTTCTAAGGTTGGTAATTAAAGTAACTGTACTTGATAACAGACATGATTGTACTTTTACTTGTGCATCAGCCCTTATCATTTCGAATGGCAACTGAATACAATAATCCAATGCAATTATCAAACATGGCTGTATCAGTATATAACAACACACATCAATATGCTACTATGCATTGTGCTGATTTTTGGCACATTCAGGTCTGTTAAATTTGAATAAACGTGTGAGCATAATCTGTGTTACCATACAAAAAAACACGTAAAACTGTAACACAATGGGACAGGCAGTTCTTAAGAGACTCTACCCTATCATGACCAATGACATTTACGGTAAGCCAACATTTGAGCTTTGAATGAGCAAGTGGAGAAAAATAAAGAAGAATGTGAATTATAGGTTAACACCCCGTGACCTGGTATTGCACTCGTTTGCAGTCTTTCTAAAATGGAATAGAGAAAATTCAGATTAAGGTAAACAGAGTGATCATTCTGACCTTACCACGATAAGTTAGAAAAACATACTATCCAATGCTAAAGCTATAATCTCTATATTTATTAATTTATAGCTGTTTCCATGGCAACACCTTCTGAGGGTATATACAATTCAACCTATGCAATTTAGAAAAGCCTATTCGTGAGGCAAAACAATTAGGATCATAAAGGAAGTATATATATTATATCACATCTACCAGTAGAAAAGGCAGGGTGTGTATACTTATGTATGTATGTGTATGTGTGAAGATGCACTCCCTAATAAACGCATAACATTCTTTTTTTCAATCACATAGCACCACAATTATTATGCCAAGTAAGGCATGGCACAGGCCATGCTTCAGAAATGTACAATAAGTGACAATTTATATTGCTGTTCATACAAGATAAAATGTGACTAGTGATGGCCGAACTGCCCGCAAGGCGGACAGTTCGGCCGTGAACAAGCATGTTCACCCTCCTCGCTCACTCCTTCTCGCCAGCGGACAGTACGGATGTTCGACCCACCCTGTTCGCCGGTGAGAAGGAGCCCTCTATTCTTCCTCCGGTGGGATCATTAGTAGCGAGATCACGCCGCAGGAAGAATGTTTTCACTGAAGACTGTAGAGAACCCGGTCTTTCAGTGAAAAACCGGCTCGCAAACCCGGACGAGTCAGAGAGCCCCGATGTTTGGAACCAAGCTTTGTGCCTAGGATTTCGGTCCTATGACCTGAGTAACGTATTTTCTCTCTTTTATCCCATTTATTTTATATATATGATGTCTGATTCGCTGTTCACTAAATTCTTATTATAATAATTTTTCTGTAAAGCACTGTTTCAGACAGATTACTCCTCTGTCAGATATTAAAGAGACCTTTTGGTTATTTTTACCTAGCCTGTATGATTTTTCAATTGCTTTTGATCCCCGATGAACTGAGCTCCGACCCCTGAGTGTGTAACGCGTAACAATTTTGGTTGTTTAGAAATTGTCTTAGAGTGTATGTCAATCGGTGTATAATTACACGATTGGGGTGTGATTGTATGGTGTGTATAGGACTGGCTCACGAGTAGGTTGAGCAGTCGGGCAGATCCTAGTCAATCTCTCCACGGTCGGAAGATCAACTTTAGGAGCCTATACACTGTACAATCAGATCTGTTAGGGTAGTGACCGACACTTGGTGGCAGCGCACCTACGGTTTTTGGTAGGTAGGTCAGGATTGCAGGATCGGTAAGACTGACCGTGTCAATCTGCACGATCGCGGCCTGTCCGGCAAGCTTATTTAGACACAGCCTCTCTATTACGGGCCGAGCCCGGGAAGTTGCGACTGGGTTTGCTAGCCTGGCGGTTGCGTCGTGACACCCCTATTCGCCGAATATATTCTCAATTCGAATATTAACACTAATTATTAGATACTGTATGTTGCAATTGCACACTGTACCTCCAGTTATACACCTTCCTACACCTAGTCTAAATAATGTCAACCTTTAAAATTTTTATTTTATAACTATAGTTGGGCTGCTTATACTGTACTAAGAGTACATTTACATGGGCACTTTCCCACTGACAGCAGCCCGGAAAGCAACCAGGTGCTCATGTCTGTGAGTGCCTGCACACTTGTGTTTAGATAATACACGTCTATCAGGTGACCGTCCGAAATTCGCTATTTAGTTGCTTACTGGGTAGTTAAAAATTGCCCCCTAAATATACTTCTTTTCCCACCCTGTGGAATGATTACAGGCATCATTGAGACCCCAACCCCATTTCTAAGGGATGGAACTAAATTCCAGAGTTTAAATCAATGTATTAGTTCTACCATTCCACATACCCTACATGTTATTGTAGATATTGTCCCAATCTTAATCCAATGTGGCCACAGAAAGCAATAAAATCTTAACATGGCCTTAGGCTTCCTCCACCGCACCAAATTCAACAATCCAAAGAGAAATCACCAAGAGCTTTTAGAATTTCCAGTAATAAATATTTTTGCTTAAATGTTTTCAAATAATATACATGCAAGCGCAGTGCCAAAGCTCATGCTTGACAAAGGATATATCCCAAGGGTGGGCAAACCTTTTGACTTGTTGGCTAAATTGGGTTTTTAAATGTGAAGGGACAGGTCCAAGGGCTGATAGATAGAGTGAAGAATTCCTGAGGGCTCCTTCACAAGGTCAGGACACATAAACACATATATCAGATTGCTGATATGGAGCAATTATAGGTATAGTATGGATCAACTGCGAGCTATGATGTGGAGCATCTATGAGCTATGACATAGACCAACTACAGGGAGTGCAGAATTATTAGGCAAGTGGTATTTTTGAGGAATAATTTTATTCTTGAAGAAGGTGTCTTCCAGAAAAACTGGCAGTAGGACTGGGAGTTGAGCTTGACTCCATCCGCAACCCGAAAAGGCCCCACAAGCCTTCATTTTTGATGACACCAGCCCAAACCAGTACTCCACCTCCCACCTTGCTGGGTCTGAGTGCTGGACTGGAGCTATCTGGCCCTTTACCAATCCAGCCACGGGCCCATCCATCTGGCCCCAATCAAGACTCACTCTCATTATTCAGTCCATAAAACCTGAGAAAAAGTCTTGAGATATTTTGGCCTAGTCTTGACAGTTTCAGCTGTGTTGGTGGTCGTTCTTTCAGCCTTTCTTACTTGGCCATGTCTCTGAGTTTGCCAACCTTGTGCTTTGGGGCACCAGTGAGTTGCAGCTTGAAATATGGCCAAACTGGTGGGCAAGTGGCATCTTGGCAGCTTCGCACGCGACTTTTCCAGTTCATGGCGTTATTTTGACGCCTTTTGTTGTTCACACGGTTTCTTGCGACCCTGTTGACTATTTGAATGAAAACGCTTTTGATTGTTCGATGATCACGCTCAGAAGCTTTTGCAAATTTTAAGGTGCTGCATCCTATGCAAGATATTCATATTTTTGACGTATAAGCCTGTCAAGTCCTTCTTTTTGAACCCCATTTTGCCAAAAGAGAAACGGAAGTTGCCTTAATAAATATGCACACCTAATATAGAGATGAACATCACCTAATATGCTTTAATGGTAGTAGGCTTTCGAGCCTATACAGCT
>CM070033.1:154976982-154989344 GCA_036250615.1 Ptychadena robeensis
GTATGACAACATGCATAAAGAGGATGATGTGGTCAAAATACTCATTTGCCTAATAATTCTAATACATTTGACCCAAAGACAGCTGGTGACCTGTGGATCAAGACAGCTAATCGGAGGCTATAAAAGGAACAGGGAGGTCCATCTGCAGCAGAACCTCCCATGCAGAAAGCTGATGCAGAGGACAGTGAGGAAGACAGTGAGGAAGACCACATACATATGGGGTGAGTACCAAACACCACTAAAAAAAGTTATGTGCATGCCTGGCTATAAGGACAACTATAAGCCATGGCATGAACCAACAGAGCTATGACATAGACAACTTATAAAAACTGTCAGCATCAACTCTAACCTATGATATTGACAAGCTAAAAGCTCTGACATGGAAAAATTATTGACTATTACATGGAGCAAATAAAAGCTATGATATGTAGAAACTTCATGGTTTTCGAAACACAGACCCCCCCCCCCCCCCCCCCCCAAAAAAAAATTTGAGAATAAAATATAAAATAAAAAGGATCTATTACTTCAAATCCCCACAGTCTACATACTGTTTATACATAGATGCCTCAGTTTAATGTGATTTGAAATTTGGTTTGCAGACAAAAATGTTACAATCTGATTGCACAATTTTATACAACAAACTTAAATTTTACCAAAACTAGGTAATAGGTGGATCTTTCTCAGCTATCCACTTAATTTGTATCCAATCAAAGACGTCATTATATTACAAAGGTTGTTTGTAATTCTACATAGAGAATGAAACGTGCAAGCTGAGCTCACACCTGTCAATGTCAGTGACGTCACTTCCTGTCAGTTTTCACTTATTCGAAAAGGGAAAAGTTGACAGGTATGGCTGAGCTTTAATGCATAATACACACAACCAGACTAGTTGCTAATTTGTCTGATAGGAGACTGATTGGAAGTCACAAAACACTTTTTTCTCAGATCAAAAGCATTTAAATTGGGTTCGACACAATCTGAAGATTTGTGCACACAACAAAACATGTGCACTTTTGACAATATTTACTATAAAATGAATGTATTATTAACATATATCAACTAATCCATTCCACGTCTAAACCAAAATTTTAAATAAAATGATGTGCTACAATGGATCAGTGTTTGTCCTCTTTATCAAGAAGACTTTGGCACATGTATATGATATACTTGATATTTCTATAATAAAATGTATCCATTAGAAAGATTTCTTCAAATTGCTTTACATGTACTTCACATACCAGTAATATGATATTTAGTGTCACTGTGATTTCTCCGGTACAGTCAGGGGTGAGGAGTAGAGAGAGTTGTACAACAAGCACATTTAGATGTAAAGTCTTCCTGACTATGTTGTTTAGGTAAACAGTTTATATAAGGGTTTATGTATAATGGTATGCCCTATACCCAATTGGTGGTTAAGTGAGAGAAAATGAATGCTCTCAACGGGCACTAGTTGGGTGGAAGATTCTAGCCAGAAGTTATATATTAGCTGCCATAAGCTGAACTTTTAACACACATGCAGTTATAGCACCAACAGTATTTTGTTTTAGGTTTTTCTAAGAAGTGGTCTGTGCCATGGTGGTCCAAGAGTTTTGTTCTATTTTGCAAAGTTTCACTTCATCAAAGGGAAGTGTAACAGGTAAAATGAAGTTGGGCATTTTGGTAGTATAGTACGTTGCAAGGCTGTTGGAATTTGGGTAAAGAGCTAATAAAATACATAAATAGGAACCATTCTATCTGCCAAAATGTTCATAGAGTACTGTACATACTGTTATGGTTCCCTCACCCCTGCTATACTATATCACTACATCCCGTTATGTATTTGCCTGGACATCTTTTTTAGGCCTGTCCTGTCTCTGGATCTGATCTGGCAGTGTTGCCAAGCACAGTTTCTAATTACATGATAAAACAGCTCAACGTGACAGCTAACCGGCTTAAAGGAAATCCGTACTGAGAGAAATATGGATACAGTAATGACAGAAATATGGAGAACTGAAGATGCTGAAATGTGTATTTAACCCGAAATATAACATTTCCTGCAGGGTACATGTTTTACTTTTATGGAAAGGGACAGAGACACTACATTCTAATCAAGTTTGTATTGTATTTTAGAAGATTTACCCTTGTGGGGTGTCATTTTCCCAAAAGGGACACAGATCTTCAACAAGACTTTCTGCTGGAGCCTAGCAGCTATATAAGCAACTACAACATAGGCAGTATATACCGTCATCATAATCATGAAGTCTATATGCACTTCAGTAAAGCAGGCCATAAAAATTAAATTACAGAATGTACTGATACAATCTCCCATCCTTATTAAACAACTCCCATCATTTTTTTGGTAAATGTTTTTATGTAGTGTGTAGTAGATTTGTAAGCCAGGATTGTGAGTTTTGAAGTTGTGATATTTCTGCTAGCCCCCCCCCCCCCCCAGCAGCCCTGCGTAATATGTTAGCGCTATATAAATACATGTTAATAATAATAATCATAATCATGAGTTTTTTTCTGCTTCATGTACTCTTGTTCGGAAGATGTTGGGCGCTTTCTCACCAGCCCTACAGCAGCACAATGTGGATTACTTTGTGTAAATGCAAGCAGCACTGCTATGTGGTACTGCCACCCAAATACGGCTAGTGTGACAACAACCTTAGTATTACTTCCTACACCTGAAAGAGAAAGCGAGAGGAACTCTCTCGTACTAATAAAAAATTGTCATTGGAAAGGCCTTTCCCTTAAAGAATAAACAACAGGTATTATTTCCATTAGATCAATAAAATTCTGAAGTATCTACCATCACAGATATAATACATTGGGTGTATTTTTCTGAACAGTGACACAGACAGCAAAGCAAACATCACTGGGGCATTAAACCTTTCCTACAATAATGAAAACTTACATAATAACGTGTGAGTTGAACTTTTGTTTTAATAACCAGCTCCTTCCTTGCTTTTCATTAGACGTGGTCAACCAACTACATGCAAGTCCAATGAGAGCTCACTCTTATCCATCTGTGAATGTGGCTAGTATACATGTTGGCATATTGGCTTTGGTAACTTGTGCTATAAAATCTAGCAGTTCCAAAACCAAGATATCTGTCACTGTGTAGGGGGGAAAGCTTTATTTTAATTCCAATAAATATATTGACTTGGGACCTGAGGCAAAGAAGTTCAATGACAAAATAGACCACAGTTGAAAACAAAAAAGACTGACGTAAATTCAAACAAACAATACCATGGGAGGGAGGGACAAGGTCGTCTTTAAGCTAACACCTGTGTCACTGAAACCACTACGAAACCATATGTGGTATCTATGGTATATCTTATATTGTAGACTGGCTGAAGAAATCTGGTCTTATCCAGTCCATACTTAGGATAACATTTGACCTGAAATGTCAATGTAGGTGCAAACATATGATGTAATGGAAAGAACGTACAATAATCCATGTGTATTATTAGTACAAGTTACCCGTCCAGTTCCTCCAGAACAGGTCTAGTCACATGGAACCCTATGTATTATATGTTTTTACTAAGATCTGGCATTATTACATAGCCATCAAGCAGAATCAAGTTGCAGTCTGATGCTAATTGGTGTATAAGAATTAAATCCAGTTCTTGATATGAATATGCTGATGCACAAAACCTGGGGGTTCTATAAATTGAGCTTGTAGTAGCTCTTCTATTGAACATACATATCGTTGGCATAATTCATATGTACATACAATATGCATAACTCCCTCTGGGCACCCTGGATGCACTTTTTATGTCCTTCAAGTCATTTCACAATCTTCTGCTGGGTGCATCATTTTCTTTTCTATAGCCAACAAACATTTACATTGGTGGATTGATGTGTCAATCACTATGCCTTTAGACCAGTGGTGGGCAACTGAGTTGATATGTGGGGCAACAAGTGTTTTAGTATTTATTAATGAAGAAATGACAGCAGGTATAGCTAGGTAAGACATAATTTAAATGTTCTAATAGCAAAACATGTTTTAAATGACACTTCAAGCTTTAGGGAACACTGAAGTATGGTAATGCCCATTTTGTGTCATATACATCATCAAATGCCTTTGATGATATCTATGGGGCACATTACCTTTGATTCAAAGGTTATGTGTCCCTATTCTAAGGTTATGTGCCGCAATATATATTATACAGTCATACCCTGTTTTGGAATAGTTGGAGCATAGCCACTCACCTGTCTGCTCTGCAGCTGAGCACGCTGATCTTCCCACTCTCAGAAGATCCTGGTAGAAGACACGTCAGCGGCGGGTGGGCCAACAGTTGAGTTCCTATGCCCTTTGCATTAACAGTTAGGTTTTGTGTCCGCAAGTGGAGGACCCATGGGGGCCGCTGAAGAATGCCCAAAGGGCCGCAGGTTGGGCACCTGGGCTTTAGACAATAAGCAATAGGTGATGTAAATGGGATTAAAATACATGTAAACACTCATAAAGACATTTATTTTTTGCAAAAGTATCACAATAATTGCTGGATTTCATATGCAGTAATTTGATAATTATAAGGAGTTTCATTAATATTCCTATGTGACTGGTACATGTGGGTTATCTCATATCTATAGGCTGCTTATGTGGACTTGGAAAGAAGTCAGAAATATTTAGTCAAAGAACAAAATATAATGATCAGGACAAATGCCACAAAGCCTTTAAAGAGTTGTATTCTACAGTAATTTAAGGGTACACACATGAAGACATAGAAACAGAGTTTTAAATCCTTGAACTGCCTGGACACATGTACTAGGCACCTGTTGGCAACAAGGCTATCACTCAGTTTATGTGTGTTATCCATTCAAATAAAAACCCACTGATTCGATGAACAGTGGAAGAAGCAAGAATTTGACCCCTGGAATCTGTCAGCTCCTTATTCCCTACAAACATTTCTTATAATAATAAACAGGCTTACTGATACTTTCAGGAACTGTCTCTTTCTTTCAGCACCATTGAACTGCTAAGCTCAGACCAGAGCTCTGTTGCAAGGCTTCCTGCCAACTGACACCCTACCCTCGACTCTTTCCATCCCTCCAGTACAGAAATAAAATAGGTGATAAACCACTGGCCCTGATATCATAAAGATAAATCTGTAGCTTAATATTGTGACTATCAAATCCTAAATGCAGCAGTATGGGAATAGGCTGAGCTTGTAGTTTACAATATCAAACATATATCAGGGATAAAATTCCAAAAACTGCAGTCTGCATAACTATCATAAACTAACATGGTGAATGTCTATTTTGACTCTCTTTTCCCTCCCTGTACAACAGTCTGGCTAAAGCCTCACTCTTTTTTTTCATGGAGACATTGAAGTATAAATCTGTGTCTTTCATTTTGTTGCCTATAATGCAATGCCCTCATTCTCTCCCAGCATGGCTACTGCAACCTTTTCACCTCTGACCTCCCTGTCTCACCTCTCTCTTCCTAAATCTAATTATGGCTCCAAGTGACTGTGCTCCCCCTTTAAATCGCCATGTTAAAATTCTTAGATCAAATGAGGCTTCTGGAATTTTTTGTTCCTAAACCTTCCATAGACTTTCTCCAGCTTGTTTTACTAGTCTTTCTTCCTTGTAGGTATCTGCCATTCTTTAGACTTTCTTCTGTCTTAGCAAATGGTAAACACTGGCATGCGTCAATCTAATTTTTCCCAATGTCTTTCTTTCTCTTACATCCACTCAGAATATTATCAATGTATATTATAGATGCAGCAAAATACATAAAGCAGTTATGGGTTAAAGTTATCTGTGAAAAGTAGATTCCAAATGTCTGATAGGAATATTGGGCATACACATTATAATATAAGCTGTGATGTAACTGTTCTCTTAAGGCTGCCATACACGGCACGGATTCGTGCCGGATTCCGGCGCGGTGGATTCCGGGCGCGTGCACGCGGATCCATCGTGCCGGAATCCTCTGCAGCCCACCTTGCCCGTCCGACCGCATCCGATGGATCGGGGGCACAGAATCGGATCCGAGGAAGAACCAACCTGTTGGTCTTTTCGGGTCCGATTCTGCTCTGATCAGGGGGCGTTGCGGTCAGGGAGCCGATCCATCGGACACGGATCCGGCCGTGCAAGTTGGGCTGCCACGATCGGATTCCCTAATTGGCTGATCGTTCTCACTTGTGGATGCCGGCGGAATTGCTGAATCGATCAGCCAGGGAATCCGTGCAGTGTATGGCTAGCTTTAAGGTTCCCATACACGCATAGATATGCGCTAGATCGATTACTGATTCAAGCGCTGTGCACATTCACAACCATCTATCTAGCGCATATCTAATGTATCCACCTCTGTCTTCGAGCAGGATCAAGCAATCCCCCTGAAGGCAGGTCTGTTGAACAGGTAATGAACATGTCTGTAAATCTTTTAGATGGGGACCAGGGACCCATTCAAATGATTCACCGGGACTCAGGCACCTTAAGTGGTGCGCCTTGATTCCCATCCAATCGATGGACACACGAGCGTGGTAACGTCATCATGAACAGTTCATCTGTCGCTCCCATCGCTCCGTGTATAGGCACTTTAAGCCTGATAAAAGTTCACATTAACTTACAACCTTACAACAAAAGCCAGTGAAAGGGATTGGTGAACACAGGTTCTTCCTCTACCTTTGAGCTTTTGAGGTAGCCCATAGTGTTCAACTGAGAAGTTATCACAATACCCCCCACCAAGCAATGATGATTTGATACACTCCTTACTATTTATTTGAATCTTCTGTCATCAGGAACAAATATAGCAAATGATACCATAGCATAAGACTGCATTTATGTGCTCTTCGTGTCATCTTTGTCATGTCACTATGGTAAAATCATATAAATAAGGCATTAGATTTTAAAGAGTTCGGTACAATATTGTTTCTATGAATAAAAGTGGGTGTTTCTGGTGCAGAAACATTAGTGAAAATGTAAGTCTACATTAACCCTCAACTTCCATCAAACTCTACATATATACCCCCACCCACCCAACCCTTTAC
This sequence comes from Ptychadena robeensis, assembly GCA_036250615.1. NCBI lineage: Eukaryota > Metazoa > Chordata > Amphibia > Anura > Ptychadenidae > Ptychadena > Ptychadena robeensis. Next base: position 154,983,960 of record CM070033.1, read on the forward strand.
CTTTCCTCAAAACTTCAACTGATTCAGTGTCAACCAAATCTTCATCTCTTATTTTGAGTTCAATGGGGGTTTGTTATAAACTGCTTATTCTTCGTCGTTTTTCCTTGACCGTTCCTCTTTTTCCCTGTAATTAAATTAACATGAAATAGCATAGGGAAATGGACACCAATAGATATTCCCTTTTTTTTAATTTTAGTAAAAATTTGGGGTTGATTTTTTACTCTTTTCTGTGAAAAGTCAAAATGGTCTGGTCAATAAATTCCACTATGCAAATTTCAACCATCACTTTTTAAATCATGCCACTATGCAAAATTTCAACCATCACTTTTTAAACCATGCTAAGTTCACAAACAATGGTAGAATGCAAGGGGATAACTTTAATTCTTCTATGTAGGAGTATATACAAGCATGGACCAGGAATAGGGTATAGTCCAGTAACAATAGTTGGCTTTGGCTGTAACACAAATGGAGAGCTGTAGTTGTTTTAAATACATATATACATAAAAAAATTAATTTCTTTAGGAATTTCGTACATAAACACCTAAAAATAAAGTAAGTAGAGAATCTCTAATCTCTTAAAGTAAGTAGAGAGTAGGTCCTAACTTAGGGAAGTGACACTTACATGATAATGATGATCTCTAGGGTCCCTCAGACTTGATGGATAGGCCCAATCCCACAGGGATGTCCTGGCAAAGACCACATGAACTTCACACAGGTGTTGCAACTTGTCAATGGCTGGCAAAGACAAGAAAAAGATCAGAAATCCCTCCTATCAGTCATGTTTGTACCTTGTTTGACACATCAGCACCTCCACTGTTTCTGGGAAAATACATCATACTGTAGAGGGGATTTCCTGAAAAAATTTCAATGGTCTAATTGCCAATCAAACATGAGTTTCATCCCATGATACCACCGTATGAATATTGTCAGCATAGGTCTCATTTTCCTCTTCTCTCTTTTTTCAACCACACCCTATACATCCATATATATATATATTATTTTTCTTGCTATTATTATGTCCCAGAAGTTGATGATTACTACACCCTGCGACCCTGCTTTAGCCGTAAGCGTAGATGACTGAATTAGTTAAAGGTCAGAACTCTAAAGTATGTGTACAGTATAGGTCAAGTGCTCAGGCGTAACAAAGGACATTTTATTCATGAGCTATTGGCAGCTACAGGTCTCAGTGGCTTGCAAAGCATGCTGGATCTGTTGGTCTCCTGGCATCTGGAAGTATGCCCAGTCCTGCTATAGATCAATATCTAAATTCCACTGGGTTTAATCAGTTGTACTTTGCTCACAGGACAGTGAACTTGTAAGTGACACTTCTAAAAGCCCCTCTTATTCACGGCCAAAGTTATTTGAGGACAATATCCCTTATTCTATAATGGTTGCTGTTTTTGGCTCATGTATAATTCTGTGTGTGTGTCGTATACACTATTGTATTTAGGGAATGCAGCTGCACGTGTTTAACAAAGATCCCCTCCCCATCTTTATAAATTCAGGTTTTGCCTTTTTACCAGTTAATACCAGCCATACCTCACCCTACCTGGCAGACTGACTAGTGCTGTGGGTTGTTTATTTGTTATTATGATTCTCCAAATGGGGGAATGGATTATGTCTACCAACAGACATGTATGAATAATATCATACAGACCTTTCTGACTTATAACACCCACAAATGGACACTACGGTAAAAGACCATATCACACGAGAAAGATAGAGAGATTCTGTTAAAGGTAAAGAAGTAGAGGAGTCTACCACTTCATTAGGAACTTGGATGAACATGGTAACGTTTCTGTATATTCATATGAGAAGGCAAAGATGTGGTGACATCTCCATATTTTGAGTATGAAGTAATTATTTCCTTAATGTGTAACAACTCCTACATTACTCCTACAAACTCCATGTTTATCCATTCTGAGAGTTTAGCTGTAGCAGTGGTTTTCCAGTGTCTAGGGACGATTGTTCTTGATGAGATAGTTTTCAAGAGATTTTTCTCTGGTTATAGAGGACGAGGCACCAGTTGCTTGGCAGTTTCCCCGTAGCCCTTTCCAGTCTTGTAGAGGTCTACAATTTTGTCTCTGGTATCTTATGAAAGCTCTTTGGTCTTGCCCATGGTAGTAGTTGAAGTCTGACTGTGGGGAGGACAGGTGTCTTTAAAGAACTCAGACAATGTGATTTCCTGATTTTTTTTAATGCTGTCTCTCACATGGTGTTCAAATACTTCTGTTTCTAAAGCCCCCCATACACCTTTAGATCACACCATACAATTTCTATTAGATCTACCAACAACTATGTAGTGCTGGGTCCTCCCTGATAGAATACATAGTGATTGGAAGGTTTAGAAAGGTCCTCATATTACATGGTTTTAGTAGAAGAAGAGCTGATTGTACAGAAATTGTATGGTAAGACTGTAAGGTGTATGAGGGCCTTTACTGTATCTTATGTAGGAAGGACATTCTCACATCCAGTTTAGTCTACTGGATAGAAAGTGATGGAAATCTCCTTAATTAAAAAAACATTAAAAAAAACAACAAATCTGACAGCGGTTTTACCCTCCCTTATATCTCATTGCAAATTTTAATTCTTACTTTTTCTGTTTAAAAATCATATCAACTTTTATATTTCTCTACACTCGTACAGACCCTAGATACAGGCCCCCATACACCTTACAATCTTTCCATACAATTTTTGTACAATCAACTTTTCTTCTACCAAAACCATGTAATATGAGGACCTTTCTAAACCTTCCAATCACTATGTATTCTATCAGGGAGGCCACTATACTACACAGTTATTGGTAGATTTAATGGAAATTGTATGGATTGATCATAAGCCCCCCATACACCTTCAGATTCCTCCATACAACTTTCATGAGACCTACCAACAACTATGTAGTATAGTGACCTCCCTGATAGAATACATAGTGATTGGAAGGTGTAGAAAGGTCCTCCTATTACATGGTTTTGGTAGGAGAAAAGTTGGTTGTCCAGAAGTTGCATGGTAATTGTATGTGGTGTATGGGGGGCTTTAAGGTGCATGGAGGGTTTACCATATAGAAAATAAAAAACTAGCTTGTACTATAACCCAGCTGCCTTTTACAACATAGGCACTGAAACGCCCTACTGTTATGAGTTTAATTCATTCAGCAAATAAGAGGAAACTGGCACATAAAACTCCTTCCAAGCATCCAGAGGATTCAATACAAAGGCACTGTCACTGTAGATTTTATACAACATCAAAGCCTTAACCCATACACAGTTAAACATTAATGAAAAATATGTTTAAATTAACTTTAAGTTAGCGGCGAAAGTGTTTGATCGCTGACATTGTACAAGCCGCAAGAGTCCGATTCATTCCTAAAAAACACGGCTAATTTTGCCCAAGCTGTAATGAGAAAACCTTTAATGTAAAGCCCCATCAACAAAGAACTTTACTCAAGGAGGAGATGTTAATGAGTAATGAAACAAAGAGCTCTGTTACACAGATTAAATGCTCCTGTGTCTAAGTACAAAGGTCATATTGCAAAGTGCAGCTGCTAGCCAGCTCATAACCCTGCCGCAACCTTGGATTCCCCGGGTTCAATGTCTGTCTTCCTCCCTTCCTGTTACTAAGCTGACTAGTACAAGGTCCAGCCAGGGTTCAAAGTTTACCAAGGGAGAGAGCCTGCTGGAAACCTTCTTTGTGAACAGCTGCACATTATTATAAATAGCAAAAAAAAGAAAGAAAAAACGGTCACTTAGGATCGTTAAAATAAAAATAGAATAAACTTTAACTTGTAAAAGCCAGCAAAAGTGTTCAGCAAGTCTAACAAAACAAGTTGTACAATCATATTCTAGATAAAAGTAGCTAGCAGATGTTCAGGAACTTTAGAATCAATGTAAGTAAGCTAACATGTTACTCTATCCACATCTGCATAGAACAAGTTATATTTGTCATTTATCTATTTACCATTATTATATTTTAGGGTATTTTCAGGGAATATAAGGCTTATTCTTGCTTAACAGTGGCAATGTCAGTCATATGCTGGAGTATTTATTTAAAGTGACACTTAATGTTTAGTAAAAACATATATTAAATAAATAGTATGCCGTAATACTTCATAGTTCTACTTTCGTACTGTTACATGTATTACAAGGAATGTGATTAGCATCTTTGCTTAAAGCAGGGCTCTAGGGTAAATTAAAGTATGTGAACCCTAACAATAAAATCTTATTTTCTGTCCTTTTATCTGTATCATAAGTCCATTAAAATCTATTGAGCTAGAAATGTTTATTCAGGATACAGGATGAATGGCCCATGGGGAATTACTCCAATGACCTCTTGCACCAACCAGGGTGGGAGTGGGGTGGGGGGGATTGTCACCTTCAGTCACATTTCACCTTTTTTTTTTTTGCGACTTAATTTCAATCTGCATGTATAAATAGATTGTAGGTTTGCTTTATTCTCTTGAGGAAGCGACATCTGGTCAAGAAACACATCTAGTTAGAACAGTGGTTTTCAACCTGTGACCTATGACGGGGGTCGCGGCATTCAGTGAAAGCATCATAGTTGCTGCTAACAAACAGCAGTGCTGATGACCACAAGCAGGGTGGGAAGTTAGGGGGGAGAGTAACACCCCCTCCCTCCTAACTTCTCATGCTGCAAATAATCTGCACAAGCAAGGTTTGGGAAAATAGGAGGCATTGGACATTATATACTTACCTGATCGGGGTCGGATGTCACACTCCACACCTGCACTTCCCTGTTTCAAATATGAAAGTGCCACTTTGTAAGGTTACTTCTGGGGTCACGGATCCAAAATGGTTACAAGGAGTTACAAGGTGGCAATTATATTGATGTTGTAAAAAATTTTGAGAAACACAATGATATATCTTTTAAATATGTATATTGATCGATGTATAGTAATTGTTTATTAATTGATGTATAGATATTAATTTTTAAAAGTAAATAAAGTGTCATTTTACAAATAAGCGATGTTGAGATGCTTTAAAAGGTCTTTAAGTCCTGCTCTTTCAGTACAGGAAAACTTTTTACAGGTGGGAACAATGGAGGAGACCTCTAGACTAGTCTTTTTGGGCGTCCCCTTCATCTCAGTAAGCTTCCATTGCTGACCTCTTAATGGAATCAGTCATTTCAATTCACTGACCTAGAACAAGCATGATATCAGTGACGTAGGGGTGGCAGCTGAATACCTCAACTTCATACTTCTTCAGAAAGAACTGAAACCAAAATATTATGGCCAGACAACTAACAAGAAATGGTCACTAGTAGCAACACATACGTATTTCTTACTTCTAAAGTGTAAGGTGACTTAAGCTAGCCATTAGTGATGGACCGAACTGTTCGCCGGCGAACTGTTCGCGGCGAACATCGGCTGTT
>CM070033.1:154991275-155004716 GCA_036250615.1 Ptychadena robeensis
TTCGCCTCCCATTGAAGTCAATGGCGGGTTTGCGGGTTCGCCGGGTTCGCGAACTTTTACAGAAGTTCGCGTTTGCCGTTCGCGAACATTAAATTCCGGGTTCGAGCCATCACTAGTAGCCATACCTATATAGATTTTTGCATCAGGATGTTGGATAGTTCGAATATGGATTATGCCTATTTCGAATGTACACTATTTTTCTTTCTATCTAAGAATTGCATTTTTTAGGAGTAGTGTGGCCCACTATTTTCGTTCGACCAAATGAAATTTCGTTAGGATGTACTCCTAGTATGAACAAAATATCGTTAAATGTTTTTTAACAGGAAATAGCTTCATTTAAATATATATCATGGAACAATAAAGATCGAATGAAATTATTTGACATGTTCAATTTACATTCAATGGTTACCAACATGTTCGATCTTTTAAATTGGGTTGGGAGGGTAGGAACTATACCCAAGGGGTGGCCAGCCCCTGTGGACTTTTAAGGTGAGTACTGAATATAAAAGTAGTTCCAGTCGAGAGATAGACGTGTAAACCTTTATTATTACAACATTAATACACAGAAGATTGAGGTACTGAGCAATTTCACCATAAAGTTTTACAGTCTGTGGGGTTCCTCAATGGGAGGTTTGAACCCTTTGCATTAAAATCACAACATTACTGATTATTCCTGATGAGCAGATGGTCCCCAACGGTTAGTATTACACACTGTTCGTACTCCAAGCTCATCCGACGCGTTTCGTCCTTTCATGGACTTCTTCATTGTTCTTATTGTTTCTTACCCATTCTTTACACCCCCAGTTAGTGTCTATATCTGTCCAGTAAAGTGAGATTACAACTCCCCCCTCTTTTGAACTATGTTCGATCTTTTGTTCGATATCGATAACTTTTTATCGAATGAACAAGTTGTTCGGTACTTGATTTTTGTTTGAGGGAAAATCTTTCGTTTCCACTTGATTGAACGAAAATATCGAACTGTGTATGGCAACCTTTAGATGTCAAAACTGGCAGAGAAGAATAGCAATTTTATTATGCTACTGCATATCAACAGTTTATTTATTTTTTCTTAATTTCTAGTGTAATGTATTCTATTGTTGTTGTATATGGATATTGTGAGATGAACATTTTATAAAGTATTTTTTTTGTCATTCTATTGAATTCAATTTTGAGGGTTAAACCTGGAGAAGATCTATAGCATATAATTTTTGCCTCCTAGTAGACATTATATTGTTGTATTCATTAAAATAATAATTCCCATTTTTTACAGCAATATTGTAAACCATCTGTATTGCAAAGGCAAATAAGCCATTTCCCTTTAAAATGTTCATTTATATTCTGCAAACTGTGAGCAGATTTGTGGAATACATGTATCCAAGCCAGCATTCATACATAGCAATAAGTGTTTGCAGCCTAAACAAATATGTAAGAACATGAATTACCATCTACTGGCTTCATATATCCAGGAGCGGAGTATAAATTATTGCTGCTGTTTCCTCCCTGCCTCAGGACAGAACACCTTGCTCATTATTGCTAGATTAAGTTGATTACATGGCAAGTTTCAATAACACTGACATTTCTATACCTGTAAAGCAGGCAGAGGCCTAAGTCAGCGACTTCACATTGTTCCCTGGGTCTCATATAAAGGTACCCTGCTACCAGAACAAAGAAAGCATATAAAATTGCATAAACTGCATTTATAAGCAGCAAGCCTATGATGTTTCCAGCAAATATTATAACATGCAGAAGAGTTAATTTACTAGGAAAGTCTCACCCAGCCCATAGGTTTCTCTTATTCTTCACCGGTGATGAGCAGCATAGGCACTATTCGAATTTACGATATTTCGCGAATGATTCTACTAATATTCAATTCGATATTTGCGAATATTTGATATTCAAGTGTATGGACATACATTGTGCAAATATATTACCTTCAAAATGAATGGTGACATATGGTAATTTGGCATTGCGTATATATAATCGCAATGCATGGCCATAAGCTTCCCAATGCATAATATCGCAAATATTCTAAATGAATGTCAAGCCCTGCATTGGCATTAGCGCAATGCAGCCCAACACAAGTATGTATAGTATAGTATAGTGAATTGCATTGATTGCATTAAAAGCAGATGGGTATCCGTTGTTAACGGATTGTTTTCCCAGAAGAGAAAAAGAAAACACTTACCCACTATCACTTCCCCACTAACCCACTATCACTTCTGGTCTTTCCCAACATCACTTCTGAGACCACAAGGGACCTCATGTCCTGGCACCATTTTTAAGGACAAAAAGAAGCAGAACATGTGGTATTTTTGCATTGCGAATATAAAATTGCAATGCATGGCCATAAGCTTCCCAATGCATAGTATTGCAATTTGAATATTCGAGCTCACCCCTATTCTTCACTGCCTTTACATAGCCTTTATTGTAGCTGTTGGGGTAGAAATTGGGTAGTATAAACTTAAGAGAGTCCCTTGAATGACAAGAGTCACATTCAAGATGGCGGCACCAAATAGCATACTCTGGGTTTTGAGTCTCTACACAAAGGAGGATTTCCAGTTAAATAACACTCATAAAATACGAATCATTTTATTGAAAGACTAAGGCATTGTTTCCACAGTGTCAATATCTCTCCATTTGCTATACATCAATTGCAGGGATGTTGAAGCATTTCATTATATTCAATTATCCTGTTTCCACCTGCGTTAAAGAGATGCGTTGTGTTCTGTTGCGTTAATGCAGAGCACCGTGTCGGCATTAGTGCAATGCAGCCCAACGCAAGTATGGGTGCACCAAGGCACCCATAGTGAATGCAATGATTGCATTATTAGCGGAAAAAAACACTTACCCACTATCACTTACCCACTTATCACTTCTGGTCCATAAGCGGCCTAATTTCCTGGCACCATTTTTAAAGGACAAAAAGAAGCGGAAGAAACTTCCTCTGTCTGTAACGTATGTCTTAACACATGCCTTAAAGGATGCCTAGGGATGTCTTAACGCATCATGAGTTAAACGGACAATCTCTATAAAAAGATAGACTAAAAGGGTCTCCTAATCACTGTTCTTGGTAGGTAAAATATGTGGGTAGCATAATCCAAGTCCATTATGCATGCAGTGACATGTACATCCATCCTCATACAAAGAAAAGAAGCGGGAGGGGTCTGAATGTCACATTTCTGTGGCCAACAACATCTAGAAAAGTTTTCATGGCAGTGATTCGATCAGATCAAGTGATGGCAGAGATCTGCCTTAAATGGGAGGCACAAAGTAAGTAAGTAAGTACAAAATAAGGCTATGTCTCCACATCCACAGGGAGTTCTGACGGGGCACATAAACTTTACCTGCTTGGCGGATGCTGTGTTCTCATGGCACTGAGCCGTTCCGACGATGCAGGGGTTAACGTAGTGCAGTACGTTAACCCCTGCATTGGCGGATGTCTGAACAGAGCATTCGACGGCCAGCTAAAGTTTCGGAACCCCTGCCAAGCACTTCGCTTAACGTAGGGGTCCCGATGGATCACAAAACGCCGCCTAAGTAAAGTAAGACAAAATCTCCCCAATGTTATCACAAACTGAAAAAATTTAACTCTACGGTATACAAAATTATTTTAGTTTATGTTAGGATTTCAAGGAAACTCAAGGTGTTACTTACCTCATTATAAAATATTAATTGCTATCTGTTTTTTGCAAAGCTACTTAAACTTCTATTGCAGACCTCTTTCTGAAAACACCAGTTGCCTATCTGCCTTCCTGATCCCATGAGATCAATACTCAGACTTGCACAAAGCATGTTGTCAGTGTGTCTTTAGCATGTTCTTACGTGAGCTAGTGAGCCCAGAGGATTAACATGAAAGCCTGGCAGCTAACTTCAGTAGGAAGACTCCAATAGCTGTGTACGTCCCTCTCTTATTTTCCTCATCAAAGGTAAAAATAAATTTTCTAGCGACAGTTGACCATACACAGGTCATAATTACTACCAATATTCCATTTGCATATGACTGCTATGGTTATGCAGATGCCACAAGTGGCAGACAGAAATGGTTAGTGTTGTGTGTGCTCAAGTAGACTGTACGGAATGAAAGAATATTTTCTCAGACATCCTGAGCACATGGGACCAAATGTTAGTGGACTTTTGCTATGTTATCTCAGGCTCTGGGGCTATTTCTGTAGGACATCACAGACACCAAACACGTCACCACCAAAGATGTGTGAATGAACTTCAAAATGTCCACCTGTGATCTGCTGAGTGTCTACCAGTGTGGTCTCACCAAAGAGCTAGTAAACACACTGAGCTTCATCTGTGCCCTTGACTTTGCTAACACCACAGGGAGATGTAACACAAACAGTATCTCAAAGTCAGCTAGATTAACACACATCCATCCAGCTAGGGGCTAGAGTGCACCGGAATTTGCTTGATTTGCTAGTACAATAGGAGTGAGAGTGCAAAAAGTAACTCAAAAGGAACTCACCCAGAATTCAAAAGAATCTTAAATTCCAGCAGTGCCTATGTTTCAGTAAATACTTTTGTATTGTTTTTTGTTCTGACTCTATACACACAACAATGGAATTATCTGGTTGTTCTTGTGCATGAGTACGTGGGTTTAGACGTGTAGATTTTTTAGTTTGATCAACGAAGATCAACCAAAAAAAGATTTTTTGGGTTGATTGAACAAAAATCTAGAATGTCCAATTTGTTTGATGGATACATTTTGTTTGATCTCGAACAAAATATTGTTCTAAAGGTCATCAAACATGTTGGTAATTTTTTGTCTGTCGTAATTCCGAATGTATTTTCATTCGATATCAGTGATGAACAAAGAAAAAAGGCAATTGATTGAAGAAAAAATCTCATGTGACGGGAGGTCTGACATGGTAGGATGGAAGGTAGCATGGGCAACCTGGTAGATGCGGGAGGCAATTGCATGTCTGGTGGCTGGCATCAGATACCACATGCCCATCAATTTCCCCCATTATCCCTTGGTCGTACCTGCTCTGGAATGGTATGTGGGGGTGCCTCTTCTTGGTACCCTGGGGTCCTGCCTAGTTGGTGGAACCTTTTCGACCAAATCCACCTGACCCTTAACACATCTTTAGGCTATATTTTAAGCACCTATATCTCCTAAGGAAGCTACTAAAGAGGAACGCGTCAAGAAGGTGTCCTTTAGTTACTGCAGTTTTCGATGTACATTGGAAACATTTGTAACTCAAATGGATGTGCAATAGTTGTATGAAATGACTTATTACCCTATTTAAGTACTGTGTATTGTGAATGTATATATATATATATATATATATATATATATATCATATAAATTATCGATTTTTACATAATTGGAATAATTAGTGCCCGAAAAGTCCCTTGGTGTTCCTAGTCTCCTTATTGGTAAGCAAATGTAGGATACAGTTTGGAACCCTCTTCTCACTCTCCAAACCTGTTTTTGTTTATTGATATATATATTTATGGGATGTTGGCACAAAGTGACTCATAGGTCAGATGGAACGGTATTGTCAATTGAAGAAAAAATCTACACATGTAAACCCACTTTTAGACTTAAAGTGGAACTACCACCAGAAATCTATGTTTTCATGAATGGCACTAGAAGTGCCAATAATAGGGAGGAATGCAGTAAAAAAACTCAAAAACGTTCCTGTAATGAGCAATTTAACAAGATTACCACACAGCTCCCATCGCTTCCTGGTTCGTGAAACCAACACATGAAACACATGGGGGTGCAATATTGCGGGTGGGGCGTTCAGTGATCTTCTATGGGAATTTTCAAAGCAGTTCACTGAAAAATCAAAGCTTCCTGTGACGTCCTGCCTTGCTCTGCTGACCATGAACCAGGAAGTAAGGAGAGCTGCCGGATTATATTCCTAAATTGCTCATTACAGGTACGTTTTGGGTTTTTTTCACTGCATTCCTCCCTATTATTGGCACTTCTAGTGCCATTCATGAAAACATAGATTCCTGGTGGTAGGTCCGCTTTAAGACGAACACAAAATATGTACAGTATATTGAATAATAAAGTTCTATGAAAGTAGATAAAGACTACAAGAATAGGAATAAGGATGAAGGCATGGACGGGGCAGAGGGGCATTACATAGGTGATGGTCACAGAAACTATATGAGGGCCAAGAAAAGGGTAGGAAAGCAAAAAGAGAAGAGAGAAAACCCCAAGTACAGAAGAGCAGGCAAGTAGAAGTAGTAAAAAAGAAGAAAAAAAGTAGACAGGAATTAATAGGAGGATAGAGGCACTTACAGAAAGAGAATATTTGAACCAACACACAAGATAATTGTGATCCATAATACTTACTTTGCAACTAAGGCAATGCAATCGTATGTTGTTATATCCCACACAGGTCAAGGCTATGATCAGACTCTTAACTTGGAGTCCCAATAGATTTTGTGTGGTCCCAGTACATTTCTTCCTTCACTGATTACTCAGTGGGTCTCTTTTTGGAAAAGTCTTCCTAAGGCCATGTGTCCACATGCTGTGGCCGATTTGCAGGCAGATTTCCTGTGACTTTTGGAAAAAAGAAGCAGTGGACACAAGCCATAAGGCAGATCTTTGTTATAATCCCAAGGAGATTGACAACACTATTATTCATTTTGTGTACACATCATAGAAGAACTGGAGTACCCATGTCTGGGAGATCACTGAATCTGCAACTCCTGTAAATGTCTAGGAATGAGATCACTGAATCTGAAGGAATCCTATTGGCCATTGATAGTTCATAGAGGTAAAAGGCAAATGAGTAAGGACACATTTGATTAAATTCCACTGAAATGCACAAATGCTAAGCATACTAGATCACATAGGGGGTAATGGGTTTATTACATATGTGGTTGACCGTCTGCAAACGGACCATCATGCTCCTCTTACCCATCTCCATCCCATAAAATGAGCATGCAGATGGTTTTAAAATAGCAGTCTGTTGCCAGTACTGAACTGCCACCTACCTCCTGTGACCTTTGTCTATGGGTGGCTAAAATAAGATTGTTAAATGTATAAATTTAATTTAATTTTAGTTTTTTATGATTCTGATTCTGATTTCTTCATAGATGAATGAAGACAATACTACATGCTTTGTAAATACAGTTTCCATAAATCTTTCTTTCATTAATTCTTGAAGAAAACGATAAGAGTGATTAACATCTGCGCCTGCTTGCTTGCTGCCCACGGTGTTCATCACGATCTTCCTTTCCCACAGTAAAATGTTGGACTCAGACCGGGAACATGAGGAACAGACAGTGAAGTTAGCAGATGTGATTACTGAGGGTGTCACAATGATTGCTTTTGGATGCGTGCCACCAGTGAAATGTTTTGAAATTCTTATAGGAGTATTTATCCATATTCAGAGCTTGATGCTGTATCTACACATCTCCGCTGACCTAGCCTGAGCTCTACAGATGTTAAAACAAAGTGGACAGAAATCCTACATGTTTAGTGCCTGCGTCTTGGGATTTTCATTTTTTTTTTACCATAATATGGCATTTTCATTTTTAGATAAATTGCAAATTTGGAACATTTTTCTTTCTAATCCCAGTACACATTTGTTATAAATCTTGTTGAGTGTGGCTACAGTGGATTAATGAAAACTCTGCATGTCACAGGAAGATGGGGTCATATATTATTCTACTTGTCTGCAGCATACAAGATGTAAACAGTGTGCAGTACTTGGCGGGTCTGGACAGCACCAATGGGGAAAAGGGTGCATTTGAGGTTTGTGTGATTTAATGCGATATAGATGTGGAAGACTATGGCAGATTTGGACCAAATAAAGGATCGCCTATCTATTCATTAAACTTGTACAGGACATAAATGTATTAACCTCCCTAACGCTCTTGCAAGGTCCAGATTTCTGTACCAAAAGTGCACCATAGACTTGGAACTTTTTTTTATGTTGTAGGCCTGTAACTTCCCAAAATATATCCATACAAGGGTCTAGTAGACTGAATATAATAATGTTTGAAACACTAAATTATGTAAAAAAAAATTACATAAAAAAAATTAAATAATAAAAGGTATCATTTGAATGATAAAATCTCAAATACTTCTTTTGTATGATAGATTTCAAAACAGTATGTATTTATATTTATGTTTTGTTTATAATAATTTTTTTATTACAATTGGAAATGTGTTTTGTGTCTTTTTTGTACTTTGAATTGTATTAGATACAGTTATCACTGTATCCAGTACAATTCCCTTTGGCACCCTCTCTGGTGTGGAGATTTTTTGGGACCCCAGATGATTGTTACTACATGCATATGATCATCTTGGGTGAAGGTCTATCATGTGCATTAATGTCCCTCAAAAATCTTAAAATTAACAACCCTATATCTTCTAATATCACTATAGTCTCCACAAGTGTATACCTCCTGTTTGTCCTTCATGGAACAGAGCAGCCTGTCTGCACAGCAATCATTGGAAGATTGTAACATGGCATGTTTGGGGCCTTGGACTCTTATTATTATTATTATTTACATTTATTTATATAGCGCCAGTATATTACGCAGCGTGTGAATGGGGCCTTATTCCATCATATGTGTCTGTGGCCTTAGCCCCTTAATATTACATACTGCTTTTGTTTTATACATTAAGGCATAGGAGATGTAAACAAATCTAAGGTTTTGTGCCAATGTGTGGGGCTCTGAAGAAAAATTATGGTAAAAACTCATTGGTTTTCTATATTTGGCCAAACTTTTTCCTTCCTGTCAGTAGGTTCTGTTTCCTGATAAATTCCTAAATAGGACTCTTTGTTAGCTGAAACCTTTGTATGGTTCATTGATTTTGTTATCTGGTGTCCTGGTCTCTAACCTGTTACCTATTTTTGGACTTTGCTTCCTTGCTATCAGGCCTGACCCTAAAGTCCATGATCCTCAGAGAACACAGGCCTTTCTCTTTTCTCCTCATCCAACTATTGGATTTTGCTTGGTGAGATAGAACTGACATTAATGTGTGTGAGATACGTGTGAGCAAGATAAAAGTGCAAATTAGTCAGGATCGATTCACAGGCACAGCTGGCACTTTCAGACTCTTGTCACGTCTCCAGAGTCGTTTGAATAATTATAATCAACATTGTGTACCATTTTTCTGAAAACCAAAGCCCAGAGATTTCATTCCAAAGGGAGTTACTTCCCGAAGGTGCAATATGGGAACATTGTAATTAGCCACTTCAGCATGGTAAGGAGGACAGACTCAAAACAGTCACTTGCCAGCTAAATAGTATGTATTTTAAAATGTTTTAATGTGCTTTAAGCCCCCCATACACGTTCCGATTATTCTCCCGACCAATTTTTCGTCCGATCGGGTCACCCGATTTTCACCTAAAATGTAATGGTCGGTCGGTTGGCTGGCACGAAAAATCGGAATTCAAATTATCACTGATCGATCAGCCTGACACTATTTATTAACAGCAGATCGACCAAAATTTACGGACAGGTCCGAAGCGGTACATAATTCTGCATCCGATTAATCTCCCGATCGATTAATCTCCCGACCTTGTTGGTTGGTCGGGCAAAATTCGTACGAAAAATCGGAACGTGTATGGGGGGCTTTAGATTGATTTATAATGTGGAAAGAATGAATGTTACTATAACTTACCAGAGGTATGGGTGTTTTAATCTCTGGGCCATATGTGGTGTTGGGTCAACGCAGTGTACCTTTCACACCGAACCTGCGCTTGTGTTTGTGGTAACTCTCAATGCCACTTGTTACCAAAATGCCCTGCAGTATTCATATTTGCAGGTGCAGGGCAAGCATCTCCCATTCACCTCCTTTTTTAATAAATGATATAAATAATGAATAAAAAATTTATATAAATAATGAATGAAAAATTATTTTATTTGAAATTTAATTTGCGTTGCAGTACGGCAATTGCAGTGTGGCTAGTAATGATGGCCGAAGATCGGCCAGGTCTGTCCGCGAACAGGCGGATCGGACTTTTAAAGAAGTCCGCCTTTTCGCGGACAGATTCAAATTCCACGCCTCTAGGCGGGGAATTTGAATCGGAAAAACCGGATGTGACGTCATAGTTCCTGGATAAGGGAGCCGGATGTGTCGTCATTGACGTCACTTCCTGTCCCCGAGCCGGTTTTTCACTAGAAGAGCGGCTTCATGCCCTGTCTTCTAGTGAAAAGGTTCTTCCTCTGGCATGATCTCGCAGGTTCTGATCCTGCCGGAGGAAGAATAGAGATCTTCTTCTCACCGGTGAATAGATCGGGTCAAACACCCGCACTGCTTGCCGGCGAGAACATACATGTTCGCCGCCGAACTGTCCGCCTTGCGAGCAGTTCGGCCATCACTACTGGCTAGCGTTTCACACTTTTTTTCCAGTGCAGTGAAGACAAATTTTAATTGGTTTGAAAATTATCTCTTGAGAAGGAAAAACTTTGTCAATTGTAGATATTTTTTTAATACCTCAAAGTTGTCCGAATTAAAACATTTTGCCCACTCTGTATTTGGGTTTGATACCCGGACCATAAGCCAACTTCTACCATTTGTTTTGGGTGACTAAAATCTAGTTTGTGTACGTAGTCTAACCACAATGAAAATAGATGAATATTATTTGTGGTACGGCATGTCATTATCTATAGTTTGAACCAAATCACAGTTGTTAGATACAAAGTTCTGCTTTTTAATAATGTCATCGAAAATGATTGACTTTTTCATATTTCAATTTCACAGAAGCAGTTGTGTAGAGATTTGGGGGTTTCTCCCTCGGCACAGTATCTAAGCAGAGATCACACGTCTCACATTTTAAAATTTGGGAAGTAGGGATTTAAGGTCAGGATCAAGGTTTCAGAGCAAAGCGCTCTGGAGATTATTCCAGCAGCCTCCTCTACACAACACAGAGCGGGTGTAAATTTGACTATGTAGTTTACATTATCACTGAAATGAAAAGTCACCTTGTGGGGATTTTGTGATAAACTTGAAGGAAAATTAAAGTGACTGAATGTTACGCACAATCTGTTTTTTTTTTTTGTAAATCGCGAAAGCAACTTGTAAAACATTTCTTGAAGGGTTTGTACAGCTGAATATTTAGCAATTCATGAGCAGACCTTGGCGGAAAAAATATAGCTTATTGCTCACAGGGACGATTCTGGGATTTGAAACATCTTTGAATTTACATCTTAGCAAATTGCTACAATGTGCACTAAAACATTGTCTATATGTGATTTACAATTAAACCCGATTCCTGGGATAACAGGAACTTTCAAACTGGCCATTGGATGGATTTGTAGGGTCATATAAATAGTGCAATAGCCTGTTAGCAACAGCTGTTACGAAAAAGGATACTTTAAACTACATGGAACCTGACATGTTACTACTTCGAAAAAGTACGGAATGTAAATATAACATATTATAATGGTATATTAATAGTATAAATGCAAATTATTTGTATATAAGGCAAGAGGACAAATCAATGTTTTCTTTATATATCAGGCTGATATTGAAAATTTACCCAGTCATGCATCCATCAGCCAGAAAATAGGAAAAATATGAAAATCTGGTCAATATAGTTGTCCATTCTGAATATGTATGATAGAGATGGCATCATATTACGACCATCTAAATTATAGGTCAAAATGAAAAAAATTTCACCAAATTTTCAACCTCTAACCCATTCCTGAAGCCCCCCATACATGTTTCGTTTTTTACCAGACTTTTCGTCCAATTGACCGCATGTGATCATTACGCATGGTCAATCGGCCACAAAATCTGGTAAAAAAACTACGGGGCACCCTTTGTGTACCAGCATGAGAACACAGTGGAGTCATACTGGAGCCAAACCACATACCTGTCTGCAGCAGTGGCTGTTCTCGTTCTGCTGATGCGGAGCCGGAGATTGACGTACTGCACTACCTTTTGACCAGAGGAGACAAGCCGCTGCTGCAGGCAGGTATGCCTTTGGACAGGGATGCCGGTCCCCATCCAAAGTAATTGCAACGATCAAAAGGTAGCCATACACAGCCCGATTTCCATCCTATTTTTCCACCGATCAACCACAGTGTGCAATCCCACCCGAAAGTGGGGTGGGCCCAACTGGCAAGATTGACAGGGAATCTGCCACATGTCAGATCACATGGCGTTCCAACATGCCGGTAAATTCCCGGCCAATCCCATTATTTTAAATGGGGAGGGCATCCCGCTGCAGTTGATCCTTTAAGAATTGAGGGAAAATTGTGTAAGGCACCTTAAGTTAAAATTACGGACATGTCTGTAATGGCTTACATTGTTTTTGGTGGGCAATTTCAGCCAGAATAACACTTTTAAGCTTTTGTTTTGATTTGAGCGTGCACAGCGGTCGATCGAAAAATCTGGTCGAAATCTAAGCGTGTATGGGACTTTAATGGTTAAGAAATAATGACACAAGACCCATATTACAAATCGTTTATTAAAATCTACCATTCCATATACCTACCTGCACAGTTGTATACATTTACCCTGCTCTAATCCTCTCTGAGCTGATGTCCCTGCACTAAATGAGGATGGACTACAGGTACCAGACAGGGCTGAGCATAAGCCGGTACTTGTATGTAAGCAATAACATGGTTTGAAACAACATTCAGGGCATGCACAGTAGCACTGGAAATTTTCCTCACTGTTTCCCATGTTTACTGCGCATGCCTGCTGTGGTTATGTTTGTACACATAGGCACAGGTGAACTCCATGTGCATGTGCTGTGTGCTTAAGAAAATTGCCACGCTTAACCTCTCTAACCCAGTTTGTTCGCCATTTAGGTTCTCCCCTAACCAAAGGGGAACCAGGCATCGGGTGCACCCTATACATCCACGTAAAGCTGCAGCGAGTGTCTAATGCCATAGACCTCCTTGTTAATGGAGGGGCGTTGCTTTCCCCCGCACACACCGCCCGCGTCTATCTGACACCAGCAGTGTGTAGTGAGCCAGCAGGGCAGCAGGCAATCACGGTGGAGTACAATGTACTCTGCCGCGATTGCCCAGGAAACAGCTAGGGCGGTTAATATGAATGTTGGTAGAGTGTTTACTTGCAATTGAAAATTTCTACTTATAGACTTTTGGCACCCTTGCTTGAAACTCTCCGAAATAATAATATATAATATAGATGGGGCCACCCATTTGCACTCATTGTACGACGGAATGGAAGAACACATATGGTTAAGTACCCAGAAGACATACCCACCTTTTGTAGAGAATTGGATATACCCCTGACACAAACACCAGGATGGGAACCTCTCCATATGAGAAGACCATTGCAACAAGTGGATTCTTGGAGGGAAGTTAGAAGATAAGGAAGGGGGGGCTGTGGTGGGGGGGGGATGGACATGGGGAGGACGCTATTTCAGTACTGCTATATTGGTTTAATGCATTATCTATTGGTGCTTTTGTTTTAGGTTGGTATTGTGTTTTCTATTTTTTTTTGGCAGGGGGTCCCCCGTGCCCCTCCTCCCCCCCC
>CM070033.1:155007258-155017688 GCA_036250615.1 Ptychadena robeensis
CCCCCCCCCCCGTCATCAAGCAAAGCAAAAATGTATCAAAGGGCACCCTAAATGCTAAAAACGACCCTAGTTACAGTGCAAACTGTAGATTTAAACAAGTTTTCAAAAGGCTTTAGTGTGTATTAAGCCAATTTAAGCAATATGTAGTATCTATCTTTATATATAGGATTTATTTAGTACTTGATAAACATAAAAAAGTTACTTAATTACATCGGTACGTGATATAATTTAGAGTTGTATGGCAAGGACATATGAGTCACTGACAAAATATTCCTTAAAAGAAACTTTTTCTGCACTTGATTTATTGCTGAAGTACATAATGTAATGGAAAACAGAAAAAAGAACAAGTCACCTACACACAGCGGAGGCTGCTGATTTCTTCACTGAACAAATATTTGTCTGTAATTCGGTCTATGGGTTTAATATTTAAGGCCCCCATACACGTCTGGATTTTCCATTCAATCAATTAAAAAAGATAATCAGGGAAATCTGATTGATTGTAATGTATGCCAACTATAGTAACAGATATTTGATTGAATTTTTTTGGATCAACTGAAAGAGTCATTTAATTAAGGTTCAGTTTAAATTTTCCAGCATGTCCGATAATTTTTTAATCTAAATTTTTCCCAATTTTAATAGTTTTAGGTCGATCTAACCATGTGGGCTGCCATAGATTTTCAATCCATCAAAAAAAAAATGGATTGAATTAAGATGATTGAACGAAAAATCTAGAAGTGTAGGCAAAGGTGCTTAGCTCTAGTCAGTTGAAGGATCAAGCTACAGAGTAGCGTACCTTGAAATTCAGCCTTGAATAGGGAATACAGCCTTCCGGCTTCCTGGCTACTGGTAATGATCCAGATATAGCTGTAGTTTAATGTTGGATAGTAAACCTGTCATACATTTTGGCAATTTAATAGCACATGGCAAAACAACAACTAGATCCAGGCAGTCAGCTGAAGTTACATGCTTTCCATGTGTAACCTAAACTTTATCATGCCTCATTCTCACCTCCTGAGCTTCCAAATTGGTCTTGTAGACCAGTGGTGGGCAACTGAGTTGATGTGAAGGGCCACAAGTGTGGCGCTCAGCATCACTAAAGGGCCGTACATAACATTTTCAATCTATACTGACTTGTATAAGCATTTATAATATATATAATATTTGATATCAAGCATAAGCATATATAATCAAAGGTTATGTGCTTCATAGATATCATCAAAGCCTTTGCCCCTATTCTGAGGTTATTTGCCACAATATATATTATACAATAATACCCCGTTTGTTGGTTAAATAGTGGGAGCAAGTCCCCCGCCTTCCTGGCTTTTCTCTAAAGCTAAATAACAGTTAGGTTTCCGGGGCCGCAAGTGAAGAACTGAGGGGGGCCGCCAAAGAACACCCAGAGGGCCGCATGTTGGGCACCTAGGTTGTAGACATTGCGTACATGTTTGCTTACCTCAAAGCACCTTATCTCCTTATACAGTTAGAGCTATTGTAGAGATACAGTGAATCCAGAAAGTATTCACAGTGCATCACTTTTCCCACATTTTGTTCTATTACAGCCTTATTCCAGAATACATTCAATTATGTTTTTTTCCTTAGAATTCTACACAACATCCCATAATGACAACTTGAAAAAAGTTTACTTGAGGTTTTGGAAAATGTATTAAAATAAGAAAAACAAATAAATCACATTTACATAAGTATTTACAGGCTTTGCTCAATACTTGTTTGATGCACTTTGGCAGCAATTACAGATTTAAGTCTTTGTGAATATGATGCCACAAGCGTGGCACACCTATCCTTGGCCAGTTTCACCCATTCCTCTTTGCAGCATCTCTCATACTCCATCAGGTTGGACGGGATGCATTGGTGCAGCCATTTTAGGATCTCTCCAGAGATTTTCAATTAGATTCAAGTATTGCTCTGGTTGGGCAATTTAGGGACATTCACAAAGTTGTCCTGAAGCCATTCCTGTTATCTTGGCTGTGTGTTTAAGGTCATTGCCCTGCTGAAAGATGAACCGTCACCCCAGTCTGAGATCAAGAACACTCTGGAGCAGGTTTTCATCCAGCATATCTCTGTACATTTCTGCTGTAATCATTCCCTGTATCTTGACTTGTCTCCCAGTTCCTGCCACTGAGAAAACATCCCCACAGCATGATGCTACCACCACCATGCTTCACTGTAGGCTTGGTATTAGGCTGGTGATGAGCGTTGCCTGGTATCCTTCAAACATGACTCCTGGCATTAAGGATATTGAAGCCCTGGGTGAGCACTCCCTCTGCCGCCCCTCCACACCTGCCTTCCCCGAGACCCAAGAGAGATTACTGGGGAGGGCCCGGCAGGGAGAGCTTTGCCAGAAGTACAAAGCTGGAGTCAGTCGTCCTGCTCTAGGTCTGTCTGTGAACTGTCACAGACAGACAGTTTCACACATGGGCATTATGGGCAGATGTTGAGACAGATATTCCTTTGACCAGGGGTGGTCCTATGGAGGTCAGTGTCCTGGACGAGCACCCCCTCTAATGCCCCCCATAAAAACATCACTGGTCGTTCCGGGGAGAGAGCTCAGTGTTTGGTGTGGCTGATGAGGTGAGACTTATAAACTCTGTTCTGTTATGTTCCCCCATACACCCAACTCCCGGGGTGGGGACTACTCAACACCTTCTCTCTCTCCAGACGGCCCTGCGGATAGGCGGGTGTGCTGTGAAGAAAAAAAATTCCAGATGCTGCCCCCCCCCACATGATGCCACCCTGGGCAACCAATCAACCGAATTTACCACATAGCAAGGTTTCCCTTGATCAACAAGATGATCAGGGGAAACAGGATTTTACCAAGTGTGTCAAGCTTGTGGCCTCATATTTAAAAAGACTTAAAGGCTGTAATACCAGCCAAAAGGTGCATTGACAAAGTAGTGAGCAAAGGCTGTAAATACTTATGTACATGTGCTTTCTCAAATTCTTATTATTTTTAATAAATTTGCCAAAACCTGAAGTATAATGATGGCCGAACTGCCTGCAAGGCGGAGTTTACTTGGATTTCTGATTTATACTCATTGAACAGAACAATTGACCAATGAGAAGTGCATTTTTAGTAACCATTAGCCAATAACATATGAAGAACACACATATTTCCAACAGTTGTACATTACACTCTAACATCGTCTTGTCATTTGGTCATTTGGTCTTTGTGTGATTTGTCATGCTTATAAAGAGGTTGTTATCTCAAGGTGTCAATATCATTAAGAAAGTGAGAATCTTTTAGGATGATCTTCAAGACATAACTGCATGCCTTTCTTCTTAAAAATGTCTTAAACCCCCCATACACATTTTGAATTTCTGCCGATCTCCCGGCAGATGTACCGCACATCCTCACACGCAGCCGCTCTTGCCAAGAATTGGCCAGGCACACTTTGTGTGCTGGCGCTTACATTGGATGGGCATGCTGGGTCATATCTGTGAGGGATAATGGCAGTCATTCTCTGTGTCCACCGATACGAAATGGCACGCTCCCTCCAGATGGGTGAGTATTGTTCGTAAACAGTAGGCTAACTAGTAGGAGGCTAAAGTACTTTGCATATGGTATCAGGGAAATTGTGGCAAATCTTTTCTGTAGGTTAGTGAATACAAATCTTATGTTTACTATTTAGGTTTTTGCTCTAGAAATGCATTTTGGATTTAGTATTTTATATTTATTAGTCATTTCTATTGACATGAACAACATATAGATTAGATCTAGGACAAAGCTTACCTGATCACATCACAGGCTGATTATTCTGTTATTCCCTTTATACTTACAAAACATACAACTCATATGTCATACAAATACACACAGCTCAACAAACAACCGTTTGAAGGAAGCTCTAGCCAAGCGTGATGACGTCATCGCGCTGGGCTGGAGCCGCCATATCAAGCCGCAGAACTTCTGCAGCTGGCAGCCCATTCATTGCTTGAGACGGAGACCCAAAATAATGTATTTCGACCGTGGTTTTCCAACATGTTGGAAACCTGTTTGTAACCGATTAGAACGATGTTGCCGGGGAACGATGTTGCTCTAATCTGTTTCTTCATTGAGCCGTGTGTACCCAGCTTTAGCCTGAAGCTTTAAGGTGGAAACGGCAGAAAAAAGGAGTGAGTTCAGGAGTGAGTGGTACTGTTAATAAGAGAAGGTTAACCAGCTTTAAGGAAAAAGCCCCAGAATGGAGCTAATATCTCCAAGTAACGCAGACTAAAGTAGTCCCCTTTGGCCTGATGAAGCTAGTAGCTCTAAGGTTAAAAACTCCACGTATTACTGAAAAGGAATCCACTTAACCTGATGGATCCAGTCTCTCAGATGAACACTAAACTATTTTAAAGAAAAATAGAGATGGTTTTGAAATTCCAACTTGCTGATTTGTGAGTAAATTGCAAAGCTCCAAAACATGGTATAACCACCAAATTGGTGATATTGGGAACGGTTGTAGAAACATTTGAAAAAATATGTTTTAAGTAAGTACAAACCTATTATAAATGTAAGTCACAAGTATACATTTATATAAAAAAAGGAATTTCATCCACCTAATGTAGCAAGTAGCAGTGACACAGCAATCCATCCTGCCGCTACTTTTTGCGGCCAATCTCGTTGTAGTCAGTTTACTTGGAGGGGAAGCACACAGGATTTCCATCAGTTCTGTAGCCGACTCCACACAGCGCGATTCTGCTACAAGCCGGCCATGGGTCGAGATGTCTATGGCTGGCTTAAGGGCAAAACTCTACTACATCTCTTTCTCGTAATATAGTTGCACTGCAATCACAGGGAAAAAGACTCGGGGGCAGCACTGCCCATTTAAATTGCCCCCCTCCCCCATAGCTTTTTGGGGTTTTATTGCCAGTTCATCTGTACCTGTGTCTAGAAACTCTGAAATATTATCTAATTCTCCAGAACCAAAAAGATCCTCCCAGTTTACTGTTACTGTAATGAACAAAAGTAAGTATATAAATGGTTTGCTATACCCAGGTCTCCTTTATCGGAAGCATTATTCCTAGTTTTAATTTTCATTATCCTGTGTTTCTTTCTGTTATTGATATATCTGGAAAAGGGTTTTTCATTCTTGTTAAACTTCAGCTACACTGTTTGTCCGTATGCATATAAGAGATACAGATTTTTAAGTCAATCTCATTGAATAATCGACCTTTAGATACCTTTAGTCCACCACCAGAATTTTTGAACCAGGGACAAAGGAAGTTCCTAAAGTTTCTAAACCAGGTTGGTGCTTTCGTTTCTTCAGTTACCCTTTCCCAAGAATAGCAGCTCATTTTTGAACTGGTTTAAATGACTGAGCGAAAATTCCAACATGGTGTTAAAAAATATGAAGAAACAGAGCAGTAAAAATGTGGATGATTTTATGGAAAGCCAGCCAAGTGAATTAGGAAGGGGAGATTGGTTTAGTCAGATGATCTCAGAAATGTTTTGAATAGATTACAGTACAGAACGGGGGGAAAAAAAACAGGAGCAGCTGGCTGACTAATTAATTAAGAAATAATATTGAAATGAGGTGAGCTGAGGTGAGGTGCAATAGTGTACAAATGAAAGATGAGTGCTGGCATGTTCTCTGGTCTATTGTCTGTCCCGTGCAAGCACTTTCCTTAACCTTCTAATGGATAGGCAGCCTTGGTGGTGGCTTCTAGTGATGAGCAGCATAGGCAATATTCGAATTCGCGATATTTCGCCAATAATTCTACTAATATTCGATTCTATATTCGGAAATTTGAATATTTGTGGTACGACCATGTATTGCGAAAATCACATTCGCATCGCAAAAATCTTCAAAATCAATGGTCACATGCTATGTTTATTTTCGCAATGTGAATATTATTTTCGTAATACATGGCCACATTGCGAATATTCGTCGATATTCGCAAAAAATATTAGACATTCGGATATTCATGCTCAACACTAGTGACTTCTTCTGGTAATGGCGGTTTGGCTCCCTTGGTCATCCTACAATCATGTTGTTGCCTATTGTTTAACCTACCTAAAAGTTAATCACTCAAGTTAAAGTTAATTAACAAATATATATTTAAATGTTCAACAAAATGTAATACTTAACATTAATATAAAAAGACGAATTGAAAATTATCCCCATGTGCTTTAAAAACAATAGTGTAGTCTATGAAAAATAGTGGAACTAAATATGATTGTATTCTTTACAATCAATCACTGCTAGGTTTCCTCTTCTACAGACTCCATTCATAGGAAGAATCAGGAGCATATGCCTGCAAATGTGAATCCTCATTTGGAGTATTTCCTGTGCTTGGCTAATGTACATAATGGTGTGCCATGACACTTAACATAATATAACTAAAGTAAATGAACAAATTCTGAATTCCTCAATTGTATTTCTGCAGTAAACAGTAAATGTGGTCCAATCTGGGCAACATGTAGCTAGTGGCTAGGCAACTGATCCAAATGTTCAAATTAGCAAATGTGCAGAAAATTGGTAGAGCAGTTATTGTTATTTATTTATATGAATGTTTGAGAATCAGCAACACTCTATTACTGTATAATCCATAATCCAGTGGTTCCTAAACTGGGGGGCACCGACCCTAAAGAAGGGTACAGACAGCTCGATATTCGAGTCGTCGAATGTACCCTGCTGCAGCGTGACGCCGTCATCACGCTGCTGTCAGCTCTGCTCTCCCCAGCTCAGCCAAAGCTTTGCCTGGAGACCAGCGGTCTCTATACTAAGCATCGGACATCGGCTGTATTTACGGTCATGTCGGATATGACTGTTTTCTAGCAGGATTGAATTGTCCCGCTCGAAAACAGCGATGGGCGCATATTATATGGGCCAGATAGGTGTCCAAAACGGCCATCGAGTTGGCTCATATCTAAGCATGTGTACCCTGCTTTATTCTTCACCTGTGTTTGAATAGAGAGGGGGGGGGCTCAATAATGTTCCTAAAAAGAAAAGGGGGTCCCTGCAAGGAAAGTTTAAGTTAAATAAAAAGGTCATGTGTTCAGTGCGGACGCGCGCATGGCCGTCAACTTGTGGGTGGCCCATCTCGTCCATTGCAATACTGACAGGACAGCACTGGATGAGATGGGGCCGTCAGGAACGCCAGGGGGGGTAATATAAAATATTTTTTTAGAAATATAGATACTCAGCAGTTTCCTCTCTTTTTTATAGTGTCCCCCAATGTATTTTTTTTGTGATGCAATGCCTACCACACCGACCCTCCTTCCTCACCACCACCCCAAAATTACATTTACAGTTTGTCCTCAAATCACCCTGGTTTGTTTCCTAATACTGGATTGCATTGTGGGCATGCACAATTTTGCAGGCGCTCGAAGACAGTAATTTCCTGGCTGCTCAGTGTATATTCAGTCTTAAGCAGGGTACAGACGTCTCATCATTCGATGACGTCATCACGCTGCTATCAGATATCGGCAGAGGTGGGGAGATGGTCTGCGGATGGGACACTCTTTAGGGATTTGGAGATCTCCTTCAATAATGAGCACCACTTATACCAGCCCCCTATTACATTAAAACACAACACCATATGTGAAACATTTTTATCGAAATAAAAACCATTCCCTGTAGTGTTAAAAGTGTCTTCTGATGTAATCCTCTGCGATCTGCCACCTACTTCACTGCTGCTTCTATACCAACAGAGCAGGAAATCATGGGCATCCCACAATGCAATCCAGTTTTAGGAAACAAATGGTGATTTGAGGACAAACTGTAAATGTAATTTTGGGGTGGACTTATGGTGAGGACGGAGGGTCTGTGTGGTAGGCATTGCATCAGAAAACATTTCATTGGGGGACACTATAAAAAAGAGAGCAAAGAGCTGAGTGTCTATAATTTAAAAATATATTTTATATTAAGTGTTGTGTTCTTTTTTGTTGGTGTATTATACCCAATTTGGGAATGGGTAAGGGGTCTTGACACCCCTTTATTCATTCCAAAGTGATATGGCTGGTTTACAGGAGATTCCCTTATGAAAGGGGTCTTCCAGAGATCCCTTAATGTAAGCCCAGGAGCCAGGGCAGAGCCTAGGTGGGAGGGCTCTTGACTGGGGAAAGCTGGCAGTTATAGGGTTAATGTGACTGACAGGGAGGAAGAGGAGGGGTAGTTAGCAGTGCATGGAGAAGAAAACATAACTTTTAAAGATCTTGGTGAAGTGCTCGTTTGGTTAGGGCAGTCACCAGATTCTGGTTGGATGGTATGGAGGGGATAACCCCCACACAGTTAAAAAGGTTATGTGTTTTAAAGTTTGGATAAGGTACCCATCGAGCTGGTACTGGAAGGGCTGGTGACCGGTACAGTTCAGTAATATAGTCGGATGCACTGTCGGGGGGATCTAGATCGGTTTTGAAAATTTTATTAAACAGTTTATATATTTTGAAAGCTGTGGCCTGTATTATATATATATATTTCTTTAATATATATATATAAACAATTTCAATTTCCAAAGATACAATCTGGTCTTCATGTCTTTATTTAGATAAGTTAAATATGGTAGCGACGCTCAGTTTTCCCAGAGTCATGGTTTCCCCATCAACAAAAACGAAAGTGTTACAAGCTACACTTGTAACAATACACACTAAAGCTGGCCATACACCTTTAGATCTCTCTGTCAGATATCCTTTAGATCTACCAACAACTATGTAGTGCCGGGTCCTCTGCGATTGAACACAGGTAGACTTGCTTATTTAGAAAGTCCCTCATATTACATGTTTTTGGTAAAACAAAAGGAGATCTAAAGGAAATCTGACAGAGGAATCTAAAGGTGTATGGGGACCTTACCACCAGTACACGTATACATTTTTACACTTGCTGGGAAACGTTCACATTATATCCAATGCTAAATGAGATAAAGCAGATAGGTGTGAACCAGGCATTATAGGAGTTTATAAATTAATTAAATTAATACAACAACAATACAATTAAATCCAAAGTACCCTGCACATTGTCATCTCAAAATATAAATGATTGTTTCATTTTCTAGCAGGTTTTGTTCCAAACAGGATTTGTATTCTTCAGTAAAATGTTGCAGTGAAGGCATTTTGCCAAAATCACTCCACTCATCCCGAGTAGTGAGAGATCTGCTGATGACTTTTACTGCTACCCTTACTGGACCCATTCCAGGTTTTGTCCTTGGCAAAGCTGAACCCTAATGCATATATGGAATAAATGTACAAGAGTTCTGCAGACAAGACCCTCAAGCAAGTAGATCTGATGTCTGTTGCTCAGCTGTTATCCTAAGAAAGTACTCACACCACATGCGTCACATACTATCAGACCACAACTGGCCTCAATGATACGATTCTGGGATCTATATGTGATATGTCATGCAATTTCTTGCTTACTTGACCATAAAAATAAACACTACATAGTAAATCTACATCTGTTAGAGAAAAGAAACAAAACATACTTAACATATCACACAGATCTGTCACAAGCAATAAACCAGAATACCAGATTGAGCACATCAGTGTTTTATTATCCATGAGTTTTGTTACATTGAGTGTATACAAGGAGGATGAATGGGGGTTTCATCAATTGTATACAATAACCCACAACTGGCTTTTCTTATAAAAAATTGCTTTACTCTTCTACAATACAGTAGGTATGTTGGAAAGTTAAGAAATTGCGCTTAAAATGCAGGTGCCAATGCTGAGCAATCTGCAGAGGAAAGTCAAGTTATATGGAATATTGTTTACATTTCCTACTATAGAGCTGAAGTGGTACAGGGGGATAGGAGCTCTTGCCATTGCTTTTCCCATATATGATCTGGCATGGCTGTGGTCAGAAAAGGGTTTCAATGAAATGCCAGAGCTTGTACAATTATACCCAATTGCCTAACATCCCTAGCACTCTTGCAAGGTCCAGAATTCTGAACCAAAAGCGCACCATAGGCTTAAATGGAATTTTTCATGTTGTATGCATGTAACTTCCCAAAATATGTCCGTACAAGGGTCTAATAGACATCCTATATATAATAATGTTTGAAACATACAATTATGTAAAAAAAATTACATAAAAAAATGAATTAAAGGTATTATCTAAATGATAAAATCTCTAAAATAATTCCTTTGTATGAAAGATTTCCAAACATTATGTTTTTATTAAAATGTTTATTACAATTGGAAATGTGTTTTGTGGGGTTTTTTTTGTACTTTGAATTATATTGGATACAGTATCCAGTATCCAGTACAATTCCCTTTGACACACTCCCCCCTCTGGTGTGATGAGCCTGGTGACATCACACCAGGGCAGAGAGGGTTAACTTCAAAGGGCACATCTGGGGAATCACGCTGAGAACAGTAAATATGACAGCCCATACTACCTCGCTCACCAACCGATTGGCATACTCGCTTACCTCTGTACTCGTGTACCCTAGACCCTCAGTGAGGAATCAGTTTAACTATTGACACACTTAGACCT
>CM070033.1:155033507-155046727 GCA_036250615.1 Ptychadena robeensis
AAACTTCGATCGAATTGATGATTGATTTGATGTCAATTGAACCATGTATGGCTAGCTTTGGTAGCCAACTAGCATACGTGGAGTTAGAATAGACAGGCTTTGTGGTAGAAGGGTGGAGTTAAGGATAATTTTAGGTAAAGCTTTACTTTAAATACATCATATGTCTATCACTACGAACAGGATGAGAGCAGCAATACGTGTTCCTTTTTAAGCCCCCCATAGACAGGCAGACTCCTCCATGCAACTTCTGTACAACCAACTTTTCTTCTACCAAAACCATGTAATAGGAGGACATTTCTACACCTTCCAATCACTATGTATTCTATCAGGGAGGTCACTATACTACATAGTTGTTGGTAGGTCTCATGAAAGTTGTATGGAGAAGTCTGCCTGTCTATGGGGGGCTTTAGACTACAGTCCTTCAATGAACATTTGTAAGAGTGAACTTTGCAGTTAATTCCCAACACCCCCATCCTTTCATCCTTATCTATTAACCCTCCCCATTCATTTCCTGGTTACTCTCTCTCCATTTATCTCTACTTATCAAGGACTTCCTCTTGCAATGCTCACTACTTACTTCCTGACCTCCTTCATCACTTTCAGTTCACATCCACTTCACTTTCATTTTCTACTTGTTCATGTTATACTGGAAACTAGTACCTACTACAGTATCTATCTATCTATACCATATCTATCTATCTATCTATCTATCTATCTATCTATCTATCTATCTATCTATCTATCTATCTATCTATCTATCTATCTATCTATCCCATAGCTCTCTATCTATCTATCTATCTATCTATCTATCTATCTATCTATCTATCTATCTATCTATCTATCTATCTATCTATCTATCTATCTATCTATCTATCTATCTATCTATCTATCTATCTACCTTCTAATGTCGTGTCATTAGCAGAGATTGCTTAGGAATTACTTGTTTGCAGCTCCCAATGGACAGTAATTCGTTACTGTGAAAAGTTGCATCTCACCAACAGTAGCTCCTATGAATTTTATTATTTTGGCCTTAATGACTTTTTGGAACTCTAGTGGAAATACATGCAATACTGCATGTAAGGCTAAGTCTATGCTAAATTATTTCCGTGTAGGGATAACTGCCTAGTGCAGTCACACTCTGTATTCCCCTACAGGAAATGACATGCCAGTCTATACTGAGAGGTCATGACCCATTTCAGGGGCCAGTGGGGCATGGGTGGCTGGGCATTGTGAATCTGTCGGCATCCCATGAACGCCCTGTAAATTCTTAATGTGCCTATTGGTAAACTACGGGCGACCACTATGGACACGTCACACCAATGCCACCTGTGGTTTCTGGGGCTGCCAGATGTAGATCCAATTTTCATAAAGCCTGTGTTTTAGGAAATGATGGGTATTAGGAAAGATACATAATGAAAGCCTTTATTTACAGTTGCCTTTGCTAGGTTACATTTGTATAGGAGCAGGGTCACTTTAGGTATCCGATCATAGTACAGACTATTTTTCAGTTATTCTCTGGATCTTCTGGCAATGGCAGGTGACAGTGGTAAAAGACACATACTGAATGGGTGCTGAGCATACATGGCCGTTCTATTCAACACTGCACTGAAAACTTAGGTAAAAACATTTCAGATAGAAATTCTGCAGAGCATTAGCATCACATTGTATAAAGGCTTTAGAAATGATTGTGCTTTGGTAAAGGCCATGACAGCAGACTAAAAAACTCTTATATAATGTCTGAATAGCACTATTCAGACACCGTGTGATGGGACAGCTAGAGCTAGAACATATAATGTAGTTACTCGGAGTATATATCTATCATATAACGTTAGAGCTTGTCATTTACTCCCCTCAAAACCTTCAGGAAACCCAAATACACATATGTACCCTCCACAAATATCACACGTGTGCAAATTGAAACCTTGTACCAGTGCATAGAAATCAGAGCCAATCATTTAACAAAGGTATGTAGCAGTAGATTTTAAGAATTTAAAACATTTTGTTTTGCAAAACTATTTAAAGCGACATGCTCCTGTCTGCGGGGACTTGCACACTTGTGCAGGCGCTCTTGGGGCATAAAGATGACTCCCCTATGACCGGTCTAAGCATGAAAACTGACCGGCGAGTGCCTTGTGTTGTAATCCTAACCCTAGTTGATTCTTCTCAAAATATTATACCAGACTACCATATATACTCGAATATAAGACCCGAACATAAGCCGAGGTACCGAATTTTAGAAAGAAAATCAGGAAAAACTGAATGACTCGAGTATAAGCCTAGGGAGGGAAATGCAGCAACTAAGGCACAGAAACACACAGCAAATGGGCTTTTGTTAGGAGATGTTATTATTTCATTCAGTAAACTTTTAATTACAAACCCCTGAACATGGTATCATCACTAGAAGTGCTGGAGATGTAGAGAAGAGATGTGGGAACATTGAAAATAAAAAAGTATTGCTCTAGCATATCAAGTTTTTGCACAAAAAAAGTTCAAATTTGAGTTGATTTGAACCTAATTTGTGCAAAAACTACATATGCTAGAGTAATAGTTCTTTTTCCCACAACCCTTCTCTACATCTCCAGCAAAGTTGGTGATGATAGCATGTTTGGGGGCTTTGCAATTCACACATAAAGTCCACCTACAAAATGCAGCGATTTTCATTTTTTGACCCGAATATAAGCCGAATTTCATTTTTTGAGCACATTTGGCTAATATTTGAGTATATACGATATTTTAATAATTACTTCTTACCTGTCATCATGCATGTTTTTCACCAATATCATGGGTCTTCTAGTTGACAGGTATATATTTTTTAGATTATGTGATAATTTATTTCCATACATGTGGATTCTATTCAACTGATACACAAACAAAACGAACCCTCAGAGAATGGATGTAGACCAATTCAAAAACTGACTAATGGTCTTTAGAGGTATCGATCACAATAATTTATTTACATTTTCAATGACCGTATATACTCATGTATAAGCCGACCTTTTCAGCCTAAAAAATGGGCTGAAAAAGCTCCCCGGGGTTTTTACTCACAATCAATTCCAGTTCAATACTTTCATTGGGGACCCTGGTCCCCATCCAAAGCAATTGCAATCAAACAGGGATTTACCAGCATGTTGGATTAAGCTTTCTTCAAGTGGGATAGATTGATCCCACTTGAAGAAAGGATGGCTGCAATTGATTCACAAACACTTGATTAGCGTGAACGATCGATTTTTTGGAAATCGATTAAAAAATTGACCTGTGTATAGCCCCCTTAAGTCTGGATTAGCAAGCCCTTCTTTTAAGCAGGGTGCAGACCTGCAGATATGGGCCAGATCAATGGCCGCTTTGAGCGCCATGCATGCTCATGGCCATCTATCTGGCCCATATAATAAGCGCCCATCTCTGTTTTCGAGCAAGACCAATTAATCCCGCTTTAAAACAGGGATATCGGACATGACCGTAAATACGGCCGATACCGATGCTTTGCATAGAGACTGCTGGTCTCCAGGCAAAGCTTCAGCTAAGCTAGGGAGAGCAGAGCTGTGTCTCCCCAGGTCCGCCAATATCTGACAACAGCGTGATGACATCATTACGCTGCTGCAAGGTACATCGGACGGCTTAAATATTGAGCCATCTGTACCCTGCTTTAACCATGATTGTCTAAACATAATGTTAAATTAGTCATTATCAGCAACCATCGAGGATCATTTGTGATGACCCCTAAACCAAAAGGTCAGAGGCTTTCATGCTAGTTGGTAACATGTGACATTTATGATTACTCCTCTAACAATCACGAAAGCTATCAATACTCGTCAGTCCATTTTATGCAAATGAAGATTCTAGTCAACAAAATGGATGTTTGTTTCGGTACTAGAAGGACTGAATTATTATCTTATTATGGTTCTTGAACTCAGGACACAGATATTTACAGAACTGTGACCAAAAGAGATTGTTTTCTTGTAACCTTTAAGTATAGTGAATGTAATTAACATTCTGCTTTGCTTAACCTTCTGGGCGTTTGCCCTGAGTGTAGCTCTTGGTAAGCTTACCCCGAAAACTTACCCCGAGCTACACTTGGGGATACTCACCTATCCATGGCAAGCCTGTGGTGATTGTGAGTAACGGCGGTATTGAATTCGTGGCAGGCTCGCTGATCTTTTCCAGGTCCCCCTTTTCTACTTCATGGGTGATGCCGTAGAAGCAGGGGGTGGCTGTTGACCTCCATGTAAGGGCTTGTCCCCACATTGGTGGCTGGGCCCGGGGTTCGAAACCGCACCGTGGTGGATGCCTCCATTCATTTAAGAAGCCCTGCCCTCAATTTGGTGGTTCCCGCATTTTTCGCGTCCAGAGAGACAGTCAAAAATCATGTGCAAACGCAATTTTTTTATTTTTTAAATAAACTTTTTATTGAGATTTTCATAGTAACATCAGACAAGACAGGCATATACACTCACAATGCAGTGCCCCATCTATGAAGAAAGATACAGAGTCCATACAAGCGGCCATAGTAAATGGACTGTATAGGTCCAAGGAGCTTAAATAGTCGGAGACACCAAGGGGAAATATCCAGAGAACCACAGTTACATGTGTCAAGTTCATTCTTTCTAACGCAATTTTTTACAGCGTCTGTAAAATAGCATGTTCGTTAAGGAATCGCCATTTATCTAAAGAACAGAAAATCTTTGTTTATTATCTTAAAAAGTTACAATACAAAGAATTAACATACAAAAATCCTTACCCTAGCTAAGTCTAACAGCATGGTCTTACAACGGGCAGCATGGTGGTCCTTTTTTCCCAGACACACGTGCTCATCAGTATTTATAACCTCTCCTATTACATATAAGGTATCCTGTACAGGAATAGCCATGTCACACCCACATTTCACACTGAGCATGCTCAGTTTAGCTATACATCCAGCTACGAGGCGTAAGGCTTATCTGATTGACATGTAACAACTGGTCTATTACATAAGCTTTTTCACGTAATACATTGTAAATTTATCTATAGATTAAAAACCATAATACATACATTTCTATACCATGTGATACCTTATAAAACACAATTATGTTATAAAATAATGATTTTTGAGAGTAATTTCTTACAGCGTCCATTAATTCTCTATAGACGCGATCCAGGGGCAGCTGCATTGAATTTATAGTAAAGAAAAAAAAACATGGGGATGTGAAGGGGATGGAAAGAGGGTATGGAATCATGGCGGATAACATTGTAAAAATGCATGCTATGGGCGGAGAGGGTCCAGAGGGTTAAAATTCCCAACTAATGCCCAATGGTTTAAACCCACCTTAGGCCAGAAGTCACGGATTCTGACTTTTATAACTTTTTGTGTGTTTACTGTGGGGGAGTTAAGCTAGCCATATACACATCAACTTTTGCTCAGTCGATTTTCGATTTGATTGACTTGTGATTAAATATTGTTGGTCAGTCTAATATTGATCAACTGTACTACCACACAGTGTGATCGATTCATAACAAATCGATTCCTTGGCTTAGCCCTGGGTGCATGCTCCTTCCTACAGTCATACAGATAGAAAATTAAATTGGAACACAAACAAAACAGATATTTGAATGATCAACCTATCATTTCTTCAAAGATTTTATATCCTTTTTTTCTTTTGATAAAAGAGAATTGATTTTAAACTTCAGTGATCGATATTTCAGTTGATCACAAAATTCCAAACCATATGGCCACCTTTAGGGGGAATTTACACGGCCATCTGGAAACACCACGTTTTCAGCGCCCAGACACCCAAAAAACAATAAAGGGGGTAGACGCGTCATGAGGCGTCCCCCGGTGGCTTTTCGGGTGCCTGTCTGGTATAGACAAAATTTAGCTGTTTTTAATTGCCCAACAAACACCTGCACA
The DNA here is from genome assembly GCA_036250615.1 of Ptychadena robeensis. NCBI lineage: Eukaryota > Metazoa > Chordata > Amphibia > Anura > Ptychadenidae > Ptychadena > Ptychadena robeensis. The sequence continues at coordinate 155,039,389 of CM070033.1, forward strand.
TTGGTGGGTGGTCGCTTTCCATGCACATGGCCCCCTTAGTGAGTCTTTAAATTGTGTCTATGTCTTGTCCCAGTGACCCCCATTCCCCTTATTTCTTGCAGTAGTGTCACAAAGCATATTAACATACATCTCAACAGATTTAAAAGCAATGGAATCTTTAATTGGAAGTGAAATTATCTTGTCCATGTCAAACAAGGATGCCCAGCCAAGACCTACAACCAAAAATATCAACCCTGGACAGACCTGTCTACCTTCCCGTTTTAGCCGGTAAAGTCACCTTTTTTGTGGCTTTCCTGCACAAATCACAATTTCAAGAAATCACAGATTTTTCCTGGATGCTTGAAATCGCGCTGATCTAACAGGGAGAGGGTGTTAAGCTAGCCACACACGGTTCAATCGATGCTCGATTAGATCGAGGAATTCAATCGTCTAATCGAAAATCGATCTTAATCGTATCAACATACACCCCACATTGAGTTTGCGATTGTGGTGAGATTTCCATAAAAAAATATTACTAAAATCGTAGATTTTGGTATGGAAAAGATTGAAGTTCAGATTGAAGTGGTCTATGTTATTATATCGAATCTAATCGATCCAGGAGAAACACCACAAACATCGACGATTATAAAACGATTTTGGCACAATCGACGATGATTTTTCAACATGTCCGATCAAAATTCGATAAATTTTTCTGCCTTCATCGAACAATTATCGTCGATCGTACCATGTGGGCATTTCTCGATTTTCGTTCAATCGATGAAAAAATTCATCTAATTGAGCATCGATTGAACAAAAATCGAACCGGGTGTGGCTAGCTTTATTCTCCCTGCTAATGTTCCACCTCGCACATTATCAGCACAAGCAGGGTGCAGCATTAACAGGGAGGGTAAAGCACTCTCCCCGCTAGGTCTGCCGAGAAGTAAGCCCAGCACTGGAAGTAACTTCAGTGACGTCACTTTCGGTAGGTGGAAAGTGGCAGAACCATGATCAGTCTACTGGAAGTGATGTCACTGTATGTCCCGTTTTTTTTCTGTCAGAATTGACAGCTATGACCCTGGAGTCCATAATCAATCAATGTATGAATTATGCCTTAACATTATTTGGAGGCATTATTCCCTTCTACGATTTTCTCTTCTGTTTCTAGGTTTTATTGCTCTATGAAAAACAGGTCTCAGGATTGTGCCCCATATAAATTATTTCCATATGTTTTACTGTTCACTTGGGGGAAAATAAACACTATTTTCCAGTAAATAAGAAGCAGTGACCTCAGTGAGGGACCGGCACAGATTGTGGAGGCTTGGCAGAGGCCTGGAAAATCTCAGGACAGTCTGATTCCCCCGCAGCTCTGAGGCCAGACGGCACAGCCAAGTCTATTGTACCTGAGCAGTCAGAGCTTGTATACAAATTACAACGTCACCTTTCTGCTCCAGTTTTGATGTTCAGACTCTTTTCAAAACCCACTGGCAGCACACTGTGTACTCACCCATACATAGAAATGTGACATACTACCCTGTTTTACAGCTCATATTCCTCAGAGAACCCTAAACCTGCTGGAGGCAACAGAACATTTGTTGTCCATCACTGATCTCTAACCCAGACCAGTTAGCCCTTCTCTCTTTCTGTGAAGTTACCACTTGGAAACAGATTGCGAGATGTGGATCTGTCTATTCCGGTATTTAGAGTCTGAGCTTTGCTTTCCCAATCACATGCAATGAGAATCATCCCTAGTGGTGTACCCGCTGGAGCCTGGGTGGCAGCACTTATAAGTGCCAACAACATCACGTATCAATAGATACACACACACATAATTATGCACATTAATACAACTTAAAAAAATCAACAGCAATTAAAACTTGAATTGAAATACATATGTAGTGAACCCAGGAATCAATCAGGCGACAGAGGCGGCTGTAATGCTCAAACTGCAACTTCATTGATCTGTAAGGACCTGAAGGTGGGGCTAACTGGTGACAATTAGCACAACAGTTCACAGTGAAAAGTCTTCAGTAAAAGTCCACACAAGGGTTCTTTTGGTAACTCAATGTGGGCTGGCACAGGGATACCTGAGCTCTTTTGGCAGTGTCCCTTTGCGCAGGCCGTGTTTGGGGCCTTGGGACGTGAACTGTCGCTGTTTGTGCCGCCCTCAGCCGTCACCCACTTCGGTGCGCTGTATGGACTGTTTGGTGGCGCTTACACAGAATCAGAAATCAGAGGAGCTTGGAGGGTGATGTGTTGCTTTAAGGACGCTCTTTGGTGTGCCCGGCAGCGCCTCATCCTGAGGCGGCAGAAGATGTCCATTGAGGACTGCCGCAGACTGATCCACAGTCTGCTCAGAGACTATGACCTGATGGACTCACTGGAGGAGGAAGACTGAAGAGTTTTGTTCTCCCTCCTCCTCTCCCCCCTATGTGTCATTTTGTCCATAAATAAAGCTTCGGGCCAGTCTTTACCCCCACCCTGCACCCTCCTTCCCTTCCCCCATCACACCTGTTGCTTGTTTATGCGACCTTTTACAGTTGTACCGTGAATAGGAATCTAATAGCTTTTATGCCATAGTCTGATGTATAATGTAATGGAGAGGACATGCATGACGAGAGGGGCCAGGGTTTTTCTCTGGCTCCTGGCGCCAGGCATGCCACCTCACATAGTGAAGTCGGTGGGCCCTTAAGGTCCACACAAGCGTAGGGGGGCACATGCGTGTGTGGTGTCAGTATAATAATATCGAATAATTATTTATTTATTTATGTGTGAATGATCTGTACTGTTGTATTGCTTCTGCGCTGCGTTGCAGTACAGGGCGGGATGTGCCTCGTAACGTTGGTGTGTATTTTATACTTTTGTGTAAAAATAAAGTATATTTCAATACAAAAAAACTCAATGTGGGCTGGCAGCTCTTACCCCAGGAACGCGGGTAGCGTGGGCTCAGGCTTTGATGAGACAACGGATACAGGAATGGCAGGCATGCCAGTAGACTGGGTGTGGTAACTCAGAGGCGACCCATGGGGATTCGGGCATCCACCCCACCGGAACGGCAGAACGGATCTTAGGTAGCTGACATGGTGGCACATAGTGAGGCTGTGTGTAGGGGATGACGCCCGCTATTATGCCCACAAGCTGCATGCACGCTGGGCTGAATTGACCCTGACTAAACAACCCCCGGCCACTACACATACATTAAATATACATAACACTCACCTGTCATTAGAGATGGATGAACATCACAACCTTGACAACTTTTTATCTCGTCAGCGAAACGTACAGGTGTTCGACCCGGCATATGAGATAGGGATCTGTGCGCCTCATGTACCAAAAGTGACGCCACTTCTGGTTTTATCCCCACGAAAAGGTGGACATCGGAATTTTCTTAAAGTCCGATCCACCTGTTTGGGGACGGACAAGTGCGATGTTCGGCCATCACTACCTGTCAGCAGTAGTGATGATCGCGAATATTCGGATTCCGAATGTAAATCGCGAATATCGCCAATTCGGAAATTTGCGAAGATGGTGAATATATTGCCGAATATTCGCAATTCCGGGCATTCTGTATTTTTTTTCCATTACACATGCCCCTCAATGCAAGTGAACGAATGGGAAGGCATACTTAACAAAGTTAGGTTAGTTGATGTACTTACAGTCATAACCATCTCCCTCTCCTCAGAGTTAAAGTTCCTGACAACCATTTTTGGAGTTTTCCAAGTTTTCAGCACAGCAGCACTTGTTCAGCTCAGTCAGGATTCAGGTAGCAGGTGAAAACGCTGGAACCGCAAGGCAACCACTAGACACGCAAACGCCATGTTAAACATATATTGCGCACGCAATATTTGCAACACAAACTGGCGATATTCGCAATTTCCGGATATTGCCGAATGGGAATATTTACCGAATATGTTCCGAATGTCTTTCCAAATATTAGCGGCATGCCACGAATCCGAATGTTGCCTATGCCGCTCATCACTAGTCAGCAGTTTAGATCCTGAAAAACTACTACACAAAGAAAAAAAACATACATACCTTCCTCACCTTTTCATTGCTGGTGCCAGCATCTTCAGTACTGGCCAACAGAAGCAACTTCCGCTCACCCGCCCTGCAATGATGAGAGGTGCTCCTGCAGAGACGCCCCCTGATGCTCACTCTCATTCCTGCAACCACAATCCTCCAGAGACGAGCGTTTCACTTCACTGCCGGAGACCACAGGGGTGGGGGGGGGGGGCACGAATCCAGATAAGAGAGACACTGCCTTTTATCACTGCGTGGCGTGATCAAGAATACAGAACGTCTCGTGATCCAGTGGGACTTGGGACACAGGAGGAAGAGAGGACAAATTAGTTGTGCAGGTAATGGTCAGGTGATTAGACTAGATGTGTTACTAAAGGTGTGCAAGCCTAGTGAAAAATGAAATCAGTTGCAACCTCCAATGGTCGCGATGGTCATTTTGAGCCATTATATACATTAAAATATACAGTACTTTGTTTTGTTTGAGATAAGCTGAACATATGAGGCCTACTCACCTATTTTGCATGTCCTCTATTCCCATATCTCCAATGTGTACTTACAATCTTCATATGATCCCACTTGGTACTTCTGTCTGTGATGATAACAGTTCCTTGCATCATGTGTTTTTCTATTGTTTTTCTATCTTTGTCATCTTGAATAAAATATCTTTTCATTTTCTGTTTTCTACATTTGACACACAGATCATACACTGTACATTGGCTAGCCAGGCTCTGAGTATACACAGAGGCCTTTGTAATCTAAGCAGGCCTGTAGGCTTCCAGTAGGCCGAAATTGTAATCATTAAAACATTAGAAAAATATAAAATACAGGCATGGCAGCTGTTTGATTACAAAGCAATGACAAGGCCTTATATTGTAGGAATATTGTGTTTTTTTATTATATTATTTATTATTATTGTAGTTATTAATTATTATTTAAACATAGAATTTTCTACAATGCAAATATTTTGTATATACATACCTGACATTTAATATATATAATAACAGATGATCTAGGAGACTCGCAACAAAGCCCATCCACTGAAAGCAGTGCTCCAAATTCTGAGCCTATTTTCAGTTCGGTCCCTGGAGATTACAGGAGGTTTTCCAATTTATTGCAAAATGTCCCCGAGGATAGGCTCTCCTATATATCACAGTGAAGAAGTAAAGTACCATGCATGCTCGGTTGTCACAGTTTGAGGTGAGGATAGACATGGGTCCCAGGGCTCCATCAACACATAACCAGATATTTCAATGACCTTTGATCTCAAGGAAACACCTGCCTTAGTTATGGCAGAGAAATAAAGTTACCAGAAGACAAGTCTACCAATCGTTGTGTGCAATTCAAAAATGGTGAAAAAGATTTTAGGTTCCACATGCGCTAAAATCCCTGCATTGAATGCAGGGATTTAACAGTAATGCATATGCTGCCCATTGATGGCAATGGGGCTTTGACAGGGCTCTCTCCGCAGCCCGTCAGAGCTCCCGATCCGTTGGTCCAAGCCTCCGTCAGGTTAATATCATCGCTTCAGGAATGCAACAGAAGCTTGCGTGGACATCAGCAGATCCCAGAGCATAGAAGTGCCCTAGCCTTAAGATCATTACATTTTTTAATAAACCTCAGAAAGAGGAAAATATGAATGTTTGGTAATCATTGTTTAAAAACTAGCTAAAGCCCCCCATATACGCTTAGATTTCCACCCCATTTTTTGGCCGATCGACCACCATGTGCGCTCACGGTGGTTGATCGTCTGAGAAATCGGATGGAGATCTAAAGCCTAAAAGGCGGAATCGGCTGCCAAATTGATCTAAGCCATTATGGACATGTCCGTAATTCTTAGATCGGTTTAATACTTTGGATGGGGTGTGTGATTTCCCGCCCAAAGTACGGTAATGTCTCCTCAGCTCTGTTGAGGATCCGACAGGCTGAGAACACAAAAGGAGCTGTAGTGGTTCTCTCTCTCCCTCCAAAGTTGCTGGGGGGGAGCTAGCAGCTCCTCCTTCTCCCTCTGTTTCAGTGAGCAAAGACTGCTAGCTCACAGACAGCCTCAGTGACCTAGCAGTCTCTGCTCTTTGCCGGTGTCCCAAGATGCTGTCTGCCGGGTCCCCCTAGCTGCTCTCAGGCCCTGACAGCAGCCCAAGCAGCTAGGGGACCCAACGGACATGTGCTGACCGATTGTGATCCTATTTTTCGGCTGATTGACCGCACATGATGACGTCATCACGCATGGTTGATCGCCCCAAAAATCGGGTTACAATCTAAACATATATGGGGGGCTTAAGCCTTAGTATTTTGTAGACCACTTTGATTCTCCTTAAACAATCTCCAGTGTAAACTAGTCTCCTCAGTGTTCCACCACATTGGTGCAGTGTTATCTAGACTCCTCAGTGTTCCACCACATTGGTGCAGTGTGATCTAGACTACTCAGTGTTCCACCACATTGGTGCAGTGTGATCTAGACTCCTCTGTGTTCCACCACATTGGTGCAGTGTGAACTAGACTCCTCAGCGTTTCCACCACATTGGTGCAGTGTGAACTAGACTCCTCAGTGTTACAACCATACTGGTGCAGTGTGAACTAGACTCCTCAGTGTTACCACCACATTGGTGCAGTGTGATCTAGACTCCTCAGTGTTATCACCACATTGGTGCAGTGTGAACTAGACTCCTCAGTGTTACCACCACATTGGTGCAGTGTGAACTAGACTCCTCAGTGTTACCACCACATTGGTGCAGTGTGATCTAGTCTCCTCAGTGTTATCACCACACTGGTGCAGTGTGAACTACACTCCTCAGTGTTATCACCACATTGGTACAGTGTGATCTAGACTCGTCAGTGTTCCACCACATTGGTGCAGTGTGAACTAGACTCTTCAGTGTTATCACCACATTGGTGCGGTGTAAACTAGACTCCTCAGTGTTCTACCACATTGGTGCAGTGTGATCTAGACTCCTCAGTGTTCCACCACATTGGTGCAGTGTGAACTAGACTCCTCAGCGTTTCCACCACATTGGTGCAGTGTGATCTAGACTCCTCAGTGTTATCACCACATTGGTGCAGTGTGATCTAGACTCCTCAGTGTTATCACCACATTGGAGAAGGTGATCTAGACTCCTCAGTGTTATTACATTGCTGCAGTGTGAATTAGACTCCTCAGTGTTATCACCACACTGGTGCAGTGTGAATTAGACTCCTCAGTGTTACCACCACATTGGTGCAGTGTGAACTAGACTCCTCAGTGTTACCACCACATTGGTGCTGTGTGATCTAGACTCCTCAGTGTTATCACCACATTGGTACAGTGTGATCTAGACTCCTCAGTGTTACCACCACATTGGTGCAATGT
>CM070033.1:155052510-155070675 GCA_036250615.1 Ptychadena robeensis
CTACTACTCCTAATAATATTAATATTACTTTGACCACTTTAACTACTACTAATAATAATAATATCAATATTGCTATGACCACTACAACTACTACTCCTAATAATATTAATATTACTTTGACCACTTTAACTACTACTAATAATAATATCATCAATATTGCTATGACCACTACAACTCCTTATAATATTAATATTGCTATGACCACTACAACCACTACTCTTAATGATATTAATATTGCTATGACCACTTCAACTACTATTGCTAGTTATAATAACATTCATATTGCTATGACCACTACTAATAATATCATTACAACTACTACTAATAATAAAACTATGACCGCTACTATTGCTATTGATATGATCGTTACAACTACTACTAACAATAAGATTAATAATAATATTAAAACGATCACTACTGTTGATAATATTGTTTACCACCTACTACTACTAATACTTACATTGGTACTTCTTCTTAATATTTACAAATCCTTATAATAATAATAATAATAATAATATGATTGTGTTTTGTTATCATACATGTCTCTCTCTGGCCCTGTGCATTGTGGATCTTCTAATGTGCAGCCCAGTGGAAGGGAATATGTTGTTGTGCTGATCAGCCATGAATGACTAGCAGGAAGGATGGTGGAGACCCCCTGCACTCCAGGCTTGCCCTGTAATTACAGTGCCCCCCTCCCCGCCCCCCAGTCGGATGGCTCCCCCGCCGCCGGAGCTGCAGTGCCGGGCGGGAAGGGTTAAGCGAGCTGAGTGATGAATGGCGGAGCAGTGGGAGGGCTGTGTGCAGTGCCGGGTGAGGTGGAGGAGGATTAGTGCTGCGGGGAGGCTGTGACACTCAGACATTGCTGCAGAGAGAGAGAGAGAGAGAGAGAGGAAGGAAGACACAGCCTCTGGATTTGGAGGGAGGACAATGTGGAGGAGTCTTTGTGTTCGGGCCGGACATGGTGGAGACGAGCTGAGGAGGTACGTGTGCCCGGGCATTGTTCCGGAGAGATGGCCAGCGATATGCCCGATCCTCGGCCAGCCTTGTGTCTGATCTGCCAGGGTGAGGAGGAGGAGGAGGGGGGCTGGGGATCGTCTGTCTGTATGACCAATGCTGTGGCCGCAGGGTCGGGGACCCCCCAAAGTTTACTGGGGTGGCAGGCTTGGTGCCCCCTGGTTGTGGGCAGGGTGTCTGGCTTTGTGATCAGGGGGGCTCATGGAAATGAGGTAATGCTGTACCTTGGGAATCTGGCACAGTGACATTTGTAGGGGAGGACTGCCACCAAGGGGCCCAGCCCCCCACCTCCCCCCATAGGGCCCCTGAAGTCCAGACTACTTACAGGAAAAGGGTAGTAATCATTAACCTGGGGGTCACACTGCTGGGTTTGAGTCACCAGGGTGGAGGGTGTCAGATTGAGGTTTGCTCTATGTAACGTACAGGATGTTTATTGGTTCCAGTCATCTTGTTACACTACACTGAAGCTTTGGGGAGGCAGATCATGGCACACACCATGGCACAGGGACCCTCGCCCGCTCTACAGACACCCTAATGCCAGGCTTTGTGGCACAAGTACAGAAAGCGCACTTCCAGCACTCTGGCCCTTTCACCAGGCAGACCTCTCAGATGGTGATGGAGTGCTAGCTCTTTGGGCAAAGCGGACAGACTATGCAGTGTGAGTAAAAGCCTCCATTCATTTGTTGTGCGTGGTGGGACGTGTTCTAGACGTCGGTGTTATCGCATCTCATTTAAATGTTTATAGTTGGGGGAACAAGAAGACTCTTTCTCAATGGCTTTCATCTACAAAATGAAAATTAGTTCCAGAATCATGTCAGATGAGGACAGCCTTCATGTTGGTTCACTTTGCACTGGGAGTGTGAAACCTGACCTGAGAAAGATGCTATTTGCCTGGCTGTAACGCATGTGTTACACCTTTGTGTTAGAAGTTTCCTTCGTTGGCTTCTTTCTGGTTTGGGGTCTGTGACTTGGAGGCGGGTGGCAACCAGGAAGTGGTCAGCAGTGGTATTCTTCTTCCCTTAACACAGTGGTTCCCAAACTGGGGGGTGCGAAGGTATTCCAGGGGGGCACTGGCCCTCATTCTGAGCCTGTATTTGGGAAGGGGGGGGGGGCTCCATAATGTTCTTAATTAAAAGGGGGCCCTGCAAGGAAAGTTTGGAAACCACTGCCTTAACATATGGCCATGGCTTAATTCTAACATTAGTTATTTGAATACCTGGTGGAAGTATTCTTAAGACTTAGGTGCTTTAGCTGGAGGGGGTGAATGACGGGCAAAGCCCCTGAGGAGGTGGCACGTGTTAATTATTCATCATAATGACATATCCTATTCTCAGGAAGCATTGGGGCAGTGATCCGATGGTCCGGTGGACACCCAATCTTGTCCTGTATGTATGTGGGGGGTAGTGAACGTATTATCAGTTCAGGGCAGCCAGGATAATGCCATCACTTGTTGGTTATTGCATATTGGGACTTACCAATGAGTGGTGATAATAGGCGCCATATGTAGTGCATCCATGCTGCGATCATAATGTCAGGGAATGATCAGCTAATTTCAGATGGGGTGACCGAGGTTATATACTGAAGACATTGCTCATGGTGGGATCATGTAGCCGAGCAGAGAAAACGATTGTTCCAGTGACTCACGCTGACTGGCCGGTAACTGGCACCACTCCCAAGTTATGGTTGTAATCATCTCACAAGTGTGGTTTACTTTAACCACAGCTGGCTTCCCCTGCATCGTTCAGCCTTTATATCGCAATTTGAGATGTCACAATTCATGAAACGCAAGCATAAGCGTCAGACCCGTGCCCATTGGCTTGCGGCAGATTGCGGTCTGATTTTATTTATATAAAATGTTTCTATAATCCATTGTATCATCGGATTTTACATGGATCTAATTGTCCGCTTAGTTTTTTTTTTGTATTAATGGAAAGAATTGGTGATAAGTAGAGTAATAATAAATCAATAGTAAAGAGTCATGGAAAAAGATAACCATGTGATGTGTTGCACTAGGACGTGTGTAAGCAGATGGTGTGTTCTTTTGTAATAGGGGTTTATGTAATGAGTGTGCAAAGAGCAGCTAAGGAATGTCAACGGTAATAATCCTTTTTGCCCAATTGCAATGCTCCGCTCACTGGTTTTCAACCGGGGCCATGAGCGGTGGCTTCTGATTGGCTGCTGTGGTCAGCGCCATAATAAATTAGGCCGTTTGTGGTGTGGGACGCCTACGATGTTTTGTTGACATTCCTATTTTTAGGAAGCAGGAACCGGACGGTGACCACACACAATTGTTAGCCTCCAGTTTGTTACCGTTATTGCGGTTAGTGTATGTGCTGCGTATGTGAATGAAGTGGGCTTGTCTTTGCTCACAATTTACCTGTATAATCTTTGCGTGTTTCAGTGCTCCCTATGACCAGTTTGTCGTTGTTAATACACAGTGCTGTGTCAGAATGTAAAGAAATGGTGACGTGTTGGGTAATGTGTTCCTTATAAGTACAGTAAGAACTAATGGGCCAGGCTGTCCAAAGTTACCTTCCATCTATAGCTGGATTTTAACCCCATTCAGATTTCTTTATATTATATCCACCTACCTTTATGTATTTGGACATGAAATTCTTCATTATGAAAAAGAAATTGGAAACCCATGCAACAACAAATTGTGCAGTTTTGGATATATAGTAAATTACAGTGTTTTTAATTAGACCATATCATTGTTAATTACCATACATTAAGCTGGCCACCTTTAGATCACTCTGTCAGATTTTCTTTAGATCTACCAACAACTATGTAGTATAGGGTCCTCTGCACAGGTAGACTTGATGGTTTAGAAAGTCCCTCATATTACATGGTTTTGGTAAAACAGAAGGAAATCTAAAGGTGTATGGGGGACCCTTAGGTCTCTGTAATACAGAGGTATACATTGGTGTTTCAACTGTAGTGGCTAGCCTAACAGTGTTGTAAGTTTGTTCCTCCTTTTCTAATGACAGCATACGTATGGCCTATATATTGTCTGTTTTGCTGACTTGTTTTAGAAGGTGCCGGCCACAGGGCTGCGATCTTATGCCAACTGTGCAATATGTTAATCAATTAGACAAAAAAAATCAACTTGATCAAATCTATTGTATTTACGATTGTGTTTTAGGCTGAATGTCGGTCAAAAATTTGATCATGAATAGTTTCTATTTTTTTGGGTTAGTTATCGCATTGAAACCACTTATGTTGCGGTTAATTTTTAGGCTAGAGAAAAACTTAGAGGCATAGTGTTTGTGATTGATTATTGAAAAAGAGAATGGTACATTGTAGGTTGTGTTGTAGTTAGGATCTTCATATCGATAGAAAATATCATAGAGCAGTGATGGGGAACCTATGACACGCATGCCAGAAGTGGCACCCGGAGCCCTCTCTGTGGGCACGTAAGCTGTCAGCCAGCACAGAGGAAACTGCAGCCTATTGGCTCACAATGCTGTCAGTTCTCTTCCCCTCTCTTCTGAATGCACACAGCACCCCATACCCTCTCCTATTCTATCTGATAAGAAAGTATAGTGTGTGTATGGGTTGTGTGTGTGTGTGTGTGTGTGTGTGTGTGTGTGTAATTCAGGTTAAATTGCCTTGAGATAAATTAGTGGGGTTTGGGTTTCAGTTTGGGGATGAGGCCTCTAAAAGATTCACCATCACTGTCATAGAGGGACAATTGCATAGTTTATGCCTACTATTTGCAATTTGGTGACTTGCAATATATATCTATATATGGGGGGATTGGAGATTACCGTGTGCTGTCTTTAACTCAGGGAGCAAGTGCAAGCTCTTAGGGTTAGCTAGTGCTGAGAACATATGTGATGTGAGAACGTAGGTGTTCAGGTGTAGAGGCATGAGTTTCCCATAATGTAGAACCTAGTAGGTATGTATCGGTTAGTTCCAGTATAGTAAAAATGAATAACTGTAATGGCCTTTGCATCTGAACCATCAGAAACAAATGTCTGAAAAGTCCCTACGCTGTCTAAGTTGGTTCTACAACACCATCACCATTGTTGTTTTCTTTTGCTTCTTGCGTATGTAGAGTCAGTTGGAAGAATCGAAGGCAGAGAGACAGTACACTAGTATTTTTAGACAGGTCACATTTTTGTAATGAACGCAGAGCTTTACTTTCTGCATACTGTCCTACCATAAAAAAAAAGGAGGTTGGACAGTATCGGAGAAGGAGACCTGTGGTCAAAACACCTAAAACCTTTCTGCTTCACATTTCACAACTAAATGGTTTAAGCCCTAGTTACTCTTTTGCTAAACTTCTCAACCATTACTACACTCAGATCTCTATAACAGAAATGCCACTCATTATGTAGTCCAGGATGACACCTAGGGTAGACTTTTTGAAATAAAAAGGAAAGTTTGGAAAGGCCATGGCCAGCTCTGAATTTATTGTATACTATTGGAAGTATTTATCAGGCTAAAGCAGAGCAAAACAATATTGTTAAGAACTCTACACTAAAATTAAAGCCACAGCTCTGGTCACCTTAAATATGAATGGCTCAATCTCAAACTGATCCTTTTAACTAGAAGTGGAATGATACGACATTGGGTACTAAGATAATACTATTGTCCAGCTGCATGTTGTTAAGCCTGCCATACACCCACAGACGGGTGCAGACAGACGAGCTCCGATATGCAGCGTGATGACGTGATCACGGTGCATTGTGTGCCGGCTATTATCTTCATTGAAGTCCACGGTCTTCATTGAAGTTAATGGCATCGTCTGACATCGGCCAGAGAACGTCTGACATGTCCGTTCTCTGGTCGGCCGAGCTGTGGGGCGACAGGGATCTGTCGCCCCATGTGGGTACACGCCGATTGGCGGCGGAAAAATCGGCCACTAATCGGCATGTGTATGGCAGGCATTAGTCTATTGTATAGTTACTGCAAATAGTACATTTATTGATTGGTAAATTGTATAAAAGAGACTTGATATACAAACACTCAAAGATAAATGCTGGACACAAGAGATTAGGCCCCAAAAACCGGACAGTTGATTGGTAGGATGCTGATATGGCAACCACATGGTTCCAAAATCTGCTTATTAATTTTAAGGTTATGAAGAGTTATACTTCTCATTGGTGCTTATATACCGTGTTTCCCCGAAAATAAGACTGTGTCTTTTATATCAATTATTGCTCCCAAAGGTGCCCTACATCTTATTTTTTCATGAAGAAGACTACAGCACTGGAGTATCAGGGTGGGGGGGTCACTTAAAATGACACAGGGTGGATCAGAGGGGGAATCAAAATGGCACAGGAGACTCAGAGGGGGGCTTACCATTTTAGTAACCCCTTCTGATCCTCCTGTGTCATTTTGATTGCCCCCTCTTATCCCCCCTGTCCAGAGTTACAGTACCATATATCTTAGGGGGTGCCTTATTTTCGGGGGGATGCCCTATATTTTAGCATCAGGCAAAAATGTAAGGGTTCCTTATTTTCAGAGACAGCCTTTTTTTTCGGGGAAACAGGGTAGGTGTTCATTGCACATAAAACGCAGGTTTCTTCCTGCTATATATAAAACAAGCTCTCAGAAGCCTTCTTAAGTAGTATTTTGCCCTATTGAAGAACATGATCCCATCACTGAATCGTCATCAAGTATTAGTCAGTGTTTGTCAACTTCAAAATAGCAGCCAACAAACTGACGGGCAGCCTGATTTGTGTTTGTCTCCTCAGCAAGTCACGCTAATGTTGTCCGGCGTTTTGTCCTGGTTCTCCGAAGTCTCTGGCGAGTCGTGATTTTTATCATAAAGAGTCGATGTAAGTATTTAAGTGGTGTTGTCAGTGATCCAGTTCTGGATGGGGAGGGTTTGGTGAAAGAAGATTACGAGTGTTTATTTTAAAGTCACGGTGCATTAACTCCCTAATGCTATTTTGCATGGCCCGGCCAAACTGCGGCCACACTGCTTGGGGTGGAAGCACTTTTTTTACGACGGAGGTTACAGAGGTCATTTTTGAAATGGGCGCCGTGGTCTGACAATCAAAATATTTGCTTACTGCAAATTCAGATATTTTGTTAACAAACAGATTAATTGGATTGGTGATGTAGGCAGTTTGTCTGAAACGAAACATCTGGCTAGAGTCTCAATTGACCGCAAGTACATTGTAAATGTCTGTAGTTCAGCACAAGGTGGATCCTGCCACCCTTTGTATTTATCCCAAAATGGGAATTTATTGGGCCTCATAAACCAGTTTACTAGTATGGTTGTGTCCGTGGCAAATTACATTCACCATATGTGGAGGAAATGTAGAAACATGGTGATATGAGCTCATTGGTGTGTTGCATCTCCTTTCACTATCCAGTCTGATGGTTCGAGAGGGGTAGACTTATAAGTGAAATTTCTCCTTTCTCTAGTTCAAATACATGGGCCAACCTTGATGTTAAAAATATAATTACACTGCATATAATTACACTACTCTTGGGTTAGAGTTTGACACCTTAACTATACACACACACTGTACACACAGGGATAGGGACACAGATTTACCTTATACCGTACAGTGCAAACAGTGTGTGTGGTCCATGTGCCCTCCCCCATTGCTGTGTACTTTGTGTACACAGTTTGTGTACTTTGCCAAGCCCCCCCCCCCGACCACTGTGCCCACTGTGAGGTTTCTGGAGCACACCACTGAGCAGCCAGGACTTGAAGTTCTCTACTCCCAGAGTGGGAGGATGGAAGGACAGTGAATGCAGCTGGTAGAGGTACTGCAGAGAAGGCAAATCTAGTAGGCTAAAAATACTTGCTGGGGTTGTCACCGATGCTCTATTGACTTGCCCTGTAAATGTTTCTTAGTACATAGGTCTTCATGAAAAAATCCTCAATATTGGCGGAAGTTCCATGACTTGACGTTTATCTTGTGACGCAAGACCAGTAGGGGTAGGAATTGGTTTTATTACATGAAAAGGATATGTTTATGAGTTGCTTCCTTATCATTTCAAGATAGCATTCAGACTGGAGATTACAGTAATGGTATGTTAATTTGACACTATAGGTCCACATAAAGTGGCTTTCAAGTAAGAGCTTTCCAGCATGCCAGTAATTTGCTCTCAAGTGATTCGGCGGATTGTCGTTATCCCGGTGTGTTTATATTGGCCATGCAGTGTTCTTGGAAGCGATGCTTCAGATATCATGTTGCTGTTGATGACTAGCTGATGTATGGCTTAAGACTTGGAATATCTGTACTATCAGTTTACCAATAATTTAGCGTAGACTTGGAGAATCTTTTGTTTCGATGTAACTGATTGGAAATCTGCATGTTCCTCAAGTTGTGAGGCACTAATGACATCTGGCCACTCAATTTCTGCTATGCTCCTGTGTAATGGCTCAGGGTGAACTATGTAGTCTTGAGGTCTTGTACGTCGACCTTTTGTTGTGCTGATGATAAAGGAATAATGTACCTTGGGGAATGTTTTGAGGATGAAAAGGAACCCATGTCCATCAGTTTCAATCATTCCTCTCCTGTGGCTCTGATATAGAGAAGAAAGACAATTGTTTCACTTTGGACATATTTGTTGTTTCTGTTTAGTAAGAGGAGTGGCGATTGTGTCATATAGCTATCTGGATGACTGGGAATTGTACTGAAGGCCAAAAATAGTCCATGTTCTCATTTTAGGTGAACCTTTAAGTAATGTGTGCTGTTATAGTTTAACATCTTCTGTACAAACACAAAGATCATACACTCATTCCCACCATGATGTCTTGACCAGCCTAAAGGCCCCCATACACCTTACAATCTCACCATACAATTTCTGTACAATCTACTCTGTTCTACCAAAACCATGTAATATGAGGACCTTTCTAAACCTTCCAATCACTATGTATTCTATCAGGGAGGACCCGGCACTACATAGTTATTGGTAGATCTGATGGAAATTGTATGGAGTGATCTAAAGGTGTATGGGGGCTTTATTCTGGAATTATGTAGGCCTCTTTTGATGTTTTATTTTAGTTTGTAGAACAAGTCTACCTTTCAGCTGCCTGGTAAACTCCACCTGTGACCTGTTGGGAATTGATGATCTTGTTTTCCTTCTTTCCTCCTGGGATAGCTACAAAGTGACACTAACAAAGCTGACACCGGCATCCAGCAAGTCATAAAGTGCAGTGCTGAGGAAGGCTGCGTCTCCACAATATGTTGACCTGAAGATCCAGCTTTCTCCGAGCACATCATTAGTCAGCCTTTGACACGATTGGGTTCCTGTCAAATGCTGTTTAGCTAAGCGGAGCTATCATAAAAAGTGGAACAGTTCCCTTAGTGCAAGCATGTGTGCCTCTTGCCTATGCATCAATCTGGACGTAGCATGTATGTATAACTTCCTATATTTAGGAACAATCTTCAAGACAAAATACATTGGAGTGTGATTGTATGCACTCGTGTGTATTAGCTGATACAACAAAAAATGCATGATTAATGTATTCTGTTTGAAGAAAGCCATCCATGTGAAATAGTTGCAATTGTGTTGTTTTTAAAAGACTTCCTAATGCCAAGGAAATATTTGTTGGGCCCCTATGTTTTCCCTTTTGGCAACTGTCAGCTTGGTTATGGGTCATATGCAGGCATTGTCCACTATTGTTGCCAAAAGGGGGCAGGTCCGGACACCAGGCAGGGTGTCCATGTAGACAGTAAAAGAGACTTGAGGAGGCTGCTGGCATCTATAAGAAAAACAATTGTCTGTGTGTGTGTGTGTGTGTATATATATATATATATATATATAATCAGGCGCTCCATTGTATAGGATGCTCCCTAAACAGCGTAGTATCTGAACCTCAAAAATGCTTTGGGTTACTCTACCTCTGCTGGTCTAAGATCCATCCTCTGACCGCCAGAGCAGTAGTTAAAGAAGGCAGGTGGATCTTTCCTCTGCTGCTTCTGTTTATGTCCTCAGGGCTCCAGCTGCCCATTGGCATAAACAAAGCAGTAGCAGAGGGTACAAGTAGCAGAAGATCTGCCAGCTACCCCGCCTCCCAGGCTAAGCTTAGTGCTTTTCTGGGTGGAGAGTGAAGGCGTGCACACTATCTTATGCGGGCCAATCATTCCCACTCGAAAACGGGGATATCGGACATGATCATTAATCACGGTCGATGTCCGTTGCTTCGGCTCAGCTGGGGAGACAGCATAAGGTGCACATATTCCCACTCATTTTAGGGGGGGAAGGTGCGTCTTATAGTGTGAAAATATATGGTGTATGTGTGTATATACATATCTATATCTTTTGAAAATGATCTCTGCATTTTATTATTGAAAATGTCATGAGTTCATGTGACTTTGCCTAGGATGAGATAATCTCATCAGTCTGCTTCAGAAATACACATTTGTTATATCTTCTTCCCAAAGTAATCGAGTCACAAGGTGACATGCAGGAGCAGGGTCTGGCCTGTGTTGGACATTTGTAAAAACAGGAACTCAGGATTTACCATGGTTGAGTCTTTTCCAAAGCCAGCATTTCAGCGTAGGACGGTTATTCAAAATCAGGGTTTCTTCAGATGTATCTAGGGGATCCTTGAGCCCTAGGCATTGAGTATAACACCTAAAATATTTAATTGGTCTGTAAAAGTTCTTCTGTGACTACAGCTGTAAAAGCTATGAGAGAACTTCCCCAATGCCTCATGACTGCTTGCTTCTAAAGGGGAGTTCATGAGAACTTAGCATTATTTCAGGGATTGCCCGGGCTAAAAAGGTTGTGAAATACTGGCCTGGGAAGTAGTCCTAGAGGAGTCCTAGAGAGAGAAGTAGATACAGGAATTGTCGTGGGCATTAGCTTCATCCTGGGTATAAGGATTATACGTTTTCATGGAATTTGGAAATGGCATAAAGCCCATGAATTTTGAAATTCCGCATGTTCTCCTAAAAGCTTGCCTTATTGGCTGCATGTGATCATATAAAAATGTATGTAATACATGTTTTGAATTTCTGCCGATCTACCAACAGATCGACTGTGCGTGATGACCCTTTGTGTGGACTTTGGACATGTCCGTAATGGCTTAGATTTTTTTGGTGGCCGATTATGGGCCAAGTTACATCTTTAAGCTTTAGATTTCCACGTAATTTTGAGCATGCATGACGGTCGATCTCCCTAAAAAATCGGGTGAAAATCTAAGCATGTATTGGGGGGCTTAAAACATAAGCAGGTTAGCAGATGTCAGCAACCTTCACCCAAATAAAGACAGAGTTCTTCTATGTCCCCATCACCATCCTCTCCTCAGCGAAGGATTGGGTCTGTTTTATTTAGCTGAATAAAAGCTGTAATTCAGTTAACCTGCACCACAGTCACTTATTATCTTTATGGTTTGTGAGTCATAAAATGATTGGTACATATTTGCAGGCCTAAGCATTTCGCCCTTGCTTGGAAATGAGCTGTAGTGCTGAATACAGACAACGACTCGTACGTGATGACTGATGAATAGCGGCTTACTACCTTATACACTGTATTATCGGTCACACAGAAGCAACGCTCACTTAAAGGAGACCAAGGGCATTCTACAACATCCTGAATAAGAGGACCAACAAAGAAAAAACAACAAGTTTTGTTTGTTAAAAAAAACCTTTTATACCATGCAGTGATGTGTCAAGTCTTAAGGCCTGATTCACAACTATCTGTCTAGTCACCTAGGTAGCCTGGTTGAATGGTAGCCCTTAAGCAGGGAGCACACGGCTCGACATATGACGTCATTGCAATGCTGCCTGACATCGAAGGAGCTGGAGGCTCAGCACTGCTGTGTCATCCAGCTCCGATGCTTTCCGCAGGGAACCGTGGTCCCCATATTCGATCATGTCCGATATCCCTGTTATCGAGCAGGATTGATTCCTAATGAAAACAGGGATGTCCGCATTAGATACGGTCCAGATAGATGGCAGTGCTCGAAGCGGCCATCAATCTAGCCCATATCTATGCGTGTGTTCCCTGCTTTAGGATTGTGGAATGTACAGAGCCTGGGCTGGGCGACCACAGAGTCGCTCTCAAAAGTAACTATTTGTGATAAGCCACATTATAAATGTAGATTTTGGATTTATTGAAATGACAACCTCAGGCATGTTAAAGGCATAAAAAGTGAGTACACTATACTTACCTGTTCTGCTCTTGTCTGTGGAAGTCACCATGTTGATTCCTGTGTAATTTCCAGTCTTGGAGGCTGCAGAATTTGAAATAGCTTTCAATGGTAGAAAATTAAGGTCCATTAACTGGTATAGAGAACACTGGATTGCAATCACTGCATTTTTACAGGGAGGAGGGATGTCAAGGGATGTTCACAAATATTTTCTTACAGGTTAGGCTTTGTTTTCTTTATCTTACAAGTCGTCCCACTGCTAGGGGGTTTGCCAGTGAGGGGCACAATGAACAGCCAAGTTGTTTGGAACATACCAAGTTTGGTTCTATCCAAATGACCTGGAATTATTTAAGACTGCTCTTTAGATTTTTGCTCGATTTCCATCAGTTTTGGTCTATCAAAAAAAAATTAAAAAAACGGAAATGACAACAATCTCCATTGACACCCATATAAAGTTGCCAGCTTTAGTTCCTCCTGAAATGCACGTATCCCAACCAATGACAAATGACCTACTTCCTATTGTGATCTGTAGGCTTTTCTGGTGTGTAGCATTCCTATCCGTAACTTGTAATGTGTGATCTAAAGTGAGCAGGTACACGAGATAAGATATTACACAAAAGGCGCAGAGAGCGCATAACTCCGCGCCCCCTGTTGTGTCCTCATGCGGAGCTTTCACTCCTAAGAAGTCGCTATCTGCTTAGTAACACTGATTTCCACAGGGCTCTTGTTAAAGTTTAGACAATGCTGTGGGCGAGCTTGAGTAAGAATTCCAATGAACTTCTCTCTCAGGTGTCTTTAGGCTTAAAGCAGTGGTTCCCAAACTTTCCTTGCAGGGCTCCCCTATTTAGGAACATTATCGTGACCCCCCCTCCCTATTCACACAGGTTAAGTATGAGGGCCAGCACCCCCCTGGAATAGCTTTGGGCCCCGCCCCCCAGTTTGGGAACCACTGGCTTAAAGGGTCAAATGTGAAAAAAGCGAATTCAGTACTTTTCTGGAACACATTCACAGACCTCTCCTCTACTTCACAACTCCTCCTCCTTTGAAAATTGCACAAAATAAAATATTTTAATGGTATAATAGGGAAACCAGTATGGGCAATCCGTGTATGGGTACCTTAAGGCACCTGGTGAGGAAGTGACTCACATGTAAGGCTGTGGATTCCCAGTGTAGATGTTGCAATAAAAGGCCAAGGTAGACCAACTATGACGCCATATTTTATATTTTGATTTAAAATGTTTTTATGTTTCGGTTGACCATGGCGAAGCAGCACAATATCACTAACTTTCCTTGTTGAAGTTACATCATGCTGTTCATTTTAAAGAAATATGGAACCCGTTCATTCTGTATTCATGAATATATTACTTAATAAATGCCACTTTGTTGGTCGTAATAAGGGGTCTCATCCTTTAAGTAGAACTCCAGCCTTACCTTCATTTGTACACATCCTTCTCCTGATTACTTTATGGTTAAATGTGTGCTTTATCAAGGAGGAAGGAGGAGCATTGTGCCGCCCTCAACATCTACGTTTCAAGTCAGATTTGCATAACCTCTCCTTTGATCTAGAACTCACTCTATGACCACTCTAGAGGGGAGCACTGAGGCAGGGTGCTGTGATAATGCTTAGTTATATATACAACCCTTCTCTCTTATCAGACATGACCTGACAGTATTTCCTAGAAAGCCTATTAATAGTAGCTGGTTTTAGACTAGAAATATGAATCCAAATCGTAGTCAATCCTTTTTCTCTCTTTATTTTTTTTGCTGGAAGTTTAGAGCCAGTGCCTGGATTTTATTTCATTGTTCATTTGGGAGATATTCTCTTCACCTCTCATGGCCTGGCACAGGAGCAGTTAAGGTAGGTTACTTCTGATGCATCTATAAGGACATCGCATGTTCATGATGGATCCATAAGGAACCATAAGGTTCCATACGTGGTTTTCTGTAGTAATCACACTGGGGACCTATAGGTAACCACTTCTCTCTGTATGACATTAAAGTTCAATTATCTATCGTGGTGCCCCTACACAGTACCTTGGCTTGGTCACCCCTCCAGGTTGTATTTTTAATGAGCTGTGTTGAGTGCAGTTTGTTCAGACGCCCTCTCAGCCCATACCAAGTTCACAATCAACAATCTTGATTGTGTAACATCAGGATATGAACTATGCTTGTTATGAGTTGGAACTATAACCTCACATGTGTTTTGCTCGGAAGGAGCCTGAACAGAGTACTCTTAGTAATCCTATTGGGGCGAAACATGTTAGTGTTTATGGTATCAAATGATAACCTAGTTATGATGTAACTAAGACATAGTTGATGTCTTAATGCAACTATGTGAGAGAACATTCTCGTTTTAGGGCATTCACCAGTGGCAAACCTGACCAACCTTGTTTGCATTCTCCACTCTGATAATGAAACTTCATACAGAGAGAACCTGAAAATCATAAATCACCATAAATACAAATAACAAAACTCCTTTTAGTTTTACTTTAATCTTTCCACATTTCCCCTTTTACTCTGTTTGCCAATCAACTGCATGATTTATGGGTAGGAATCCAGAACATGGATTTCTGCATTTGACCTTGAACTGCTGAACTAGGCTTGGTGTGTTTAAGCTCCATAGAGCACCATAGAAAGCGGACAACCTGGGGTTCAGCATCTGTTCTACTCCAACTCTCAGCATGGTCTGCTGATCACATTGGCCTTCAAGGAGCTGAGGAACAGTGGGGTTTAAACTGTTATTTCCAGGATCCTTCGCCGTCTCCTGTGCTGTCATCCATTTTCTAACAACAAGATTGATTACTGTATTATATGACCGGTGTTCCACTTTTGTGTCACATGTTTTGAGAAAATAAAACTCCAGAAATGTTTAGAATCCTATTTTGAGGTATGAAGTTACCTTCAGTCTTGTATTCAGTAATCTTCTATAATGGGAATGCTTTGATTTCATTGCACACTTTGAGCTTCTGGTGGTACGCAATGGAAGATTCTTCAAGTCAGAGCATGTGTTGGTTGGAGGACATCCAGCATCATCTGACCCTTCCCTTCTAGCCTGACCTGTTCCTGGCTCTCCAATTTAATTCAGTGGATTCCTAGAGGCTCAGTGTCAACTGGGGCAATACCTAGGACATATAACATACAAAGGCAGCCCACCTAGGAATTCCTCCTATTGCACACTGCTATCCCCCCCATGAAGTATTTTTGAAATGAGCTAAACTCCTAAAACAGCTAGTGAATGAGTGAAGTACTGAGGCAGGATGCTGTGATATGTTCAGGAAGCTATGGACCGCACCATGCCAGTCATGATGTTCCTGCCACCCACCACCACTGAGCTATGTGGTGTTCATTGCACTCTCCTCCCTCCAACGTAAAAGTATTTCTTAATTAATACTTGATCTGTTTATCCATTTAGATGGATTCATTCTTAAAAGATTTTCATTTAGTGTACTGTTTCCAATGTTTGATAAAACCAGTAATACTCTAATAGTAATACCTTATGGTAGCACATGAAAAACCCCACAATCCATGTTAAATAATTAAATGTGAAATTAAAGATCTAGACACTTGTAACATTCAGTGATATTGATGGACCCTTTGTGCGTTTTCATAGTAAATATCCATTGTGTTATCTGCTTTGTGCAGTGTCTCTTGGTCATCGTACTTGTAATATATGTTAAGCAGACGTCTTGTTAAGCTGTGCTAAGGCTCGGCTGGGAAACCTGATTTACTCATTTTGAGTTCTGAGTATGTGTTGTGAAAAATAACCCCCCACCTCCTCTACAAGGCCTTGTTCATTATGTCTTTGTAGCTTCAGTGGTGGCATTAACCTCAGCGGCTCCAGATAAATGACTCATAAATGACCTTGGACCTGTAATGAGCTCAGGATGACATCATGACGATTAGTGGAAGGTGTCCTTCATCTTTAAATGACACCATTTTCTATATATATAATCCCATCGAGTTATGACCTAGAGTCAGTCTAAGCCAAACAGCGGCTCCTAGTTTGACATGATAAGATTCTTATTTAGAATGACTGACACAATGTTTTTACCTGCTGCACAAGGGCAGCCATGGTGCTGTGTCTTCCTATCCAGGTTGTTTTAACAGTATGGGTTAGGATTCCTAAAGCTAAACTCCAGACAAAGCAAAAATAATGTAAGCAAATCTAGGAGAGGTAAACATGGTGTTTACTTACCTGATCCGTAACACACTTTCTCTTTGGAAGTCCTCACTTACAATGTAGACTTCTCGGTCTGGAAAGGCTATTTTCTTAACAGACTTCTGAGATTCTAAGATGCACTTTTTTGGCGAGCTACTTAAAAATGATGAGGTCAAAATGATCTACCAATTGTAAAGGATCCCATCAGTTAAACCAGCAAAAGGAAAGGGGGATGAGTTCCTCGTCTTGGTCTGGGTGCCTGTGCAACTGGGATAAACTGTGTGGGGACACCAGGACTAAGGGCAACAGGAGGAATAGAGGTTGTTATACACAAAAATCATGTGACCAGGGATAGCAGTCCTGTGAAGAAGCATATTGACACAAATGTCTATTAAGCCACTGTTCATCATGTGAACTAAAAACTAATAACTGGAGATCCCTCATCTAAAGGAAATAGAAATGCTGGAACTATAGCAGCCATTTAAACGTAACTTTTATTGGGTTGCTTTTAGACACCTGAATATTCTGATTTATAGACTGGGTGGTTCAAGAACCCTAACTGAATACCAGTAAACTATATAAATGGTATGAATATTTGATTAAAGTTATAAATATGGAAGCTGCCCTAAAGACTAGACTATCTCTTCTGCCACGGTCTTTAACCATGAAATACTCCTTCCACTGGCCACGTCTGTACTGTGGTTGCCCTTTTGTAAAAGTGCCCTTGGCTGTATAATTACAGTATCTCAAGCTGACAAGGGCTAGGGTTGACAGAACTGATAAGTGGACTTATCGAAGTCAAATTAGCGGCCATATTCATGATTCTATGAAATGTATAAAGGAAAATGGCAATATAAAAAGTTGTTGTTCGTAGTTCTGGTAAAGCAGTTCTTGTGGACCTGTGTGGATGTGCTTATTGGTTTTTGGATTGGAGGTTGCTTATCGCTCACATTACTCGCTGCCTTATTAGAATGATTTTTTTGTTCATTTTGCACTTGTTGTCCATTCACAATCCCTGTACACTACCCATATGTTATCTTGCTGCTATGTAATGTCAGGATTTTAAAATGGACGCTGTATGTTTACCCTTTACGCTTTGTCCATATATACATTTACGGTGTGCTGTCAGTACAGCTTTAAGTGTATGTAAACCCTTAACTTGTTTTTTTATATGTTTAGTATCATACTTAACTGTATACAATTTGCGTAGGCGTAGCCTACCGGGTGAACTTTTCAGTTGTCTTCTAGGATACCTATCTGGCTTAGTGACCAACTGAAGAAGCTTATGCTAGTTGTGAAATAATGTTCTTTATGGTTCCTAGTGACCATAGTGTCCTTTAACTGCACCCATGTAGGGGGGCATGGGGAGGACAGGCGGGTGACACCCCTCTGCTTTCTCTCCCATTAAAGACAACAAGCACAGGCAGGATGGCTGTTCAGATGGCCCGACAGCTGAGCTGTACGCAATGTACATATTTACCACAATGGGTCCACTTTTATCATATGGGTGTTTGGGTCAATATGTAGCAGGGCTTGAGCCTGAAATCAGGCTTTTCAAAAAGTAAGTAACTAAACTGGAACTAAATTTAAAGATTTGCTAAGAGGTAGTGATTTCTGCTAGAAATGAAAAAAAACCTCAAATACTACAAATAAAACCGGTGCTGTAAATGATCTGGCTTGTATCATCAATGACCATCTAATGCCTGAGAGGATACCTAGGGACCGTAGGTAGTGAGACACAAAGCTGGGCACACAAACATCACTACAACACCACTGGTCACAAGCCCACCCAGCTCACACCAGTTAGCACCACTAAGCTAATCGCTAATACTGATTTCATGTTTACATACACTGAATTGTTAACATTACATTTTCAGTTGCTGCAATAACAAACTAAAGGTGACCATACACGTGCCGATTT
>CM070033.1:155077279-155093360 GCA_036250615.1 Ptychadena robeensis
AGTTGTTGGTAGATCTAAAGGATATCTGACAGAGATCTAAAGCTGTATGGCCAGCTTAAGTGGGCTGGCTCTTACTGAAGTCTAAAGCTGGCCATACACCTTCAGATTTCCTTTAGATCTTCTTTTGTTTTACCAAAACCATGTAATATGAGGGACTTTCTAAGCAATCAAGTCTACCTGTGTTCAATCGCAGAGGACCCTATACTACATAGTTGTTGGTAGATCTAAAGGAAATCTGACAGAGAGATCTATAGGTGTATGGCCAGCTTTAGACTTTGACCTAAAGCAAGGGTGCAGCAAGTTGGGTATCTTGTTCTAGGTGTGAGTCGCAGAAATTGTTGTCAAAAATAACTCTCCATGATGGGCAGGCAACCATATCGGAAGTCACTTATGGAAGCCTCAAGGCTTCTTAGCACATGGGCTTTCTTTAAATGTAAATTTTACTGGCGGTGAAGCTCCTACCCTGTATAATTCTTGGTCTTCATAGTCGCTTCAGCCTGTACGACTGTGTAAGACTATACATGTAGACTGGATGACTTTGGACAGGCACGTAAGGTGAAGTCGGAACTCATAATTTGCTCATTTGTTCCAAGTTAAGGACAAACAACAAATATTGAACCATTTGAATCAACAAATGGCAGCTTACATATTCCTTTGGGGCAGATTTCATGTTTGCGTCTGTTTGACTACTGGCATCTGGTGTTATAATGAAGCGGATTAAGAGGTGACACCTTGTGTTTGTTACCTAAAGGTACTCTTGCTCCTTAAAGCTGAACTCCAGCATTCAGCCTTGCACAGTTGTATAGGATCTTCTGCTGTACTTTTGCAACAATATGATTGTATCAAAAAAAGCAAAACCTTACTGTGCTGTGACCCATGGGAGGCTTTGTTTCATCGGAGGATATCGTCCTTGTCTAAATCCAAGGACCATTTGGCTTCTTTTGTTTTTATGGCCACTCAAGTGATAGCCAGATCGTGGGGACAGCCTACTCTAAAGGTCCCCACACATGTTCCGAGTGGGGACCGACGTCATCACGCAGCTCTCAATCGCTCACCGCATCGGCGGGCACCCTTTGTGTGCCGGCCGTTCGTTTAAATGGGGACGCCCTTCCCCATTAAAACTAATGGCATCAGCCAGAGATTTATTGACATGTCCGTTCTCTCGCCGACCGAGCTTTGGGGCGATAGGGATCTGTCAGCCCATGTGGGCACCCGCGATCGACAGCCCCTTGTTGCTGCCCTTAGTTTTCTGGAGGTAAAGCAATGTATCATGGGCATGATGATTAACCTAAAGGTCACTGCTATTCTCATCAACAGACATCCCAAATGTTTGAAGGTTTGGTCTCCATGGATCGCCCACCTTTGCTAGGAGGGCCTTTCCCACCACTTCCTGTCCTCCTAATCCTGCCCCCTTCCTCCCCGAGGTCCTCCTCCCATCTCCCTCTGTTTTCTCTCTCTTGTATTGGCTCCTCCTCCTTTTTCTTTCTCTTTTCTTTCTCGTTTGTTGTTTATGTTTTGCAACCTTAACCTTGAAATTGTAATTAAAACTATTGTAACACAAAAACCAAAACAAATACCATTGTTATCAATGCAGAGGAAGTCACCTAGTCAGGTGATTGGTTATTCGGGTTAAAATATGGCGCCTCACAACTGTAGAGACCTGTATGGGGATGGGTGACCCCTGTATGAAATGTCAGAATAAAGTATTAGACAAATGTTTATACTTCAGACAGACAATGATTTCTGTTTTCCTTTTTGTAATAATAGATTTACCATGGAGCTCAATCATTAAGCCACATTGTATGGTATGTACATTTTCATCATTTTTCGAAGGTGAGCACATTGCTTCCGTATGATTTCCTCCTTTTGGTTATCACTTTAAATGGCATCTGTATGAAGGACGTAGGTGCTGGTATGTGAAGGTCAGTGTTAAGATCGGTCTCAGTCTGTGGAGGCAGTTTTACATTTTGAAAGAGCTTGAGCAAGACCTTGAAATCTCTGTTGTTCTCCTTGCCAAGTAACGTTTCCAGCTATAGCTTTGGAGATATTTTATCAACCTTGCCAGGAGCGTATTGTTGCAGAGTTTCTGTGCCTTACAAACAAAAGCTGTTGATCTTAAGATGCTGTCTTCCATTGTCTTATTTTGAAATATTAATTGTTTATTTGTCAAGCTGTCTCCATCTGCAGTGACACGTTTACTTATATAGTCGAAACGTGCATCATGAAGCATTACGGCCACCTCAGCTACCAGTTATCTGCTGTTAGGCCCGCTTTGCACAGAACATTTTAAATATTTAGAAAAAAAAACAACCTGTTAGGATGCGAGGCTCAGGATGGGCATACATGACCCAGACACTAATAAATTCCTACATCTGACCTTTTCTTTGTGTTCACATAAAGTATTCCTTCACTGAATTTATATAAAGGGTACCTGAACTCGAAACCCTTTTGCAAACAGAACCCCTAGCTGAGCACTAAAATACAATATTTCACATACACCAGTTTTTGTCACATCTCAAGCTGTTTTCAAAAGGTGATGGCCCTTCACCTTGTTAAAAGAGTTAAGTTTATGGTTCTGTTAGCTCATTACATCGAAATGTCAAAGCAAGGCTATGCATTTATCATAGAAGTCATAAAAAAAGGAAAATTGTTTGATTCATGAACTGCGTGAAAAATCATTTTCAGAAGTTGCAGAGAGTTAAAAGGCTGTATCAATAACCATAGAGATTGGATCAGGGAAGTAAAGTTAACATGTGCTTTCACCTAGGCTTATAGGTAGGCCGTAGATCTCCTTATTCTAGGTTATACAGCAAATCTGAGCATCACATGCAGTGACTGGGCTTCATGGAGGTTTAACTTGGTAGAGATAATGAGCAGTGCCGACTCTTGGGAGAGCTTGTTATCGCATCCAGAGATTTGTCCGCATTCTACAGAGAAGCATTAAGGAACCTTTCCTCATTAGCGGACCGAGGCCTTTCATCGACTGAGTCAGGCAAGAGACTAGTGAGTGTCAATGAAGCTGCAGTCTGAAAATGCCATTCTTTTCCTCATATAGTATCACAGCAATAAGGGGCAATTTATTTCTAATATCGCTGACCGGACGACTTCACAGAAAGAGTAACTCAGACTTGTGTAAATGAGGTTCCTGCAGAAAGCCCAGATAACCACCTCATCCAATATGCACTGGGTTCTCTGTGTACTAAACTGTCTGTATATTGGATTCTATTTCTGTGCAACTAGCATTCATTGTATAGATTAAACCTATCCGAGCTGCAGGTGAATTATTGGCACTTTGAATATTTTTTCTCTCTGCCACAGTATCAGTTTGCCACTTCTCAAAGTTGACATCTAAATGGCGTGTTCACATGCAACTTAATGTTTTAATGTCACCTTTCCATACTTCCAGTCTTCGTTGGTATAGGTCAGTGATGGCGAACCTTTTAGAGCCGAGTGCTCAAACTGAAAACCCACTTATTTATTTCAAAGTGCATTCAACTTGAATTACACACACACACACAAATCATAAACACTCACTCTACGTTCTTATAAGATAGAATAGGAGAGAGCATTGTGTGCAATTAGAGAGAGGGAGAGGATGAGAGGGAAAGAGAACTGACAGCATTGAGAGCCAATAGGCTGCTTTCCTCTGTGCTGGCTGACAGCTCGCATGCCCACAGAGAGGGCTCCGAGGGCCACCTCTGACACGTGTGCCATAGGTTCGCCATCACTAGTATAGGTTAATGGCTGAAGAGTTTACAGTTAAAGTGAACCTAAGTCCATGTCATGCAGAGTAAAGTATTTTCATCCCATCCAAACTAGTATTAATGCACTTAAATCAAACCTATTCATCTCTGTATCTATATGTATTGTAGAGGTAATGGCCTGTTAAATCTTGATTGTCATATTGGCTCCAAATCCCAACCATTCGGTTCTGTATAACCTGAGTGAGACTAAAAATGCTGCTGGTGTTCAGCTTTGGAATATATAGGACACATTTACATTTAAAGTGACTACATAGGTAAAGGATAATCATAGTCTAGGTAAAGCTTTATAAAGTTTTTCTCAGTTTTTACTTCTTTGCATCTCAATGCTTTTTCTATCGGACTCTTTCTATCTATGGTCTCCTTTTGCTTATAGGAATTATGGTCTGATGGATGCATGACTTTGGCCAGCCAATGCTGTGTTATAAAATCGTTCACTGGCAACGTAAAATGAAGGGTTCTAAAGGTGCCCATACACGTAGAGGTGGGCACACGATCGGTGACCTGCTGGAGCACTGACTTCACGCCTTGTGTGCTCGCGGCCATCTAATGTGGCCACCCATGTCCGGTTGATCCCACTCGAAGACAGGTTGGTCAAGAAGGTATCAGACGTATCCATAAATTATGCTTGATCTGCACTAGTGGTGCTCCTTGATTTCCATCCAATGCTCGGTCGCAGCATGGTGACATTATCGTGACGTCACCATGCTGTTCTTGAATGGGCCATCGGTCATGCGCCAATCTGTAAATGTGGGCACCTTTTAGAGTTCCTCTTAATAAATGAAACCCTTTATATATCTAAAGACCCCATACACTTTACAATCTTACCATACAATTTCTGTACTTTATATCAACTGTTGTGATATGAGGAGCTTTCTTAACCTTCCAATCACTATGTATTCTATCAGGGAGGACCCGACACTACATAGTTGTTGGTAGATCTAAAGGAAATTGTATGGCGTAATCTAAAGGTGTATGGGGGGCTTTACCTTTGGTTTAAGTGTGATATACTTTGAGGGTCACCATTATAATGGGCTTTGCAGCAGTCATCAGCTTATAGACCTTCTTTTTTGCCTCTTTTAGAGTTTATCTTCTTTTTGTTCTGTTTGTGCTGGGAGGTGCTCGCTGTTCAGATTAATGGAAAACCATTATGTGCTGCGTGGGAAGAGTGCTTTTCAGCAGATGAAACAATATTTCTTTAATGATAGCGAGCTCTTATGTAACTGTGCTGTGTAGCTGTAGCCGGAGTCATTGTTCACCTCGGAGAGTATGGCGGAAGCCTGGTAACAGCCGAGATCAGGTGTGGGGGGCACCAGGTCATTGGTTAGGGTTCTGTCTGGGTATAGAGATTGTCCTGTATTAGTGGTGTTAGTGGCATGGTATGACAATGGAGCTTTGTTCTTTTATACCATCAGATGCATTTTTGGAATAAATCGAAGTCTTTCCATACTTGGAAAGTAGTTTTCATACGATACTTTCTGTGTCTTTTCTATTACTTTGTCAAAGTCATGTGCTTCTATTGTTTTGGCTTGAGTTGTCATCTTATGCCACCCTTAAGCTAGCCACACATGGTACAATTTATCATTCAATCGAGGTTCGATTAGATTTTGTACTTCGATTTAAAAAATCGAACATCGATTGTCATTTAATCAAAGTTCTCCACATGGGAAGCACGATAATTGAACAATTTCGACTGAAATTAAATCGAAGTAATCCAATATCGTCGATTGAATTCCTCTTACGATTTTAGTTTCAATTGGAAGTTAAAGGGAAGTAGCCTAAAAAATCGAGCCACAAAATCGAGCCCAAAAAAAAAAATCGACCAATCGACCAAAATGTTCCAACTTGTCCGATCGCTTTTCAATCGACGATTGTACCAAAAATCGTTCAACGATCATCGATTGTGGCAGTACATCGATTAATGTTCAATCGATCTTTTTTTCCATTGAAAATCGCCGATTGAACGCTAAAATTGTACCATGTGTGGCTAGCTTTACCCCTCACATGGAACCATGCATATTTCGTACATACAGATAAGACTTTATCTAATCCAACATAATCCTAATGTGTGGCTTGTCATTCATAGTCTTAAATGTGTGTGGAACGTCTGTCTGTTTTAAGGTGGCAATACACGATTTTTTCGTTCGATCGGCAGAAAACAATACATTTTATCAAACGATCTAACAAAAACCGAGAACCAAACAACTTGTTAGATCCATCTCAAACAAAAAATTATCATAAGGTGATCGAACATGTTGGTAAATTTTTATTGATCTGTTAATATAATGTAAATGTTAAATAAATCAAATGTAAATCAAACGTGTCATAATGTCATTCGACCATTTTGTGTTTGATCAGAAACATTTGCATTAAGCTAGTTTAATGTGTAGTTGGATTGAGCACACGTTCGTATTATGTTCATGAAAGTGTTTTTGGCTACACCCCAACACCACAGCACTTCGATCGAAATAAAAATCAAGCGATAGTTTGTTCGAGTACATCCTATCAAATTTTCCTTCAACATGTTTGGTCGAACAAAAATCGATTATCGAACATCCTGATCAAACAAAGGTTGATCGTGCCAATATCTATACGTGTTTGGCTAGCTTTACTGGTGATGTCAAGGGACCCCTGTGCTACTATAATCACATACACATTACCTGCCCAGTGGATCCTCTCTTCACATGGCCTTGAGCTGATCTGCAAGGCCGGTAATATGTATGTGCTCCATCAAGACCCTACCAAGCACTGTGCATAATGTAGGTGATCCTGATGTAGCACACAACACAGTGGAGACATAGCCTTAGCGCAGTGCTTGGCGCGGGGGTCCTGAAGGATCATATATAGTTTACCTGCATTAACGCATCTAGACTTGCGTTGGCTTACGCTGCATTAATGTCAATTTGTAGGTGCATGATCAGGAGGCATAGTGATAGGGGGCCCTCTTTCAGGGTTCTCTGACTACATCTCTTTTCTTGTTTGTACTGCTCAGGTCAGGTGGAAGCGTTCATCCCGGACAAAGTCTTCAGCAGTCAATGTTCATGTCAATTTGCCCAGGTGAGCAGGTTCATGAACTACCTGTCAAAGTCCTGGCAATGATATCCTTTTATTTCCATACTGATAGGGCGATGCCAACCATGGGTTGTCCAATCAAGTTCCCATTGTGAAAGAGGATTTGCTGCCATCCAATCAGATTCTGCTTCTCATATTTCATAGCAACGGGGTGTTAAAATCTGGGATTTCATTCGTCGGTGTGAGCAGTGCTTCCATTTTTCATGCGTCGCGTTTATAGGATGACATGTCATGGGATAGAGAGCTTTGACTTGATCGCTGCAGAATGCTGTGTGTCTTGCTAGGGAAGAAAGGATGCAGCAGGAGTCTTCCTGCTGATAAATGAATAATGAAACTCAATTACTCGAGAAGGAAGCCCGCTCATTAGCTATTCCATAAAAGCGGTTGATCTGCTGGAGATGGAATTATTTCAAGCCTTTCCTTTCTATTCTTTCTGTGGAACCTGTTAATAAATTACTTATAGCGCGTCTGACCCTTCTGTTACAAGCGGTAAGGAGACGGCCAATAAAAATGACGTTGGAGTGATATTTTCCAGTTTATTATCATACTTAAAAAAGAGTTTTTAGATTAGCGAGTCTCCAAAGAGGAAGTGCACGTTTTACTCATCGTGTTCATGTACATAGCATTCTGAAAAGGAAATAATCGTGTGGATGATCCCTGTTGTCACAAAGCTCGGTTAGCCAGAGAACAGACATGTCCGTAAATTTCTGACCGATGCCTTTAGTTTCAGTAGGGACCGGTGTCCCCATTCAAATTAACAGCCGGCACACAAAGGGTGTCCACTGATACTCTGAGCGATGGAGAGCAGCGTGATGACGTCATCACATTGCATTCCTCCGCTCATCTTACGGCCCCCGCTCGCTTAAGGCTATATTGACACTGTTGTTTCCCGAGCTGCTTTCAGCCCACAGCAGCTTGGGAAAGGACAGTGTGCTCCCGCAGCCGCGTGGGGAACAACTGCCTGCAACGCGCGACTGCAAAATAGTGCAGGCGTTTGCAGGTCATCTAGATGAGGATCCCATGGAGGTCCTATTGGGTTAAAGCCAGAAAACTGTCCGGCACACGAAACATTAGGACTGTAACATTTATGGGTCGTTTATCTGGCAGTTAAAAACCTCCAGTGTAAATGAGCCCTTGAGGTAAATGGGGTCGCAATGATGATGAGCTCATATCTCTGTCACTATTTCTTCTCCTTAATCAATTGTTTGTTCTGAGGAAGTGGAGAGAACCAGCATAAGGAGTTGATACGTTCATGTTCCTTAATACTAATCATGAGACCTTAATAAGATCATAAAATACAACAAATAAATCACATAATGCTTAGTATAGTAGTCGGTTATAGTTTTGGACTCTTTGTAGTCTGTGTAGCCTGGTAGTCATAATTTTTCCTAGTTTTGTGACCACACACAATGACTATTATAGTAATTTTTCTTTTATTTGCTCCACTTTCCTCTATATTCCAGAAAAGAGTATTAAGGAGAGTGTGCTGTAGTCCTGTTTTAGGCAAATTTCTTGGAAAGCATGGTAACACTAGGGCAGGAATTGGGTAACTTTGTGTGATGGTTGTGTTAAAGGGCAAAATTTTAGGGTCATATTAAAGGGATAGGTGGCAGCTTTTAAAATGAATTAAAAAAATGCCAGGAATGAATGTCCTAACTTTAGCTCAAACGGGGTCTAATTGGCGGGATCTCAAGGTGAAAATAATAAGGGAAACAAGAACACTAATACAGCCATCACATGTAAACATCGCTTAACGGCAACATGTATTTTTGTTGTTTTCACTTCGACTTCTTGAAAATACATGTAATCGATTGTATTAGTCTGAGCCTATCTATAGGGTGAATGGGAAAACTTTATATGCGTGTCTGGTATTTCCTGAACATGTCAGCATCTGTGCCCTCTGGGTATTACCAGCCAGGCTTTCCATTGTCCTATCCCCTTTCGGTGACCTTGCAGTCTCTGACTCAAGGCCTGAACAATGTTATGAGTCATATAAATACATGTAATGAAGGTATTGCTTATCCAAGGTGTCTGCTGTGACTACCCAAGGAGCTACAGCTTGTGTGACAAGAATCAATGGCTCCCTGCCCTTTCAGCTAAGTTATCCTGCTCCCCTCAACACTATCAAGGAATTGTTGTTATTAATTCATTAAGATCTACTAACAACTATGTAGTGCTGAGTCCTCCCTGATAGAATACACAGTGATTGGAAGGTATATATGACTGCTATGTAGTGCCGGGTCCTCCCTGATAGAATACATAGTGATTGGAAGGTATATATGACTGCTATGTAGTGCCGGGTCCTCCCTGATAGAATACATAGTGATTGGAAGGTATATATGACTGCTATGTAGTGCCGGGTCCTCCCTGATAGAATACATAGTGATTGGAAGGTATATGTCACTGCTATGTAGTGTTGGGTCCTCCCTGATAGAATTCATAGTGATTGGGAAGTTTAGAAAGGCCCTCGTATGACATGGTTTTGGTAGAACAAAAGCTGATTGCACATAAATTATTTGGTAAGATTGTAAGGTGTATGGGGGCCTTTAGGAATAGATGGTTCCAGATTATACAACATGCAAAAGCTACAGATTGTTGGTATCTATATTGTGTTAAGATTACCTGGCATGAATATAGATGTAACCACAGTCTAGAGACGATTATTGGTGTTTTCTCATCTTGGAGACTTCTATATATCCGAAGCAACTTTTTAGGATCATAGTTAAAATTTTACTTCTTGGGCTGTAACTTCCTATTTTGCTATGAAAGGCGCCACCTTCTGGTAAAACCTGGCAATGCAGTCTGCCTACTTGGCTGTCTAGAATGGGGGTCAATGAACAGAAGCAAATGTTTTTGGCTACACATCTGAATGAATTATTCATAATTCTAGGTGATGGTAGAAGGTAACTTTGTTTCCAATAAGCAAGCTGTGTGTCTGTGGCTCAGGTAGACATCAGTGTACAGTGCCTGTCATACTGGACACTGCTTATTGCTGATTTCTTTTGTGGCATTTCACTGAGTCACTATCCAGGGAGAGACACCATTAAGGAGGCAGCAGGGTCCCGGTAAAACATGGAGAAGTCCATTGACTTGGATCCGCTTTCATAATAACTCATTTTGTTATGTTTTTTTTTTTTTTTTTGTAAGAACAGAATGACTGGTTGTGCTGACCTGCTTATCTTGCTGCTTTCCATTCTTAGCAGGCTCGTGTTTATACAAAACAACCAGATAACTTCTCAGTTCTTTCTCATCTTCGTTTATTTCTCAAAAAAAAAAAGAAAACCTTGTACAAAAACCAGATTTATATATGTTTTATATGTTAACATACATGAGGGATATCAATTGATATATATATTTCAGTAATTGTCCGAAATGGAACATTTGCTTGCGGTCATTTTTTTAAAGAATATATACTGCAGTGTCCATTGTCTGCAGAGTGATACGAGTGTCCATAGGACATTTCCTTGCAGGAGGTTATTTGCAGGTAGAAGGGATCCTAGAATAATTGCAAAATTATATTTTAAAAGTTTTAACATCTTTATGTTATCTGTTGTTTTACTGACCTACACTTACTGGGACACATGGAGGATACCATTGCTGGCCACTGAAATTGCCAGTTCTTAGAACAAACTGAGCCCGTGCCGGGATCCGGCATATTCACTGCAGGCTCAAGGATTCCTTCTGGCCCAGAGTCTTTGGTGTCATAGGTGACGCCAAAGGGGTGGGGGGTGCCTTAAACCTCCTTGTTCCACCTCCTTTTCCCAGCCCTCATCACTGGCGTCTAATTAATCAAGATGGAGTACAGTGTACTCCGCTGCGATCTCCCGTATGGTGGCCATTTTTTGTGGCCCGTAATGCCAAGACGGAAAGCTGACTGACCAACATAAGGATCTTTTTTGTAAATGGATAGTTTTCTGTGGAGTCTATTGAGGTTTGAGAATTGACCACATAACTAAAACAAGAATCCTTGACCACATCGTCATTTTAGCTTTTTGGTCTCATAAAGCTACCCCTCAATGGGTAGATTCCTGGGCGGTTTGCCAGAGACGTCACCACGCTGCATTCTTCGTCCGCCGAACTTAAAAAAAAAATTAAAAAAAATAAAAATCGCGATGTGTGCCACTCACACATGGATTCCCGTAAAATACTTTGGGTGGGGTCCAGAAAAAAAACGTCAAGTCATATCGCAAGATCGCACGGCGCTCAAACGCCTGCAAAAAGGTCTGCAGATGGATGCGTGTATGGGAGCCCTTACTTATCTCTTCAGTCTTTTTCCATAAAACATTTAATTATTTGTGAAGTTTGAGTTACTATATATAAAGTTTGTGCAAGCTGTCGTTAAGGGTCTCTTTCCTGTTTACTCTCTTAGAGTGGTTTATGTATGTACATAGGTCTCTCTATATTATGACGCCAGTCTTGAGCTGATTTAATTTTTTATTTTATTTTTTCGTTTAAACTTTTCCTCTGTGCAGGGTTATGAAACCGATGAGAACCAATGTACAGTAGGTCATTCTCACAGCACCGTTTCCTGCCATTGTTTGTCTTTGATGTCCAGTGGTCACTTGGAGTGCTCTGGGTACAAAAGGTCTTCTGCTGACTTTTTACCAAATGACACGGAGCCAAGAGCAGAGCGTTTGAAGGATACTGATCTGATAATGCAGTTGTGGTCCTCTTGTATAACACATCAAGATTGAGTTCTGAATCCAAGTTGTGCCTTTTGCCAGATCTTCTTTTTGCAGATATAAAAGTTAAAGATTTTAAAAAGTTAAGCCCCCCCATACACCTTACAATCTTTCCATACAACCAAAACAAACAAAAAACCAAAACCATGTAATATGATGACCTTTCTAAACCTTCCAATATCTATGTATTCTATCAGGGAGGACCCGGCACTACACAGTTGTTGATAGAAGGTGTATGGGGGGCTTAACCCTGTAAAGTAAATGGTGTAATATCTGTTCCACTATCTATGATTTCTTGCAAAGCTCACCCTTCCTCACTCCTCACTAAACTAAAGCTGGCCATAGACTGGCAGTTTCCTGCCGATTGAACGTTGTGCATCATTCTGCCAATCGGCCAGCGGTCGTTGGCCGAAAATCGGGTGCGCCTACCTTGCAAGATTTATCAGGAATATCAACATGCGATCTGTCATGCCGATAAATTCTCAGTTGACCCCATTACTTTGGGTGGGGACGGTAGTCCCCATATAAAGTAATGGTATCAGCCAGAGATTTGTAATGGCCGGAACACAAAGTGTGCCCGGCTGATTCTCGGCAGGAGAGGCCATGTATGGTTACTATTATTTATTATTATTATTATCATCATTTATTGATATAGCGCCAGCATATTATGCAGCACTGTACAATACATTAGAGTGGAGATACAATACAAGATAGTACACACAGGTACAGGTTATGACACAGGAGAAGTAGAGGACCCTGCCTGGACGGGCTTACAGTCTAATATGTTGGGGAATAGAGTATACAATAGTTGGGAGGGGGGATGGGACTGGCATGGTGGTGATGTTAGGAGTGAGAGGATGGGTATGTCATCATGCACAGTTGATCTACCAAGAAATCGGCAGCAAAACGACAGGTCTATGCCCAGCTTGAGCAAGATTTGGGTCAAGCTTGTATTACTATGAACAATGGCTGTACAGTACAACCAATATTTCGCTATTGAGCTCTTAGGTGTAACCTTGATACCCACCCCGGGAGGTCAACCGCAAGTTGCACATGTTTCATCGTCCTTCTCGGTCTTGTGCTCCAAGCTCTGGATTTCACCAGGCCTGGGGTTGTGTATATCCCGTGGGGCTTATCATATATTTGTATTTTGTTCCGAACAAATAAATCTTTCTGAAAAAGATAAGCCTGAAATACAATAACTATCCATAACTAAACTAAAGAGTTGGCTCTTTGAGTTTTTTGGGATTTTGGTTTCACGTTGGGTCAACACATATCACTCAGCACTTTTACTGTGTTTACTTGTTATTTGAAGTTGAACTACAAGGCATATTTAAACAACGCTTATTGGGGTAGGTCAGATTAAATAATAGTGTAATTTGCCGCAAGAAGAGTCAATCTGCTCTTTATGCAAATCTCCTGCAGGCTGCAGAACCCGTGTCTAATGTCCTTGACTTCATAGGAAACCTTCAGTACTGGCGCCGGGTGCTCGTGTTTTAGTGTTCTGACAAGAAGTATCTCAAGTGGATAAAATGTAAATACATCACAGAAACTGGAGATAAATTAACATTGTCTTCATGTGAAAGATGAGATTTACTTCCCTTGTTTCCCCAACATTATAAAGAAGTTATTAAACATAGGAATATGTTAGGTAAACACAATGTGCCGATACTAAGCCGCACAGTGGTTCAGACTCCTGACCCTCTACTACATTGTGCTCAGTGCTAAGCGTATGGGGCTGAAATAATATGGATTTTATGTTCTAAAGAAGGGTTACTTAGATGATGGGATAGATAGATACATACATACATACATACATACATACATACATACATACCTTTCTTTCAAGCCTTGTGTAGAAATTTGTAATACCGAAGTTAATTAGCAGAAAAAACTCCAGTTCCAGTGGAGGTTCATCTATATATACCCTGTTTCCCAGAAAATAAGGCGCCATTAGATTTTTGCCTGACCCTGAGTTATAAGGCATGCCCCCGAAAATAGGGCACCCCCGAAGATACGGTACTGTAACCAGACAGGGGGGGTCAGACGGGACAATCAACATGACACAGGAGGGGTTATTAACCTCCCTAGCGGTTGAGACGAACCCTGTTCGTTCGCTGAACAGGGTCCTCTCAACCGCAGGGGAAGCCGGCGGTGGGGAGACCCTATGCCTCCCCAGAAAGCTGCAGCGATTGTCTTCATCGCTGCAGCATTTCCGGGTTAGACCTCTATGTTAATGGAGGAGCGCCGGCTTTCCCTCTTACGCAGCTGATGTCAGTAATGACAACATCTGCATGAAGAGCTCCGGCGAGATGCCGTAATAGCGCCGTTGCAAACGGCGCGAAACGGGCGGTGCACTCAGGAGGTTACAATGGTATCCCCCCTCCACCCTGATACCTCAGTACCGTATTCTTCTTCATGGAAAAATAAGACATCCCTTGAAAATAAGACGTAGGGCATCTTTAGGAGTAAAAATTCATATAAGACACTGTCTTATCTTCGGGGGGAAACACGGTAGTTGTTATCTGCCTGTACATGGTGTCTGAAGACTTTGGCACTGAGAAGGTGCCACTTCTAACCAGGACATTCCAGGTGCTACTGACAAGGCAAATGCAATTGAACCTGATGCTGTCCTCACCCTACACTTAAAATGGAATTGGTTGGTGTAATGGTGTCATGTAATGTAGGCAAAATGCAGGACATTGTAAGCAGATTCTGACTACAAAAGTGACCAGATGGGTGGAGGTGACCCACAACCATCAGGGGACATCCTAGTGCACATTTGCTGGGTTGTTGGCGTGTATTGGGTCATTTGAGCGATCTTGAGGTGACCATTTAGGTTTAGATTTTTCCATTTGATTAAAAACATTTGTTTAAAATAGATTCCTGTTTAGCTGCATTGATCGACCAAAAGGGATCCAACGCAAACAAAACTTGATCGAGCAGTGATCGATAGTGATGTTGGTAAATTCAGACAAGTATCTAATTGGTTTTCTAGGTATTTTGATCGGTTTGTATGTGATGGTGCTATGAAGAATGCGCACAAAACTCGGGAAAGTAATCGATCGTGAATCTATTGCATAATTTTTTTCAAAACCAGTTGATCAAATGGAAAATCAAGCCATGTACAGTATGCCCAGCTTAGATGCTGCAGTTTGAAATTGCCAGAGAAGTTCCAACACCGATGGTATAATCGGAGTTATCATAAGGTCCCCATGCACGGGTCGATTTCTCATTCGATTCTTGCTCCATCGATCATTGCTTGCGTGCACGTCGTTCAAAAAAAATCGTTCACTGTGCACCTTGAACGATCAACCTAAATATTGTTGAAATGGACGAGTGAATCGATCGTACAGGAATCTGGCATGCTGTTTTTTTTTATTGATCGTTCAACTTCAAAGAACGGTGGTGGTGGTTATCCGTAGACTTGTGCGATCGATTCATAACTATTTTTTAAAAAGAGGTAAATTTCCTGCTTTTTTTTATGTATGAAAATCTAAACATCGATCTGGGTAAGTTGAATCGTCCAAAATTGTTTGTTCAAGGTGAGGTGTTAATCGATCGCGTTTTACGATCTAATCGATAGTTGTTCTGGAAGAAGTCGACCCGTGTATGTGTACCATAAAGCTAGCCATACACGTATAGATTCCCTTTCAATCATTGAACGATGATAAAAACGGGGTTACGTCACCATGCCTAACGCTCGTTCAGAGCATTGATGCGCACCACCTAGGGAAAATAATCCCTGGCTGATACTTTGGATGTGGAATAAGAGTCTCCATCCAAAGTAATGGGGCCGAACAGGACAATACAGACTTTTCGGATCCCTGTTCCATCGGTTTTCTGTTAAAATTATTAGGGTCTGCAGCTTTGTACATCTCCGATCTTGAGGTTGATGTTCTCCTCATCAAAATTATGAAGAACACAGCAGAACATACAAGTGTCCATCTTAAATCAGATATCCTAGGTGTTCATGGCCTGATCATTTAATATTCAGCAAATGGATAATGTATATCCTGAGCATCTGTTGTGTGTGTCTGTGTTCTGCCTCCGATACTCCGCCTGTATCTCACAACTCTGCTGAAATGAAAACCGCCTGTTTCCAGGAATCCCAGGAGTCAATGTTCATTATTTTCCTGCCTCCCCTTGTGACTTCTGGGGGAGTTTTCCCAGCCCCTGGAATGCCGGCTATCCTGTATAACACAAGGTAGCTGTCATGTCAGACGGGGAAAACATTCTAACCATGCTGTTAACTGGGAAACTTTTTTCAAGTGGCTGTTCAGATCTATTACCCTAAAGGAAGTCGCTTGTCATCAGAGTAATTATGGTCTGTGAATGGGGGGGAGGGTAACAGGCAAATGTATCTGGATTCAGGAATGACAAGCTCCAATCTAAGAGGTTGATGTGGGCTGTTGCCTGGGTTGATGCCTGGTAGCTGTACATTGTGACTGCATATGCATGTCATGTCTGTATGTTTACATACAGTATGTATGATAAAATAATTCTGAACATTCTGAAGTTATATGTATCAGTATGTATGTGTATGTGTATATATATATATATATA
>CM070033.1:155093741-155127477 GCA_036250615.1 Ptychadena robeensis
ACTCTGCTGGTCCACCCACACTTGCCTCCTGTATGGCTCACCATTTACCACCCACCATTCATGCCCACACAGCTCTGCTGCCAGGTGCCCATTGCTCTCATTCTGTCACTGCTGCCCTGTGTTGCTCTTTCTGTAATGATCAGTTTCATTATCAGCACTCCCTTCATGTATGCACTGGTCAATGCCCTCATTTATTTCCCGTCTCTCCATTCTACAGCACAATTCCCATCCTGTGACAGCCACGCTTGCCCACATTCAGTATCTTTGTACTCTATGCCCGCTCTGCCCTCCCCTTTGTACCCATACCCATCCTCCTCCACATGAATAGGTTGTAATTACAGTACTCAGCACGGTCTCCTTCTGTCTTTCACTCTTCCAGCATTCATTTATTTCAGAGCTTTTCATTACCCTAAAATCCCTTTCTCTCCATTTATATCTGTGTCCCTGGCAACTGCCTCCTGACGGCTTGTGTCATTTTCCATTCTGTGCTTTGTGTGGTATACTGCATGCTGCTGTGTATATTGGGTTGTACCATATATACTCCTTAATAATCTGCATTGTACAGAATTGTGTAGGATATTCTTCTCATCACACCACTCTGTAAAATGTGCCATGCCACATAGTGTGAAATGTACTCTATTTTGTACATTGTGTTGTATGACATATATACCACTTCACACCTAAGTATGTTGTGTTAAAGCAGATATACTCCCCACTGTACACTATACAACCTATGCCTATACAACCCATACTTGTATACAGCATTGTATGAAATGTACATTACACTGTGCTGTAAGACATAGACGTTACACCATGTGCACCACAAAATATACCTACACTGTACTGCACAACATATAAACCATACCACTTCATTTTAAATATATCGGTGTGCAAACTATAATACTGTACTATGTGCTGTGCAGAATGTACCTCACAGCGCCCTACTTTCTATGCAGATTTGTGGAAAATATACTACACATGTTATATTGTGCTGTACGGTATACACAGTCCTGTACAAAGTAGATGGGCAGCACGGTGGCTCTGGTGGTAAGCACTCTGTCCTAGGTTCAAATACTGGCCTTAACACTATCTGCAAGGAGTTTGTATGTTCTCCCTGTGTCTGCCTGGGTTTCCTTCGGCATGCAGTAGGTGCTTACCTAAATAAAGATTCTCCTATGTTAATTACATGTGACCTATTACTGTGTTAGTTACATATACATGACTATAGTAGGGACATTAGATTGTGAGCTCCTCTGAGAGACAGTTAGTGATATGACTATATATGCTCTGTAAAGTGCTGGGTAATATGTCAGTGCTATATAAATAAAAGATAATAATAATAATAATAATAATAATAATAATATAAAGTATATTTCACTTAGGGTTTCATAGTTCCATAGCTGTGTTACATTATATACTACTTTGATGTACTGTGTTCTATTACATATACTGCACACTTCATGTGGTGCACTACATATACTCTGGGTGTGTTATATATCTCTACTCCTCCTGTGTCATATCCTGTGTGTTATCTTGTGTGGCATCTCTACTCTCATTTATTGTACAGCACTGCGTAATATGTTGGAGCTATATAAATAAAAGATGATGGTAAAAATATATATATATTGTATAATTTCAGAGTCAGTATGACTATTTGTCTGATCTGGCGGTTACCTTATTTTAACCATGCAGAGGTGATTTAAAATAGATTGTATGATGCATAGCGAATGAATGCGATCACCCTCCACATGTATTATTGGTCTCTCTTTCACCTCTCCTGTCTTCCCCCAAGGACATCTGTGACCTATACGCTAAAGATGCTTCAAGGCATTGTCATACCGAGCTTAACCATCTAAAATTCTCCTGCTCAAACCGAATGGAACTGCTATGCTGATGCTAGGCATAAGAGATACGATCGGCTCACCACTGCGGCTATGCTCGTATTTGCTTTACATATTCGCTCGGGTCAATCATTTTCATCTGCTTTGATACAATCTAAGTCAATATTAGTCAGACTAAAGATTTAAAGGTGAATCTCATAAGGT
Organism: Ptychadena robeensis; assembly: GCA_036250615.1. Lineage (NCBI taxonomy): Eukaryota > Metazoa > Chordata > Amphibia > Anura > Ptychadenidae > Ptychadena > Ptychadena robeensis. The sequence goes on from CM070033.1 coordinate 155,095,787, forward strand.
CAGATATGAAATTCTTTGGCAAATTGCTGCTCTTCATTTCACTTAATTTAATTTCCCATGGGCAGGTTCATTGAGTTTGTATACTTTAAAGAGCAGTTCAAGGCAAAAAGCTGGAATCAGTCGGGGAAGTGCACACGCTTTTCAGGAATTGTTACTTTTGCTATAGTGGAAATTCACATTTTATCTGCTTTTATAGAATGTTTTCAAGAATAATTCTGCCAGCGCCTGTCAATGTTTCTGGGGCCTGGGCACTATCTGCAAGGAGTTTGTATGTTCTACCTGTGTCTGTGTGGGTTTCCTCCTGCTTGCTTTTATAGAATGTCTTCAAGAATAACTCTGCCAGCGACTGTCAATGTTTCTGTGGCTGGTCTTTTCTTCTGTGTTGCCATAGAAGGCTCACAAGAGGTGGAACTGGTACCATAGGGCCCACTGGACTGGATTTAGGCTGGCCATACACCTTTTTAGATCTCTCAGATATCTTTTAGATCTACCAACAACTATGTAGTATAAGGTCCTCTGCGATTGAACACAGGTAGACTTGATGGTTTAAAAAGTCCCTCATATTACATGGTTTTGGTAAAACAAAATGAGATCTAAAGCTGGCCATACACCTTCAGATTTCTCTGTCAGATTTCCATCAGATCAGATCTACCAACAACCATGTAGTATAGTGTCCTCCCTGATAGAATACATAGTGATTGGAAGGTGTAGAAAGGTCCTCCTATTACATGGTTTTGGTAAAACAAAATCTGATCTGAAGGAAATCTGACAGAGAAATCTGAAGGTGTATGGCCAGCTTAAAGGAAATCTGATGAGAAATCAAAAGGTATATGGGCACCCTAAAGCTGCCCATACACGGGCATATTATCCCTCGATAGATGAGGGACTGGCTGCATGTCACCTTTTGTTTTCCAGTTATTACTTTGGATGGGGACTGATGGAGCAGGGATATACCAATATGTTGGTTCCCTGTTTGATAGACATATCTTTGAATGGGATCAATCCAAAAAAAGGGTGGCTGGGTTAGATTCCTGAACGAACAATCACCACAAATCCACGTGTCGATCGATTGTTTGGTAATCAAACGAAAAATCAACCCATGTGTGGCCACCTTAATGGTTTTATATAATTATGCAACCAGATATACAGTTCTGGTAAACAAGCAGCTAATGTGTATGGTGGGAATTTGTAAGATTTCCATACATGAATCCTCTATTTCCTGATAAAGTAACAGGCTAAATAAAACCTAGCGCTGAGGGCCAAAGTCAACAGGTTACAATGTGCAAATGCAAAATGTCTTTTTTCCAGTGCTTTTGCGATTTCAGAATTCATGGCAGGTATAATTGCCTTGCTTTGGCATGGATTTATGAAGTGCTGTAAGTTGTTTGGAAGAGATCACATTCATTTTGAACTAGGCCTTGAGTAAGCCCCATTTTAGTCTACAGTTTATGTAGATATTTGTTTGTCTATGGTCTGTCCATGCAACACAAGACATTGCTTTAATGCAGTGGTTCCCAAACTTTCCTTGCAGGGCCCCTCCTTGTCAAACACAGGTTAAGAATGAGGGACAGCACCCTCCTGGAATACCTTCACGCCCCCCCCCCCCCCCCCCCCTAGTTTGGAAACCAATGCTTTAATGTAACATGTGAAACTACATATACTAACTTTACGTTCACACCATTGGTTCCCCTTGTAGGAGGTACACGAGAGGTATAGTCTCTGTGATATGAAGGTAGCAATGAAGATATAACTTCTGGTTGTTAGCATTACACACACACAAATTTTTGCCTTCCTCTTAAAAGCACTTTAAAGATTCTTGGAAAGTAGGAGATCATTTTTACTTGCTGAGATACTGGAGGATCTCCAAGCAGGTCTTGACCCTTCTATTATGTAGAAGAGTGAAGGATCAGAAGTACCATTGGTGCCAATATTGGATCAAGTATTGCATCAGGTCTCTGTGTTGGAAAAAGCTCTGCAAGGACAGGGAGCACCTACCCTTTTAGGTAGAGATAGGTATTCTAATGCAATCTAAGCAGCAATAAAAATGTGTTGAGTCATGGTGGACTTAACCCTTTCATACAGTTTTCCGGTTACACAATGCCTGTTCACCTTTACATAAGTTTGCCTGCCATAGTGTTATGTGCCTGTTTTTATAAAGACCTTAATAGCAGCTTATAAGTTTTTGGAGTATCTCCTGCTCATGAAGGGTTAACCAGAGACCACATCCCTGTCAAAGACCTTGTTTTTCATTTTGCCTTTCATACTGGCACAGATCCGGCTAAGAGCAGCCCAGATTAGTTCAGAAAACCTTTGAAGAGATTTAAGATGTCCTTCAGCCAGTTTGAAGGTTTTTGTCTTGTAAATCCAGTACAAGGACGCCTGCAGGCATCTCGACCCTTGCTGTGTTGCTGATGCAACTCAAGGTCAATCCAACCCGCCCCGTGACATTCAGCACACACAAAATTATGCAGTGAAACTGCTTCAGCATCCAGCCAACCAAAACTTCTCCGCTCCTCATCAGTGAACGAGGTGCTTACATTATTTCTTTTTCCTTTTTTTCCTGTGTTGTAAGACATAATCCAGGATTTCTACTGTGCGTGATGACAAGGTCATTTCTTACTTAATTAAAACACATGTACAGAACAAAGCTATAGTTCTTCAAAACAGCTTTGTAGTTGATAGAGAGGATTTCAATTATTTAAAGGGATAGTCTCTCGTGGAACGACTGACTCGCCCTTTCAGCTTGGACATTTTCAAATTTAGGATGCATTCTGTGACATTTAAAAGAACATGTGACAAAGCCTGTACAACCTTCATTTTTCAATAAAGCTTGTTTGGGGAAAAAAAAGAACATGTGCTGCAAGAGCATCTATTTAACCTCCCTAGCGCACTGCCTGTACCGCACCGTTTTTAACAGTGTGGTACAGGCAATGGCAGCAGTGTACAAGGTACACTGCCTGCCATTTCCTCCCTCCCCCCTCCCCTCTCCACACAGCCAGTGTCATTCATGACACTGGCAGTGAGGTCTGGAGAGCAGAAGCCCCTCCATTAACATGGAGGTCTATGGCACTGGACTCGCCCCCTCACCGCGACACGATCAGTGAAGCCGCAGAGCCCCAGAAATGCTGCGAAAGCATCGCCGGGGATAGCTTTCCGGGGATATGCAGCTTTCATGGGAGCTTTCATTCTTCACACAAACTCTGGACGAGATGGGCTCGTCATGAACACTAAGAAGGTTAAAAGATTTTGGTTTATTACAGGTATGACCTAAAAATGAAACCGGTTAAGTAGGAAGTGGGTTCAGTTCTGGCATTCGTTCCAGAGCTACCTAGTCAATCCAAGATGCATTGCATTTGTGGTCTGAGAACCCCTAGTTCAGTGATGGCAAACCAAACTGAAACCCAAACCCCACATATTTATATCAAAGTGGAGGCATGGCATAATATCCTGAATTGCACAACTCGTATGCATATATGAAACATGGAATCACAGAACTCTACTTACTTATAAAGGCCCCCATACACCTTACAATCTTTCCATACAATATCTGTACAATCAAATTTAGTTTTACCGAAACCATGTAATGTAAGGACCTTTCTAAACCTTCCAATCACTATGTATTCTATCAGGGAGGCCAGTATACTTCACAGTTGGTAGATCAAATGGAAATTGTATGGATTGATCTTAAGGTGTATGGGGGGCTTAAGACTGTGTGCAATCAGAAGATAGGGGAAGAGAACTGACAGCATTGAGAGCCAATAAGCTGCAGTTCTTTTATCTGTGCTGGATGACCGCTTGCGTGCCCACAGAGAGGGCACCGAGTGCCACCTCTAGCACCTGTGCCATAGGTTCGCCATCACTGCCCTAGTTGCGTTGGAAAGAAAGATTCCATAGCACTCCTAGTACTGATGTATTTCCTCTTCTCTCATACAGAAACCTTATTAACCTCCCTAGCGGTTTGCCCGAACTCATCGCTGATCAAACTGTGCCCGTGCCAGGATCGGGCAAAACCGCCTTCTCTCTGTGTGCCCTTCCGGCCACGTGTCTTCGGCGTCATCTGTGACGCCAAAGGGGGCGGCACCATAGACCTCCATGTTAATGGAGGGGGCGCTGCTCTCCACACGCCGCCGGCATCTATTTGACGTCGGAGGTGTGTAGAGGGCTGGGCAGAGAGCCGGCAAGCATGTTTGAATAGGAAGGGGGGGCTCGATAATGTTCCTAAATTGAAAAGGGGGGCCATTCAAGGAAAGTTTGGGAACCACTGGTTTAATGAGAGTACAACAAGAACACACTTCAGCCAATCAGATTTCACAAAGATGGAGTCCTGGGTGTACTGCACTCGCTTATCTTAATTTTTTAATTTAAAATTTTTTTCTTTTAAATGATTTTGTTACTTAAGCTTTACCTGGTTCTGTTTGTTTTTCTTTGTCGGAAGGATCAAAAATAATACTGTGTATTCATTCTTTATTTTTTTTCCTACACAAAGGCTTGTAAAAATAAAGTGCAAATATCATAAGTGTGTACACGGAACAACTGCTCATGTTTCCACTTTTAGGAGTTTGCTGCAGTTAGGGACCTTTAGACTTTAGATCAACATCTCCTCTGTTAACAATCGTTTTTCCTATGGTCCACCTCCTGACCAGCTGTTCTTTCAGGTGAACTTTGCTCAGCAGGTGGTGGTCGTGTAGACTTTTGCTGATTCATTTTCCATCGGACTGCTGATCAGATCGCTTTGGCCAGCTTGATGTTGTTACAGAATATGTAAATACTTGAAAGCCTGGCTTATAGCAATGCAATGTATGAAATAAGCATTAAGCCCCCCATACACCTTACAATCTTTCCATACAATTTCTGTACAATCAAATTTTGTTCTACCAAAACCATGTAATATGAGAAGCTTTCTAATCCTTCCAATCACTATGTATTCTATCAGGGAGGCCACTATACTACACAGTTGTTGGTAGATCTAATGGAGATTGTAGTGATCGATCTCAAGGTATATTGGGGGCTTTACACATAGAGAAAATAAGGATCTAATCAAAAAAGAATGGTCTGTATCCAGCTGGTCTCAAATTTTGTGAACTGATTTGGATTAATGTTTTGTAAGCAAAGTGTTTGGGCTTGTACAGTACCACAACACTGTGCAGCTAGGGTTAACACAAGGTACACAGGTTTCCATAGCACTTTCACATCAGGCTTGCGTTGGCGTATGGAAAGACACAAGTGCAGCGCTAAATGTGTTTATTTTGCCAGTAACAGACTTGGTTAATGGCCGCAGTAGAGCCATGTCTGTTATCCGCGAACACCATGGCCACAGGTTCATCATGAAGTTTGTATTTTCCTAAGTGCTGTCACTGGTTGACTTTACTCTAAGGCTAGCTAGTCCATTATTTAGCAATTCAATAATCTGATTTTCTTCCAAATGTCAATTCGGTTTTAAAATAAATCGATCCCTTCATAGGAAATTATTGCATTTGTACGATCGACCAAAATTTACCAACATATCCTATTACGTTTCGATGGATTTTATGTTCGATGTTGATTTAGTTTTGGTCGATCGCACAAGCTAAGCAGAAAAAGATTTCCATTCGATCGGCTTAAATTTTAATAGTTTTAAGTCAATTGAACACAAAAATCGAACCGTGTATTGCCACCTTAACCATACTTCTCCTTCTAGTCTGCATTGTTCTTTAAATCTGCTACCACTACCAGTCATGGGGACCTTTCTAAGCATATTGACTATACAATTAGATTTAGTTTTATTAAAACTTTGTAATATGAGAGCTTTTTACAGTACCCAATTACTCTGTGAACATGAAAGGAAGCCCTTATACTACATGGTTGTTGGTAGATCTAAATTTAATTGTAGAGAGAGAGATTGTAAGCTTTAGATAGACCCTGATGAGTGTTGGTAAAGTAGATTGTACAATCGGTTTTATCTTTTTTTCCACTTGTGTTAATTCACAGAAATGTGTCGGGAAAGCCGGGCACACGGGGCTCAACTTTCCTCCAGATCAAGGAAGCCCGACCGTGGTGTGATGACGTCATCACGCTGTGGACGAACTGGTCCGACATCGAGCTGCAGCACTTCTGCGGATGACCTTGGTAATGGAAATCGAACAGGGTTTTCCAACATGTTGGAACCCTGTTTTGACCCAGCTCCTTCGGGAGGCCGGATTGACCGAGCTTCTTCAGGAGGCTGGATTAACCGAGCTCTTTTGAAAACCCTGTTTGACCGAGCTCCTTCAGAGGGCTGCATGGCTCAAATTTTGTAATAGATTCAAGCACACTTGAGCTCCATGAACATGCAGGGCACTCGATTGTGCTTGAATCTATTACAATATCAAGATCTGTATGCCTAGCAATAGTCTTCATAGATCAATAGGCATAGTGCCATCCTAAATTATCAATATTGCTTTTTCAGCTTTTCTTACTACCTTTAAGTTTCCACAGTAGATCATAGCTTGGGAGCAGAGCTAGTACAAAGGATCTCTTCCATCTCACTCCAGTTCAAGGTTGCTTCATGAAAATGCATCTTGGCTGGGTGCAAGGAAGAATGATAGTTCTGTGTTTTCTGGAGGAAGCCACTGAACTCTCAGCAGTCTTGGACTTAGAGAAGGCATTGCCCTTAATGCCAGTTCCCCCTCTTTGCTGCCTTCTTTCTGTACTACTTGCCAGCCTGGGCGTCGGATACATTCCTCATTTAACTGACCACTAATGGATGTAAATCCAGTGACCTATTTACCGAGACAGTGACGTTGCTGCGATTACGGCAATGTGACCTCCCTCACTCTTGTTTAATATGTTTTTAGTCCTCTTCACGTTACACACAAGAGCATTTAGGAAACACAGACTACGGATTTAGGTAATCTTAGTCTAAGCCAAGACAAATGTGCTTCAATGAGGACACAAAACAACAATATTCCCCTTTAATGACCTCCATATTTTTAACATTGGATGCTTGGCAACCCGGAGAGATGAAGTAGTTTGCCTTGAATAGCTTACCATTTGTAATATGCAGTTTTATTAATTAAATATGTTTTGGGTATATCGTTACATTAAAAAAAGTACTTCAATTTAACAAGAACTCTGTTGTTGAAGAAGGTGAGATGGAGCATCTTCCTGTCCTGAAATGTCTTTTTAGAGACTTTTTAGGATACTAGTTGTGGACAATATGTTGACAGTTATCATTAAGATATAATTAAATGTCAACAGTTTATAGACTAAACAAAAGCATATCATTTTAGCTACACTTTCTAAACTAGTATATATTTTATTCAGTGAAGTGAATTCCTATCAACGGGCTCAAGTCCAGTCACACAGGGACACATAAGGGGGGATGCTTAAACTTGTTCAGGTTGTTAAAAGTAATGATCTCCCCTATAGTGGCGGCTTGGCATATAGGCATGCCAGTAGGGTTAGGAGAAGGTAAGGTTTGATTATCCTAAGGATGATTGATTTGTTTTGGGCAAGTAGAGCCACTGTAACTTACACTTAACTTAACAAATGGGGAGAGCACATAGTTCCTGTTCCTAAAAGAAATTGCTTTTGCTGCCAAAGAAAAAAAAGAACTTTTACAAATCATCTAGTGGGGAACCAAGTTCATTAGACAAATGGTTTTTCAACACTGCAGTCAGTCTGACATGTTCCCAATTATCTGCAACCCTGAATTACTTCTGTATAAAGAGATGCTATGATCAAAACATGACCACACAGTTAGGAACTTGGACTAAATAAATAATAGGTTGGACATAGTCATGGTTTGGCCTGTGTTCCTGACCACAAGAGAACACCCTGGTTAGCAAGTGGTCATAGAATGAGATCATCAGATTCATAATGGAAGCGCTGACCCATAAGTGTCAATAAGCCCATAAGAAAACTTTATCGTAATAAAATGCATTTTTAGGTATCAGATCTGTTACTATTCTGCAAACTATTACTTCATACCAGGTAGATTTTTCCTTAAGAGTTGTTTAAGTACTTCTGCTGAATGTTGATGATATTACTGGAAATCCTTTTGGGAAGAACCTAAAATTTCTGGAGCGGCCATACACCACTGTGTGTTCATGCATACCAGCTCAAAGTTCTCAATGATTGATGAATGTTTTACTTTCTCTTCCCCATAAATAACACGTTTTCTTATTTGCCCATATGCACTACACAGGCATGTACTGTATTTAGAAGAGGTTATGATGTTTAAGATAGTTTGTGGTCCTCTTAACCCTTTGTAACTCATGTATTTGTGAGGAAGTCAGATATATGCAAAACTTTGTGAAACTGCCTGACAAATTATGTGCCATTGTGGTTAAAGTAACTAAGTTGGTAAAATTTTCATGCAAATAAAGAAGAATAATTAAGAACGCAAATACATTTCCTGGCGTCTCATCTCAAAATGAGGAGAAGCTCTTCACAAGTCCCTTCATTAAATCAAACTTTTAAAACCTTTGATAACTATTCAACTACCCCATGCAGGTAATGGTTTCTCCAAACTCAACTATAGTTTTAATTATTGATGTTTGGGAGGTCAACTCTATGGCGGGGCATACATCTTTATGTAGGAGACAGCACAACATGCTACTAAATACATATTGATGTAGGGACAGCAGCATAATCTTCACGAGGTGGTGGGGGAGATATTTTGATGTAGGGACAGCAGTAAGAACTATACAAAGTGGTGGGGGATATTTAATGATGTAGTGGACAGCAGGAGAATCTACACAACATGGTGGGGGATATATTTTGATGTTGCGGGCAGCAGGAGGAACTACACAATATGGTGGGGGATATATTTTGATGTAGCGGACAGCAGGAGAAACTACACAATATGGTGGGGGATATTTATTCATGTATGGGACAGCAGGAGGAACTATAAAATGTGCTAGGTAATACACAATGATTTAGGTATGGGACAGGAGGAGGAACTACACAAAGTGCTAGGGAATACATAATGATCTAGGTATAGGCCAGCAGGAGTAAATAACATGCTGTAATGCCACACAACATAATGAGCTAGGTATGGGACAGCAAAAGGAGCTACACAACATTGTCAGCATTCAACAGACCTGCCCACATTGAAGTAGAGCCCATTGCTATTTTTTTGTTCTTTACTGCAACATAACCCCAAAGCCCTAGCGCTTCCCATTTGTGGTTTGTTTGTTAATGTTAGGTTTATGCCCTACTGGTTGAAGTCAATGTTTTTAGTTGGCATTCAAAGACGAACCATTGATTTGCGGATATTCAGTATATATTAATTAATTTTTTTTTTATTGGAACAGTGTTTTTTTGGGAGGCCCATAAACTAAGTTTGTGGAATTAAAACATTGAAGTACATGTTTTCTACTTGTGATCTCTTGTCTGTGAATGATTTGCCCTTTTTCCTTGTTTGTTTTTAAACTTCTTGTACTACGCACGGATACTTGTCCATAATTGTCTTATTTACGGTAGGACACTTTCAGCATGTTCCCTTTTTCTTCTGGTCTTCCCCTTTAGTACACGGTGTCCCTTTTTGATCTGATTGTTCTGTGGAATGCAATGAAGTTAACGATGAGGTCACAGTTCTATTGGATTATTAGTCATATTGCCAGTAATTCAGCAGGTGAAAACCTTCCCACGTTGGTCAGTCACAAAGCAGCCTTCCGACCAAGCGATTCACGCACGCACAGGTATGGAAACGGCATGACGCTTATTGCGACGGAAGCTGAGATTAACCCCGTTAGGGCTTTGTGTTCCACAAAGCAGGACACAAGTTCAAGAACGTCATTGTTGAATATTCACGTGACCCCCGGGGCACAACCTCGGCTCTGTTTTAGCTCGCCTCTTGAAAATGGTGACAAATTTCCAGTAGACTTCGCTTGCGTCGTTTCCAACGCATAAAGGGCGGAAAGGTTGTTGTAATTGGCACCAGCAGCTGCTCTTTCTTTTGACAAGGGATAATTTTGCATCCAGTGCTTTGTGTGACAGCTGCCTAATTGGGCATTCTCTCCTTGTAGCAAGCATGCCTCCTTCAAGCCTCCCCGCTGACAAATGGTGCTGGATTATAGATGGGGACACGCTGACCCATTCGACCTTGCTGAGACAGCAGGGAGGAGTCTTCTGCATCATGCGGGAGGCTTTGGGGTCATCTGGAGGACAAGGTCACAAGCCAGGTGGGGAAACGACTGGCTGTCACATGACCACTAGGCAATGTCGCCGTGTCAAGGGCGATTGCTACGTTATTGATTATCGTCCTTTTCATGATGCCTCGCTGTGGCTGCATATATATTGGATGTCAGCGTTTAAAGTACGCTGCTCTAAGCGAGCCATGGAGGACGGAAATTATAATAATGAGAGCCTGAAACATTGATCTACGTCCTTGTCACTGGAATTAGTTGAAATGTGCGATACTGTCAGGGAGCCGACTGCAGCTAATCTCTGTTACTGTATGGAGCTGGTGATGTATGGAATACAGAATGGCCAATCTTTCTGGCCACATGTTCAATGATTCTCATCAGATTTTGGTTTTCTGGGGTGGCCCCTGTATACTGTACTTTTTCTAACATAATCGCACACTATTTGATATACATATATATTGTCAGCATGCATCTCGTAGAATGCATCAACTTGTGTGATCGTATAAAGAAAACAGATTTCAAACGTTTTTGGTTTTGTTTTTTGCCATGAAGCTGCTTCTTCACTCACTTCCTGTTGTAGGGTGACCACACTTTTGTTTTCTCCGAAGTGTGCATGTTGGTTGTCCGTTCACTAACACCGCCCCCTGTCACTTGTCTGCTAATGTAGACCACCAGTGGTTCCCAAACTTTCCTTACAGGGACCCCCTTTTCTATTTAGGAACATTATTGAGCCCCCCCTCCCCTCCCTATTCAAACACAGGTTAGGAATGAGGGCCCTCCCCCCAGTTTGGGAACCACTGGGTCAACGCACATTACATAGGCATGGCTCAGTAAACCCATCCTGGGAAATACCATATGACCATTTGTATTTATGATCTTACATCTTGTGAAACGTATCACCACATAAGTTGCAACCAACCAGTAGAATGGACACCCATTTTTTATACACAGATGGGTTCTCAGGGTGTATCCTTATAGTACTTGCGCACACACTGCCTTATGTTGGGGTACACCAGTGGTTCCCAAACTGGGGGCGGTTGCCCTCATTCTTAGCATGTGTTTGAATAGGGAGGGGTGCTCGATACTGTTCCTAAATAGAAAAGGGGGGCCCTGCAAGGAAAGTTTGGGAACCACTGGGGTACACAAGGTTTCTTCCATTTTAAGTTGTAACAGTACTGATCAACCTACTTCTAGGAAGGAAAACTATGCCCTCTGACCATCACTGAAGTATTTGTATATAGAGAGGAAGCAGAGGTAAAAACGCAGCATTGCCGAAATGTGACAAAGCTGTTTGTTTACATCCATTTTCACAATTCTAGCTTATGCACTAAAATCAGGGTTGTCTCCGGCCTCAAATCCCAACCCTCAAAGGGCTTTGACTCTGTAACGCACAGACCAGTTCACAGATGTAAACAAACCAAACCTAATAAAGGTAATAATGCATCATGAAGTGGTTTGTTTAGGTCAGGCTGGAGACGTAACGCGCATTTAAAAGCAACCTTTACTATCTACAAATTCATGATCATTACATTATGACCAAGATTTCTCCTTTGTGCTATTTATTTCCGGGGCCTTCTTAGAGAGCAGGCTGCGATGCACTATGTATGAGCAAAGTGTTGCTGAAAATGTTGGCAATTACAAGAACGCACAATGGCACATTGAGAAGTGAGTGTAAGCTTGGCGTCCATTGTCTCTCCCAATTCTACATGTGCTCTTAACTCTTTCTTCTCCCCCGTCATTTGAAAGGTTAATAAGATGTTGCATGGCTGACTGCTCTCTCTACTTTTTCTTATCCAGTGCTGATTTTTAAGTAGATGTTCAGTGAAGGGGAATCGCTCTCCAGATTTCTCCCCCTCATCTGCCCCCAGACGTCTGTGGACAAAGAGGTTACCTGCTGTTTGATGCCGTAGCGGGCAAAGCAAGCCATGCACAGACAATTCAATTGTCACTCAGGTGTAGTGGCACAAATCGAATGAAAATGAACATTTTTTTTTTCCTTTTCTCCTTTAACAAATTGACCTCTGTCAAGGTGCACGTCACCGAAACACAATAAAAATAGACCTCTGTGCAGCGGTAATAAAATACAGGAAATATTGTTTGAACGGAGTGCACCAAAGCAGCATTTTCTGGGAAAACACAGAGTCTGATGCTGCTTTTTTTCTTCTTCTTCGTCTGGCTTTATCGTGGCACGAAGATGTAATTGGAGTCCCCTGAGGTAAAAGTCAGTCAATGGCATAGAGTGATGTATACGTTCACCGAAGTCTGGTGGATTGGGTGGGCATGACGTGTTAACCATTGACCTTGCCTTGCATTCGCTTAGCCGTGCTGAGTGGTTCAAGCATAGTGGAGGTTTAATCCAATACTGTGACACGCATGTTGTTGATTAGTGCCAGTAGGTGTCTTAGAGGATATTGTCTCCTCCGTCAAGCTGGTCAGGACCCGGGCATTGGGGGAGTCAAGTCGTAGGAGAAAGAAGGATATTTTTACATTAGTATTCTAAGGAAGCCTTGCTGTCTGCAGAACAAATTGATTGCCAAGCTCTACCTGCGCTGGGCACTGTGCTGGAGAGACGAGAGAGAGGTATGCTTGTAATTTGTTGTTAGTGTATCACAAATTCTGCTACTTCAAGGATTTATTGTTATTTTTCTTTTTAGACTTTAGAAGGATGAAATATTAATGACAAGAGGAATAGAGAAAACAGGAGACAAATAATATTAGATTTATTGGGGCGCATTTATGATACTTTGTGGAAGTGTCTGTGTTGCTTCTGGCCACCAAGACCCTAAATGGTTTTTGGTGATTTGTATAAAGAAGAAATCACTGGCCATTATTAAATTGTACAGGAAGACTTGTGTTGGTAAATGTAAGTGTAGCCATCAGAAACAACTTTTATTTTAATTCTGCAAGGCAGCTCTAGACCAGATTGGTAAAGTTGTTGCTTCACTTTCAATTAAAAAAAATGGACTTCTTTTTGGTGCAGTTTACCCATATCTCAACATTTGTTTCTACATCCTAAAGCTGGCCATACACCTTTAGATCTCTTTGTCAGATATCCTTTAGATCTACCAACAACTATGTTGTGATTGAACACAGGTAGACTTGTTGGTTTAGAAAGTCCCTCTTATAACATGGTTTTGGTAAAACAAAATGAGATCTAAAGGAAATCTGACAGATATCTAATGGGGTGTATGCGGACCCTTAGGGTATCACTGTTTAGTGCATCTGATTAGGTTCTGTTCATGTGACTTATGCCTTTCTATCCCAGTTAAGGCCTACTATTTCTTTAGAACAAAACTATGGTATGTATGAGCCTTCTGAATGAGAACCATCCACCACATGTACCAAAAATGGCAGAAAGTGGATACAGTCATGTGATGGAAAATATTCCACCACCTTCTGCTTCTGGTCTGTGACCTTACTGGGTCTCCCGGAGGATCCCAATTTTCATAGCAGGATGCTACTGCGCTGTAGAGTAAAAAGTTCTTGCAGGGTAAGGTATCATGACCTTTCCCAGGACCTAACAAGAAGATGCACTGATGTCCTCCTTGCGTAGGTGAACCCAACAGATGTCAGGGAGCAATACAGAGTCTTTACTCCGAATATTTAGAACATGAAATGGGTAAGCCTGTCACATTCTGCACCCCATTTGTAATTGGTTCCCTATAGAAAAGTTCTTCAAAGTAAGTGAAGTGCTCTGTTGGCTAAGACGCACACAAATCACAACATGCCAAGCATGTTTAGGGAACAGCAAATGATTTGCACAATGCAGTTATGGAGGGCACTTTTCTGTAGTCTTCCATTGAGTGGATGGAGATGGCCCTCCTGGACCTGATTGTGTAGCAGGTATAGACCCTACCTTGTTGATGTTCTGGAGCCCCCGAGTGTTGCATCCACTTTTCCACAGCACGCCATGCCATTCACAGTGCTGGGCAGGTGGCAGACTTGCACAAGTTTTAAATCTGGATGGAGGCTTATCTTATAACATGACAGAGGACGCTAACATTGGGAAAGGTCTTCTGAGGTACCTTTCTGCAGGCCTGATGGAATGTTCACGTATTTCTGGGTAGTTGGTTCAATCATGATAGGTTTGCAGAGCCGCAGCCCCACTGTACAGTCATAGTCTGTAAAATTAAAGCATACCTGAAGTCTGTATTCAATGCTTGTTGATTCACATTTTAAAGATTGTATTTTATGTATAGATTTCTAGGCTTCCTTTATGTCAGACAATACAGCCAATGTCCAGGCTGCCAAAAAATCAATTACAGAGCAAGCCATCCATAGATTGCCTTGTGTATAGTAAATCATGTTTACATGTAACCTATAGATTAGAGAAGCCGTTGGGGGGTATTCACATGTGCGCTTTCTGGGAAACGCTCCTATTCTATTAATTTTGATGACCGGAGGACGTCACATGATGCCTCGTTTTTATCACTTTTCGCCATCCGGGTGAGTTTCCAGATGTTCGTGTGAATGCCCCCTTAAGTGGATTCACTGTGCTGTACAAATCCACATAAAATGTCCTTTTACATTTTTTTGTACATTTGTATATGATACTAAATTATAGAACCCTTGTTGGGTGTCTATTGCTGACTGTATGCCTATTCAGAAGATTTTTGTTACTTGTCCTGATTAAACCACTGTCACCAGAGGTAAAAGTCTGAGTAGCCTCCTGAACAGAAATAGAGGTGAAATTTCCCAATGCAACACTGGCAACTGTTTAAAGGTCCTCATACCCAGGTCGATACCCGCTGAAACAATGACGTCATTGTTGCGCATTCTCAGTCATCAATTACTGCCACCCTGTGTTTGAGCGGGATCAGTTGCTCGAAAACCGTATGATTTGAACGGGGAATCAACAGGCTAGTAAATCACAGATCTCCATTGATTTGGATTGGGACTGAGGGCCCCTATACAAAGCATCAAGTGTGAATCTATTGCACAAAATGATGTCACTACGCTGTAATCGAATTCTCCTTAAGCTAGCCATACACGGCACGGATTCCCTGGCTGATCGATTCAGCACCCGATGGATTCCGGCGATTCCGCCTGCATCCACAGGTGAGAACGATTAGCCAATTAGGGAATCCGATCGTGGCAGCCCACCTTGTACGGCCGGATCCGGGAGGGATCCGTGTCCGATGGCTCGCCTCCCGGACCGCAACGCCCCCTGATCAGAGCAGAATCGGACCGAAAAGACCAACAGGTTGGTTCTTCCTCGGATCAGATTCTGTGCCCCTGATCCAGCGGATGCGATCGGACGGGCAAGGTGGGCTGCAGGGGATTCCGGCACGATGGATCCGCGTGCACGCGCCTGGAATCCATCGCGCACGAATCCGTGCCGTGTATGGCAGCCTTTACTCTAGAAAGATTTCTCTCACTTCCTCTTTCATTTAGAACATGCATTACAATATGAATTTTTCTCTTCTCTATCCAAAATGGGGTTGTGGGCTGTACCGAATCAATATCATTAGAACGTCGACAAGTCCGTAAAAAAATTGAGGGATGTAAGATTGGTTAGTGTATACACAGGGATAAAAGACTCTCTTCTTGCTACCAAGCTGATTTGGGCATTAAATGGCAGTTTATATAAAAAACTATCAAATATGAGTAGATTTTGGGAAAGTAAAGGTGTCCATCCACCGCTCGATTTTTAAGAGATTCGCTCCCAATCGAGCAACAAGGGTGTTCACCGTGTTCGATTGTACTCTAATCTAAACAAATCGTGCCGTAGATGCCTTTCCACATGTGTGTTGAGAAGGAAATGGACATGTCCCTAAATCAGTGTTTCTCAACTCCAGTCCTCGGAGACCCCCAACAGTTCAGGTTTTGCAGAAAACCACCAAGGTTTATTGTACTCTGCTGAGACACTAATTACCTCACCTGTGAATGTTTCTGGTTTTCTACCAAACATACATATAGTATGTTATATATGGGGGGTTCCTGAGGACCAGAGTTGAGAAACACTGCCCTAAATCCTGCTAGAAAGTCATTCCTTTGAATAGGGACTAAGGTCCGCATCCAAACGGTTGACTGCGAATTGGGCTGATCAAATCGATGGGTACCAGAGCACCTGTCGAGATGTGGATGGGGACCTTTAATAAGCCAGGGTGGCTTCTTCTGAGCAAGATGTAAAGCTAACAACATCTTTAAAGAATCGCATCGCCCATTAAAAGAACTGTTGCCAGGTTAGCTATTGACCATTAGAAGATAAAGGGAACTTTGTACAGATCACAAAAGGCAAAATAAGTTGTTGATTTAGTGACATGGGGAGTACAGTGAGAGCATTGTTTATGGCTCAGAGTTCATGTATCGGGTCATTCCGCGGCTGTAAGTAGGCACAGCATTGCACTGAATGTCTTTGTGCCAAATTAGCCGACAGCCCGGGGGTTTAGCGTGAGGTCACATGGAGCAGAAATAAATGTATGCTTTGTTCTGCATTAAGACAACATGTCAAGATTATGCAAATGGAAGTTCAAAGATAAAGCAGGAGATGTGGTTATTGATATTTAAAGGGAAATTCGAGTGGTTCAAAGGAAAAAAATATACATGTTTGTAATTCAAAGCTATAGATTGGAAAGTTAAATTGTTTATGTAAATTATGTTATTGGTAGTTCTGACTATGCAGCAGACACTTTCTTCTGTTTCCCCCACGTCCGCTAGTGTCACAGCCTATAACAAGCTGTGGTGTCATGCCGTCTGACAGTGCTCCACCCTAGTGATTGGCCCCAGGACCCAAGTACTGTCACAAAGGAGAATGTCACATGCTTCTCATATACTTGATTTGTAGTGTATGTACTTTCTAAAATCTTCAAAAATCTATGGTTTAGGTCAACTAGGGTAAACTAGTGTCCACCACCATTGCTCATTTTCTTTACCTAATGTAAAGACAATGGGACTTTAGTGTTCTAAAAATTTGGGGTTGTCCACACATATCTTTTCACTGGGTTGACAATCTGACTCCATCCATTCCTATAGCCTTAGACTGACTCTAGGCCAGTGGTTTTCAAACTGGGGGGGGGGGGGGGGGGGGGGGGGGGGCTGCAGCTAGTGTAGTGTGTGACTTTGTGAATAATGAATGTTTCTATAATATTGGTTTGAAACCAAATAAAGTTGTAAGTATTGTATTTCAAATAAAGTTTGAGGGTCATTTCACACTAGTACATGATTGCAACACGAACACAGCTAGTGTGAAATGGCCCTCAATCTCAAACTGTGTAGTTTGAATGGGGGTGCTCGATAATGTTGCTATCTAAAAAATAAGGGGGGCCTTCAGGGAAAGTTTGTGTACCACTGCTCTAGGCAATTATAGCCAGTAGTTTTGTCCATTACTGTTGTGAAACATTGGAAAGGTTGGGGCCAGGCTTCAGACTTTTATATTTCGATGAACTCTTGACATCAGAGTTCTGATGGTAGAGACAGGGTCTGATATTTGTTTGCTGAAGGATATGTCACTTTATGTACTCTTTAAGTTTTCAGTGCTCCTCGTGTAAGGTAGTTCAGTAATTGTATTACTTTAATTACAGAATTTAATATTTCTTTTTGTAGTCTCTTTATTACAGCGACGGCGTTCTTCCTCATTCTTTAGCTCCACCAAATAGCTTTTATACTAATTAAGTTTTACATTTAACTGCAGGTGTAAAGACAGAGCAAATGTGAAACTGGTGGAAAAGTTTTCCTGTTGGCTACCAGCGCAGTGCTTCTTAAATTATTACAGGAACAATTCAGTGAGTGAAGATTAGCAAGAAAAGCTGAGCTGTTTCTTCCAGGAATCTTAAGTGAAATATCAATTACTGTACACGGAGAGCAACCACTAAGTTAATTCTTCTGTCAGTCAATAGATGAATGTCCAGTAAGTCAAGAAACTAATTTAAAGGAAAAGTAGCTTATTCTATAAAAAAGCAAAATGTTCCTACTTTATGAAATCGTAAAAGAAAAAGTATGTAGTGTAGTATGTAGACGCTTTTATAAACAAAAGATGATAATATATTTTATTAGGGGTTCGAAAATACATTCTGTGGGGCTGGTGTTTTCAGGGGGTCTACAAGATTTAGTAGTTTTACTTCGTCATGTAAAGCGCTCTCATTTTGACCATTCAAGGCATGTTGACGGTGTCTATTTTTTAATTTTTTTTACATCAGTTGTTTTTCACTCCTTCCTTTTCCTCCCCACACGTCATCACGCTGAACTCCATCGCTCAGAGTATCGGTGGGCACCCTTTGTGTGCCGTTGGGGTCCCTATTCAAACTAATGGTGTCTGAGCTTTGGGGGCGAAAGGGATCTATCCCCCCATCCGTGGCCAATTTTGCAGACGGCCGCGAGCACACATGCACATCGGTCAGTGGCTTGCCAAGTTTATGGGGGCCTTTAGGCTAGAATTAGCAGGGACTCACAATTTGCCAAACGATCTCTCACTTTCACATAGAAAGTGGCCATTTGTTTACCATGCCTGGAAGTGCCTTGTATTATTTTACCCTGGCTAGACTAGAGGAAAAGGTGAGATTTCTGGACAGGTGAGTGTAGGATATTCTCTTCATAACACCATTGTGCCTTTAGGAAAGTTGCCCAGTTCCCTTAGCAGAGTGTGTCTGAACACAACTCATAACATACCACATGGTAGTCTTTTGTGGCCACACATGTCCAACCAACATTTCTTTCTTTATATACCTCCAATGTATTCCCCATTGATGTATTGGCTTGCTTAAGCCTTTATAAATGATCAGTTTCTAGGTGTATGACCCTCTAGTCCCTCTTTCCTTTGCACAGTACTTGATGCTGGGGCATTCATTTGCCAGATCTGAGCATGGTCACATGGAGATGGATGATTTCCATGTTGTATATCACAGTTTTTCTAATTGTCAATGACCATATTTGACTAAGTTTCAAATAGTGTTATTTTATACTTTATTGTGGTGCTTTTGTACCTTTTTAAATATTCAATTTGTACTGTAACAATTTCACCTTTTTTTTTAATGAGAGCCTGATGAAAATCTAGACAGTAAATTGGCAATCGTAGTGAGAATTATATACTGCACTGTAGATGTGTACTTATCTAAAGGTTTTCCCATTAGATGTCATGCAGGGCCACATACTTGTTTGTTCCTCCTAAGCGTGATAAATGCAGTGACACAATGTACAGTATGTGTAAATTAAGCGGGTATGGTAAGTGTAGTCTAAACCCTGCGAGCTTGGATCAAATGCCAGCTGTTACATCAGTCCTTTCTGTAATCTTACATGCTACTCTATGACCTTGACATTGCCATTGTGGACTTACCCAGCATTAAATCTATTTTAAGGCTGGTACAAGTTGACTTTGCCATGTTTGAGTTTCTGTCATGAATCTCAAGCTGTTAAGCAGCCAGAGAAAAAAAGTGTTCTGTAACATTAAAAATGGTAATTATTAAAGCCCTTTTAATTTATTGTTGAGCCATGAAATCAAATAACTTGTGTAATTACCTAAACTAAAGTCAAATAGTGAAATGAATGTTGAAACTGGCCTTGCAGTCTTTGAGGTAGAAACTTAGGGACGCCAATGGAAACGGCATAAGAAACAAAATATTCCAAAACCTAGGCTATAGTACTGTCCAATTTGCATGGAATAGTCCAAAATGTTTAAAAGCTTGATGTCCAATAAGCATTGGGGTGAATGACAAAAATGTATATTTAACTGAGGCCAGATAACAGGTACTCTTATTTCTACTGTACTAGTTTACATAGACATATACACTTTAAATCAACAAAAACAAGTATGCGAAGTGTTGTGTGCTCTCTACATGAGCATATGTGCTTCTATTGGAAGTTATTGGTTTGTAGGATCTGTGTGTTCTCCATTATCTACATGATGGGATTAGAATTCATTACACTGGCATTTAAAATGTTTATGGACTGTCAACATATGTTGACCAAAGGTATTTTAAATAGTGTCATAAGCTTAATATGAGTAATTGGGATTTGTTGGATTAAGGACTCATTATACAGGCAGTTGATAACTGTTGGTTAAACGCCTAAAAGTCAAGGCTGCGCAACGTTTTTTGTGCTTTCGCCAAATAGAGACATCATGAGGGTGAATAGTAGGCGATGGGAAACCACAGCCATCGGGCAGGTCGGTTAGTATAGGCAGATGCCTGAACACCTGATGTTGACAATTGTATAAATGAATGATTTGTTCCTGGCAATCTTTCCCTGGGACATATACCTACCTATAGAAACTTTAAGTATAGGTAGGCGACCACTCAAGAAGATGACTTTTGTCTAATGCTGGGCATACACATACCGAGCAGGTCAGACAGACCAGCTCCGATGTGTGCCGAGATGCTAACGTGATGACGTCATCACGTTAGCACCCCGTTGCATTCTGGGGCCCCTTCAGTCGGCTGGGCACCCTTTGTGTGCCGGCCATAAGCTGCGATGAAGACGCCGTCTCCATTGCAGCTTATGGCATCGGCTTGCATCGGCCAGAGAAGATCGGACATGTCCGTTCTCTGGCCGGCCGAGCAGTGGGGCAACAGGGATCTGTCGCCCCATGTGGGCACATGCCGATTAGCGGCCGATTTTTAACCTGACCGACGGCGCGAGCGCGCACGCCCGTCGGTCAGATTAAAAATCGGCGCTTATCGGCATGTGTATGCCTAGCATTATCTTTGTAAAAATTGGTTAATACCAAGGGTTGGCAATAAAATTCTAATGATTCTCTTGTCCTCTTTTGTTTCATAGATAAAGTTTTGAAGACGGATGGAAATGCAGTATCAGTGGATAACCTGTAACAACTGATTTCAAGAAGTATTCCAAGCAAAGGAGCTATCTCCGCATGCTCTATCGCTATAATTTCAGATGGGACATTTGATTTCTTGGCAATGGTTTTTCAGAGGACATCTGCCTGGAATTCATTATCGAATTATGTAAAAATAGCAAAGACGTCTACTTTCCAAAATTTGCTCCAAATCTTTTGTTTTGTCTGAAGTAGATAAAGACCGAGCTTCTCCGCATACGTTTGTTGAACATGACTCATGGAGAAGAGCTTAGCTCTGAAAAACAACAGGATTCTATTGTTTTAACGTACCTTGAAGGATTACTAATGCATCAAGCAGCTGGAGGTTCTGGGACAGTGGTTGACAAACTCTCTGTTGGCCGTGTGAAAGTTGAAGACAACTTTAAAATCTCTGGCAATGTTTTCAGCAATTGTAAGAACAATGCCTCGGTTCACAATGATGGTCAAGGGTCTGGTGTGCTGCATCACAAGAAGGCCAGGCTTTTGCAATCTTCAGAGGACTGGAACGCTGCGAAGAGGAGACGCTTATCCGATCCAATAAGTGTGAATGGGAAGGAAGAATCCCTGTTAACTGGAGTGGGAGAGCATGTCCCCAAAGGGAAGCAAGATAGCACATTGCTTGCTTCTTTACTTCAGTCGTTTAGTTCCAGGCTGCAGAGTGTTGCTTTGTCTCAGCAGATTAAACAAAGTCTACAAGACCAAGGATTTTCCATCAACCCAGATGCAGTTCATGAAGAAAAAGATGACCCGTGTTATGGTTTGGCCTCCAATCATCTGAAGTCACTTTTAAACAAAAGCAAATCAAAAGATAAAATAGTTGACAACAATCTGACTGTTTTAGGTAAAAATGCTCTCCCAGAGAAGCACGCTGAACCTCCTGCTGCTAAAGGTACAAGTGAGTCCATTTCATGTGCTGCAAGACTTCAGGCTGTTGCAAACATGGTGGAGAAAAGGTCAAGTCCTACTGCCTCACCTAAGCCGAGCGTGGCCTGCAGTCAGTTGGCTTTACTGCTTTCTAGTGAAGCACACTTGCAGCAGTACTCTAGAGAACATGCCTTAAAAGCACAGAGTGCAAGTCAGTTAGCCAGTGAAAGACTGGCTGCCATGGCAAGACTAAAGGAAAGCTCAGAAAAAGATCTCAGCCGGTTTCAGTTGTCAGCAAATGTTTCAAGTAGCCTGAACAGTCATACAAGGACAATAACCAATGGAGTAAGTAATCCAGGCAATATGTCTCCATATTCAAGTCAACTTGGAGTTCCACATTCTCCTCTTAAGTCCGTTGGTTATAAAAATCATTTAGAAAAACACCATCCAAAGCCTGCACCCAACAATAGTTTGCTGTTGCATCTTCTCAAAAGCCAGAATGCTTCAAATGGTAGAAAAAATCACGTACAGAGTGAGAAATATTCTCTTTTTGAAGAAAGTGCTACACCAACAACCACAGATGACTACTCTGATAACAATCCTAGTTTTACAGAAGAGGAAAGCAGTGATGATGAAAGTACTCATTCGAACTGTGCCCCCATTGATTTGTCCTTCAAAAATCGGACAGATAGACCACAGTCTTTGCACTCCGCATCCTCTATAGATAATTTAACTGAAACCTTGCTTAAAAACTGGGACCCAAAAGTTAATGGACTTGATAGTAGTATGGAAAACAAAGACTCTCCCATGGACTCAACACTAAAACCATATCAAAAAGTGACACTATTACAATTACTTCTTGGCCATAAAATGGATGACTGTCCTACAATTATGGATGATCAACGAACACCACAAAGGACAGCGGACATGTCACAGTTTAACTTGACTCCACCTGTCCATCTTTCAGAAAGTCCTAACATACATCATTCTCCAGTAAACACAATACCTTTGCATAGGTCTACAGCATCTGCATCTCCTTTGAATTTAACTCATCAGCCATTTCCAGTTAAGCCCAACCTCCAAACCTATGTAAGCAGCGTACAGCCAGAAAAAATGATTAATCCGGCTTCAAAGCATTTGATGGAGCTTACAAGAAACAAAACTCATCAAACTCCGGTTCCGATGTCAAACGACAATGCACAAACAAATGCTGCTTTCAGTGCCAGCAAGCTGCTACAAAATTTAGCTCAATGCGGAATGCAGAACACTACTCCTGAGGAGCAAAGGCCACAGAAAACAATGGGTGCAGTTAATTCCAATACTATAGGGTTAATTGAAAGACTAAACAGTCCTATTATTACAAATCAGTCACATACATTTGACGAAGGTAGGGGATTTAGCAGTCCATCTACTCCACTAGATTCTAGGTTTCCTGGATCTGAAATTGAGAACCTTTTGGAACGACGCACAGTACTTCAGCTGCTGCTTGCAGCGCCTAATAAGTGCAGAAGTGAAACTGTTCAGAACCCCATTGTAAAGGATGAAATAATCCACGACAGGACTGAGAACTTGGCAGATGAGCAGATTGTGGAGGTCAAAATAAAAACTGAACCAGAGGATGATTCCAGTGTCCATCATACAAGAGAGGCACATACCCCAAACACATTTGGTGTATTTCTTCAGAAAGCATCTAGGCCTTCCCCTGAAAATGTTAAATCCCTGCACTCTATGCCACATGATTTTTCTGTTTCTAAAAATGGTCTTCTAAGCCGCCTCTTACGCCAGACCAATGACGTGTTTGACCCCTGCGATCTTGGTTTGAACAACCAGCGTCCTGCATCAAGGCAAACAGAAACAAAGATATCTTGCATAGTCCCCAAAAAGAGGAAAATGCATCCAAACGACAATGCAGAAAGCCATTTTAAAATTGCAAAACCGAACTCTCCAGACACCGCAAACAAGCGGTTTTGTTCTACGCCGTGTTCAAGCGAGTCATCTTTCCTTCGGGAAGAAGTAAATGGCACAAAGATGGATCATGACCAGAAAAACCTTCCAGTTCAGAATGTCTTTAATGAAAATAAAAATGTAGGCTGGTCAAGAGAGAACAAAGGCTTTAATGTGCTGAAACAGCTTTTGCTATCAGAAAACTGTGTCAGAGACTCTCAGCATAGGAATAATGTTGCGGTTGAAGAGTTGATGAGGGGAAACCAAAGCAACTTAGCAGGCAATTCTGAACTTCTTCTTCCATCACTGAATATGTTTATGGGCAAACCTTCTCCACAAAATAGTTTTGGTCAAATGCCATTTCAGTACCCTTCCCCTATGAAGAACCCCCCTCATTCTTCTCCAGACATTCTCAGAAATAGCTCCCCACGGACTGAGCCTGGACAGATAAGCATGTGCCCAAATCCTAATGACAAAGGCCCTATCAAATGGGTTATCGCAGACAATGACAAACATCACCGTGGAAAAGATTCTCCAAGGCTGACAAAAACTAACCCCATATTGTATTATATGTTGCAGAAAGGGGCTCACTCAGCTGGTCATAATTTTCGTGATCAGGCCAGCTGGACGGAATCTTTGTTAGGACAAGCAGCAGAGATGACCTTAAAGAGAGAATCCCTCCACTCCCCTGGAACCAATATGTTTGG
Organism: Ptychadena robeensis; assembly: GCA_036250615.1. Taxonomy (NCBI): domain Eukaryota; kingdom Metazoa; phylum Chordata; class Amphibia; order Anura; family Ptychadenidae; genus Ptychadena; species Ptychadena robeensis. The sequence goes on from CM070033.1 coordinate 155,120,176, forward strand.
TTTTAATAAGCCTTCCAATGACAATGTAAATAAAATGTTACACAATTCCAATGGCAGCAAGTATGGGATCTTCGATATGCTTTCAATAAAGAAGGAACCTGAATAATTTAACGAAAAAATCGGTTTTGTTTCCAAACATTTTTCTTTCAGTCGACATGTATGACTACAAGAGTAAAGCATGATTTTACGGACATGGTTTCATTTCATCTACCCAAGTTGTTGATTTTGCTTGTGATTGTAGCCTATAACTTTATGTACATATTTTTGTTTCCATGTCTCTTGTATAATTTAGCAGCTGCACATTTGAATTTCACATTTTATTTTGAGGATAATGTCTGCAATAGTGGGCTGAAGGCCGCGTAGTGCTTTGCCGAAGCCGTTCCATTACGGTTTTGCTTTAAAATCAAGAGATGTAAAGCTCAAATGAACCTTCCTGTTTCTAACATAAAACGTAAAAGGAAATTTTGTTTATTTATAACCTTCTGCATTCCACATCAAGGCAGCCTTCTGTTTAGTTTTGTCTGTTGTGTAAGTCAGATGTCAATATTTCTGTTAGTAGAGCAAATGTATGTGTACCCCTTTTTGCCATTTGAAATGGGCCATTCCAAATGCATAGAAGATCTTGACATAACTAAAATAAACATGTGCTTCAACCACAAAGAGAAAATCTCAGATTAATTAATTAAATGCTCAACCTTTTGTTTGCTCCCTCATGGATCTATTCACATAGGGAAACAATGTGACAAGATAGGTACCCCTAGGTATAGAGGAACCTATGCTGCCAAATAATGAAAGTCATGTTTAGCAGTCCTAGCACCTGTCAAATTGGGCCTCGACACAGATCCCACAGTCTGTTGTAAACTGTTTCCACCTGTAGCATACATAGGGCTTGCTCTTCTGGCTCCCCTGGGTGCACAGAGAAGTGTCGGAGCAAACCATAGGTGGGTATGATCATCTACAGAAGCTGCCTTTAAAAGCAAATCTGTGGCTTTGCTCTGCATGGGCGAAGCACACGCCTATTTTAAGAGATGGCATAAGTCGAGGTTCTTATTTTAGGAGCCTTGAGGAGGACTGGGCTCTTCTTTGAATAGAGAATAATTTTCACCATGGGAGTTCTACGTTCCTTTCTCTCATCTGGTTCTTATGCAAAATTGAAACCAAGGAAAGCAGCCTAGCGAGTAAGCCCTCCTGTTGTTTACATTATATTCTCTATAAAATATTACCCATAAAATATTCTGTTTACATTTTGTTTTTAAATCATTCTGCTTTGGAAACTTGAAAGTCCACTTAGGCACAGACAAGAGAATGAGAAACGTATGGAACGCACATTGTGCAAAAAATGTTTTCTTCGTTTTGTTGTGTCTTGCTGAGCGAAAAATATATCCATTCACTTCGATTTCACTGGCTGGATAAATGTGTTCTTAACATTTTTAAAGTGCTGGTTTGTTGAAGATCAAAATACAAACTGTTGTTTTTTTTTCAGTATGTTTGTTCCAGATTCTGACCCATAGAGAACAGTTGCTTATTAAATGAATTGTTAAGAAGGTTTGAGTAGATAGAGGCATTATTACTTATTACTTTTTTGGATTGACCTAACTTTAAATGAGCTGAAACCTTCCTACTCCTGGGAATACCTATATGATGGCCAATACGGTGATATTATTTTTCTGGCTAGGGTATGGCACATACCATGTGAGCATGTGTAAGATAAAAAAAAGAAAAGAGTATGCTTTTATTTAAAAATAATAATAATAGGGATAAGTAGTGCATCAGAGTGCCATTCAAAACGATTGTACAGTTTTCGGCCGAATTGCAGTACATGTGTTAATGAGCCATTAGATATTATGTCACAGATGATCTCCATTATTGATTTGGGAATGCCTACTTAGGTTCAAATCAACAGCATTCTGCATTTGGGCAATTTCGCACCTTTGCTTGCATTTTCATGCATTAAGATGTTATTAGGTAGCGCCCTTCATTTTTAAATGAGCCCTTCATGCACAAAATTGGGGTGTCATTAGCAATGAATGGTAATGCACATAGACCTTACACTTCTTTATAGTAATATACATTGAAATATGATGCACATTATTGCAAGCCCAAAGGTGTGAATCCAGCCTTGCAGTTCCTCCATAGGTGTATTATTTCGCACCTTGCATGTTAAGCACATGGAGCCTGCTATATACCATTGCTTTTAGTGGTTTCGTTGTCAACCTCTCATTGGTGAATTTGTACATACCTGCAGCGCAATACATAATACAGAAAGCACCTTCCCTTCTGGAAAAGGCACAAATGATTTAAGCACAGTTATGAATTGCCCCCAAATATACATTTGTAGAAGATGATATTGGCAACAATCTATCCTTTCCCGGAGGATGCCCAGCTGATTTACAGCGGGTATCTGATATAAATATTTAGCTATGTCAGACAGCGCAGCCAAAAAAACTAAATGCACATACCTTTCATGTGGTTTATTTATTACTGAATTTCATTTCTCTGTCTGATGTTCTCATTTAAACTGTATACATAGGCTTTTATTACCATAATTAACTCAAGCAGCTGACTCAGATAATACCAACATTTATTTTGAGGCACACAAGTCACTAAAAGGCACATGGCATCCTCCCCTCCACCACCATTGTATAATTCTTGCTGCAATAATTATAGTTTAGTTTTGGATAGTTTTATGTTCCTGGCAGCTGCTCTTAAATATAAAATCAATGCAGCCAGCACAGCGAGTCATGGCTAGTTACCACAAGGTCACCGTGGTGTAACCTATGAAATAAGGATTGTCACTCCCTGAGCTAACAATATTGCAGCTTGTATCGACACTTTTTTTATTTCTTTACCCACAACCGATCCATTGTTCAGAGCAAAGTCATTTGATGCCAGTTCCTCGATAGAAAAATCCTTCATGTTAAATAAATACTGCATAACCAGTGTATGTAAATGCCAACAACAGAGCAGAAAGAGGGAGGTAGGACTTGTATATGCAGGTTGTACTGATCAAGATGGCTGATAATTGTGGTTGAAGAAGTTGAGTGTCATTTCAAATACCAATAGGCAGTTTTATAAAGGTCTAGAAACCTGTATCTGCTATAAAGCCCATGTAATGTGACGTGCCCCTAAAGGTGGCCATACACAGGTTGATTTCCCACACAATTCCTGGTCAATCGATCACCGGGCGCGTGCACGCCGATCGATCAACGAGGAATCAAGTGCAGCCCACATGGACCGATCGACCCCGCCCGATCGACATGGCCCCCAAATCGGATCGGCCAGAGAACCAACCTGTTGGTGTTTTCTGACCGATTGGGCACACATCAAGGGGCGTTGACATTTGTGAATTGATCGACTGGTAACGGCATCGTCCAGGAATCGGTGGCCTAAGGTGGTAGGCACAGACTTGTATGATAGATCGACGCCTGTGGCTTCACCGGAATCGATCGGAGCGTTGATCGATCGCTCAGGTATCGACACGTGTATGGCTAGCTTTAGGTTGGCAATGACAGCCTGCTTTTGTGCTGCCCACATAGGAGGTTTCCCTTTCGCCATAGTTCGGGAATAATCACCAAACTGGCAAAGGAAGCTAGTGTCTGTGTTCAGGAGCATTCATTAGAATCCCAAATCAGCAGAATGCAGTGTTATTAATGCTTACAGCCACAACCCCTTTTTTTTAGGGTAGATAGGGTTAATATTTCTGACTTTACCCCATTAGGTAGGTTTTCCTTAGGGCTTGTCCCCACAAGCGAAGTTGGCCACACGGCGAAGCGGTTCTGAGCCATGGATGACAGCTACTTCCATTCATTTCAGCGGGCTTGTTCCCACTTGTCCGAGGCAGCAGCTGCGATTTGAAATGCAGGCACCCCCATTTTGCCCGCCAGTCGCCGCCAGCCGCTAGTGGCTACATTGACATGTAGTTTAGCCGCGGCCACTTGTGATCTTTGTCTGCCTGCGGCCAGCTTCGCCTGTGGGGACAAGCCCTGACAATAAATTGTAAGTCACACAAACACACAGCTTTTAAACCAGTTGTAAGTAAATATTGGAAAATCTCCCCAGAATAGGTAGGCGCAAAAAACCCTCATCTAGTCTTTTACCCTTCCTCAGTCTATCCACAACTTTCAGGCTTTCTGAAAATGATCCCCTGAAAATAATAGTCCCTCGCAGTTTAGCTTTCTATCCATTGCTAAATAACAAAATAAATCTTCAATGACATACACAACACAGTGCACTCCTCATCAAATATATCCATCATCAAGCAGAACACTGAAAATCGAAGTATAGGCAGCTAGAGAGAAGGTTTACATATAGAAAACACTGAAGATATCTATAATGCTCTGTCGTCACTTGTTGTGTGCCTAAAATATATTTTCTGTATATAAAGCATTTTGAGTAAAAAAGGTAATACAAAAAATCAATGGACAGTAACTTCCATGCAGTAAGGTTTTTCCATTTCAATATTGCTATTTTTACAAACTTGCTATTTTTGCCCCCCCCCCCCCCCCCCCCCATGCTTCTAATATAAGCCTTTCCCTGAAAATAAGACCTGCCATGTCCCAGAGACAGCTTCCATATTTAGGAAAGACATGACAGGAGGCGTTTTGTAACCTCTTCTAAGCCCAGAAATAAGCCCTAGTGCATTTTTTGCACCTAAAATTAATAAAAGACAGTGTCTTATTTTCAGGAAAACGGGGTAATCACCTTTTTTTATTCATTGTCTCCAGGTACCTCTACTAGCTACTTGGAACTCTAGCTGTTAATACAACCAGCCAGGTATTGGGGAGCATGTGATGGTGTTTGGGGTGAACCAACCAATTACCAGACTTGAAATCTCTCACATAAGCAACGCTGTTATCCACCCAAGAAGGCTCACCCATTGTAGCCTCCTGCCTGTAGCAGACCTCTTTAAATGCCACCCCACCATATTGAAATCTTATCATTACATATATGTGCCATTCATAAAAAGGCACCAAAGTAGTTAGGCTGTTTTTCATCCCAACCAATCAACTTCTTTCTTACATTGGTAAATGCTCTAAAGAAATAAGAGCTGTATTCTAATTCATACATTAGACCCTGTACAATTTTTTTAATACCAAACTCTATATTTATATATTATTTTGCAAACTAATTTCAGCCCCGATTTTCATTTCATATGAAGCTACTGCTGTACCTGCTATTCGTTAGGCTGTCATTGTTCTATTTTTCCATTCATAAAGCAACTTTTTTTTTTTCAAATGCTGTGAGAAAAAAAGAAATATTCAGTTGAGTTTAACATTTGCAAAATAAAATGTATTTTTTTGGACATGTACAGACAAAACAATGTCTTGGGCTATTGCTTTTCTTGAAAAGATGTACAGACGTGTGACTGAAACTGTAAATATAACGTGTCAGTCATTTATTGCATTGGTATGTTCAGAAGATTTATTTTTTTTTTTTTTTTTTTTTTTAAGATTGCTGTACATAATGTTTTCCATAAGTCAGAGAACTTTTTTGTATTGTTTTAAAGAAAATCTTCTTTGGGGGTTATATAAAGTCTGTGAATAATTGTAAATATATTTTTCTTTTTTTTTTTTTTCTTGCATGAGTACATATTATTGTACCTTCATATTGTAACTTTGGGGTGAAATGTACAGAAATTAAATTTTATTTAAAAATGTGATTACTTCTGCATGGTCGATGCATGGGAAAATGTCCTGTGCATAGTGACTTTAAACAGCCAGGTCAGACGCTAAATCAAATGACAGTATTGTGTTTTTTGTACTTAAGTTTTAGTCAAAAAAAAAACCGCCGCAGGATTTGATTTAAACAAGAATTAGTTTCAGTTAAACCCCCAAAACTGTAATGTTAATGCGTTTCTAGATTTAAAATTTTTTATAGCAAAAATAATCCACGGTCAATGAAGTAATCAAACTCGACCCTTCCTTTTGGAAATTTCGAAGTTTACAGAAAATGTTTCTTTGTGTTCAGATGGAGTTTTCGTTTTCCTGTGATGTCACAAGCCTTGTATATAATGCAGTGTGATTCTTTTATTATTTTTTTAACAATGTAACGTTCATTTCCTGGTGAAGGATTTGAATAAAGAAATAAATAGTAAATTGTGTGTGTGTTTTTTGTTTTGTTTTTTACAGTTTTTTCCAATGTCACATTAAGAGAGTCTTATGCAGGCTACAGGCATACAGATATGGGCCAGATCGATGGCCGCTTCGAGCGCCAGGCGCGCTCACAGCCATCTATCTGGCCCATATCTTATGCGGCCATTGCTGTTTTGGAGCGGGACCAATCAATCCTGCTCGAAAACAGCCATACCGGACATGACCGTTAATAAGGCCCATGTCTGTTGCTGCGGTCTCTAGGCAAAGCATTGGCTGACCTGGAGAGAGAGCAGAGCTGTCTCCCCCGCTCTGCCGATATCTGACAGCAGCGTGATGACATCATCACGCTCCTGCAGGGAACATTAGACGGCTCAAACATAGAGCCGTCTGTACCCTGCTCTACAGATTTTTTGTTCAATTAACTTAATTCAATAAATTTTTTTGATTAATTGAAAATCTATGGCAGCTCATATGGTTAGATCAACCTAAAACAAATAAAATTGAAATTTTCAATCGAAAAATGATTGGACGTGCTGGATTTATTGAAATTGAACCTTAATTCAATTACGCTTTTAGTCAATCCAAAACAAATCGATAACCAATTTGCTAATACAGTTGGCATACATTACAATCACTGATTTTCCTGAGTCAATTGAACAGAAAATCTAGACGTGTATGGGGGCTATGTTTTCTCATCCATTGGGACCCCCTCCGCTAAGTGTATTGCTTGGCGGGGATGCCGATGGAGCACATGGACTTTACCTGCTTGATGGATGCTGTGTTTAGACATCCCCCGATGCAAAAGCTCAACGTACTCACGCTCAGCCTTGCATTGGCGGAATGGCTCCGTGCTCTGAATACACAGCATCCACCGAGCAGGTAAGTAAATGTGCTCTGTCGAGCCCTCTTGCCAAGTAATACGCTTGGCGGAGGGGGTCCCGGCGCATGTGCCAAACCCACCTTACAATCATCTTTCTACTCATGGTTGGTTTCAGTCACAGACCTGAAGCTGAAAAAAACAAAAATAATAAATATTTGTCCAACTGTCAGCAGTGATGATGCCAAAGAAGTGTTATCAGTGACCAGAAAGCCCATTAGCTGGTATATAGAACCGGGTGAAACTGTGTAAAATGGGTCAGTATGTGGCGTGGGTGATAAAGTTGTGTGGAAGTGTTCAGCTCCCTATATGGAGGAGGAGTGTGCCCCCCCC
>CM070033.1:155136016-155159187 GCA_036250615.1 Ptychadena robeensis
TGGCTTGCTTTTAAAGGAACTAACTTGTGTCTGCTGGTATCCATGCTTGCTTTATTCTGAGGTCTATGGCAATATTGTCAGACTTACCGTTATGTCTCTCTGTGGTCTCATAGCTACCTCTTCACATATGTTAGATTTTTTTAATTGTATGCTATGCACACTTACCCACTACCTTCCCCTGTGGGTGCAACATGACAGTTTGTATACTTCGATTCCCATCCAGGCCAATCAGTATTTAAACACATAGGGCTTGGGTCCACTGGTGCTGCGGAGAGGACACATCACATTCTAATGAATGGGACAGTGTCCACTTTGTATGCCCCCTGGCGCTGAATTGAAACTGTGGGGGCCGCCTCTTCAAAGCAACACCGCTGGAGACGCCTCCATTGAGGATCACATGTGAGGACATCATTTTTCTGCGTCTTGGAGACATCTTCATTTATCTTCAATGGAGGTGTCTCCAGTGCTGCTTTAAAGACTTTGCCGCCCACAGCTTACAATCAGAAGCACAAGCGTACCACTCACAATACACAGAGTGGACACTATCCCATTCATCAAAATGGGAAGTATACTCTTGGCGTCTTTTTCACCACTGTGGCCGCGCGTCCACAGCAGTGGCCACAAACCCTTAGGCTGAGGCTCCACTAATGCAGACAGAAAAACGCATGCACTAAGAATGTTCTGCAGGTTTTCAGCACGTTTTTCCTTTTAGTCCACTGCTGTCAAATGAATAAAACAGTGTCTAGTCTGCATCCATTGATTTCCGCGGTGTAGCTCAGAAAACGCAGTAAACCGTGTTTTATTCCAGCGACTGTGGAGAGAGGCAGACTGGGGACAAATCGCCCTGTGGAACCTCAGTCTTACTCAGAGTTATTCCTCTGGCTTAGCAAATTGGCAGCATCCAAAGCTGGCACTAATAACTAATAATAAGGTTGTGTCCTTCATTATCAAGGCTTTATACTATAGTGACCCTGTGGGCCCATGCCTAGTGGAGCCATATTAGAGGACAGCAACAAGTCCCAAATTAGAAGCAGTGTTAACTTTTTCTTTTTCAGTTGCAACCACTTCTATATATTTGGGGCTAAATTCATCAATAAAACTAAAGTAATGCATATAGAATTCTAGTTTTTATATGAATAATCTCTTAACTCGACCTTGTGCCACTCAGGTGCGCAGAGAGAGAGAGAAGCACTGATTGGCAGTGACCGGCATAATCCCCTGTGCAGTCATAGACTGTGCATCAGAAATGTATACAAACTTAGGTGGCAGCATCATCTTGTGGACGTTCTGCAAATTTTTTCCCAGAGATGGTCGTATTTCATTTTAAATATTTTACTATCTGACTTTGTGAGTTAATTAACCTACCGTATATACTCAAATATAAGTCAAATTTCTCAAAAAATTTTATTCGGCTTATATTCGGGTCAAAAAATGAAAATATTTTTGTAGGTGGACTTTATGAGTGAATTGCAAAGTCCCCGAACATGCTATCATCACCAACTTTGCTGGAGATGTAGAGAAGGGTTGTGGAAATATTTGCAAAAAAATTTGTTCTAGCATATCTAGTTTTTTTTGCATAAATTAGGTTCAAAGTTAAGTCAAATTTGAACTAGAACAATACTTTTTCCTTACAATGTTCCCATATCCATTCTCTACATCTCCAGCGCTTCTAGTGATGATATTATGTTCAGGGGCTTTGTAATTAACTTCCAAGTCTACTGAATTAAATAATAACACCTCCCAACAAAAGCACATTTGCTGTGTGTTTCTAAGCCTAAGCTGCTGCATTGCCGCCCTAGGCTTATACTGGAGTCATTCAGTTTTTCCAGATTTTCTTTCTAAAATTGGGTACCTGTACCTATTTGGTACAGAAATCTGGATCTCAGACCACTTTTGGCACAGAAAACCGGACTGAGTCAGTGGGGGTTAATCCTTCACTTTTTGTAAAACATGCATCCCAGTTAATGTGTTATATTTATGTTATAATTGTTAGAGTTTTATATACACATTGTGTCAAAGATATATTACATTTTGTATATTTCCTTATGTGGGTGATCAAATGGGCACATATTAGATTGCATTTGTCTAATATTTTGAAATGTAGGTGAATCAGTTGGAATCCATCACATATGAATATTCATAAGCCGTGACCTGTGAAGAAGTCCCATTGTTCTATGCGACAGAGCGGTTGTTAATGGCGGTACATATCCGTTATATTGTACAGATGTGTGTAGGCTGACAGTCTATTCTCTCACGTTACCTCTTTATTACACTTTATTACGTTGATCATGGATTGTATAAGCGAAACTGTGCAGGGTTGTTTTATTTTTGTACTTGTTATGCGGTTGTTTTAAATTGCACTTTAATTGCTTTTTGTTATCGCTAAATTGGGGTCAATGTCATTGGCTGTTGCAATTAATCAACAATTAATTACAGTCGATTAGAGTTAACGCATGTGCAGTATTCGTAAATGAGAACTTAATGGCAACTTGTATATTTTAATTTTTCAATTCCCTGCAAAAAATGTTGTGATGCAAATAAGTTAATTGACAGTGACCATGTCCTTCCTTCTCGTGGCTGAATACTTTAACTTGAGTTATAAGTACAGTTCTCTCAATTTTCTTTCTCCAGAAAAAACATTCTATGCCGAGCAGAGCAATGTGTTCTAACTGAAGTTTATCTAAAGTGAAACTTTTTGGAACTCTTCCCTCACTTGATTTGTATCTGGGACAGGGCAGAGACATTTTCCTAAAGGACACACAGAAAAAAGCAGGAAACCCATAGCTAGATATTGGAGCCGTTCGAGGTTCCATGCAGCAGCGTGGCGGACTCATCCAGCTGCTGCCCGACATTGGAGAAGCTGGAGGCGCAGCACTGCTGTGTCTCCAGCTCAGTCGATGCTTTGCATGGAGACCCTGCGGTCTTCATGCAAATCAATAGACATTGACTGCAGCACCTATAGCCATTACAAGCTCTTGGTGCGGTCACTTTTGCGATCAAATTTAAGAAGCCAATGTGGCCCACAAGTCAAAAAGTTTGCCCAACCCTGGTCTATACATTAGCAGTACCCATTCTCTGAATCCTCTGACCAGCTCATGGAGAGACACATTTTACAATCTAACACAAACAACTTACCCATTAGCACCTATTTTCATATGGGAGGAGCAGAATGTAAATCAACAAATGGTGCAATCAAAATTGCATCAATTCACCCAGCTATTACACAATTTGTAGGAGTTACATTATATATTCACAAGCACAGACTGAGCACACAACAGTTATAGCTGAGTGAGTTGATGTGATTATTATAGCACGAGTTGTGCATTTAAATAACATTCTCCATTGCATTTCCAGTGTAATAAAGTTATGTGACACAGGCCAATCCCTCCTTCCATATGTAAAGAGGTGCTCATGGGTAAGTTGTTAGTGCCAGATTGTAAAATGTGTCTTGTCATAAATTGCTCAGTGGATTCAGAAAATGGTTACTACTAGTGTATATACACATACTAAAGTTTTCTGTACCGTAAGCAGGAACTAAGACCTCTCTCTTGGCAGTGGCCTTTTGGCATGGCTGGAGGTATTGGAACAAATTTCAGCCTCCTGGGATACATACCTATTGATAAACAAAAATATATAAAAATTATATACAAACATATATATGTTTTTTACATATTTGGATCATAAGTGACTGTAGGCTCTGTAATGTCCTACATATTTCGCAGCTATGGGACATGATAAAAAAACGGCTACTAGTGATGGCCGCACATCGGCCTGGACTGTCCGCGAACGGGCGGGTTGGACTTTTAAAGAAGTCCGCCGTCAGCCTGTTCGCGGACACATTCAAATTCCCCGCCTCTAGGGGGGGAATTTTAATCGGAAAAACCGGATGTAACGTCAGTGACGTCACATCCGGCCACTGGAACGCATCTTGGAACGCATAGTTCCTGGTTACGGGAGCCGGATGTGACGTCACTGACATCACTTCCTGCTCCGAGCCGGTATTTTCACTAGAAGACCGGCTTCATGCCCGGTCTTCTAGTAAAAAGATTCTTCCTCCGGCACGATCTCGCAGGTTCTGATCCTGCCGGAGGAAGAATATAGATCTTCTTCTCGCCGGCGAACGGGGCGGGTCAAACACCCGTACTGTCCGCCGGCAAGAGGGAGGGCGAACATGCTTGTTCGCGGCCGAACTGTCCGCCTTGCGGGCAGTTCGGCCATCACTAACGGCTACTTATGTGGTGACTGAGTCTTCAGTAAACTATTTAATCACTTTGCAAGAATTAACAGCCAACTCTACAGAAAAGTTTTCTCTATAGCCATGGTTCTGCATCCTCTAGAACCCAGGGGTGAAGTTTACAAAATGCACAGACACTGTGGATTTAGGAATTGGTGATCTCAGACCATTTGCAACCTTTTTAAGTTAATGAGCCATAAACTCTTAGCTTTGCTTTGCAAACACAGTACATTATCTTAATGAGACGACAAGAAGGTGACAGTTCTCGCACAAGGATTTACAAGAAGGTGATAAAATCAATACAGCTGATGCCCACAGTCAATCAGACACTGTCATCAGCACCTCACTGATACACAGCAAGCTCGTACAGGACATGAAACAGATCTATGGCAGCACTTCTCAGCAAACGATGTCTCGGAGGATAATGGTTTATGTACTTTATTAACTCTAATTATACAGGTGTCATTAAAATTATGTATGTGAGTCAAAAAGTTTTGGCTAGAATGGGGTGGTATTAAAACTCTTGGCAAATTTTAGAAAGACCCGTAACAGGAACACACAACCAAAACATGCAAATAGTTTATCTGGAATGTTTTTGTTTGTTTTGCTGATGCGCTGTTACCCTCACTAAGGGCTTATCCCCACTTTGGCGACCACCAGCGATTGCCCCCATGCAATGGGGCTCTTACCCCCATGCAATGGGCTCTTCCCCACAAAATCTAGCGTGTTTTCAGGCGCAATAAAAAACGGGGTCACCGTTTTAAATGGATTTGAATGAATGGACGTGTTTAAAAATCCCTCCTCAATCAATTGAGATACGATTTTTGAATGTGTTTCCATTCATTCTCTATGGGCACCATCAGGGGGCTGATCGATCATAATCACATCCGAAAATGCGCTGATCGCTCCTGATCGTTTGCCCAAAAAATCGCTATCGATCACCACTCGCTAAAGTGGGGACATAGCCTAACATGTGGTCAGTTTGATAGGAATAGTGATTAGAGATCTGTGAAGGAGTAAAAACCCAGAAGGAGCTCTGGTTCATTTCTACTACAAATAGAACAATGCTTTTGTCTTTAGGTTAACTTGAACATTTGGTGACAAAATACAACAGAAACAAAACTCAATGCCTCTCACAGAAGTTATAGCCAGGAAAATACCTCATGATGCTCTGCATACAAGACTATGGAAAAATACTTCCCCATTGGAAACAATTAACTGGAACCATCTAGTAGCCAGTTAAAACACTACCAAAAGAATGGTATCCAAATATGGCTTCAAGGAACAGCAGGCAAGTATTGTTATTATTAAGTATCTTCTTAAAACAAGTTAAATAGAGACTTCTTGGGATTCAGCATTTATCAGTAATGGAACCAAGGAACTTGGCCCTTAATTTACCCAGTCACTCAGGGAACCATGTCTTCTACTCTGTGACCCTTGTCACAAATAATTCAGGATAACTTAAACCCTGGTTGTATATGTTTTTGTATCTTATATCTGCCTGGTAATGTAAGAATATGGTATTTATTATGGGTTTTTACATTTATATTCCTGCCTATAGCAATGCAGGTTGATTCTTCAAATAAATCTGATATCCTTACATAAGCAAACTTTACATTTTGGACAGAAATTGTTTTTGAAAAAAGTGCTGAAACTTTCATATCTTGAGCTAACTGTCTGTTCTTCTACATGACAAAGTAAATAGAAAACGAACTGTGCTATTATGGTGTCTACCAGCTCCCCCAATCACCCCCTCACTCATCCCAACATCTTTCCTGCAAATGACACAAGCCTATTGCAAGCTTTCACCGCCACTGCATTGCTCCCTTATATATTGGCCATGTAAAAGTTAGATAAACAGAAAGCTTATATCAGCAGATCACAATATGTGACACGGCGAATAGCGTGCCAACAGCTCACTTTAATATTTTTGGTCTTAGCAGATTTACCTCTTTAAAGGCCAACGGTGTAATTATTCTATAAAATAAGAGCGGTGTGAGAAGCTGCCGAACAGATATATCATTTCCGATGTATAGATATGAATCTGAAGCAGCTAGGGGCATCCATTTAGGTAATGTAACCTTGAAGAAAGCAGATGCCGCAAAGAGACAAGAATATATATAGATTCTTCCAAATAATTTGAAGGTTACAAGCGTAGGGCAAATCTAAAAAAGTTTTGGGGGGGTTTTGTTTTGTAAAGAAGTGAATGGCGACAAGTGAAAAGCTCAGCAGAGGAGCGTTCCAGGGAAAGCTGGAGCATTGCAGGACAATCCTAATATTGTAAGTAGTTTTGATGCAAAGAATTCTAACAAATTTGTATTGCAGTCATCGCGAAGATCTCAAATATAGTGCTACATATTCACAATCGCGAATATTCAAGATTTTTTCACATCAGTGCCCAGAACTACCATGCATTGCGTTCACAATATGTGCATGTACAAGTAACAATTTGCCCAGTGAAAGTAATAATGACTGGAGATCTCAAATTCTCCAATGTATGTGTTCAAGGCAAATAATAGGAGAAGAATTCACAATATTTTGGGAATATTAATATTGCCTATGCTGTTCATCACTAATTGTAAAGCCCCCATACACCTTTAGATCACTCCATACAATTTCCTTTAGATCTACCAACAACTATGGGGTCCTCCCTGATGGCATACATAGTGATTGGAAGGTTTAGAAAGATCCTCATATTACATGGTTTTGGTAGAACAAAAGTTAATTGTACAGAATTTGTATGGCAAGAGATCTCTCCTTTACTTCCCACATACAAAACATTGCCAGATCCTGCCACTTCCATCTCCGCAATATCTCCAAAATCCGCCCGTTCCTCTCTCCAGAGACCACCAGTCCTGGTACAAACTCTCATCATTTCTCGTCTGGACTACAGCAACATCATCCTCTCTGGTCCTTCTCTTACTAGACTATCGCCTCTTCAGTACATCATGAATGGTGCTGCTAGACTTATCTACTCCTCTAACCGCTCCTCATCTGCTGCTACTCTCTGCAAATCTCTACACTGGTTTCCAATTGTCCAGAGAATCAAATTCAAAGTTCTGTGCCTTGCTTTTAAATCACTCCACACCTCCTGTCCTCCTTACATCTCCAACCTGGTACACAAATACACCCCTAACCGCCCCCTCCGCTCCTCCAGTGACCTACTAATAACATCCCTGCTAATAACCTCATCGCATGCACGGCTTCAGGACCTCTCTAGGGCTGCTCCTACTCTCTGGAACTCTCTCCCTCACCCCATTAGACGTTCTCCTACTTTTGGCACTTTTAAAAAAGCCCTAAAAACCCACCTCTTCAGTCTGGCCTATCCATATACTCACCCCTAACATCACCACCATGCCAGTCATATCCCCCCCCCACCTATTATATACCTTGTGCCCCCACCTATTAGATTGTAAGCCCGTCCAGGCAGGGTCCTCTACTCCTCCTATGTCCTACCTGTACCTGTGTGTTATTGTGTGTTTGTATCTCCACTCTTATGTATTGAACAGCGCTGCGTAATATGTTGGCGTTATATAAATAAATGATAATAATAATTGTAAAGTGTATGGGGGTCTTAAGTCATGTATTGTTGACGAGGTAAAAGACCCAAAAAAATATATAATAAGCCAAACATCAATAAAATTAAATAAAAGTTAATGGGCATGGTAAGAACATTTTGTAAAATGTTAAAAAAAACGCTTAGTACCCCCAGCATGTGTTTTTTCTGTCTTTCTATGGAAAAGAAAAATTAAAAGAAAATCTCAAAATCAGGGGCTTTCCCTGGTTACACAGTTGTCAGCAGGATAGGTAGTCCCATCAGAGCCTGACCTCCCTGTACTGTGAAATTCTGTTGAGTTTCTTTCCACCTTCTGGTAAGTTGGTTATCAGGGGAAGGTGAATGTCCGTGGATCCTAATATAAAACATCCACCAGAGCACAATATAAACAAACAATTCACAAATGCCAATATAAAACAACCATATGCAAAGGTACAGCCTGGCTATGCTTGTTCGGTATCTCTAAAAATTGTATTTGCATTAGATCTCTGATTGCTCTGTCCTATTTGCTACCATCGCCCTATATCTTGTTTCTCTAATAACCTATCTTATTCCAGTTCTTGGATCCTCTGGGCTGGCTGACTGGTATCCTATTATTCCACATTCTCCAATGTCAAGCATCATGCTTTAAATGTACTATGCTAAAAGCCTGGGAAAACTTAGATTTAATTGTTCCAAGTTCAGGAATACAGTAGATCATTGTAGAAAGTAATTAATACTAAAGTCATTAAAGTGGATGTATACTCAATATGTAGAAAATACCTCTGTAAGATTAAAGCTTGACTAATGCTGGCCATACACATACCGATAAACGGCCGGATTTTAATCTGACCGACGGGCGTGCGCGCTCTCGTCGTCGGTCAGGTTAAAATCCGTCCGTTTATCGGCATGTCCCCACACTTCTCGGCCGGCCAGAGATCCGACATGTCGGAAAATCTGAGCCGATGGGAGCCGATTGCCATAAGCAGCAATGAAGACGGCGTCTCCATCGCTGCTTATGGCCGGCACACAAAGGGTGCCTGGCCGATTGTGGGGCCCCAGAATGCAATGGGAGGCTAACGTGATGACGTCATCACGTTAGCCTCCCGGAGCGACATCGGGGGTAGTCTGCCTGCACACATCGGCGTGTGTATGGCAGGCATTACCTCTGAGCTGGTATCATGGTGGCTTAGGCCTCCCCAATCCTAAGATAACTGTCCAACATCCTTTTATGTTGGACGGTTTTCACTTGTAAACAGCTATGTTCAAGTGTGACCACAGGTTCTCAATTGGATTGAGGTCTAGACTTTGACTAGGCCCTTTCAAAGCTTTGAATTGTTCCCCTTAAAGTACTCAAGTGTTAAGTTTAAATGTTAAGGCCCCCAAAAAAAAGTCTAGATTTTCCTTTCAATCAACTTAAAAAGATAAATTTTTGGGGGATCAGGGAAATCGGTGATTGATTGTAATCTATGCCAACTGTAGTAACAGATTTTTGATCAAATTTTTCGATCTTACCATGTAGGCTGCCATAGATTTCCAAACAATCAACAAAAAAATAGATTGAATTAAGTTGATTGAACGAAAAATCTAGACGTGTATGGGGGCCTTCAGTGTCTTCTGACCAGAGCACCTTCCTCGAAACATTTGGAGGAAGGTGCTCTGGTCAGAGGACACTAAAATATAACTTTTTGATCACCAAGGAAAATGCTATATCTGGTGCAAACCCAACAGATCCCATCACCCCAAGACCACCATCGCCACAGTGAAACATGCTGTTGTTTTTCAGTAGCGGTGAATAGGAAACTTGTGCAAATTGAGGGAAAGATGGATGGCGCTTAATACTGTGCTGGCAAGTCTGTGATTTGAGATGGAGGTTCACCTTCAAGCAGGATACTGACCAAAAGCATACTGCTAAAGCAGCACATGAGTACTTTTAAGATGGGTTTACACGTGTAGATTTGTTCTTCAATAAACCCAACTTAAGAGGAAACATTTAAGGTTTGGAATGGCCTAGTCCAGGGGTGGGCAAACTAAGACCCGGGTGCCGGATTTGGCAAATTTAGCTTTCTTTCCGGCCCTTTGTCACCTTTAAAGATGGTCCCCTTCGCTTGCTCTCTGCAATGAGGGTGATGCCTTAGGGATGATGCAGTGGTGTGATCATGACACTGTGGGCAAATCCTCATGGTGACAACAGGCTGTCTCTAGGAATTATCTCTGCTCATTGCAAATGGCACCCCTATGATGAGTCGGCCATTATAGGCTTTTGGTCTGGCCCCTTTATCAAATTTAAGAAGCCATTGTGGTCTGCGAGCCCAAAAATGTGCTCACCCCTGGTCTAGTCAAAGTCTAGACCTCAATCCAATTGAGAATCTGTGGTCAGACTTGAAGATTGCTGTTTACAAGTCAAAACCGTCCAACATAATGGACCTGGGGCAGATTTTCCTTGAGAAATCGGCAGAAATCCCAGTGGTAAGATGTGGCAAGCTAATAGGGACTTATCCAAATGAACTTGCAGCTGTAACTGCTGCAAAAGATGGTACTAATGAGTACTCACTTTGAACAGTTCTGCATGTTGATGTTTTATGTTATTTTGTCATATTTGTTGCTTGCATCACAAAAAAAAAATACATCTTGAAAGCTGTAGACTTATTCTGAAATGCAGACTCAAACATAACATTCTAATTATAAGTTTTGAGGCAACAAAACATAAAAAGATCGTAGGGAGTGAATACATTTGCAAGGCACTGTATTTGCAGGAGGCATTATTAGGAGATGCAGTTGTGACTGTCAGAGCATCTTGGCATCAAATGTAACCACCAGGAGGTGTTTTTGAAGAGACTTTTTTGAGAAGACATCTCATGGAAAGGGTCAGGACATAATGCACCGCTGACTTCCTACTGAAAGTTCTATTCCCCTGTTGGTGTCTGCGATACTTTAGGCCATGGATAAGATCAGTCTTCACATGACTGTGGAGTAGATTTCGCCTATTGTACCAGGTGTTGTTTTGGGTCCCAGTTTGGGTCCCAGCACAATGAAAATGTTTTAGTGTCGGAGAACAGTGGTCAAGCATGCTATAAGTGTCAAAATTCCTTCTCTCTGCATAAAAGGATACCCAGCCAAGCGAACATTCTCAAGAAGAAAAATGAGTAGCCTATATGCTGTATAAGCCGATTTCTTCAGCCCAAAGAAAGTGCTGAAAAAGCTCCCCTCAGCTTATACTTGAGTCAGGGTCCCACTTACCGGTCTGTGTGTTCTCTGGTCTCCTTGCAGGTGCTGGCATCTTCTGTGAGTGATCCAATCTTTCTTTGGTATTCCCAAGCTGGACTCGGCTGGTAAAATATAAACAAACATAGGTGGCAGCACCACCTTGTGGGCATTTTGTTTATTTTTACTGGAGATGGTGAAATTTCATTTTGAAAACTCCACTATCTGACTTTGCAAGTCCCACCCTACACTCAAGTTAATAAGTTTACCCAGTTTTTGTAGATAAAATTAGGTACCTCTACTTATGTGTGTCAGCTCATACTTGAGTATATACACTAATTCTGAGAATCACTCACTTAGAGAACTGAGAACTTACTTACTATTGAGTTGTGCTCTCAGAGCTATGGCTAAATACTTATGGGTATTGGCTGACCATCTCTTCCTTCAGTACTAATTGCCAAGCCTGAACATTATTTTTGGTGAGGAGCCTCAACCTTATGTAATTTCCAAGAGCATCACACATTCTGCTTACACGGGATTCATCCCCAAATCTACCAATCCACACAAAAGATGAATAGAGGTAGGTCAAGGGGTGGGTTTTACAGAGACACTGTTTCTTTAATGTAAAAACTGCCAACTGCTGTCCTTGGAAATGCTTGATGTGGTGATTTCTTGGAATATGGAGTCTGCAAATGAACTCATGTGATCCTGTTCCTTGTAAGGCCTAGGAAAATGTTCACCTGTGTGTGCTTCATTTATTACCAATGACCTTGACTGCTGTTCCTTACGTACTTGCCACAGACTAGATGCATGCACAGCACTAACCAATTCATTACTGAACCACTTGGACATCCCGATATAGCAGGTGATGACGCAAGAAATAACTTGTTCGTGTGTATCGGGTTTTTCACTGAATGGCTTTAAATAGTTCACAGTATGTAACTCAATGTCAAATTATCAATGCCCCTTCCCTTCTATAGACAGGGAATCTTTTCAACGTACCCACCCTTTATACTAGCAGCATGGAAAGTGCAATGTCATAAACTGAAATAAAAGCTGACTCATAAATGTCGAGGATTTTTTTGTATTGTCATTAGAAACTTTCCATGTCGTAGCTCTGGCTAAGTTGTCTCGTGACCTAGGTGAGAGATGTCACTTGCCCACCTCATTCATTGTCCACTTGTCTGAACTTCTATTCTAGTTTAGCTGGATATAAACTATGTGATAGTCAGCCAAAGCAACCCAACACTAGACTAGGCAGTGGAAATTGCAACCAAGCATATGTAATTAAATATAACTGTACCTATATTTGTAAATATAATTTATAGTCATTGGTTTCTGCAGGTTATGCTATGCGCATACAACCTTTTCCAGAAAGCAGAATGTGTAAATTGCAACCAATCATCTTTCTCTTTTTCATAATCTAACTGGCTACTGACATGACAATTCCCCGTTGCTCTTTATCTTGCTTTATGAAAAAGCCTGCAAGTATTTAAGCACATACTACCCTGTTTCCCCGATGATAAGGCACTGTCTTATATTTTTCGAAACACCAAAATATGCTCTAGGTCTTATTTGCAGAGAAATGTCTTATTCTGATCACTCTGTGCCATTCATTGTCCCCTTTGATCACTCTATGCCAATCATTGTCCCCTTCCCCTTCACTGACTCACTTTTTTGGGGTTTTACTGGTACGGCCGTGTAACAGACTCCGTTGCGGCAGGGATCAGCAGCTTGTCCTTCCTGCACTGCAGCCAGCCCTGACGAAGTCACACGGAGGCACACCTATTGTACCACCCAATTGGGAAATTCGGGCAGGAGCAGGTATCAGTGGGTGGCTTATTTGTGGGGGGGGGGGGGGGGGGGGCTTATTTGATGGCCCAATGCATTTTGGTACATGATCTCTGCATTGGCAGGAAGACCTGGCTAGATGCCCCCATACCATACTGTGGCTACTGGAACACAAGTTCACAAAGAATTAATAAGTGACCGCAGCACAAGGAAGGGACCTGATTCACCATATACCTATCTTCTAATCTGCCCAATACTTAATATTCCTACCTATGGAGGGACCTGGTTGGTGATGGCCCTCCATTCCTTTGTGCGGCCCTGGCATGACGATGAGATATGTTGGCATTTGCTTTGACCCATACCCGAAGAAACAGATTAAGACCTTTTGGCATTCATTTGGACCCCCTGAGGAAGATTTAAATGAAAGGTACGTTGGGGTCTCTACACCTGCTATGAATGACATAGGTTCGCTTCCTTCTCATGTGGACAATGGCACTGTCAGTGGCATCTCTTGGATCATAATATCCTGAGGAATTTCCTTCCATCTGTTGCACAGATCATACCTTTGGACTTTTTTGTTTATTACTTTGGACTCTATTTATATGAAAATAAATGTGCTACTATCTATTTTTACCACACCGGCCTTTAAAGTCCCCATGCTCCTTTCTTCAGGGGAATTTTTGCCAGATACTTTCCATGTAGGACAGAGTTCTCTAACCCTCCCCTGGATGTGAGTATCAGCGTTTGTGCAATAAGTGATGAGCAGCATAGGCAATATTCGTATTCACACAATATTGCACATTTTTTGCTTCGCAATAAATTCAAGAATGTGTGATCTACACTACACGCACAAATCAGCATTTGTACAATGCAATGCATGTTTGTGCGGCTGTAAAAAAGTAAAAAAAATTTGTGATTATGAAGATATAGAGCTATATTTAAGGTCTTCGCAAATTGTGCAGATATTCACACTAAAAAATTGAAAATAGAATATTCGCGATCCACACTAAAATTAATAACATAGAATACATTTAATATTTAGTGTTTTTTCATAAAATACTGTTAAAAACAGATTATTTGGTTAGTTCATGTAGTAATTTCCATAATAGGAACAATAAGGACTATTCATTTCTATAATATGTGGGCACTGGTTAATTTGTTTGGCTTTATTATTTGGCAATCCATGCATTTCTGCTACATAGTTACTTTGTAACTTCTGTGATTTCCCAAACTGTTGAATAATAATCGTAACATGTGTAAGTTTATGTATTTTGTTGGTATAGTTATGTTTTAAATACAATATAAAACCCTGCGTGTTTGGGTTGTGATGTGTTTGATTGTGTTTTGGGTGTTTGTTGTATATTTTTTCTTAAATAACAGCAGGAATGATGCCACCTAGAGGTGGAAGTAGTGCATGTCAGGATTGGTGCTAAACCTTTAAGCTGGCCATACACTTTCAGATTTCTCTGTCAGATTTCCTTCAGATCAGATCTACTAACAACCATGTAGTATAGTGGCCTCCCTTATAGAATACATCGTGATTGGAAGGTGTAGGAAACATGGTTTTGGTAAAACAAAATCTGATCTGAAGGAAATCTGACAGAGAAATCTGAAGGTGTATGGCCAGCTTAACAATAAGACTATGCCAGGGGACAGTATAATATATATGGCAATTGCCATGATCCCACATTCCTGCCTTAAATTGTAAAATCATACAATGTGACCTGTTAAATAATGAACCTTATTATTTTTTATTATTGTGTGACAAATGCGATCAGAAAATGTGGGTTGTTCTGGGTAGCAAAAAAAGTGATTATTTCCAGTGGTTAAGAGACTCCTTATTGGGTATTGAGTATACTGGTGGGTCACTAAGGAAATTTGGGGGATGGGATGAGGTAGACTAGTAGCTGAATGCCTCAGTTTTTTATTCTGAATATTTGCAAATTACTTTCCTGGAAAATTGATGAACATTTATCTACCTTTCTAAAGCCCCCCATACACCTTTAGATCACTTCATACAATTTCCTTTAGATCTACCAACAACTATGTAGTATAGTGACCTCTCTGATAGAATTCATAGTGATTGGAAGGTTAAGAAAGCTCCTCATATAACATGTTTTGGTAGAACAAAAGTTGATTGTACAGAAATTGTTGGGTTTTAAGGTGTATAGTGACCTTTAGTACAAAATAATTAGGGCAACACCACTACCAAGCCTGTACTTGGACAATAAAGAATTATAAATATTAATAAAATGACAAACAATTATAATGATAATATACAAAATATAAAAATATATATAGAAATACACATATGTATCTTCTCATCATCTTTATCCTTATCCTTTAATCCTTACGTTTTTCTGAATAAAAAATAACAATTTAAATTCAGAGCAGGGGTGTCCAAACTTTTTGCATAGAGGGCTAGGTCTGGTGAGGTAATAACGTGTAAAGGTCGACCATTCACCCAGACATCCTTTGATCTATTAACGTTAAATGGAAATCAGCGATACCATGGGCAGATTTCTTCCTCCACACATACTTGGCATTATTATTGTAATGCCAATAACTGCCAAAACACTGATAAAGGCTGCCTGTATGTATGTTGAGATTTGTAGTCATGCCAGTCCTGCTACATTTCACCTGATTCCTTATCATTCCCCTAGCTTTAGCATATGGAGAATCAGTGACAAGATTTGCAGAACTGCTCAACTTCATCCTTATAGTAGGGATCATCTGTATGATGAAGTAGCCAACACTGGCTGCAGGTAGAGGTATCTGCAAACTCAGGGCTGTACCATTGCCGGGGGGAGGTGAGGCAAAAGTCACTGATATTGGAGCTTCGGTTTTTGAGGGAGATTAGAGTTGACTTGCTGCCCTTGAATCAAGTCCAGGTCCGTTTTACCTGAGTTTTCGGCCCCGTGTGAGAGGGTGACATCATCACTCGTCAAATCTAAACATGTATAGGGGGCATTTTAAATTAAAATCTATAATAGAAAATAGCTCAATCTATCTATATCAAAATCTATCTTTAGTATAAAAAATGGTTAGTTCACTTTAAATAATGAATGTCAAAGGGTTATGTTCTTGCTTCAGATTTGCCAGAGTCACAGATTTACTTTACTGTACAAACAGTCTTGAAGACGAATGGTCATTGTCATCATCATGTGTTCTCTTTTCCATTACTCTGCACTTATGATGAGAGAGCACCTTTAAATAACCAGTAATTCAGTGATTTGCCTCTAATCGGTGAGATAACTGTTCATTTTTCTCTTTCCTTAACAAACCTGTTGACCTTTTATACAGAGGAAGACTTGAAGGTAAGATACATGCCTAGCCTGGCGGACCTGTCTTGTCAGTCATTATTCTCTCTGACCTTACTTGTGCTCACGGTTTGAAATGTTCTGGATTAATGAGGCATTTGTTCTCCGTAAAGAATCTATTTAAAAATACGGTTTTAATGAGTTGCTTAAGATTGATGATTATGATCTGTTTGCTTATACAGTACCAGTTTGTTGCCAGCTTTTGGCTTAGCAACTTTTGGCATGTCACAATGCAACTCGCAACTCTTTTGGGACATTAGCGATGTATTAAAATAGGCATGTTCTAGCAAATAATAAAGATACAAAAAATACATGGTCGTCCTTTCTTTCAGCCTGTAAACATTGAAGGTATTTTTCCCCATTTATCTGTAGATTTGAGTCCTGTCTCTGGATAAAAAAAAGAAAACTGTAGTTTCTGCTCTCAGTTCTCTTGAATCCATGCTGAAGCGCTTCTGGTTTTCTTACTTCGTGAAGAGGGATATATAGAGCTAAATCATTCACTCTGCTCCCTTCCCAGATCAATGGAATGCTGTCCCAAAGGCTTTGATGACTGGTCCTCTAGAGCCCTGGTGCCTAACCTGCAGCCCAGAGGTTCTTTGGCGGCCCCCCTCAGTCCTCTACTTGTGGCCCCCAAAAGCTAATTATTAACCTCCCTAGCGCACTGCTGAGGTCCAGATTTCTGTACCAGAAGCGCCACCATAGACTCTAATGGAATTCATTTTTTTGTGTTGTAGGCTTGTAACTTCCAAAAATCTGTCCGTACAAGGGTCTAATAGACATCCTGACTATAATAATGTTTGAAACACTCAATTATTATAAAAAAGTACATAAAAAAAATATGAAATGTATCATTTGAATGCTTAAATCTCTTGAATACTTGTTTGGTATGAAAGATTTCAAAACAGTATTTATGTTTGTTTATAATAACATTTTTATTTTGTTTTTGTTTTGTTTTGAATTGTATTGGATACAGTTATCACTGTATCCAATACAATGGCATTCTCTGAAAGGGTTAAGTTCAAAGACCACATCTGCAATGACAATGGGGGTGATATTCCAGGTATGCTCTTTGAAGATATCCCGATTTGCATATGAATGTCCCAATTTGCAAATTGGGACATTCATATGCAAATCTGGACATTCATGTGCAGATTAGGCTTGAAGAGAGGTGTCACAGCCTGCTTGCATAAGATCGCACACACAGACCATAGCAGAGCAGGACACAGAGCAGAGTGAGCAGCCGGAGGATCTGAGCTGGACGGCTCCCTCTTGTCAGCTGCAATACTGCATTAGCAAGTGCAGGACGAGGTACTGCCGTCAGAAGCGCTAGGAACATTAATGCATAGTGCATAGGAACTCACACCTTGTCTGAGATCTTCTTCGAGTGGGAAGAGGAGGAGAGGTGATGAACTTACATGATAGGAGTATGTGACCCAAATGGTACCTGCGCAAGTTCCTATGCTCCCACTATTCCACCAATGAATGGGGGGTGATATACATTGCAGAACATAACCTGAGAAAAGGCTTTAATGATATCTGGCACATGAGGCACATAACCTTGTATATATGACGATGTATATGACACAAAATGTTTTGTTACCATACAGTGTTCCCTAATGCAAGTTTAATTTAAAACATAAACAATGTCTTCTAGCTTTGCCTGCTGTAATTTTTATATTACAAAATGCTTGTACAAGTCAGTATAGATTGAAAATGTTATGTGCGGCCCTTTAGTGATGCTGAGGGCCGCACTTGTGGCCCTCCATATCAACTTAGTTGGGCACCACTGCTCTAGAGTCACCATGCATGCTACAATCTAACCAGTAGCGTAGGAACCACCATAGCAGCCATAGGGGCCCACTGCTCCAGGCTGCCTCTTCTTTCTTTTCTCTCTGTTCCTGACAATCCCAGAGGAAGGGGAGATTGGAGCACAAGTTTTTCCTATTCTAATAGAAAAATGAAAAAACAGAAACAGAAAATGACGTTGGCCAGAGTCACTTACAGGAAGTGATGTTGCGGAGAGTCACTTCCGGTAATTTCTGGATCGAAAATGATGTCATTGTCATACTAAAAATTAGTTGATCGATGACAAACACCAACATACTTAGAAGACGAACCATCGATCCCCAAAAAAACCTGACATGTTGGATTCCTGTATGATCGATTCTCCTGTCGATTTCGACAACATTTTGATTGATCGTTCAAGGTGGACGGTGAACTTTTTTTTTCCGATCCACATGCACACGCTGGACGATCGATCAAGAATCGAATGAGAAATTGACCAGTGCATGGAGACCTTTACATCGATTTCAATACTTTAGTAACTGCCGGCACACAAAGGGTGCCCAGACAATTCTTTGCAGGACCGGTCGCGTCATGAACCAGGGAGTACTGAGCCATTTTGTCTCTTGGACTTAAACACATCCCATTCATACAAATAACGACAGATACCATGATATACTCTTTGGAAAAGTTTTATATATAATTTGAAGTGCAAATGTATATATAAACATGGCCACAGCCTATATACAATCTCAAGTTAAAGTGGGGTCGTCCGACAGTTCCTCCAACTTCTTCCGAGTTCAGTCCACCAACCGTACCAGCCACCAGCCCTTAAATACCAGCTTTGTGGGTACCTTATAGAATGACTTTAAATACGTAACATAACTGGGGCTTAAGCCCCGCCTTCGAAAACATTTTCACCGGTGTTTGTGACTGCCCTTCTTATTCCGACACGTCACCAGAAGCCTTCAAAGTCCGATTTCCTCCTGCGGCACTGTCGAGTTTCCGCCATGCTGTGACAAAATAAACAAAACAGGTTACAGAACACATAATACCCCAAACACCCAGTCCAACAAATCAGGGAGGGAGGGTGGGTGAAAATCCTGATCCGAAAAGGATCTGCCCCCTGCTGTCCCTTCCTTATCAAACTTTCTGAGCCTGCCCACCTAGAACACTCCCCCATACCCTACATCCCAATGTCCGTTCCAAAACCAGTCCCCCTGGTCAAGTTGCCCTCCCACCTATCCTTCCAGCTCGGTTCTGGTCATACATTCTGTCAGCATATCGAAGGAAATTCTAAACATGAGTGGGGGGCTTAAGAAATAAATGAAGACATGGACAGAACCACTTGTACCCTGCTCCTGGATCTTATTAGTGAATGTGTATAGGATTCTTTTGCAGGGTTGATTTAACAATGTGACCATCTTGCTTTAATGTTGCCTATCTTGTATTTCGGTTCTGATGTTTCTTCAACTTCTATCTCTATATCTTTTGCTTAGCAGCTTGTGTCACGTCCTTTTTTGTGTCATGTAAAACACATAAAGCTGCAGGCGGTATCCTTTTAATCTCTGAATGTCACCCAGTCCAAGTAATCACATATGAACTTGCAGTGACTACAGAACAAACCATGGAAATGATGAACCCCTGAAGGTAAGGAGCGTGTGGGAACATTGTACCGGTCACCGGAGACAACTTCATGATCTAATCAGAAAGCTTCTCTGACACACAATGTCAAGTGAATTCAATAGAAAGAAGATGGATAGTAATGGAAGCTGGACTTTTTGGTGTGAAGTACAAGGGAAACATTAAATGGCAAAGTGGTTGGAGATAAAAGTAGATCTTAGCCATAATTAATGACATTTATAATGAAGAACAAGTATCACTATCCACTGTCCATTACACTGTGAGGTGCTATGAACTTTGGGGCCCATCCCATTCATAGAAATCATGTACTTGTGCATGGCCTGTGTCATGTATGCAAGTTACCTGTGTCTCCAGGGATAATATGATTATTATTGAAAATGCCTTTAACAAAGTTATGATGTGACTGTGACTAAAGCCCCCCCATACACGTTTAGATTTTCACTCGATTTTACAGCCGATCCACACAATTTTTGAGCAGATCGACCGCCATGAGTGTGCACGGCGATCGATCTGCCCAAAAATTGTGTGTATATCTAACGCTTAAAGCGATTATTCGGGCTGAAATCGGCCGGCAAATGGATCTAAGCCATGTCCATATTTCTTAGACCAATCTAATTACTTTGGATGTCCAGTGTAATTGCCGAAACACAAAGGGTGCCCGGCTGATTTTCAGCTGGAGCTGCCGCACGTGATGATGTCATCATGTGGGGTCGATCTGCCGGGAGATCAGCCAAAATTATATACGTGTATGGGGGGCTTTACCCATGTGGTAGTGCCCAGAATGAATGTAGTTATTAAAAGTTCTCGTTGTAACTAGGTCTTTGCTTAAAGGAGAGTGTAGAGAGAGGTGCACTGTTGTTTCCTGTGGGAGGCAGGCGTTGCATGTCTGCGGAACCGGAGACCCCCATCTTAGCCAAGATGTGATTACAGACATTGTCCCCAGGGTCTCTAAACATGGGCAAGGGTGCCCTAGCCCTAAGCAATTAACACCAGGTAGTGTGAATGCTAGGCCAGAGACTGATGGGGCAACAGCATCTTCCACATAACTGGCACAGAACTCGACAATGCAGGGGAACTGCATGGAAAGTTTGGGAACCCACTGTGCTAGAGCAATAATTGGTTTTTTTCTATATGTTCCCACAACCCTTCTCTATATCTCCAGCAAGTTTGGTTATAATACCATGTTCAGCGGTTTTGCAATTTACTTACAAAGTCCGCCCAAAAATCACAGTGACTTTCATTTCTTGACCCAAGTATAAGCCGAATTTCATGGAGCACATTTCAGGTACTCAAAATTCCGACTTATATTCAAGTATTAAGTGCAACATGGTGACAATACCGGGGCACGGGGGACAAAATCATGTCACCCTATAACAGTATGACAAAGACCTTTATGCCTAATAAAATCTTTACATCTAAACATATTGCAAAAATATATTTATATCTAAAATGTTTTATTTTTAGCACACTCAAATGAAAATGCGTCACACACCACCTACAAATGGTTAATCTGAAACTACTGAGCGATAAAAAATCAGTGTCGTTTAGGCACTATTATCATCAAGACCAGACATGCTCGGGTACAGAGTAACGTTTCATTAATTATTAACTACAACCGCCTGAGTGACCTCAAGCATGTCCAAAATATTTATCTTGAACTTTTTAACTGGCCACGGTGAAACAAGAGGCTCTTTCAAGATGGAAACCTCACAAGGGCGGCTGCCCTACTTATTACAGTGTCAACTTTTGCCCTCTGTAAAAAAGTTAAGTTTTAAGTTCAGACTGTGAGTAAGAGATCTCTGAAGTTATATTTCTGTTATTATTAACTTTCTGACCCCATGATTAAAGGGAAGAGCTGAGGGAATGAGTACTCCCAGCCAACCTTAAACTTTTCACCCAGCGATAACAGCAGTGATAATTACCAGCTCTCCTCTACAGCGAATATGTTTTCATATTTTACTGCATAGTGAACGTGTCATGTTTATGGGCTAATAGGATGTCATCTGGAGGTCTGGTCATGTGACCTCTGGAGTTCGGGCTTATTGTGGCATTCGGGCTATGTTCCTTAGCCAAGCAGATATGACTATGAGATAAATAATGTAGAACAGTAGGCATGCTCCAAGAACAGCTCCGTGGGGCAAAATCTGCTCAAACAGTTCATAGTTGGGTTTGAAAAAGTCCAATAACCAACAAGTTAACACATCAGAAAAAATGCAGTGTGTATATATATATATATATATATATATTTCTTTTTTACAATCTAGAGCAGCGGTCGCCAACTGAGTTGATATGGAGAGCCACAAGTGCGGCCCTCAGGATCACTTAAGGGCCGCACATAACAATATCAATCTAAACTGACTTGTATAAGCATTTTATAATGAGAAAATGACAGACGGCATAGCTAGAACACATTATTTTTAATTTTCAAATAACAAAACTTGTTTTAAATTATACTTTAAGTATTAGGGAAAAATTGATTGATTCTCAGGTTATGTGCCGCAATATATATTATACAATTACCCCCTGGTTATTGGTGGAATAGTGGGAGCATAGGCACTCACCAGTCTGCTGATCCCCCGCCAACAGTAGAGGAGGAGAGGCAAGGGACTTGCTCAGGCACCATCTGGGTCAGTGATTGGCTTTTACTTACGCCTATCATGTAAGTTTATCTCCTCTCCCCCTATTCCCACTCTAAGAAATTTCCAGGCAAGGACATGTCAGCGGGGGATCGGCGGATAGGTGAGCTGCTATGGCCCTATGCAATAACAGTTAGGTTTCAGGGGCCGCAAGTGGAAGACCCGAGGGGGGCCACCAAAGAACGCCCAAAGGCCTCAGGTTGGGCTCCTGGGATCTGGTCCCCATCCAAAGTAATTCAATTCATCTAAGAATTATGGACATGTCCATACTGGCTAAGATGGAGTTAGGGGGCCGATTTCAGCTCCAATTGCACTTTTTAAGCTTTAGATTTCCACCCGATTTGGGGTAAATTTTGACAGAAGTCAATCGCCAAAAAGGTTGATTCCTCAAAATTGATCGATCAGAATGGTTACATCATAGGGAGCTATGGATGCAATCTCAACCCCTAGCTCTTAAGGCCCCCATACACTCACTCACATGTAGCTCAGACATGGGAAAACTAAGGCCCAGATGTTAGATCCAGCCTATTTAGCTTTTTAATCTGGCCCATTGTCCCCTTGGTATAAAAGACCCTCTTGGCTTGACTCACTCCCTTGCAATGAGCATACGTAATGCCTAGAGGCGTCCGAACTTTGCCCTTAAGATCCACACACACCTAAAGGCCCCCATACACGTGTCGGATTCCCAGCGGAGGTTGGGCTCCTGGGATCTAGAGTGTTATCATTTATTGTGAATATATTAAAAAATCTGTTATTGGATCAAATTTGTATCTTGACTGTTGCCTTGACATCTAAACGCCTATGGTTCCAGTTCTTTCCCTCACCAATTTCATAAAATTTGAATTTACTAATCACTGAAGGATAAGACCTGTCTGTTTTCTTTCCGTATAGAAGGCAAAAAAGAAAATGCAGCACATTGACTTGACTGGTGCAAAGACTTGTGAGCATTATTATTATTATTATTATCATCTTGTATTTATGTACCAAGTCGACAATCCATTTACAGAGCATATATAGTCATATCA
>CM070033.1:155174189-155204607 GCA_036250615.1 Ptychadena robeensis
GGGTGCATCCTGAAGGGGAGGGTCCATTGCTTGTGCATGAGGACGGCTCCTTTCTCTCCAGGTACCAGTTTATTGCAGTTTTACGCCGCTGCCTTTCGCAGCTAGGGCTTGACCCCAAGCTTTATGGTACCCACTCTTTCCGAATCACTGAGGCGGCCCGGCTCGGGATGGGTGAGGATTCCATCAAACGTATCGGTCGCTGGGAACCAAGTCGTTTCCGGCGCTATGTGAGACCACACCTGGTTTAAGTCTGCTGCTATTATTGTGCCCCCAAGCATCATTGTTCGTTGTTATGACTTGTTATTCATTGTTCACAGATTCTGAAAAGTGCATCATGTGGATCATGGATCACGGAGGGCTGGTTTACAACCGCAGCAGGATTAGGGTGAACATGTCTGTGGCTCGATTTCTCTATTGGTTAGGTGTTATTTCAGTGAGCCATAAACTGTTAGAGGTGGCTTGTGGGACCTTTCGCAAGGATGGTGTTCACTTATCAGACGTGGGGCTGGATATTTTCTTAAGCGGGTTGCAGGAGGCAGTGGCCGCAGCTTATCGGGAGTTGGGTGGGCATACGGAGCTATAGTTAGCTACCGGATGCTTTGGCGAGTCCTCGCCAGTGCCTTTTCATGATAAAGCAATAATAGGTGGTGATGTGCTGGTATTGATGGCTGTCACCAAAGGACGATTTTAAGTCAATTTTATAGAGGGCAAAAGCCCTATGGGTTTTGTAAGTTGCCTGTATTAACAGGTTTGGTTTACGGATGTACCCACTGAGCTGGGGGATAAAAAGGGCTAGTGGCTGGTACGGACGGTCTAGTTAATCTTAAGTTATTTATGTTATTATGGTTAATATTTTAATGTATTCAGTTTTATAAATGCTGAAGGGAGAAGGCACTGTTGAGGGACCTATTTTTTTGATAAGCTGTGGCCTTTAAAATGTATCACATTTTATTACATAAAATTTTGGCAACGAGAATTTGGTGTTGTGTCTTTATTTGGTTGGGAGGGACATGTTGGGAATTGTTATATTTGTATTCTGTATGCAGGTCAGCCCTACCTTGGTCAAGGGGAGAAGACATCTAGGCATCGGAAAAACATTTCTGATGCCCACATGCCGCCCCCGACATGATGCCGTCCTGAGCAACCACCCAGGTTGCCCATGCCTAAAACTGCCACTGGGTGGCCCCTTTGTGGCTATGGACCCCATAGGCTATAATGATTTCTACTCCACCGCACCATATACATTACAATCTGTCTGTCATATTTAGTGTACCAGTAACTGTCGTATTACTTAATGTAAAATGGTGACCAATTCAGCCCACATGTTACATAGGTATTCGTAGATCTAAAGAACAGAGACACAGAAACAGAGAGATTGGAGGGTGTAGGGAGAGCTTTATGGTCCTCATCCTGTGTTTGCTTAGTAAATTCAGTCTGTTTATTATATCATGAGGCATAGCCTACTCGTATATAATTATATAACATAAACCTATATGGTTCTACTCCATGTTCTGTTGGATAATTGTGTATTTGTGTTGAATTGGTACCATTATAATGAAACTTCAAACTACCCAGGCAGAAAATGGGCACACTAGTCTTTAGCTTCTCAGCATTTGTTCCCCTTTGTTATTTTTGTATACATTACACTAGCAAATTCCGTAATTATAATTAATATGGTGGAGCAAGATATAAGCGTGATCTGCATGCTTGAACCATACTATAACCCCGCATGAACCTGATGCTGCTGTTTGTTTTTCAGCAATGTACAATACTGCCCCTCTGTGGACATTTAGGAGCATTACAGCGGTGTTCATCTAATTAGGGCACATGCCATCAGGTTCTAAATTACATTTAATGTTCCAGTTTATTATTATTTTTTAATGATCTAATAATAAGGAATTTTTATGATAAAATATAAGCATTATTTACATTTTATGTTTTGGTGCAGTGGTGTCTCTTTCTTTTTCTCTTTCCCTTGCAACCCTGCTTTCATTATCAATAGAGATGGTCAAAATGTTGTAAATTTGATTTGATTGCGAATTTGTGAGTTCTCATGCAAATTTTTTATTGCATTTGGTTTTTTCATCGCACATTTTGGATCGTGAATTGTTCACTTATGTTATATTATATAATATTTGCAATATAAATCAACACTATAACCATGAGGTGCACATCATTTTTTAGTGAGCTCCTCAGATGAGTACCAGGAGATGGTGTTTGGTACTCACCCCATATGTAGGGTGGTCTCCTCACTGTCCTCTACGCCAGCTTCCTGCATGGTAGGTTCTGCTGCAGATGGACCTCCCTGTTCCTGATTGAGCCTCCGATTAGCTATCACCACAGGTCACCAGCTGGCTTTGGGTCAAATGTAAGTCTCACAATACAACATATTTGAACCCCCAGATCTCATACCTCAGTAGTACAACCCTGAAATTTTCTGGCTTAGTAACTAACCCCTGAGACTACCAGCAGACCAAATGTCAAATTTTATAGTCATATTCCAGCTGTCACACAGTGCTTTTTTCTTGTCAGCTTTTACTCTTACTGTACATATGCCTACTCTGACTTTCATCCCCCAGATCTCCAACACCCTTAGAAGTCCAATATTTTTTTTTCGGATTTATAATTTATATTCCCCCCAACTAAAATAATAATATATATTTCACACCCCAACTGCAAGCTTTCATAGTAATTCATGTTTCTCTGCAGTTATCCAAGTGACAGAAATTGTATATATTTAACATTTAGCTGTGACCGTCCAGACACGGAGTGCCTCCAAGTTGTAAGTACGCATATGAGCTTTGTAACAATAACGCAGGTACGCAGAGCTAGTTTTTGCCCCCCTTTGAATACCAGATTACCACTTATGTGCACCCCTGAATATAACATATTTTTAAGTCAAACTTTCGAATGTAGTCTTTGCAAATTTTTCAACCATCCCTTATTATCAAAGTTGCTATGCTATTTTATGTTAACTTCCCATCCTTGCCCTTCCTCCCTTGTTCTTTCCAATCCCCTCCTAATAATTACCCTTCCACATTACCTTACCACTTACCCCTAAGCCAATGAATATGTTCCCAGTATTTCTTAACTTTTCTTTACACCCATGAAAGAAATCTCCAATATGGTTATGGTGTCACATTTGTGCCCCTGAAATGCCTTGTAATCAGGGAAATCACTGTGATACTCTATAACATAACATTGGTGTTAAGTTTGTTTGCAATTACATATTATTAAGCATATTAGTGATAGTGTATAGAACCCAAACACTGAAAGTTTATTTCTTACTGCTAACCAACCATTAGATGTTGTGTTTGCAATACTTTTCTTTGGTTTTTTTCTTGTTTGTTTCTGCCTTCTTAATATATCCACCAGTATCACTTTCAGTCCATGGCAAGGGTAATATTAGATCAACTAATAGATTTAGATGGACTTTACATATTTGACTTTTTTTAGATTGTACTTTAAAGATTAAATGAACTATAAGAATAAAAGCTAATAGATTGTATCAACCCTGCAAATGGTTTGTCCCAGCCTATTAGTTTTTTCTCAGTCTGCTAAAAGAACCTGATTATAGTGTGGTGACGTCACCAAGCTGTGAGGAGTTGGCTACAGGAGTGACAGGAATCCTGTGTGCCGGGAAACCCTGTGTTAGTGGATAACACAGGGGTTCCCGGCAGATTATAGCCAATTAACTTGGAGGAGACTCCCCATCCATAGTAACTGCCTACAAAAGAATCGTAAAAGTTGGATGGATCACTGACTTTTTGGGTCAAAACTGCAAGTTGGACACCCCTGTAGTTGTGGGCAACTGACCACCATGTGTTTGGATCGCCTACAACCACTGCCGGGAATCAGCAAGTTTACATACAAGGTGATATTTGTAGAGAATATCTTAGGGTCCCCATACACCTTTAGATATCCTTTAGATCTCCATTTGTTTTACCAAAACCATGTTATATGAGAGACTTTCTAAACAATCAAGTCTACCTGTGTTCTATCGCAGAGGACCCGGCACTACATAGTTGTTGGTAGATCTAAAGGATATCTGACTATCTAAAGGTGTATGGCCAGCTTTAAGCATAAATATCATTTCTAAATGCTTGTAAATCCATAAACCAAACTGTAGCACTCACATATTGATATGTTTTGAATTGAAAACTCACTTTAACAAATCTTCATATTCATATAAAACATCTATGGGAAACATATTCATATATAACATTATTTAGTTCAGGCGCATGTTACCTTTATACTTACTCTGCTGTCAACCTACCTTCCTACAATAATTCTACATACATTAAAGCTCAGTAATCTCAGCCTTATAAACGTCTCTCCAACACAACCCTCTCAATACACTTATCCACTTTTCTATGGTTTTCTGAATAAAGACTCATTTACATGGGCGGTTGTCAATGACGCGATAAATGCTCGAGCAGCCACCCAGAAAACCTGACATGAGGTATTTGCCAGGCGGTCTTTGGATGCCCCCCTGAGCACCTGCACAAGTGTGCAAGCACTCACACACAGGAGTGTCAGCAGCCCAGAAAGTAGTGTTTTTAAATAGAGCCTTAAGGTAGCCATAGAGAGGGCGATTTTTCAGCCGATTGACCGCTGTGCAAGCTCCCGCCAATCGCCCAATGGTTGCTCGGCTGCAAATCGGGTGCGTCTACCTGGACAGATTGACCTGGATTCTTCCACATGTTGGATTTCATGGTGATCTGACGTGTCGGTAAATTCCCCAGCCCAGTTAATTATCCGCACACAAAGGGTGCGCCCCAATCATCTGGGCGACCGGCTGCAGCGTGATGATGTCATCCTGCTGCTATCAGTCTCCTAAGAATCCCGCAGCAACCCCTAAACCAGCGCTGGACAAGCAGCTGTTACTGGCACCAGCTGTTGGCGTGGCTCAGATCCCTCCACGCCGCAACTGTCATCCATCTCCACCGCACCCGGGCCCCACAGAGTTTCTTCAAATTAGGAAGTGAACATGAAAGGAGGTAGAGACTTACTGTACACGCACCTCTTTGTCCCACTCCCAGCTTCTGTTCATCTTCACCGTGCGTACAAGATGAAAATGAATGACTAAGAGGCTGGCGGCTGCTGAGGGGGGGGGGGGGGGGGGGGTGATGGAGAGAGGCTGCTGGGGGTGTTGGAGAGAGGCTGAGGCTGCTGGGGACAGAAGGAGAGAGGCCGCTTGGGGCTTATTGTATCATATTTGTCTTACTTCAGAACGTTGTAGTGTTGTGCGAGTGAAAAGTTTGGAAATTCTCACAACACCAGGTCCTTTAACGTTGAATGTCCACTTTCCAGGCTGAGCTTACACCTCCATAAGTGAAGGTCCACGCACGCCAGTAGGGGCTATTTGCAGTTTATTAGGAATATTTACACATGCAGCTATTTACTGCGCAGCGACCGTGGTGCTGGAACCATTCGGCTGGGTGTTTGTAGGGACTGTCTGCTGGGTCCAAAACTGAAGGTGTGGTACTCCAGGGAGATGTTGATGAGCAGATGGCAGAAGCCAAAAAGCACGAGAGCCCAGAACATTCTGAGGACTGCCTATTT
Organism: Ptychadena robeensis; assembly: GCA_036250615.1. NCBI lineage: Eukaryota > Metazoa > Chordata > Amphibia > Anura > Ptychadenidae > Ptychadena > Ptychadena robeensis. Next base: position 155,179,755 of record CM070033.1, read on the forward strand.
ATGTCCATAGACAGGGGCTGGCATAAGGCCTGTTACTGGGCAGGAATAACTCTGCTACTTTTTGGAGGGAAAACATGGTAGTAAACACCCAGCCATGACTCACATACACAGCAGGTGCTACCCTTAAGGGGAACCACCAAGCAAATTAGCATTATACAGCAATATAATACAACATTACAGTACATATCATACAGTACATATAATATAGTTTTGTGGCCCTTTCTCGGGTCACTACAACGTCAATATACATTTTAAAACAAGGAAAAGGTGGGCGTGGATGGTAGGCTGATTCGGTGGTGCAATGGGCTACTTGACTGGATTTGCCCCCCAGGACAAAGGCTGCCAGCCCTCCCCTGCATCTGTCCATCTGAACTACTCGCCCTGGGAAAGGTCAAAGCTGACTTATCACCCAAGTGGCATGCTGACACTAGTAGTTCTTCTACTGTTTATCACCCACGCCGGTGTTAAGCAATCAGTGGCCATGTTTCCTGTGTTATCCCTAATGTGAAAACATCCACTTTATCCTCTTGTTATAATCTCCCATCTGTGCTGCACAATCTCAGCCGTCATCTGTTTTCCAGAGCATTGCCGCTTAATTTTTCGGCTCAATTGACCATCTAAAATAAGTCAAATGGAGAAGGGAAAGCCCAATTAAATAACTAGTAAAGGCTTGATGGAAAATTTTGATTGACTGACTGAGATGTGACAACTACGGCACTCCTTCGCTGCTGGAGTCGTTGCCTTTGAAATGAAGTGGAGAGATTGCAGTGCGGGTCATTTCTGTGCAAAATGAGTTTCATGCAGACTTTATGGTGCAAATAAACATCCTCCACTCTGATAGTAAAAATGCAAAGTAAGGCTCTAAATAGAGGTTTAAGATGATAAATTCTTGATGGCGATTACTCTATAACAAATAAAACTACTTGCAGATGTAATACAGGGGAATTCAGTTCAATTACTCTACATTAATGTATGTAGTGTTTTCCTGTATTTGCCTTAATCTGTATATTAACTAACAAGCTGCTTTAAATAATGTCCCCTTTCATTGAGGCCAATGAGAAAGACCACTGGTCACCTGTTGTGCCCATTTAATATTTTCTTACATTCAGGAGTGCACATAAGTGGTACTCTGGTACACAAAAAGGCCAAAAACTAGCTATGTGCCTGCATTATTGTTGCAAAACTTATATGCGTACTAACAACCCGGAGGCACTCCGTGTCTGGGTGGCCGTAGCTATCAGGTGCATCCGAGGAGTTTGGCATAGCCATAGAGGGGAGAGATTGGCAGCACAATCAGCACCCCTCCCACATTAAATAGATCTACAAACAACTTCACTTAATCAAGTATACACTACTTTAAAAGTTACATTTTTAGATTGGCAAAATTCTTTCAGTTTTTATTGTTAAATGTATACAACTTATGTCACTTGGATAACCTCAGGAAAACATCAATAACTATGAATGGTTGCTGTTAGGGGTGGGAAATTGGCAATATTAATTACTAATCTAAAATAAAAGATTCTGAGGGTGTTGGAGATCTGGGGGTTGAATTTCACAGTAGGCATATGTAAGGGTAAAATCTGACAAGAGAAAAGCAGTGTGACAGTTGGAATATGACTATGAAAGGTTGACATTTGGACAGCAGGTATTCTCAGGGGTTAGTTACTAACCCATACAATTTCAGGGTTGATCTACTATGAGACCTGGGGTTCAAACAGTGTTGTACTGTGAGAGTTACATATGACCCAAAGCTGGTCACCTGTGGATGGAGACAGCTAATCGGAGGATCAATCAGGAACAGATAGGTCCATCTGCAGCAGAATCTACCATGCAGGAAGCAGAAGACAGTAAGGGGGACAGGGAGGTAGACCACATACATATGGGGTGAGTACCAAACACCATCTCCTGGTACGCATCTGAGGAGCTATAGTTCGGCCCCCTGGCATCCTGAGGGAGCTTGAACCATCGTATATGCCATGGTATAAAAAGTTTGCGGACCCCTGGTTAAGGCAATATTTGTTTATTATAAAAAGAGAAGTACCCGTGAAGGTTATGGTGAGAAGGGATGAAAGGAATCAAAAAGCCCTCAACTCGAGCAGTGCATAGCACAATCAAGCCTTCTTAAAACAGAAGGTATTTACACGGCCCAATCCAGCACAAATCCCAAAACTTTAGGTGGAAGCCTTCGTTTTTGGGACAGTGGGTGGAGCCATGTAAATTATTCCTTTTCACCCCATCAGCCAGATGCACATCCAGAAACCGCTGGTGTACAGTGCAAATATAGCCTTTTTGGTACAGAGCCATTTATTCCAAACTGCATACAGCTGTTTCAGGCTCCTTGGCCATCATCAGTGCAGTGCATGGAAACCATGGCTCTATGGTGTGGGGCTTGGAAGCCGAACAAAGAGAAGTACCCGTGACGGTTATGATGAGAAGCAGCTCAACTCGAGACTCGAGAAGCAGAACAACTCGAGCAGTGCATAGCACAATCAAGCCTTCTTAAAAACTGATTTAAAACATTCCTTCAACACAAATTTTTACTATCCATTTACAAATGTTACCTATTGATCTGTCAGAATTCCAGTTGCTGTTTCTGACCTTGAATTTTTTATTAAAGCAAAATGTGCACATTGCAGATATATACTAATGCATCTTTTTTATTTTGATACGCTTCAAAAAAAACCTGAACCGAGAGATCAGAAATGTTGGATTCATGTCTGAGTTTCTAATCTGCAAACTGCTTTACAATGTGCACTAAGCTCCAGGTGCATTCTTGGCTCTTTGCTCATTGATGTGCCAGACCCAACATGGCTCAATGCACAAACATGTGCTACCATGTGCATTGTGTTCCAGTGTGAATGGGCCAAAAGAGAATTCTCTGCCGTCCAATGACTTGTAAGGTTTAAAACTGCATTTCTTGTTAGATGGAGAACTAATGGAGAACATTTCTGAAAGTAGTCTCCAGACTATATTCTCAGTAAAAGGAACAGCCAGTCTCCACTATGACACTGAACATACAGTGGATATAAAAATTCTAATCATTTCATATTTTTCTACCTTTAATGTGACCTTTAAACTGTACCACTCAAATGAAAAACAAACTGAAATCTATAATCTGAAAAATATAAAAATAAAATAATGTGGTTGCATAAGTGTTACACTAATACTTTTTTGAAGCACATTTTGATGTCATTACAGCACTCACTCTTTTTGGGTATGAGTCTATCAGCATGGCACATTTTGTGTATGAGTCTATCAGCATGGCACATTTTGGGTATGTGTCTATCAGCATGGAACATTTGGGGTATGAGTCTATCAGCATGGCACATTTTGGGTATGAGTCTATCAGTGTGGCACATTTTGGGTATTAGTCTATCAGCATGGCACATTTTGGGTATGAGTATATCAGCATGGCACATTTTGACTTGGCAAGATTTGCCCACTCTTTTTTGCAGAAACACTCCAAATCTGTCAGATTTCGAGGGCATCTCCTGTGCACAGCCCTGTTTCCCCTGATCATCCTTGAAATGTTTTTGCAGCTTAATTGGAGTCCACCTTTGGTAAATTCCGTTGATTGGACATGATTTGAAAAGGTACACACCTGTCCATATAAGGTCCCACAGTCAGAGCACAAACCAAGCATGAAGTCAAAGAAATTGTTTGTAGACGTCTGAGACAGGAATGTCTTGAGGCACAAATCTGGGGAAGGTTACAAAAACATTTCTGCTGCAATGAGTACAGTGACCCCCATCATCCGTAAGTGGAAGAAGTTCAAAACCACCAGGGCTCTTCCTAGAGCTGGCCGGCCATCTAAACTGAGCAGTCAGAGCTCTGTGAAGAGAGGAGGACCTTCCAGAAGGACAATCATATCTACAGCAATACAATAATCAGGCCTGTATGGTAGAGTGTCCAGAAGTAAAAGGTATATGGCATATGGAGTTTGCCAAAAGGCACCTGTAGGACTCTCAGACCATGAGAAACAAAATTCTCTGGTCTGATGAGACAGAAGATTGAACTATTGTTCAATGGTGTGAATTCCAGGCATCATGTTTGGAGTAAACCAGACTCATCACCAGGGCAATACCATCCATCAGGGGAGGAAGGTGGTGGCAGATGCCATGGGGATGTTTTTCAAAGTCAGGAACTGGGAGACTAGACAGCATAAAGGGAAAGATGGAGCTTGAGAGGGGCTGCAAAGAGAAATGGGTGAAACTGGTCTAGGATAGGTGTGCCAGGCATCATATTCATCATATTCAAAAGACTGGAGACTGTAATTGCTGCCAAAGCTGCATTGACAAAGTATTGCGCAAAGTACCGTATTTTTCGGACCATAAGACGCACTTTTTCACCTACAAAATTGGGGGCAAAAAGTGCCTGCGTCTTATGGTCCGAATGTGCAACCCCCGCGGCCACTCGGCCACCGGTGGTTGCACAATGGCTTCCCGCCAGCTCTCCCGGCACGAAGATTAGTCGGAGGAGCTGGAGGAGCTGTCAGATGTGAGATGCCGGCTAATGCCCCACGGACACAGAAACCGTAACATCGGGAGAGGAGAGCAGAGCAGAAGACAGCCCAGTCCCCCCCCCCTTCCTCCTGCAGATCAGTGTGAAGTATGACGTTCTGCTGAGAGTGTACTGCTGCTAGTGACACCTTCTGGCTAAAATGAATATTGCATCCATTAAATTCATTGAATTAACCCAGTTGAAACTTATTAAATCTTGTTTTCTGGTTTTCCTGCTCTAAAAACTGGGTGCGCCTTATGGTCCGGTGCGTCTTATAGTCCTAAAATACAGTAAATACTCATCAACATGTGATTTTTTTTATCTTTTTTTGCATTTTGGAATAAGGCTGTAATATTACAAAATGGAAATGCAATGCACTGTGAATACTTTCTGGATGCAATGTATTAGTAATAATGAATGAACCCAGCAACTGGTTATCATACAGTCCTGATGGATAGTAGGCTCGGGTCATGACTAATAAGCTATAAGAACCTGAAGGAGCCAATGAGAGATGAAGATAGAAGTCACATGGAAAATAATAATGAGAAAGAACACAGTCATCTTATCTTACAGAATTAAATCTCGTGTCCAATTCTTTCAGAAACATTAAAGTTTGCTTCCAGCGACACGATAGCTTGATAATGGCAGACAGTATTCTCAAGAATCTTCACCCGACCTACATCACGTCTGCCTCCAGGGCTGACACATGCCAATAAAGTAGAACTCTGGGGCTTTTTTGACATCAGTATTAATTTGTCAACTTTAATCTGGAGTTTCTAATCTATTTGAAGAATCGTCCGTAAATTAAAGGCTTAGCAAGATTTCTCTTACAAGTAGTTACCACACCGTGCCCTATCACTTTGCCAAGGCCCCAAGGGCATCGCCAGCTGTGCTGCAATTAAACACATCTTGCTGTCCATGGTATTGTCCTTAACAAGGTCACCATTCTACTGAGCCAACAGAAATAATATCTGCTCGGAATCTCCATCTGGATGGAATACGAGTGTTGCAGAGATGCTGGGAGCTGAAGTCACCGTGCACTGTAGTCTCCTGAGTCCAGGCTTACCGAATTAAACACTCATACAGGGTCTAATGCCAAAAGCACATCCAGGCTTGCAAGGCGCTGGTGAGTATTACCGGATGATCACTGAATTGGATGCTGGATAAAATTAATCATGACATTTATAATGAGCCTTAACACTCATTAACACCATGTTTACTTTGTGGCAATATTCATTAGAGCTGAAGGAGAGAAAAGTTTAAAACGATAGCTGGGGTTAGGTCTATAATGTTCAAAATATTGTTATAAATAATATAGAATGGTGCAGCAAAGCATTGTATTAGAGTGTATTGTGTAGAAGTATATATGTTTGTGTATATGTGTGTTTATATATGTGTCTGCATGCATGTGTGTATATATGTACATGTGTGTAATAGTAATTGTTTTTACAAGTGTGTGTGTATAAGCAAACATAGGTCATTGAAGTAAGAGATGTAAAGCTGGGCATAGACGTTTAAATTTCCCAGTGATCGATCTCTTAAACGCTCGTGCATGCGATACCGGAATCGATTCCATTTACAGAATCGATCCCACACTGCACCATATGACGTCTTTGATTCCTGGTCGATTCCTTCCTGCGATCGATCATGGATCATGCGATCTCCAGCTCTCAGCTGTTCTGATCGGAAATGATGTAATGTGGGTTGGACGCCAACAGGTCGATCGATAGGAACGATTGCATGTCTCCGTTAACATTCTGTGATTCCCGAGCGATCGACTACATTTAACAAACAGGTTCGATTGATCACTTTGTGCATGCATCGTTTTGTGACTGATCGATCGGGCGACCGATTCCGCTGATCGATCTCACAGAAATTGTACATAAAATTGAAACGTCTACAGTATGCCCAGCATTACTGATTAAACTGTGGAAAGCTTGAAGGAGTTAAGGTTTCCCTTTTAAGGCTAGCCATATACGGGTCGATTATTTTGCAATTCGATCGTCGATCAGATTTAAAATAAATTGATTATTTAAAAAGAATCGATTTATTTAAAGAAATCGATTTCTGTGAAATCAATTCCTTCATAGGAATCAATTCCATTTGTACAATCAACCAAAATTTACCAACATGTCCGATCACTTTTCAATTGATTTTATGTTTGATGTCGATGGGCAGGAATCGATTTCCATTTAATCGACTTAAAAATAGATCGATTTAAGTCGATTGAACGCAAGAATCGAACCGTGTATGGTCACCTTAATAGATAGACCTGCATAAAGAGAAAGACCTATATTAACTTGTTGTATATAGCACCAGCAGAGTATACAGTGTTTTTGCTGTCTCTCAGAGGAGCTCATAATTTAATGTCCCTACCATAGTCATATGTAACTTAAGCTGGGCATAGACGTCTCGATTTTCTGTGTGATTGATTTGATCCTAAATCGCATGTAAAATTGATCAGGCTGGAATCAGTTCTGTCTGAAAAATATAGTCGATCGCTCGGGAATCGCAGAACGTTAATGGAGACATGTGATTATTCCTATCAATCGACCTGTTGGCATCCAACCCACAGCGGCGAGCTGGAGATTCATGCACAGCTGCACAATCCATGAACGATCGATCACAGGAAGGAATCGACCAGGAATCGAACACATCAGTGTGAGATCAATTCTGTAAATGGAATTGATTCTGGAATCGCATGAGCATGCACGATCGCTCGGAAATCTAAACATCTATGCCCAGCTTTATACAGTTATAAAGTCTTTGTCTAAAGCTGAGCATCACAGCTCAATTTTCAGTTTGACTTAAAAAACAATAGTTTGAAAAACACAACATGATCGTTTCACAACCAATCAATTCCTTTCCCGAGTTCTCTGGGCATGCTCCATAGTACCATCTGATACAAATTGATTGAAATACCGCAAAAACAGGACATTTTAAAGGCGCCAATATACAAACTCCTTAGATAGTGTTCTGCCTGAGATTCCAACTTGGTACCCTAGAACTGTATGGTCACTAGAGATGGTCGAATTTTTCGACTAGCTGACTTTGTGAGCTGATTGCAAAGCCTCTGAAAATGGTATCATCACCACAATTGCTGGAGATGTAGAGAAGGGTTGTGGGAACATTGGAAAAATAAGTTTTGCTCTAGCACATGTAGTTTTTGCATAAATTAAGTTCAAAATCAAAATAATGAACTTAATTTGTGCAAAAACTATTTGTGTTAGAGACATACTTTTTTTTGTAGTATACGCCCAACCCTTCTCTACATCTCCAGCAAGTTTGGTGATGATACCATGTTCAGGGATTTGCAATTGACTGAAAATTGTTGAAAAGGTCGAATTTAAAAAAAAAAATGGTCTACTGGTCACAGAGCTAGCCATACAGTATATGTCAATGAATTTTACTTATTTAATCTTTTTTTTTTTTTTAATGACTGCCTAAATTTTGGATGTGCTCCAATAAAAAGTATTCACATCTATACCTAACATACTGCGTGTGAGTTATACACAATACATAAAGTACTGCTCTATGTGTATTGTAACATGTGTTTTGCTGAGAAACTATTTTAACAATGTAGCAATCATGAACATATTATTTTATATAATGCTCTTAAAATGTATAGATGTGTATAGGGCTTTAAGCTGCCTATAAACATTTAAATATGTCAATCTAGTGTAAGTGGAATTCAAGTAAACACTAGGCTAACAATGAGTTCATGTGCTAGTATTGGAATGTCATCACCCAATCTGGGTTGGCAGTATCATCATGTATTCCTGAATACTAACTGCTATACTGATTTTGTAAAAGGAGTTATCATGTGTGTGGTACTATATACCTGGCCATCAGCTTCTCTCTCTGCACATAGTGCCCAAGATCCTTTTCGTTTTCTAACCAATTTAGAAGCAGTCTTTATGTTATAAGGTCTACTTTAAGATTTTAAAAAAGGTGTACATGGTGTTGAAACTGAGTTCTGAGGTTTTATCATGAGAGGACAGGCTAAGTTCTGAGTTCTGTTCTCACTTTATTTAATTTATTAAAATGTTGGGCCAAAAACTAGCGTACCTGCATTATTGTTACAAAGCTCATATACGTACTAACAACGGCTGCAGCTACATGTTGAATGTATACAATTTATGTCACTTGGATAACTGGTTTTAAGTTTTAAGTGATGGTTATAGTTAGGGGTGTGAAATTGGGAATGTTAATTTATATTCCTCCAAAAAAGATTGGCCTTCTAAGGGTGTTGGTGGTCTGGGGGTGAGAGTCAGAGTAGGCATATGAAAGGGTAAAATCTGACAGAGAAAAGCACTGTGTGACAGCTGGAATATGACATGAAAGGTTGACATTTGGACTGCAGGTGGTCTGAGGAGTTAGTTATTAAGCCAGACAATTTCAGGGTGTTACTACTGAGGTATGAGATTTTGGGGTTCAAATGTGTTGTACTGTCAGAGTTACTTTGGATCCAAAGCCATATAAGGAACCGGTAGGTCCATCTGTAGCAGAACCTTCCATGCAGGAAGCTGATGCAGAGGACAGTGAGGAAGACCACATACATATGGGGTGAGTACCACACACCATCTCCTGGTACTCATCTGAGGAGCTGACTCAAAATGTTATGTGCACCCCTGTGTATAATGATGTACTTTACAGAAGTGAAGAGTGTGCAGTTATAGTAAGATCATACTATGCTTTATTACTAGTGTCCTAGGTTTCGAAATTAGGTTCATGACACCTGCAATTGTCATTTGCTGATACATCTTTAAATTGGGGACCCTTATCATACGAAGCAGCCACTAAACAAACCAAAGCAGCCTACTACCCTCCTATTCATTCCACCATGTCTCACAGTTTAGATAAGTCTCGACATGCAGTGATTTAAATTCATAAATAATTCTGTTTACAAAGTTAAATTACAATTTTCCCTTTGTCCATCTGATCTGAAACTTTTTTACTATAATGAACACATTTCTCATCCAGTGTTTGGTGAACCAAGATGTTGTTACAGATGCTGTAAGATCCTGGGCTGTCCCTTAAGTTTCTCTGTCATCTATCTGAGGATTATTTTGGGGTGTCCTTTAAACATTATATGAAGCATGACCCTACTAAGGAGAAAAATCTATGGGTTTGAATTCCTTTAGTAAGTGTTACCATAAGCATGAACAGATGGTCTTCTTATGTAATCCTTTCCAATCTTAGGAGATTTCCTCAGAAATCTTTGATGATTAGGCGTATTGCACTTCAACAAAATTCTCCTGTGAAGAGAAGGGAAACCCCTTTTATTTTTAAGAGAGAGATCAAAATCTTACCTGAAGTTACTATACTTATACCAACTCCTATCAGACTCTTACCAAGATATCACTGTCGAAGAAATTGCCATTCATCTTAAAAACACTGTATTCTTCTTCTTCTCAGTTAAAGACTGCAAACATGCTGTAGGGGTTGCTGGAAACAGTGGGCCATGGTTCAGATGACAATCATAGAGGGAAACCTATTACATAAGACTGCTACAGATATCTGCTTTTATATTCCCTTTAAATGTTAGTACACCCCTTACATTGCGGTAAATAGTTTATAATATCTTGTAATAGGACAACATTGAAGATATAACACTTTGATACAATGTAAAGCAGAGTTTTTCGTGTGCCGCGGGATGTTGCCTGGTGTGCCGTGGGTTTTTGACCCCACCCTCGTCCCTCTTATCTAGCTGCCTCTTACAGTATAAGTCTTATACTATAAGAGGCAGCTAGATAGGAGGGCTGGATGCGGTTGCTCAGCAACACGCGTCCCCACAGACCAGGGGTGGTGTTTTTGCTCTGCTGGTACGCATCTGCGTTCCAGCAGGGCCCCTGCTGATGACGTACTTCCGGCGGGGACCTTTGCCCAAGTGTGCCTTTGCCCAAAAAAGGTTGAAAAACACTGATGTAAAGTAGTCAGTGTATAACAGTGTAAATTTGCTGTCCTTTCAAAATAACTCAACAGCCATAAATGTTTGCCAACAAAAGTAAGTACAACCAAGTGGAAAATGCAATAATTGTGCCACAGTGTCAATATTAATTTTTAGCACTGTCTTAACTTTCTTGGGAATGGATTGGACTAGAGCTTCACATGTTGCTTTTGGAATCCTCTTCCACCCCTCCATGATGATATCACAGAGCTGGTGGATGTTAGAGATCTTGTGTAACAGGTTGAGGTCTAGGGGACAAGATGTACATGATAGTTTGCCTTCTCCAAGGGTGTGGGCCACTCTCCTACCGAAGTTTCTTCTCATGTCACAGTTCCCATAAGTAAAGTAGAGCCAATGTCCACACCAAGAGTATCTTGGAAATAAACTGGGTATTTATTTATAACCCAAAGCAGTAGTTACACGTGGGCACTCCAGATGAGACAGTCTGTAGAGTAGATTAAAGCCTCTTGGGATAAGTTGCCAGCAGTAACAGTTCTCAGTCCTACTCCTGTGCCAGTGCAGTTGCCCAGACATCCTCTCACTTGCCCCTCCACAAAAATTCCTCAGGTCTAGGATATTCCCTCACTTTTAAATGGGAAGGGGAGTCTGCCATCTACTCACAAAAGTGACCAGTGTACAGCCTTCCAGGCGACATGCCTTGTCCTATGGGCTGTCATGCAGTGATTCCTCCTCAGCCAGGAATGATGAAATGACCGGGAATTTTTCTACCTAATGTTTTATAACCTAGGCACTCCCAACTGTGCTTGGCTACACCAAGATGCCTGCCTGATAGTGTTTAGGCCAGTCCAGTACCTTTACTATACTGTGCATATGTGCTCTCTATAGCATGGCTAAAACATGAAAAAAGACTGGAAAACTAAATAGCATAGGAAAAAACTGTAAAAACTGATTAGTAATCCCTAGAATCCACTTTAAATAATATTTTTTTCACTGGTTTAGAATTTTCTGCAGGGGTCCCAGGTCTGCCTAGGCTATGTTTGCCTTCCTGGGCAGAGGTTAGACCAGCTGCCATATTTTAATGTGCTAATGACCATGGTCACCAAGTAAAGTAAAGGTATCCGTACACAGTTTAATTATATGTTTAATTCACTTGAATAATTAGTTAGGCTTGAAAATCGATTACTTTTTACCTAAAATAGATTGACCAAAAGTGGTGGAAATGGAAAAAAAATATTGTATTGGTATTTTTATTGATTTTGTACCCAATAATACTATGAAGTATACATACAGGTCTTTGGAATGGTATTGATCAGTTTTGAATTGATCACACTGTGTGGTGGTACAATAAACTGATGTTAGACTGACAGCCGATATTTTAATTGCACAAGTTGATCGAAACGAAGATCAACCGACCAAAGAATTGTGTATATATAGCTTTCATTGTCCTGTGAAGCTCATCTATCCCTGTCTCTATCATCTGTATGTCAACTTCCTTTTCAGCATTTTTTTAATGCAAAGGTGGGGAAAGTAAATTTAATTGATCCTCGTAATTGTGATACATCACTAGACAAGAAATTTCCATAGCCATAACAATACTGAGAAGTAAAATGTCTGCTACCAATTGTTATTTAATATTAAGTAGTGGAGTTCCATTTGTACTTGAGTCTCTACATCCCAGTTATTGGTACATCATGTTGTTTTATTTGTCTTGTCTCTGGATGATTGTGTTGCTGGGTATAGTCTCTAATGTTCACTCGGAAAGCCTGTCTCATTTAATAATGGGCTCTGAGTCCTATGGATTACTGCAGGGATTTTGTCTTGCTGTAATCTCTAGAAAGAAATCTACAAACAGCTGGGAGGACACGACAGATCAGCATTCTTCCATTTGAACGGCGCACAATACAACTTCGGAGTTAACCTACATTTCCAAAATGAACCTCTTCTGCTTCTCGCTGGTAAGTGGTGCGTTCATATATAAACTTTCATCAGGTGAGAATAAAAAACTGAAATCCTAGATACAAGGACAATGTATATGGTGTGGTAGAATATGAAATATTTGTTACTTGTAAGAAATCTCATCTTTTCTAATCACAGTACAAGCACATTCTATAGTGCCCGTTATTAAGTAAATGTATCTAACAGTCTATGGTGGAGTTTATCAAACCTGTCCTCAAGTCTCACCAGCAGTCCATGTTTTGAGGATTTCCACCCTAGAGATACACTGACCAACCAATTGTGCATAATGAAACTTATATACAAGACTTCTGCTGGGACCTGAGGATTGGTTAAGGAAAGTCTCTAAGGTGGAGCCATAACCTGGTGGTGTTACTAGGTTTGAGCCCAGGAGGTAGATGGACTTGGCCATGGTTCTTTGTTTTTAATGTCTGTGTTTTTTCTTGTACTTCCTAATGGATCAGTGGGGAATACAAGAGTATTCATGACAGTCAAGTGCTTTATGGGAGCTATAAAGGTCTTTGTTTCTAACTATGTATGGTCTCTTTTCGGATTTATAGATTTATCTGTCAGCTTTCCATTTGATCTCCTTTTGTTTTACCAAAACCATGTAATATGAGGGACTTTCTAAACCATCAAGTCTACCTGTGTTCAATCACAGAGGACCCTATACATAGTTGTTGGTAGATCTAAAGGAAATCTGACAGAGAAATATAAAAGTGTATGAGGACCCTTAATAAGACAAGTCACTATTTTTAAAGTTAAAATGCTAAAATCTTATAACTGTGCTAGTTGCCTGCACGCTGATCTTTTAACTGTGAAATTTTCCAAATCCCAGGCAATATGCAAGCTCGCAAGTTGTGTTTTTTTCTAATATTGTATGCTTCTTAGTTGTCCCTGACAATATATTATATATAGAAACCAGCCAAGGCAATTAGGGTTCTTTAAGGGAAGGAAGTAGGGTGAGGTTTTACATTTTACAGAACTTATACTTTTAGGATAAATACTGAGGAGTAAACTGGGGAGGTATTTCTATGGGTAAGATGGACTTCAAATTAGAGTTACGGAAGCTCCTTACAGCTATTCTTGTGCTGAGAAAAACTTACCTTTAGTAGCTATGTATATACAGTGCTGCTTGAAAGTATGTGAACCCATCAAGTGGATTATAGATGTTTCTGTGTTTAACCATGATGTCTAATTCATCATCAACAGAGTTATTCAGAAATGTTCAGGTATATGTTCATTCAAAGGTGCATGTACTGGTAGTAGGTTTGGTTTAAGTGCCCAAAACTACATGAAACATGTGACTTAGTGTAGGTGTTCAAAGTTAAGTGAACCCCCAGTCTGCATTGGTTAAGTCGACCAGGTTAAGGGACGCAGGTGCAACCACATTTGTGGTGCTTAATCATCACTTAAGCGACCACTGAAATGAGAATCCTTGGAAAATGTTTTGGCCTGTGCACTAATTAACGAAGAGGAGGAAACCAACTGAACCCACTGTGGTTCCCATACAAATCAAACAAGCCAAGAGCAAAGGAGATATCCTGAGGACGGGGGGGGACATGAAGAAGAGGGTAGGACAGCCCATCAGGCTGGGAAAGGCTATAAGCCATCCCAAAAGATTCCAGACTCCATCCATCCAAGTTACGACAGATATACAAAAACAAATGGCGGGCCTTCAAATGACAGCAACTTTCGCCCTAAAAGTGGACGCCATCCAACAATATCCAACCAGAGCACCAGAAAATAATTAAACCAGGTAAAAAGGCCACCCACAATCACCTCTAGAGTGCAGGCCTCTCTGGCAGCACTGGGACAAATGTGCAGGGTATGCGTCTACAATAAGACGAAAATTTAATAGCCATGGACATTACTGGGAGGGTGGCTAGAAGGAAGCCTCTGCTCTCAAAAAAGCACAAAACTGCCCGTTTTCAACTTTCAAAGAGCACTTGGACAAAACCAAGGCCTTCTGTAAGTCCATTCTCTGGAACAGACGAGTCTAAAATAGAATTATGTGGTCACATCAAAACCTAAATGTTTGGAGAAAAAATCAACACGGCATATGAAGAAAAGCAACCTCTCCCAACCCCCAGGAAAGTATGCGCGGTGGAATGTGAAAGTCTGGGGCTGCGTTTCTGCTGCTGGGCCTGGACGACTCCATATTGTCCAAGGAATCATGAATTCTATCAACAGTATCTCACAGATTACTCGTACCAGTGTTCGCTCTGGCATCAGTTCCAGGAGGTTGAAGCTGGGACGAAGATGGTATTATGCAAACAGAGCAGATGACCCAAAGCATTATCAGCAAGAGTACAAGGAATGGCTTCAGAGAACGTAGGATATCGCACGTACTGGATTGGGAGCCCAGGTCAAAGTCCGGCACGCTTAACCCAATTGAAAATGTTGTGGAGAGGACCTGAAAAATGTTGGTTACATGCCACGATGTCCCTCCAACGGTCTCTCAAACTGGCTGAGTTCTGCAAGGAGGGAGTGGGCCAAAAATCCCCAGTAAGCAGATGTGAGGAGACGGGTTAGTGGTGTTACATGGAGACGTGTTAGGTTGGAGTAATTGGGCTGCAAAGGGAGTGGAGCCACAAGGAGTACTAATACAAGGGTTCACATAATCTAGTGCCATGTTAAGATTTTCAGTGTTGGGACATAAACCGTCCTGATTGTTTACTTAAATATGCAAAAGTTAATCTCTTTTTTGTGTGTGGTTGTCTACATGATTGTGAAGGTGTGCTTTGACATAATTTGGGGATTTCGTAGTGCTATTGTCTAATACGGTTCTTTAAAGGTTTAAACAGTGACCATGTCTGGAGGGTTCACATACTTTCAAGCAGCACTGTATACTGTATATTTACCAAGCATCACTCAGCCACTTTCTAGAGGCAGATCCATATTTTGGTGATTTTTTAATTTTTTTCCCTGATATCACACTTTCTCTTCCAATCACATTCTAAGCTGAAATGATCTACAATCAATATTTGAGGCATTACTGATAAAAAAAAGGATGTAACAATGTTAGACATGAATACTAATTCTACAATGAACAGATCAACATTATATATGAAAACCATAAAAACAAAAATCCCAAATGCATGATTCCCTTATTAATATTCAGTTAATGCTGCAGTCCAGCAACTGTTTTTTACTCATACTTGCAGTGAAAGTAGTGACTACAGCACCCATCGTAGGTTTTAAATGCTTACTTATATCTAGGAAGTTCAGATGCAGAGCTGTACTAACCTGCTCTATCACTTTCTGGTGCTCTCCTCCATCACTTCACTTGGACCTGTGGATGGGTCCTCAGCATGTTGTCTTCACAAAGCAGAGCGATATGCTCTTCATTGTGGGAAACTAAATGACTACCTCAGTTTGCTGGTCAAAGAGGGTGAACGTGGATGATGGAAGCTAGTCAAATAGAAGTATGACCCCCCCCCCATGGAGCTACGATGGGCACACGTAGGAACTCCATTTGATACTAGTGTCACAACAAAGCCTTACTATTTCCTCGTGCATCTCTTGTCATCCTACCGACCCGCATAAGTGGTGACATACGCTCCAGCCGAGACCCGCCCGCACTTGGCTCCCCTCTCCTGTCTAAGCTGCTTGCTCTAGACCCCCGGAGGCACATCTGGGAGATGCTTCCACCTAAGGCGACACGCCACTAAACAACTTCTTAGGAGAGCGCCCCAGCCAATCACCATGCAAAACTGTCCTGATGAAGCGACTGAGATGTCGCAAAACATGTCGACTCCCCTTGCATGAACATCTGTACAAACTGTTGGCATCTTACCGTGGAATTTCCTTTACTTATATGAAAGTCGTTTTTTTGAACCTACGCATAAAATTTAGGACTATATCTTTTTGTACTCGTTTGATTTGCTTATAACCTTGTGTACCACATTTTGTTACTCCAGTCTGCCTGAAAGTCCATCTTAATGTACAGGGACCTTGTTTTCCAGTACTTAAGTCTCTTGGGTGCAACCATTTCTTTTGTGTGTTTTTTGTTTGAATTTCTATTAGCATTTACAGTTGTGCTCATATACACACAAGTATACACACCCTTGAATTTTTCAGAGAATATGAATGATAACATGAAAATGTTTTAGTCGCTTATGGTTAGTGGTTTGCTGTTTACTCTTTTTATATCCTTATCAGAACACAAACTACCCTAATGACCCTGATCAAAAGTTACATACCCCAGCTCTTAATACCCTGTAGTGAAGGCCGAACTACGGTCAGATGCAACCGTGAACAGGCGGATCAGACTTTTAAAGAAGTCCGACATCCACCTGTCTGCGGGCTGATTCAAATTCCCCGCCTCTCGGCTGGGTATTTGAATCAGGGAAACCGGAAGTGACGTCATATCCGGTACTTGGGACGCACAGTTGCTGGTTCTGATTGCCGGATGTGACATCACAGACATCACTTCTGGCTTTCTCTACCCGTTCTTCTAGTGAATAGATTCTTCCTCTGATGGGATCTTACTGCTCCTGATCCTGCCGGAGGAAGAATAGTCAGTTCCTTCTCGCCGGTGAACGGGCGGGTCGAACACCAGTGCAGCTTGCCGGCTAGAAGGAGTGCGAACATCCATGTTCACAGCCAAACTGTCCACCTTACCATCACTAATACCCTGTATTGTCCCCTTTATCAGTGACAGTTTGAAGTATTTTGTGATAGTTGTGGATGAGGCTCTTTATATTCAAATGGTAAAGCTGCCCATTCTTCCTGGCAAAATCCCCCAGTTCCCATAAATTCTTAGGCTGTCTTGAATGAACTGTATGTTTGAGCTTTCCTCAGAGTGGCTCAATGATATTGAGGTCAGGTAACTGAGATGGCCACTCCAGAACCTTCACTTTATTTTGCTGTAGCCAATGACAGGTCAACTTGGCCTTGTGTTTTAGAGTATTGTCATGTTGGAATGTCCAAGTACATTCCATGCATGGCTTCCTCGCTGATGAGTGCAAATCTTCCTCCAGTATTTTTTTTTATAAAAACCTGACCATGGCTTGGTTTCCAATTTCTAATAACAGTTTGAACACTGTTGATTGGCATTCTCTATTTCCTTGCTTTTTTTCTTATGTCCCTTTCCTGTTTTATAGAGTTCAACTACCTTTGCTCGCAGAGCCTTTGAAAATTGTTTATTTTCCCTACGACTTACATAAAAAAAAAACATCAGTGCAACACTGTATGAAAGATGCAAGGTCCTGTCAGGAGTCCAGAAAGTCATTAAGCTTTAATAGACACCCACTTAATACAAGAAAAACAGATCACAAGGGAATATGGTTACCTTTTATTGCCAATTGAGTGCATGTTATCAAGCCAAAACACCAGGGTATGTAAACGTTTCATCAGGGTCATTTGGTTTGTTTGTTTTGTGATAAGGACAGTTGTATGACAATCAATGGCCAACCACTAACCAAGGTAAAAGAAAAGTTTTTGGTGTCATTCATATTCTCTGAGAAATAGTAAAGAAAACAAAAATTCTGTGCAAACTTACTGTATAAGCACAACTGTAAACCTGCTTCCACTAAAGACATTTACCAAACCTCCTAACCAGTGGAGCTAAATGCAGGAGAATATCTAGAAGGAATATCCAGTAAATATATTACTCATGCTTCTGTGTCTCTTTTCAACTTCTTATGCTATTTAGATGCTTAAGATGAAGCAATGATAATTCACAAGTTCTCTGCTTATTTTTTTTCTCTAGGAGGGTTCTATGGATAATCTTTATGAGCCTGTACAGAATATCCAAGAAAGCACAGAGAACATTATCCCCCGGGCATGTAGCCCTCCTTGTACTTCCTCGAAGGCCGAGCCAAATATACAGTCTTTCTCAATGGTAAAGGTAAGATTAGCCTTATGAGGTAATTTATTAAATAATTCATTTCATTATAAATATGTAGCAATATTTTTAGTAAGCATGTGCAATACCAATGTCTATAAATTAAACACAACAGGAAAAATGTTTTAGGGTTAGGTGAAATTTACATCACCCACCTTGCCATATGTTTTCCATGGAACGTAGACAAGACAAAATGACACATTTGGTACAATGGAAGGGAGCATCTTAAATTTTTTGCCTCCTCTGTATTCCAGAGGACTTTGCATGGAAGGAATGGAATGATATATCACAGATTAAAAATAAAGGTTAGGTGGTCAAATTTTAGTTATTCCGTAGCACAAAATATACAAAATATGAGAGTTTCACTTAGAGGCTGTTAATGTTACAGCTCTAAGGTGTCTAGGGTGTGGACTTTAAAGGTGCAGCAAATACAGCAAAAGTATATTTAAAATGACAGTTTATTATCACCAAATTAAAACCCCATAAATGTCTGCTGCAGGTCCTGGCTTGAATACTGTGTTTCACCCCAGCTCAGTGGGCTTCTACAGGAGATTCTAAGGACTTTCAGTAGAGAATGATTTTAATGAAAAAAAGTACAATAATTATCATCATCATGCTCTCAAGGTCCTCAATCTGCCAACAATTTGATCTGCTATTCTGATATTGGAGGTATATGGCTACTGGCCATACAGGGTCCCAGCTACTGTTGGAGGCTTTCCATAGTAACGCACTGGTCGGGTGGGACTGTAACAGTTGCCCCCCTCTCCCTTTGTCAACCTTTAGCACAGCAACCCTACAGTCGAGTAGCCATGTACCTCCAATATCTGTGAGCTGATCAGATCAAATTGTTAAATAACTAGACCCTGACAGAGCTGGGGTATCGAGGCAACACTCTTCTCCCAACCCCAAAGAAACGAATGGGACCTTGTGGCCAATAAATCATCTTTGAATATATAAAATACAATCTTTATTCAATATACAATAATATTAAAATCCACAAATTGACATGAACAATAAAAGGAACCTCATTTTTACAATATATACTATGTTGTTTATCCTAAGTCGTGGTCGGTAGAAGTCCAACATTTTCGTCCTAAAGACAGGGATAGACCAACTGTAAAGTTTTAGAACATTACACCAAGAGGTCCCGATGTTACCAGTAAGATGGGGTTCAACATCTTATGAGCCAAAGGCTTCCCAGCCTGACATCAAGTATGTTCCAGTAGTGAGATGTGCACTCCAATATGGGTATGATCTACAAGCATGTTTGAAAGATATATAACAGATCAAATGGATGGCAGTTCTTTCCCTTGGGGACTGAGAGAGCAGTCTGTGGAACATTTATACACCTTAAAAATTCCTGGGTTCCAGCCACCCCCTTCTTGAATAGCACAGAGCTAAACTCAAGTTTCTTCCTTTTTTTTTATCGTTTTTATAATTTTGTGACAATAAACTATTATTTAAAATAAACCTTTATTGTATTTGCACCTTTAAAGTCTCGCGAGGCTAGCCACCTCACCTAGAGTGAAAGGTCCCCACACAAGTTTCGAGTGGGAACTGACAGATGAGCTGGGGAGAGCAATGTGATGACATCATCACACTGCTCTCCATCACTCACAGCATCGGCAGGCACCCTTTGTGTGCTTGCCATTAGTTTCAATCGGGACGCCGGTTCCCATTGAAACTAATGCCATCGGCCAGAGATTTACGGACATGTCCATTCTCTGGCCGACCGAGCTTTGGGGCGACAGGGATCTTTTGCAGACGGTCGCAAGCGCGCACGCACATAAGTTGGCGTCAAAATCGGCCTCTGCTCGTTGTGTGTGTGGGGACCTTTACAGTTACATTTACATCCTCTGAATGAAACTCAATTTCTTTTTGTTTGTTTATTTAATTAAATATAATATTTCTTTTCATATTTTGTCATTGAATATATCTCAGGTATTGGTGATCATATAAGCTCTTTCAGCCAATTCATTTTTTTTTTATTATTTCAATCAAGATACAACATTACAGGTATAAGGGGGAGAGGGAACAAACAAAAATGAGAATATATAGCGATAACCTGGTACAGAATTATATCAACTTATACAATATCAAAACAATTCAATAGTTGAGTGACAAGAGGCAGGCAGACAGTCAGAATCAACATATTAACAGTAACACCTTTATCTTGAGTGAGTTCTACTATCAAAAATGAGTAACTAGCTCCTGAATCTAAAACCAAAATGCAATGGTAACAGAACGTACACCAATATCCAGGAAACCTTTTAAAGGGAACGCAGAAGACCTTTGTATTCTTCTGAGTATACAAAGAGGTGCCACCTAGTCCAGATCGCATTGAACTGTTTCAGTCTGTCGTGCTTGCTATAGAGGAGTTCCTCCATTTGGAAGAAAAATCTCATTTGTTTGAGCCACTCCTGGGTCGTGAGAACCCAAGGCGAGGCCCAAGGCGATCCAATAAAATTACAACAAATGATAAATTATAGATTTTTATAGTAATTTTTAAATACATTTTTTACAAATATGTCCAGCATAAAACAAGGCATCACAAGAATTTTATGGGAACAAAATGGTGGTGCTAAAATAAATCAATACTAATACAATTCTACATGTGGGGTGATATAGTTAATCTCTCAGATGTTGGCTCTGCTTCTGCTGTATAGTGCTATAGAATGGCTGTACTCTACTTCTTGCAAGTCTTTTGAATCTCCTTTAGACAATTTATAATTAAGATGTTTATTATATATTTCCAAAGTGTAATACTAGATAAGGGTACGTAAAAAGTAATAATTTGCTATAAAGCATATTTTTTCTGAATGGTATATCATTCCATGCAAATAAAGTCATAAGGCTTTTATCAGTTTTGTAGGGTGAACATGACTCTGGGCAGTGCAACCCCTAATGCCCTAATGTGTGTGATCAAGGTTACTGAGGTGACCTTCTCAGGACTATATTTGGAGGACAGCGATGCTAGGAAACATTAGGTATCCAACTATTGTGCAGATACACGTCTCTGCTAAACTGTGTCTAATAACGTGGTTTTAATGTACTATGGAGTTTTAATTATTATGTTTAATCAACATAATAATCAGACTAATACACTGGAACCAATTTAGGATTTAGGCAGATGGTTGGTATGGATTACTGCCCTAAATTAGCTTTGGGCAGAGTACATATGGGCCGATTTTCATTTCAGAACAATTGAAACTTTAGTGATTCGTAATGGAATCCAGCAGCTGACTGAACATTTTTGTAGTAGTATCCGATGCATAGATTGGAGAAGCCTTCAGTCTGGCCAAGATGAGCTCATCCATATATAGTGATGAGCAGCACAGACAATAATATAACATACATATTCATAAATTTGAAAATTTGTGATCTCCAGTCATTAATACCTTCAATGTGCAAAAGAATTTCGCAACATTTTCACGATCAACACTGCAAAAAAAATGTATTACCTTCATTGCACAAATCAGCACTTGTGCGGTACATGCACATATTGAGAGCAGTAGTTCCTGGTACTGCTGTATTAGGCATTAGTTGTGCCTGTCACAACACACACTGGCATGCCGATTAAGCATACTGTACATACAGCATTTAGGTGCTAATGAATCTTCTAACTGATTCTTCATATACCAAAGGGGAATGGTCAGGTCTTGTGGGGTTAGGTGAACAAGTGTGCCAGCTGGAAGGACTACAAGTCCCAGCATGCCTAAGGTCAGTCTTTGTTAGTGTTATGGCAGTGAATGGCTAATGCTTTACAATATTAATGAAAGTATTTGTGAAGAAATCTGTCCCATTGTATTTGCATTAAATAGTAATACCCTGTTTCCCCGACCATAAGGCATCCTCCAAAAATAAGGCACCCGTACATTTTTGCCTTACGCTGAAATTTAAGGCATCCCCCGGAAAATAAGGCACCCGTACATTTTTGCCTCACGCTGAAATATAAGGCATCCCCCGGAAAATAAAACACCCCCAAAGATACGGTACTGTAACTCTGAACAGTAGAGATCAGAGGGGGCAATCAAAATGACACAGGAGGATCAGAAGGGGTTACTAAAATGGTAACCCCCCCCTCCACCTCTGAGTCTCCTGTGCCATTTTGATTCACACCTCTGATCCCCCCTTTGTCATTTTAAGTGAGCCCCCCACCCTGATACCCCAGTGCCATATTTTTCTTCATGGAAAAATAAGACATCCCCTGAAATAAGACAAAGGGCGTCCTTGGGAGCAAAAATTTATATAATACACTTATTTTCGGGGAAACATGGTAGTTGAAAAAAGTTTGGACACCCCTACTCTAGATGAAAATTTCATGAGAATCTGCCAAGGGAAGCCTACAACATACTCGTGAGGTACACAAATAATAAGAAATTCTTTGACTCATTAACACTATCTGCACTGGGATTTAGGCTAGGGCTCCACATGTGCTAAAATACGTGCGTTGAATGCAGGGATGTTAGCGCAACTTTGACAGGGTTGTCTCTACAGCCCAGTAGAGCTCCCGGTCCTTAGGTCCAAGCCTCTGTCACATTGATGTCAACGCAGCATGTCCACGTTCACACGTACGCAACAGAGGCTTGCGCATACATCTTTGAATGCCAGCACCTAGAGGAGCCCCAGCCTTAGATCTCTAACACATACAGGTGAGGACAGGAAGGTGAGCTGGTGCTATGTCCTCTTTTCTATTTCCTGGTATAACATCTGCAGTAGCTAAGCTAGCTTACATTCTGATTTCCTCTGAAGTTTATTCCCAGTAGACTGAGAATGATATTATGCTTTGTAGAGTTAGTACCTGTGTTTGTATTATTACTTCTGGGATACAATACAAAGCCCTGACAATACTGTCTGGTTAGCACAGATTCACTTCCAAAATGACTATGAGATTGATTTTTCTATTATAAGTTTCTAATTATTAGTTGGAGGCTGATGCAGCTTTCTAAAGCCTACTTGTGAACAACCGGCAGAGACTGTAAAACATTAATACAACCATACAATTACCAAAGTCAAGTTTTTAATCATGAGAAAGCATATAGATATTTTTAAGATTTGTTTCGCGAGCTAATTTTACATCTGTATGCATTTATTTCTATCAAGTAAATGTTCAGAGTTCCAGGTGATGTCATCACTGACTTCACTACCAGTATCTGGAGATTAAGGTCCCCTCCCTTCTATTTAGTTCCTGCCTTACTAGGAGGGAGAGGGCGTTACTCCCTAGTAATGTCCCACCCACACATCATTTGCACAAGCAGGGTGGGAACTTAGGAGGGAAAAAAAAACGCCCCCTCCTTTCACCCATTTTCAAAATCCTGTGAAAAATCCAGGATTTTGTGAAATCGGGATTTGGCTGGGAAAGCCACATAAAAACGTGACTTTCCTGGCCAAAACAGGAGGGTTGACAGGTATGTGTGGGACATTACTATAGTGAATGCTGCTTTGGCACCTATGTTCAGAAACATTTAAGGTACCCACACACGGGTCTATTTTTCATTCGAATCCCGAATGATCAATTGCTGTATGCATTTTCGGTAATTGATCGTTCAGGAGTTGAGTGTGGTCAATTGAACAGGGAACAAACCTGTTGGTAAATCCCTTTTCGATCGCCATTACTGTGGATTAGTGATGGCCGAACGCCAGGAACTATGCGTTCCAGGTGCCGGATGTGATGTCACTGACGCCTAGTGGCGGGGAATTTAAATCTGTCCACGAACGGGCGGACGGCGGACTTTTTAAAGTCCGCTCCGTCCGTTCGCGGACGTACACGGCCGAAGTTCGGCCATCACTACTATGGATACAAAGTAATCAATGGCAATCGATTGCGCAATAAGGTGAGCATCGGTTCATCCCTTTGTTTAAGCGCAGAGTGACTTCACAATGTAGCCCATGACATACCGTGACGCTCGCCTTGTTTATCACTGACCATTCCACGGGTTTTCTGGAAAGAAATCTTGATGAGAGTGCAAGAAGTTGGTTTTTAATGACATGTGACACCATTTTTCGAGGTTGGCCTTCAGAAGATTCTCTTCACCAGTTTTTTATGTGCTCGACTTCTGATACCAAGTACAGTTTCAAATAGCCACTTGAATGCTTTCCGAGCTTTAGGCTCTGGCAGTGTGAAAGATTGTTCAAACCTTTCATGATGTAACAAGGACCTAATATCAGCACCCACAAGTATTCCTTGTAATAGTTTAGCAGAGCGGAGATGTGGAAGTGTTTAAACCAGATATTGATAACCTTGTGAATTTGCTTTAGCCAGCGCCACAAAGTTCTTGATTAAGTCATGCTTGATACTGTGTTTCTCTGAAAATAAGACAGAGAATAAAAAGTGTCTTATATAAAATTTTCCGTACGTCTTATATTCAAGGGATGTCTTATTTTTCCATGAAGATGACTGCGCCACTGGGGTATCAGGGTGGGGGATCACTTAAAATGACACAGGGGGGTCAGAGGGGGGAATTAAAATGGCCCAGGAGACTCAGAAGAATGCCCAGAACCGTATAGCAGGAGGTGGGAGGGCAACATGACCCAGGTGATGGGCATTGGGAGAGAACCAGAGTAGGTCATGGGCAATCTAGTCAGGGCAATCTAGTCAGGAAACCGGAAGGGGAGGGCCCCTTTCGCCGGAGAGCAGC
>CM070033.1:155208028-155224696 GCA_036250615.1 Ptychadena robeensis
ATATATATATATATATATATATATATATATATATATATATATATATGTGTGTTTTATCTTTATATATAACATCTTAAAGCTTATCTGAGTTGCTAATGATTAGATGTTCATATAAAAATATAAAATATGTTTGTGACAAAGTTTTAGATGCTTAAT
Organism: Ptychadena robeensis; assembly: GCA_036250615.1. Taxonomy (NCBI): domain Eukaryota; kingdom Metazoa; phylum Chordata; class Amphibia; order Anura; family Ptychadenidae; genus Ptychadena; species Ptychadena robeensis. The sequence continues at coordinate 155,208,185 of CM070033.1, forward strand.
TTTTATGAGTCAGTTATCGTAGTCATTTGTAAAATGATTAAAATTGAGTAGAGCTGTAGGAGAACCTCGGACTTTATCACCTTACCCACATGTTAAGTTCCTCCATCTCTTTATATTAACAGTTTTTTGCAGTCCTTGCACAATACCATGTGACTCCCGCCATGAGACAGCATCTGCTAAATGGTTCAATAAGGGTGTGGCACATATGAGGAAGAGAGTCAATAACCCACTTAATTCTTTGATACTGCTTTACTTATAATGCTGTGTTCCCTCACTGGCTTACATTTAAATCTGACAAAGAGTGGGTAGGTATAAAAAGTTGACTTTACACAAACACTGTCCACGTGCCCATGTGGGCAGAAAGAACATCAAAGTTCCTTAAAAATTATGGAGGTCAATTCAGTGCAATATCGCAAGTGACCACTGGGGGCACCAAAAATGGTTTTCAATAGGAAAAATGTTGTTTTCAATGCACAGAACATGATTAGGTACTTTCCAGGTTGTCACTGCTCTCAGAGATGTTGAGCTTCCTCTCCCTTTACAGGGCTTTGAGGGACATTTGGGATTCATTCATTACAGGTGAGGTTTTATTTCTATATTCTGCCCTATTTTCGGCATTTCTAGTACAAAAGTGGCTAATAGGTCCACCTAAAGTAAAAAATAAAGTTAACGTGGTTTAAAAGAATTAGAAAATTTGGATATGACTAATACTGAACAGCTTTTGATGTTTTATCGGATAAAACCAAATGGGTCATTTTTGTGTTTCATTTGCTCACCAGGAAAATGACCTAGCAGGAAGTCCTAGTTTCAGCCTCACTCATCAGGATGTGGTATGTGGCAGCTAGGTATAGACGTGCACGCTTTGGTTTAGATGAATCTAGAGCTTGTGTAGGTAGGATTAACGTGTTGTAGAACTTTGCTCTTGATGACAGCTAATATGATTCCTGTAGTGCTGCCCTTGGCCCTGAAGCGTCAGTAGCAGGAGTCTTCACTTCACCAAATAAGGTCCTGCGTAGCTCTAAGTTAGGCTATACCTGCAAAAGAATCTAACATGTAATTGTGTGACAGTAACAACCCTGGGGCCAAGGGGACAAGGTGCCTGGACTTTCCAAGGTGGGGACCACTCTTCTCTGGAAACTTCCCTAGACCTCTAGTGACATTTCCCCTTCTGTGTTTTGCACACTATCAATGTCTCTGCAGAAGCTCTCTCATAGAATGCAGTTCACTTCTCCTTGTGCTGTTCCTTCCTATCCCTCTCTGAGGAACCACAATATAGCCCTATTTCCATCAGCTATCTGCCTCACACCTTTACACAATGCCCACGTTCCAGTATTCCTCCACACAGTTAATATACATTTCCCTTTGGGTAAAGTGAAGCCAATGTTCACATGAGAAGTAACTTGCAAAGCAAACAAACAAACAAACAAACAAAGGGGCTTTATTTGTAATCCAATGCTTTATATACTTTTGTGGTGAGCGGCATAGGTAATACTTGAAATTGCGAAACTATATTTTGCATCTATTAATATTCGATTCGATATTCGCGAATATTCCAATTCAATGGCATGGCCATGCATTGCAAAAATGTATGCACAATTATAATCGCATCGCAGTTACCTTCAAAATGAATGGTCACATACCATGGCCATGGAGTGCATGGCCATACACTCGAATTGTGAATATTTGAGATTTCGAATATCCGCCGTCATATTTGCGAAATTTGTGAATTCTCGAATTGCAGATATTCATTGAATATATTCGCAATTCGGATATTCGAGCTTAAAACGAATATACATATGTTCACTGCCCCTGACCCCAGGCTGCAGGGTAAAGTCACTTGGGTATAAAGTTGCAACAAGTCCTACTCCTGTGCCAGCCCTTTGGAAATGCAGCTGCCCAAATAGTAATTGTACTAGCTCCTCAAGTCCTCGGGAGCTAGTATAATCCCTACCCTTAAACAGGATGAGGAAGATATCAGAAGCTAACAGTTTAGTGTAAGGGAAGTTACTTGAAACTCATGTTAGATTGACAATGATGTAGGAAAGCACATTGCCCCTTCGTGCAACGGGTGCACCGCACATATAAATCTGGAGGTACATTTATGGCAACACACTTCCCCTGTGATCTCACCCCCTGGGTCACTGCAGACTGTCGCGCATCTCTGCAGACTCTCCGCTGGGCCTTCCATCACTAAAGGTCCAACACACAGTGACTTTTGGTGTAAGATACAGTACCCATTTATTGATGACATGTGGTACAACTTCACAGTCCATGACATCCTATACCAGCCATCTCGGAGCAGCCACTGCCAGTAATAGTGGTGAGCGGCCAAAAGTGTTCTGTCTGACAGTGGCAGCCTCTGTGAAGCTCCTTCTGCTGATGTAATGTAAGCAAACGCCACAATGCCATCTGGTGTCTGATTACTGTTACTTGTGTTACTAATGGAAAACAAGTTTCCATTCCTTAATAAAAAATAAAGACTTTTTAAAGGGAAATGTATTTTATACACATTTCCATTTTATTTGTGTTCTCTTAACTTTATTGAGGTTGTCGCAATACGATTAATCCTGTTTGATCATTCCTAGGGGCAAAGGTGCTTTCTCTATATTTTACTCATTTAGAAAATCTGCACTATTTGACTTTGCTTTTGCAACCCCTGGCTTATCCTCGAGTCAATACGTTTTTCCAGTTTTTGTAGATAAAATTATGTACCTCGGCTAATACTCGGGTCGGCTTATACTCGAGTATGTATGGTACTTAAAGGGTCCCACACACCTCTGGAATACAATCCTGCCTATCTCCTCTTCCACAAAGAACAATGATATAGGTACAGAGTTTTCTTGTTATTTAATATGCAGCATTATCCTCCTGGCCGAGGTTTTGCATTTCATAGTTGGCTGCGTGCATGTACAAGCCATCAAACTGCAAAGCGCTTTGAGACTGTGTTAGTAAGAAGTCGCTGTATACATGTAAATGAACCTGCTCTGCTCTTCACCTAGAGCATTGTGCCTTTGTAAAGGTCTTGTATTTTACAATGATATTAGAAAGCTCAAGGACAAATCTAATAGACGCCTTGATTTTACAGAACAGCTTGAAAACACTACTTCTGAAAAGTGCAGTTATTGCCTGACAACAGAAAATTGAACTATTCTCCTGCACACATGACACCTTCAGGCTCACTTTATTAGTTTATTCTTGCTATAAACTTATTGAGCAGACATGGAACCTGAGCTGACCTGGCAGTCCGAAGATTTATGGAGAATTCTGATCTTGTTATAGTTACATTCAACAGCCAATATTATAAAAAAATAACTCCAGCAATATATGCATTAAAATTCATGAAATATAATATAATATACAGGTAACACAACTAACTAAAATTACTTCCTCTTACTCCACCCTTCTGAAATCTCTTGTATAGTATAGTGTTGAGCTTAAATATTAAAATGTCAAATATTTTTCGTGAATATCAGCAACTTCAGAATTTGCGAATATCTCAAATATGCTGGTGGATATTTGCGATTACGAATATTCACTGTATGGCCATGTATAGCAATAATCATATTTGCATTGCGAAAATAAAAATAGCATGTGACCATTCATTTTGCGGATATTATTATCGCAATGGGAAATACATTTTCACAAATACATGGTCATACCACGAATATTCAAATATTTAATCAAATATTTGTAGAACTATTCGCGAAATATCGCGAATTCGAATATTACCTATGCCGCTAATCACTAGTGTAGTATACTAAGATGATAATGTCAAGACTATGAGACTTTTACTTCTGTACAAGGAGCAAAACAATAAGGGATGACCTCACAAATATACTGCCATGTCATCATACTATCCCAGGCTGGGGATATATATATATATATGTTTCTGTGCCACAAAAGTTTTACAAACCCTTATATTAGCTTGTAAACCTAATGTTGACATATTAAATGGGTTACACATCACCTAGACGAATAGAATCATAGGAGGGGTCCAGCAGAACGGCCCACTTCCAACGGGGACCTTTCACTTTTTTATTAGTTTCAAACACTGTAACGATCTGCGGTCGGGCTTAGAGTCTAGGTGCTGAAACAGCAACACATGTGATGGCAGGATCAACAGTGGTAATGAAGGGAGGGATTAATCAGAATTGTAGTCGGTAACAAGCATAGGTCAGCCAGAGGTATCAGGTAATAAAGGGAGCAAGATGAAGCGTAGTCCAGTAGTCAGCAGCCAGGGGTCGGTACCCGAGTGATAATAGTGAATATACAATAGGCAAAAGCAGTAAGAGCACAATATTCTGGCAATGTAGCAGAGCAAGGACATGGCTTTTAAAGGATGTACAAGGGAGGTCCAATGGTTCAGGGTTTAAGGAGAAACATGGTAATCAGGTGTCTTTGTACAAGGCATCCAACAAGGTACTAAATGAAACGTTCAGGTGGCTCAGCAGACAGAGCTGCAGCAAGACACCGAAGCATCCCTGGGTTTGGTTTCTGAGAAACACATTTAAATGGTTGCCTTGTAATTTGTATCAAAAGTCACAAATCATTTGGCAGAAATACGATTTCTCATATCTGCTGAATTTACAGATCAGACATTGGTACATACTGAATGCAAAACAATGTAGCCTGGACTATAAAACACATACGCCAACATAGCTAGCCATTTCTCATCCTAGCCCTGGAGCTGTAATATGTAATATCTAATCATGAATAATGTTATTCTATACCCATGGTATCATAAGGCCAACTGAGGCTAAACATCAGACAGGCATTATGATCATGAGAAATATAATCCTGTCTGGCATCTGCCACAGTGCTCAGGTTGTCAGTCTGGCGTTGAGGATATCCAAATCCATACTACCACACAATCCTACAAGTGTGCAGCGGCTACCCTGTACATAGATATTTCCTTTCATGGCAAACATAATTAATACATTAATAGTCTGCATGTTAATATAAAATTGTCAGCATCTTTTTAGGCACTTCTATTCTAGTCAGTGATGTTCTTCTCTATGCAATGCAGACAGTTGATGACAGTGGAGGAGCTTTTATTTAAAACAAATTGTTGTATGTAAATATGATGCTGACCCTAAAGTCAGGGTCAATAGGGCAGGCCAAGGATAGTTTAGCTCCTCCAGCCAAGATATAAGTTGCTGTTACTTCTCATGAATGTGAGAAAGGCATTGCATGCAGTGAAATCAGAGTTAACTATTTCTGTACAGGAGAGCAGCCTAGACAACAGTGCAAAACTTAAGCGGAAGCTTTAGATTGGTTTCAAGAATGTTATATATTACATTGGCATTAAAACATTGTTTCGCAGTATTACAAGCACAGTATATACCATCAAGACCCAGAGTGGTAATTTAGCAACAATGGAATTTGCCGGAAGCATAAGTGACCTTAGATTACCTGGCTGAGTGCTGCTGTGAGTTCCAGCTTCTATTAGGTCTGTTACTATGATTGCTATGCACTAAGACTTCATACAACATTAGTAGAAATGCATCAACATTTTGGTTTAAAAAGTTGGCTGCTACTATTGTTTGCCAGGCCACCCATCTCCTCTGAAGACTGTATTTGAATGTTATTTACCACATTTTTCCATTAGTTTTTTGGCTAATTACTAGTTATGCTACATATAGTACAATCCTAAATATTTCTTCTTTTTTTTTTAAGGAATTGTCTGATTTAAGTACGACTGATGCAAAGCGTAAGAGGAAAAAGTAAGTAATTATACGATAAATTGTTTTATTGTTGTCCTAGAATAGGTGCATGCTAAGCAGTGGATGATCATGCTGCTTTGATAAAACATTTGGGATGACTGATGCTGCCCACTTCAACCCCTTCACATTTTTATGGGCACACCAAGGTCTCATGGATATGCCCAATTACTGGCCCACCATTCAGCCACCAGGAAGGGCCTTGAAAGTTGACAAATGTATAGAGCCTGGTCATTTAACTCAAACACAGAGTGGGTCGAAACGATAAACTTGGACAAAGTCAAGAGCCAAACTTGATACTTATTAAAGAAATGCCTTCTCATTAAATACAGTGGCTAACCTTTTCATATGGAAACACTGATGGAAGAAACAAAGTTTGATACTATTATGCACCTGTATGCTTGAAGCTTCTCATTTTCTGTTTCCCTGTGTGAATATAAGTAAAATTTTTCCATTATTCAAAGTGAGCACCAGGCATCCCATAAACAGCGTGAAGCATTATCTCCTGAGCTGTCCGTAGTGCTGATCCTTACCATTTACAGGGTCATTTCTGGAAGGATTTCTTTTTACTTATATGAGAAGATGGCAGTTTGGCATTATCTTGGTCCACATGCCTTGCTACTTGGAATCTTGATACACAAGTTTGATTAAAAACAACATAGGCCCTTGGGCTATTGAAATAAAAAAAATATTTTGATTCCATAATCTTGGCTAATTCTATTCAGAAAAAAATGGTTGGTCACATTGGCTACTAAGTTAAGTGGGAAAATCAACCCATGCATGACTAGTCTAGTTCAACATAAGTAACAATAACAGTATGAGACAGAGAAAGACGAGACATAGAATATCCGAGTGCACATTTGCAGAATATTGTGAATTCTCGAATGTCGTATATTCATCAAATATATTCCAATTTAGAATATTCTCGCTCAACACTTATAGGTCTTTCTATAGGTAAAACATACAATATGCATATACACAATTATCAGATTCAAGGTAGTGATAAATTAATTGAAGTGTTGATATGTTATGCATAAAGGTCAGAAAATAGTTTGCTAAGGAATTAAAAGATTCTTAACCTTTAAGTAGGCTGTGCAATATTCCACTGACTGCTACAGAGGAAGTTAATTGTGCAGGAACATTTACTGCCGGATCGTTGTGATAATTACGAGTGTCATAAAAATTTACAGTTGATTTTTTGTTAATTCAGGTCGCTCATACAGAAATCGGTGTCAGAAAATGAAGCATTTGGTGAGTTTTATTTTTCAGTTACCATTTGTGTATTGCCAGCTCATTGCTGTACAGAGCAGTGCTTAACCTGAAGATGCACAATTAAATCTGTGGCAACATGAGCTTCTTGTGCCGTCATCCATAGACGAGAGATCGAGCCAGTCAGCACTCATTATAAGAGGCAGAGGAGCTTTCATTCAATGGAAACAATTATAAGCCGATTATGGCCATTAGTCTGGAGCAAATAATCCTGACTAAAGGAACGCATGAAAGGCACAAATTGTCACACAATCCAAATCATTTTCACAACGATGTACGGGCATTGCCACAGACAAAGAGAAAGTGGCACGCTGTTAGAATAGGTGAGAAAATTGGGGCACAGCCACTGGAATAAGATTGAGATTTTGAGGTCCACCAAAATAACAACATACCTTCACAGTAGATAACATAAGGTGATAACAGATCCTAGAAGCATACAGGTAGGTTTAGGTGGGACAGAGCATAAAGTAGTTGTCGAATACTGAAAACTGCCCCATGTAATCCTAATGGGCTATATGGTGGCCCATTAGGAGGTGTTTGGTCAACACATTTACCATAAGGCTAGGGCTCCACTATGCACTGGGATCCGCTGATGTCCGCACAAGCCTCCTTTGTGTTCCTGTGTAGAGATGGTCGAATTTTTCTTGCTGACTTTGTGAGCTGATTGCAAAGCCTCTGAAAATGGTATAATCACCAAAATTGCTGGAGATGTAGAGAAGGGTTGTGGGGACATTTGAAAAAACAAAGTTTTGCTCTAGCACATGTCATTTTTGCATAAATTAGGTTAAAAAAGGAAGTCGAAATTCAGATTTTCGAAAATTTTACTTGACTTCGAACTTAATTTGTGCAAAAACTATTAGAGCCATACTTTTTTTGTAGTATACCCCAAACCTTTTCTACATCTCCAGCAAGTTTGGTGATGATACCATGTTTAGGGGCTTTGCAATTAATTTGAAAACTTCAAAGAATTGCTGCATAGACATCAATGTGGTGGAGGCTGCCCCGCCAAAGCCCCATTGTCACCAATGGGCTGCTCTTGCACTGTGGTAAAATCCCTGCATTCAATGTGGAGCCCTAGCCTTTTACTACAAATCTAAACAAAAAATTCTTCACTTATCTGTGTCTTATACAGCCATTTTGCTGTACCTTGGATGGCGCAGGTATCTGGTACTGTGTTAGGTATGCTGTGGTTTCTTTTCACAAGCTTTGTACATCTTATGTGAATTTTTTGTTTATATTACAACAGTTGTTATAAAAAGACTCCAGCAACATGCTGGTTAAAAATGATATTCCCCTTAAAGTGTTATAAAAAAAATCTATTCCCATCAGGTTAGGTAGATACAGCCAGCTGTGTGATACCAATGAGACAATAGGGATGTATTTTCAGTTTCAGAAAATCAATGACATTGCAATATCATAAATTTAAATTTGCAGCTAAAAACGGCTTTAGCAACAATTAAATATTGACCATAAGACTGCTGCTGTTCACGATGATGAGATTAGTTTCCAAGGGGAAATGAATTGCTGAAAATCATTTGCAATCTACTATTTCTGAGTGTTTCAGACACAGAAAGATCTATTGCCCAATGTAAAGCTATTCCTGACAGTCTCCTTGTAATCTCCGTATGGTCGAGGCCTTCAAGGATTCTCTCTAATGGAGAACAAATTTGATTCCTGAGTTGACCATCTGCTGCTGGTAACCCATCTCCCGATATTTGATGTTAGACAGGAGAGTCTGGAACGCAGCATACTGGCAGAACTCCAGGAGCCCTGACGAGTCCTACCTCCGAAGGCACTGTCACATTGAAGGTAATACGATCATATGTTTCACTGTTTTTCAACATGATACCTAAAGAGTCCCTAATGGCACTTTGACATTCATCTGCACACTTTCACGTATTAAAGATACATTACGCTGTTCCTATATTTCTATAGCTATATGTAATACAAGGGAGAACAGACAGTGAATTGCATCCCCATAACAACTTACAAGAACAATATATATAATATATGTATGTATATAAATTCAAATCTTGTACTAACTTTTTTGCATTTGTACTGCATAGGGTGAATAGATATTGTATTATCAAACAAACACCCTGAAAATTGTATCATTAACAAAATTCCTGGAGAGAAGGGCTGTGGCAACATAAGTACCAAAAATATAAATATTGCTCTAACATATGTATACCCCCCCCCCCCTACTTATTGTATACTCTGGTTCCCAACCTATTCGATATTAAGCCCGATCAGGCAGGGTCCTCCACTGCTCCTGTGTCATAACCTGTACCTGTGTGTACTATATTGTGTTGTATCTCCACTCTAATGTATTGTACAGCGCTTAACATTTAAGTTAATTTATACAAAAGCTACATGTCCTAACAATTTTGGTGTTGATTCAATACTCTGAAGCTTTGAAGTTAACACCCAAATAAACTCATCATTTTGCCACCATCTCTAATGGTGATAACACATTACAAGTGTTGTTTTGTAGTGCAGCAGAGGATATATCAGGGAGAAGAATTCTTCATGGTATTTTAATGTATCAGCACTATCAGGTCTCTACATCAGTGGTGGTCAACTGAGTTGGTATGGAGGGCCACAAGTGCGGCCCTCAGCATCACTAAAGGGCCGCATTCTATAATGAATAAATGACAGCAGGCATAGCTAGAAGACATTATTAATTTTTAAATAACAAACCTTGTTTTAAATTAAAATCTATGGGGCCTTTGATTCAAAGTTTATATGCCCCTATTCTCAGGTTATGTGCCACAATATATATGTTTAATTGCAGGACATAACCTGTGGAATAGTGGGAGCATGGCCACTCACCAGTCTACTGCTCCCCCACCAACACTAGAGGAGAAGAGGAGAGGCGAGGGGTTTTCTCAGGCGCCATCTGGGTCGCTGATTGGCATTTATATACGGCTATCACGTAAGTTTATCGCCTCTCCTTCTCTTCTCACTCTAAGAAGTTCCCAGACGAGGACCTCTCAGGGGGGGATTGGTGGACAGGTGAGTTCTTATGCCATATGCACTACCAGTTTCAGGGGCCGCAAATGCAGGACCAAGGAGGGCCACTGAAGAACGCAGGTTAATAACCTGGGCTCTATATATTGTTTTTACAAACTGGTAGTTTTTGCATAACTATTCATGCTAAAATGAGAGTAACTGACACGGGTGCACTGTCAGTTAGATATTGCACTGAAAGTTAGTTATATCGGGTCCAATTTTGACAGCAAGAGCTTGGGTAGATGGGCAAGTGCACTATACTTTGTTAGAATATAAGATCAATATAATAATATTTTTATATAATTTTGAGATACTTTTCTATGTGCAATGGACCTGTACTTGATGTTCTGCTGAACTGTGTGCAGCTGGGTTGCATTGCCTTCATGTGGATGAAAAGCAGTTTCAATGTTAACACCTTGTCTCTTTTACTTCAAAATACAAGTTTCATGTTTCTAGAGGAGATTACTCAGCTCTGCCAACACAAGGCAGGTTTTAGGCAGGGACAAAGCAATTGAAATGAGGATTCAAGGTGTTTAATGGTATTTCCAAGCTAAAGTATGCTATAAATAATAATGTCTTTAAAATAAATGGAAATACAAGACAACAACATTGTAAAATAGTGACATCAGTTAGGCTTACAACCATAGAAAGAGAAAAGCGTTGTTGTCACTGCAAATTGCTATTATTTAGTTGCCATTCACAGACAAGAACATAATCCGATAAGAGTACAGTGAGAGCTGTACTGTTCCTCACGCACTGGTGGGTGGCTAAAGAAATGACAAAACATGTGAAGAAAAGAATAAACTGAAAATGACATTAAAACAAATTGAGCAGACGTGACCTCAGATAACTTATAAAGACAGGTACCAAAAACAACTTCTGCCGTGTTTGTCAAAGAACACTCATAGTTTTATTTATTAAACAAAAATCATAAGTATTTCATATAAATGTATGAGGATCCTGTTTAAGATGAAGGTGAAATCTGAATGTTAGATTATTATCTGTTGTAGACCTCAGTGAAGAAGAATATACAATGGCAGATCGAAATAACTTGACGAGATTAAAGGAAGATAATCTTTCCCAGGTAAATAATTATACTCATAATGTTTTTTGTTTTCAATAATTTTTTTGTGTTTTTTAAAAAAAAAAATTAACAAGTTTAACAATAAAGTAACTAAAACTTATCCATAGTAAGTGACAAGTGAAATATCTTCAAATGACAAATGCACATAAAAAAAGATAATTTTGTACAACCAGAACAATAGGAAACAGATACATGATCTAATATGACAATCAAAAGAAACACGAACCAGAACTATAATCACCCCTAAGGATCATGCCAGGTGAGAACTGTGGGCCCTTTGTATAGGTGGTGGGCACAGTGCAAAGGTTTTAAAGACCACCAGTGGAATGAGGCTGGTGAGTCATACCCAGGTGGAAGAGAGGGTTATCTAAGAGGTATCAGCAGCAGGTGTTTAACCTCCCTAGCGCTGGTATAAAAAAGAGAAGGACGGAGTGAGTTTGACACCAAGGTTTGACACCAAGACAGGAAGTGGACCAATGAAAATTAAAGGAGGGTTGTAAGGGAAATGTTAATTCCTATGGATTTGAACTAATTTTTCTGAAGGCCTGAAATGGAACGGAGCAGAGAGGCAAGGATGTTTTACATGTATTAACAAAATGTGACAACTACCTGCAGTGTCTTGACAAAGGTGGGTGTTGATCTGCAGTTGCAGCTTGGGACAAACAACAAACAAAGACATAAATACCCTACAAAGGGAACCGAGCAGGTCCTTTAGAAAAACTAATAAGGCTTTAAAGGCACCTCTTATATATCACAGAGAACTATATCTCATTAAAAGTCTTTAATGCACATTCAGGACCATAAATATGATAAAAATCGTTCAAACATATACACAGCTGATAGAAGGTGTCTACATATGACCCACCATGATGTGTGAAATCTGTCCTCCGATGCATTTTGCCCCCCTCAAGGGCTTTCTCAGGGAGGAAAAATGATTGACAGACATGTGTCACCTCTTAAACCAACTTATCACTGATTATATCAAACTGTGATCAGGCTTGTCACAGTCGTATGGTCTAAAGCAGATAGCCAGTAAGCAGCAAATGGGTCCTGGTAACGTCCCAAAAACCTAGGGGCATCCCACCGTTCCTATGGATGGACCATGAGGGACATGATTGCTGTGCCAGGGATATATGCTGACCTGGGTAATACTCCCAATCTGCTAGGTGCAGATGGATATACACCCCAGGCTGACAGGCTAATAAATCCCAAGACTGAATGCAACCAAATTGTCCTGGTGGCAGTGACCCTCTCACCCAGCAGCATACATAGACTTCTAAGGGGCCTGTCCAAGTTTATTTAAAGGGTGTGGCATCTGATAATTACCCCCAACCCATAGCTTATGTACATATATAAACAACAAACAAAGGTTACAGATAAGAAAACTTGATGAATCACTTGTTTTTGTTTTTGCTTAGCACCCCGCCTGTATACAGCTGCATAATACTAGGGAAGTAGAGCTTTCCCAAATTTCTACAAAGCTGCAGGTTTTTCTGCCCATCATTAGGTTGGACAGCCTTACTGGCTAATGGTGGTGGTTGTGAAATGTTGACTAGTTTAATTGTGAGTAAATTACAAAACCTCTGAACATGGTATAATAACGAAATTGCTAGAGATGTATAGAAGGGCTGTGGGAACATTTAAAAAAACTATTGCTGTAGCACATTTTTAAAAGTTTTTTACTCCAAACATGTTAACTTAAATTTGATGATGAGGCTTTGCAAATATTTACAGTCAGCTAGTGTACTAAAAACGATGGTCTCTACTGGCTAATTGGCAAAAAACCTTGACAATGGCAGGAAGTTCTGAAGCTTTACCATGCAGAAAGTTAGGCATAGTGGCGTTTAGGTTGGTTCAGGCATGTGCGGGAAACTTACGACCATGAATCTACTAATTACATTTGTGCTGTTTGCTCTAGATACCACCGTATGAACCTTGGAACCCAGCATCTAACCAGTGTTCAAATTCAAATGGGTGCACTACAGAGATGGTGAGCACATTTCCAAGGTCTAAAATGGCTGGACTGCTATCACGTACAGTATGTGAAAGTGGACAGTAGTAATTGTCTGTGTCAGAGGGGTTGTCCCAATCAGAACAATTCGGCTGCAAATCTAAACGTCTATGCATAGCTTTAGCAATAAATCTTGGAAAGATTTGTTCCTTCCACTAATGTTACTGCATTTGTCTTGTAGCAGGTTGCAAATTGCTTTAGGGCCCTTTCACACTTTCACACTTTATACACTGTTTTGCGTTTTTTATAAACACACACATTTTTTCAGTACTTTTCTCATAGAAAACCAATGTTACCATTCACACTGCATGCATTGCGCTTTTAAAAACAATGCATATGTGTAATGCGAGATATATATACATTAATGTATTCCATAAAAAAACGCACATAGTGTAAAAGGGCTCTTAGAGTTTCCTGCATATTCATAATTTTATTATCATGTGGATTTAAGTGTGAGCTGAGGATATTTCAGCAATTTACTCTTCAATACAGTGGAGTTTGGCAGCAGGAGCAGCGGGGGACAGGTAAGTATAACTTACTTGCTGTACATGGAGCATTTTTACTGGGATATTAAAAATTGGACCTTATTAGTTTGAATGTAAACTGTGTTCTTTGTAGCAGGATTGATGTGTATGCCTTTATGAGGATAGCTTATTTCTGTTGTCAGAAAATATATCTCATTCTGTTATTTAGGAACTGGATGAAAACAAAGCAGAATCAATGGGAACGTTAAAAAGATTGCAAAAAATGGTCAAGACAAAGAAGACCAATGATGATGTTAGACATGCTTTGCTGCAGTGTAAGTGTCTAATATGGGACTAATATGACATATTGGTTAAAGTGTTAGGGTTCCCATATTACCAAAACCATGTAATACAAGGGATTTTATAAACAATCAAGTCTACCTGTGTTCAATCACAGAGGACCCTTTACCACATAGTTGTTGGTAGATCTAAAAGATATCTGACAGAGAGATCTGAATGTGTATGGCCAGCTTTAGGCATTTAAAATGTAGTAGGAAAGAAATTAAATTATATATATATATTTTTTTTTATAAGATGGAAAATTTCCAATCTTTGTTTGCGTATGGTTTCCTGCCATTTTGATCCTGGCTGAAATATGATCATAAACCATTCCTTGTGCAGCATTAAACCCTGTATTTGAATTGGTTGTAGACTTTACTTTAAATCTACTTCTAGTGTTTTTAAGACTGGGGATAAACAAAGACAAATACCTTAATTAAGAATATACCTTTGTTTATAGCTTTTTAAGGCATTATTCACCAAGCATCTGCTTCTTCGATCATGTAATAATGTTGTGTCATACATCTCTTCTGTTAATATCCCCCACCTTCTGAGCTAAAGGGATAATACAGTAGTAGTACAGTGGTCAAAACTCCTAGAAGACTAAGGCCCCCATACACCTTACAATCCTTCCATACAATTTCTGTACAATCAAATTTTATTCTACCAAAACCATGTAATATGAGGACCTTTCTAATCCTTAAAATCACTATGTATTCTATCAGGGAGGCCGCTATACTACACAGTTGTTGGTAGATCTAATAAAGATTGTATGGATCGATCTTAAGGTGTATGGGGGGCTTAAGGCCCCCATGCACCTTACATTCTTACCATACAATTTATGTACAACCAACTTTTGTTCTACCAAAATCATATAATATGAGGACCTTTCTAAACCTTCCAATCACTCTATCCACAACATGTATTCTATCAGGGAGGCCACTATACTACATAGTTGTTGGTCGATCTAATGGAAATTGCATACAGTGATCTAAAGGTGTATGGGGGCTTAAGGAATGTTTCCTTCTGCCAATAGAAGATATACTTTGTCAAGAAGTTGAGTCAGAGGGCTTTTTACTAGAGTTCAAGGATGGCTTTTACAAATAAATGAAAGCTGTATGAGATGACATGTGACCTCTCACCTGTGGCTGCACGGTGGCCTCACCACTGATTTTACTATAGGGGTGGTTGGCAGTGGTTGTTGACAAACCTAAAACTACAACTCAGTAGAAGAGGTGGAAGCTGCCCAATAACTAATACGAGTGAGACCTAACAAGTGAGGTTCATATTCTAGATTAGAATTCTGTGTTTCAGAACTAGAGATAACAAAGATCAGAATTCAGAAAATACACAACCGACTGATAACAGGGATCATTGTACATGCATTGGTACTGATTAATACACAATTTCTTTTTAAGCTCCCACCCCGGACATTGAGGAGGATGAAGAAGAAACATTGGTGACCTGTATGAAACTGAGTAAATCTCAGGAGAAAAAGGCCACTAAGGACATTGCCAAGAAAAGACAAGAGCGCCCTGTTGAAGTGAATTATGCTTCCCTGGACAGATCTGTGAACCGGAAACGGAATATTTCTCGAGGTGTAGTTACTTGTCCTGATAACCAAATTCAGTTCATGGCCAGCTGGAAAACCTTTCCTGACAGCTTTGACCTATTCTATGCCTCCCAAATGGAAGGATGGGAACCCTGCTCATGCTGCAACCATTACTCTCAACTTCCACCTTCCTTCACTGACATGGCTCTTCCTTACTCATGGGTAAGTTTATTTGACTTGTTTGCATATTTAATGTTTTTACTTTTCTTATAAAGCCTGAATTTGACAATTCAGGTATCCTTGGAAGTCTAGGAAAAATTGTGAATTTGATGGTGTATAGAGATTGGGAAGTGTACTCACTCTTCCTTGTTCCCAACTAAACTTACTAATCTGATATAACTAAAGCCAGCCATAGATGGATCGATCATCCGAGCGTGATGACATCATCACGCACAGCGGGTTGTTTCGAGTAAGTAATATGATCAACCAAAGAAAAATGGGCATTTCCGTTCTTTGACCAATTGATCTTTGGAGCGCCCAGGGTCAGTTACTTCAGGTGGGCGGTTTCGATATGCAGCCAATCGATTAGCGCCAGTATGCACAGCCGCGAAATCGGCTGCAGATCGAAGCACCTATGGCCGATTTTACTCATAGAGACTAGCTGAGTTTGTGAATCAATTGCAAAGCACCTGAACATGGTGTCATGTTGCTGGACATGTAGAAAATGGCTGTGTTTTTTGCTTAAATTATGTTCCAAGTCAAGCTGACATTTTTCTAGTAAAAATTTTAAATAAACCTCAAACTTAGTGTATGGAAAAACTAAAAGTGCTAGAACAAACCTTTCCATTGCAATACAACCCTTCTCTACATCTCCAGCTATTTTGGTGATGATAGCATGTTTAAGGGATTTGCAATCAACTAGTCAGGTAGTCGAAACAATTGACCATCTCTACTTACCCATCCCCTTAACACCAAAAGGTGGCTTTCCATTCTTAATCTCATTAAGCTAGCCATACATGGTTCAATTGACATCAAACCGATCATCAATTCGATCGAAGTTT
>CM070033.1:155247209-155260994 GCA_036250615.1 Ptychadena robeensis
CACCACTTGAGGGGTTCACATACTTTCAAGCAGCACTGTATATATATATATATATCCCTACATGTTCGGATTATAAGATACAGGGACATTTTTCCATTGATTTTAATGGTAAAAAAGTGTTTCTTATAGTCCGAAAAATACAGTACTTGCCACTGAAAGACATAAATATGAAAATGATTTGAAAATGCTCTGACCTATCCCATTTGAGAAGTTGCCCCTTTTTTTTCTAATTACAACACACCACAGGAAGTAATTGCGCACTTGTGTATATTACTGTATACACCTTGGCCAGTGTCATTGTAATGAAATGTTGTAAATTGCTTCACCTATCAGACCTTTTAATGTGAAGATTGATAATTGTATCCATTCTGTATCTAGCGTACCAGCAGTTTTGGAAACTTTGACCGATTCAAGAAACCTTCCATTTCCAAACCAGAAGACTTGAATGAGGTCTGTGTTTTATTAAACCTATAACAATCTTTTTTAAAGCATTAATGATATTTGCATTTTGTTTATACAGTTTTATATAAGCATATATATTATATACATTGTAGTTGTCCACTAAGTGTTTAATTATACTGTGAAATGTACATTTAGATTATAGTCAACTTAAAATTGGTGGTTTACATTATAGTTAATGCCGGCCATAGACGTCCTGATCTGTGGCCGACACTTAGCAGACTCTTCTCAGCGTGGTGACGTTGTGAGCAGTCTGCTAAAAAACGGACAGGAATCCTGTGTGTTCCACTAACACACGGGACTCCTGTCAGACTGTAGCCAATTAACTCGGAGGGGGAGGAGACTTCCCCTCCGAGTTAACAGCCTGCAGCACAGTCGGGCAGAAAAAAAACCAGCAGGACGGATCCGTGTGCGATCCGACCTGCTGGCTTTTTTTCTACAAAACTCAAGGTGGGCTCCCTCATAGTTGCGGCCGACCAACCTTTATGTGCTTGGCGGGAGCGAGCACGCAGGTTGGTCTGCTACAACTATGGCGGGGAATCGGCCCGTCTATGGGGGGCTTAACAGGAAAGAGCAGTAAAAAATCACAATCTATATTTGGGAAGACTGATAGCGGTCACATGTCCACCTGTAGAGCCTTCAGATGTAAGAGCATTCTACTAGAATCTTAAATGCTGGTTATGGTCTTGTAGAAATGTATTTATAAAGTTTAATTTGAAGTAAATGTAAAACAAAATTGTATGTGCTGAATTTGAACTGGCTACATTCATCCTAGACATGCGATGGATATCATTAAAATCCCAGATCGCTGGCAAGTTTAGATTTCTTTGTCCTATGGTGTCCTGGATAACGGATATTCTTTTACATAACAGATGGGTGACTCCGACAGTATATTTGAAGGAGGAGGACCTCCAGATGGTGACAAAGCCTCCAATCATGCCGGAAGTCTGACTAAAAAGATGAAAGCCATTTCTTTGACTATGAGGAAAAAGATGGGCAAAAAGTACATCAAGGCTCTGTCTGAGGTAAATATCATAAAACATTAATATATATTCTATCTGAGTACATAGCAGACATCTCTCCTGGTTTAGTTTTAACTTCAAACTTACCTTTTAATCATTTTTATAATTAATTATTTAATGAAAATCGCACGATTGACACCACGCATTCGCAACGATCGATACTGTGGGAATTAAAGCTGTTCACATGGAGCAATCTATTCTCATCACTAAAATCAAACAGGGAACATTCATTTTCCCTGGTCGATTTGTTTTAGTTTTTCCAAACTATTGAACATCAATAGACATCAATTGATGTCAACAGATATCAATTGAACACTGATTCCTAATACTTTAAACTAGGCATACACGGTTCTATTTTAGTGTTCGATCGTCCTAAAACGATTAAAGTTTAGATCGTTTGGATTTAAATCATATACTGCACACATGGTTCGATCTGCGAAAATTGTTCGATACAAAACATCAATCGGAAAATGATTGAACATG
Organism: Ptychadena robeensis; assembly: GCA_036250615.1. Lineage (NCBI taxonomy): Eukaryota > Metazoa > Chordata > Amphibia > Anura > Ptychadenidae > Ptychadena > Ptychadena robeensis. Next base: position 155,249,174 of record CM070033.1, read on the forward strand.
TTGGAAAATTTTCACCGATTGTACAACGATCAAACTAAAATCGTAGCATAGTGAGTGTTAGTCAGGGCGATTGTATTCGATTAACACATTTATATATGACTATTTACTGTATTTTGTGATCGAAACCTTAATCAGCGAATTTGGTCGCATTCCGATCATATTCCGATCGAACCTTCCATGTGGTTCTACTTTGGATTCGCTTACGATCGGTGTCTGATCAAAACATCAAATCAGAAATTGGATCGGAAATCGATCGTACTAAAATCGAACCGTGTATGCCTAGCTTAAGTGATCCCAGCCCCACAAGCATTGTTCTAGTCTACAATTCTTTGTTTGATTGCCGAACAACCAATCAGATGCACGGTGAACGATTGTAAATTGAAGGTGGCCATCCATTTTTCGAGCAGGATCCATCGATCCCGCTCAAAGAAAGCTTGAACAGGGAACCAACATGTTGGTAAATCCCTGTCGATGGCTGTTAAGGCTGCCATACACGGCACGGATTCGTGCCGGATTCCGGCGCGATGGATTCCGGGCGCGTGCACGCGGATCCATCGTGCTGGAATCCCCTGCAGCCCACCTTGCCCGTCCGACCGCATCCGATGGATCGGCGGCACAGAATCGGATCCGAGGAAGAACCAACCTGTTGGTCTTTTCGGGTCCGATTCTGCTCTGATCAGGGGGCGTTGCGGTCAGGGAGGCGATCCATCGGACACGGATCCGGCCGTACAAGGTGGGCTGCCACGATCGGATTCCCTAATTGGCTGATCGTTCTCACCTGTGGATGCCGGCGGAATCGCCGGAATCCATCGGGTGCTGAATCGATCAGCCAGGGAATACGTGCAGTGTATGGCTAGCTTTACTTTGGAATTTAAAGTATTGAACAGAAATCAATTGTGCAAAGTGATTCTGCATCGATTTGCTGTCCAATCAACAAACGCTCTAGCGCAGTGTGGAGACATCATCAAGCTGCACCGTGTATGGGGACCCTTAAGCCAGCCATAGACGTCCCGATCTATGGCCGACTTTTAGCAGACTCCTCACAGCGTGGTGACGTCACTATGCTGTGAGGAGTCGGCTACAGAACGGACAGGAATCCCGTGTGTTCCACTAACACACGCGATTCCTGTCAGACTGTAGCCAATTACTTGGAGGGGGAGGAGACTTCCCCTCCGAGTTAACAGCCTGCAGCAGGATCGTAGGACGGATCCGTGTGCCATCTGACCTGCCGGCTTTTTTTCTCAGCAACTCAAGGTGGGCGCCCTTATAGTTGCGGCCGACCAACCTTTATGTGCTCGGCGGGAGTGAGCACGCCGGTTGGTCGGCTGCAACTATGGCCGGGAATCGGCCTGTCTATGGGGGGCTTTACATTACTATTCTTACAATGTTGTCATCTGCATAAGTTAAAAAACAATTGTTTCAAAAAACGTGATCGATTCACAACTGATCGATTCCTTTCCTTAGTTCTGTGCACATGCTCTATAGTACCATCAGATACAAATCAAATGAAATACTTAGAAAACCCGTCAGATACTTGAATGACCCATTGAAATTTACCAACATGACCGATCACTGCTCGATCAATCACTTTTGGTCAATCGATTCAAAAGGAACAGATTTTAAAGTGATTGTTTTTTAAGTTGATTGAACTGAAAAATTTAACTGTGTATTGCCAGCTTAAGACCTGACCCCACCATGTGATACAGCAGTGAGTCCGTCTCCTCTCTTCTTGCTTGTTTACTTTTTGATGGGAGGATGGGGTGACTTGCGTACCTTCTATTGGATGTCCACCCTGGGGTTCCCCATTTAATGAGACAGAGGGGTAAGTGGATTTTCTGGAACTAGCCAGCACTGAAAGAAAAGTGCTGAATCAGCAGTCCCACACAAGGGAAACCCCTATAAATGGACCTGAGTTTAAGATTAAAGTGAGTATACATCTCAAAGTATGGCCAAATATCTTATGTTTTGGGACCCTGAGTTGGGGGGCATTCATGATCTTCATAATCATCATCATTATCTTATTGAGTAACCAGCCCTAAAAAATATTTGCCTTTCTGAGACAATACATTTGTTGCTTCTGGTTGATTTGCCCTGTTAAGCTAGCCATACACAGTCGGATTCCGTGGCCGATCGATCACCTATCCGATCGATTCCGGCGATCTCAGCGGGAATCGGAGGTCCGATCGATTGGCCAATTTAGTGTGTCCGATCGCTACATACCACCTTGTCCCACGGATTCCTGGACGATTCCGTGTCCGATCGCTTACTCCACAAATGGCAACTCCCCCTAATGTGTGCAGAATCGGATCAGAAAGACCAACATGTTGGTTCTCTGTCCGATCCGATTCTTGGCCCCCGAACGATCGGACGTGATCGGACGGACAAGGTGGGCACGCGCCCGGAATCGATCGTCCCGGAATCCGATGGGAAACGGACCCGTGTATGGGGGCCTGTACACTATACCAGCTTGTCCTATGTTATCAAAATGGAGTTCACAGTTTGAACAATCTGTAATCCGAGTTCTAAAGTATTTGATCTTCCTGCTCTGAAGGAGCCTAGCTTAAATATTCCTCTAGTGTGTTACAGTATCTGACCAATTAATACTTTAACACTCTCTATGTATAAAGTTTATAGCTCGCATCAAGGTTAAATTCTGTAATGACTTACAAAATAAATCACTTGATAAACTGTTATTTTATTACCCTCAATTAACCAGAGGTGTTTTTTCTCCTGTGTAGAGTGAAGATGGAGATGGGAATTTTGCTGTTAGAGACAGTGACCCTACAGGTGGGAACGCTGCTGAGAAGTGCACTCTGCAAGCCAGTGAATCGGTAGAAAGTCTTTATAGTCTCAATAGCGGTCAGAGTTCCTCAAGTAAGTACCCATAAAAACTCTATAAGATGGGGAGCCATCTAGAAAATGACCTTTAGGTACGTTTTCACAAATGTTTTCTTACAGCAGTGACAGTTTGCAGATCTTGAAACCCTTCCAAATGACATAATTCACTTGTAAATTGCAGGAAATGTTTTGGTAACTTATTTGAAGCAAAGAGCTATAAAAGCAAAATGATATTATACAACTGCAGCCAAACATGTAAATAGACAACTGACATTTATAGGAGAAGCTTTACCTGTGAAAAGATTTGTCTTGCGTTCTACCTACTCAGAGCTGTAGGAGATGCTTTTAAAATTCTGTAGCCTTAATGTTGATTTCCCCATGTTCATTGTTCTGTGGAATGGTAGGGAATCACATCATATTAGTGATGGTCATCCTGTGCTGGATATACTCACATACTACATCTCTTTCTTATGAAGCCTTCAATATAAAATAAGTTCACAGAAATATAGAAAGACGTTATCAGGTTTATTGCATTTGAATTTTGGACTCAGTAAGAGCACGTACCACGTACCCAAAATTCTAAAAAACAAACTCATCCAAATCAATTCTAAAGACAAATGTAAATTTCGACTTGTTATTAGTGGTGGACTGTAGTTTGCAGTTGAGTTGTGTTGAACTTAGCCTGTTCACTATTATCAATTTAGCACAATTAATAAAAAATATATATACACTCACCGGCCACTTTAGGCAAACCTGTCCAACTGCTCGTTGACTCAAATTACTGTACTGATCAGACAATCACATGGTGACAACTCAATGCATTCAGGCATGTTGACATGGTCGAGATGAACCGCTGCAGTTCAAACCGAGCTTCAGAATGGGGAAGAAAGGTGATTTAAGTGATTTGGAACGTGGCATGGTTGTTGGTGCCAGACGGGCTGGTCTATTTCAGAAACTGCTGATCTTCTGGGATTGTCATGCACAACCATCTCTAGGGTTTACAGAGAATGGTCCGAAAAAGGTAAAAACATCCAGTGATCGGCAGTTCTGTGGGCGCAAATGCCTTGTTGATGCCGGAGGGCAGAGGAGAATGGTCAGAGTGGTTTCAGCTGGTATGCAAGGTATGCAGCATCTCTGAACGCACAACACATCGAACCTTGAGGCAGATGGCTAAAGCAGCAGAAGACCAAGTCGGGTGCCACTTCTGTCAGATAAGAACAGGAAACTGAGGCTACAATTCACACAGGCTCACCGACATTGGACAATAGAGGATTGGAAAAATGTTGCCTGGTCTGTCTCGATTTCTGCTGCGACATTCGGATGTTAGGGTCAGAATTTGGTGTCAACAACATGAAATCATGGATCCATCCTGCCTTGTATCAACAGTTCAGGCTGGTGGTGGTGGTGGTGTAATAGGGGACACTTTGTGCCCCCTAGTAGCAATTGATCATCTTTGCAATCTCTACAGCCTAGCTGAGTATTGTTGCTGACCATGTCCATCCCTTTATGACCACAGTGTACCCATCTTCTGATGGATACTACCAGCAGGATAATGCACCATGTCATATTGCTCGAAACATCTCAGATTGGATCTTGAATGTGACAATGAGTTCACTGTAGTCAAATGGCCTCCACAGTCACCAGATCTGATCAGATATATATACATATACAGTGGACAATTTAATTAGAATTAGGTCTTTTTTGGGAGAACACTGGGTAAGTTCAGAATGCATTATGGGTATTTTCATTCTTTGTTTTGGGAAGCTTACAACCAACCCTTGCAAAAAAATTTGTTTGTCAAGTCAAGGGTCCACTATACGTATATGTACATAATGTGTCTAAAATATATGTATAAATGTGTATGCTTGATAACCATATTTTTAACACCATAAGACTCACTTCATGCATGCATCTTATGGTGCAAAGAAGTGACTAACCACAGTTGTTCATATATAAAATATTTATTCTTGGGTTTACATATGCTTACGGGCAGATTAAATTTCAGTTCCCTATTTGTAGCTACAGACTCTTAAGCATGTATTCTTTTCTAACACTTTTTATAGGTGGAGTAACAAGTTGCTCGGATGGGACTAGCAACAGAGATAGCTTCAGACTTGATGATGACGTTCCTTATACCGGACCATTTTGTGGCCGGGCAAGAGTTCATACCGACTTTACTCCTAGCCCTTATGATATGGATTCACTTAAAATCAAGGTAATGTACCTGCAAGTTGGCCATTAAGGATTACCTATATATACCTTGAGTTTATTTATTAAATTACATTTTCCATCTTCTACGTGTGTTTTCCAGAAAGGAGACATCATTGATATTATTTTCAAAACACCCATGGGCATTTGGACGGGCATGTTAAATAATAAAATTGGAACTTTTAAATTTATATATGTTGACATCATTTCTGAAGAGGAAACTCCTGTCCCAAGGAAGATAGTGAGAAGGAAAAGCAAGCGACCAAGACCCAAAACATTACAGGAACTTCTGGAAAGATTTAATCTACAGGTAAGTTATACCACAGAATCGCCTGAATGATACCCTATTGTCCGAAATGTTTCCCATTGAGATCTTGAGATAACACTCTCAACTTCTCTTTTTTTACATTAACATTTCATTTTAACATGAAAGCTGACATAAATGTCCCCAGCTTATAAAATGTTTTTGGTTACCCTTTCCAGGACTACATGTCTAGCCTGCTACTGAATGGATATGAGACACTAGAAGACCTGAAGGACATAAAGGAGAGCCACCTCTGTGAGCTAAATATCACAAACCCTGAAGAAAGAATGAGATTACTGGTTGCCATTGCGAACCTACAAGATCCTGATTGTGAGTAAAGCCTCACTATTATTATAATTAATAAAGATCTATATCACATAGATTCAAACCTAAATGTGTTAGATTACATTTACACTGAAGTTTCCCAGGCTGCTGTCAGAACAACCGGGCGCTCCAGGCTGCAAGTGCCTGCAAACTTCTGCGTTTAGAGATTTAACCCCAAGACAGGTCTACAAGAGTCTAATAACCTTCTACATGATCTATACAGTATATAAATATTAGTGGTAATGGTATATATATAATATAATCTTAGTTAGGGTCTATATTATATACAGGGGTGCACATAAGTGGTACTTTGATACTCGAAAGGGGCCAAAAACTAGCTCTGCGTACCTACATTATTGTTTCAAAGCTCATATATGTACTAACAACTTGGAGGCACTCCGTGTCTGGGCGGCCGCAGCTAAATGTATACAATTTATTTCACTTGGATAACAGGGAAATATGAATAACTATGAAAGGTTGCAGTTAGGGGTGTGAAATTGGGAATGTAAATTACTAATCCAAAAAAACATTGGACTTCTAAGGGTGTTGGAGATCTGGGGGTGAAAGTCAGAGTAGGCATAAGTAAGGGTAAAATCTGACAAGAAATAAGCAGTGTGACAGTTGGAATATGACTATGAAAGGTTGACATTTGGAGTGCAGGTAGTCTCAGGGGTTGCACTACTTAGGTATTATCTGGGGGTTCAAACGTGTTGTGCTGTGAGAGTTACATTTGACCTTAAGTCAGCTGGTGACCTGTGGATGGAGAGAGCTAATCGGAGGATCAATTAGTAACAGGGAGGTCCATCTGCAGCAGAATCTACCATGCAGGAGGCTGATGCAAAGGACAGTGAGGGAGACCACATACATATGGGGGGGGGGGGTACCAAACACCATCTCCTGGTACTCATCTGAGGAGCTCACTAAAAAAGTTATGCGCACCCCTGGGTATATAAGACCCAATAACAGTAAATGCACATGGTTGGAGCTTATATTACTAACCAACGTGTCATTGATTGAAAGCATTCTCTGTATTTGTTTAGGTGGGTGCCTGTATGGCAGTTCTAATACCCTAAGCCATATTTATTGCTTAACATCTTAAAGGGGTTGTTCACTTCCCAAAAGCAGTCCCTTTAAAACTAAAGATTAAAGCAAACAGTTAAATCTACTGTTAAAATCCCTTTAGGATTACATGGAGTTTTGCATGAATTGGTCATAAAATGTTCTCTGATCTTCATCTAAGTCACACCAATAGAAACACACAGTCTGCTTCAAATAATACCACACAAACATTATATGTTTCCATGTTTTTATTGAACATAACATGTAAACATTCACAGTGCAGGGTGGAAAATGTATGTGAACCTTTGGACTTAATAACTGGTTGACCCTCCTTTGGCAGCAACAACCTCAACCAAACGGTTCCTGTAGTTGCAAATCAGACCTGCACATCGATCTTGAGTAATTTTGGACCACTCCTCTTCACAAAACAGTTTCAGTGTAGCAATACTTTTGGGATGTCTGGTGTGCATCGCTCTCTTAAGGTCATGACGCAACATTTCAATCAGGTTGAGGTCAGGACTCTGACTGGGCCACTCCAGAAGACGCATTGTGTTCTGTTGAAGCCATTCTTTTGTTGAATGACTTGTATGCTTTGGGTCATTGTCCTGTTGCATCACCCATCCTCTCCAGACAGGTGGTCTTACATTTTCCTGCAGAATGTCTTGATGAACTCTGAAATTCATTTTTCCATCAATGACAACAAACCGTCCAGGCCCAGAGGCAGCAAAGCAGCTTTTTCTTGCATCTGTATATGGTAGATATTTAACCCGGAAAGGATTGGTCATTTTAGTTTTACTATATACCTTACCTGCACTTCCTGTCTGGTGACCCGAGTTTTCTTTCCAGCAGATATTCAGTAAAGAACACCCCTGCCTGCTCATAACAATTTTCCCTCCACAAACACAATGTGCAGAGCAAACACTGATATTGCAATGCAACCTGAACGAAAAAGAAAGGGCAAGTGAAGAGGTTTTTCACATATGATGTGACAAAGTTTTGTCAAGTCAATATCTTTCTTAGAATATTTTCCAATGACATTCTTGCCTTGCTATATTTGCAGTTGTAAGTCAATGTTAAGACTATACTGTGGTTGAATGAGAACCTCCACAGAAATCTAGGACTTGCAGTTATTCTACACATTCTTACCAGCAGGCCACTTTCTTTACTTATTCCAATTCTAGACTGGCGTCTGTTTTTGTTATTATTAAAATAAATATTGAGATTTTGAATCTTTGATTTACCCTCATTCTGAACCTGTGTTTGAATGGGTAGAGGGGGCTCGATATTGTTCCTAAACAGAAAAGGGGGGCCCTGCAGGGAAAGTTTGGGAACCACTGTACTAGAGTAATATTTATAATTTTTTAAAGGAAATTCAAATTTGATTTGTCTCGTTTGACAGGTGGACAAGAGCCTGAAAAAGAATCGGCGCCCATGACACTTAGCCTTGACATTTCCAAAAACAAATGTGAACTCATTGATTGTCCCCGTGATTCTGGATGCTACATCACATTGGATAATTCAGAGAACAGCAAAGAGGAGACTGACGCAGAAAAATTATGTGAAGAAGTACAGAAAATCACCATTACAGAATGCCCCTAATCATAGCGGAAACCACCTGGACCAAGACTATGCCGCTTGCTGCACAAAGACTTCAGTACTTCAGGAACATTCAGCAAGTACATTACCTGGAAGACAACGTCATGGCATTACAGTAGCTATTACAATGTAGAAATCTTCACCAACATTCAGACATACTTAGCATTGGTATGTTGTATTTCATCAACAGATAAGGGGCAATTAAGGGGCACTGGCATATGCAGATTTGGTCAGATTTAAGTGCTTCTTTCATTTTTGTAAAGGGCTATTTTTTTGTTTTGTCCCCTTTGATCTGTATGAATGACTCAGTAGGGTACACGAGCACCATCCCTCATTCTAAATCACAGTTTGTGAGTACAGTTCCATGACCAACCTATGTGAAGGCTCATTCCCTAAGGATTCATGGTGAAGTGAACCCTGGTGTACAAAGCAAAATCTGTAAGCTTTTCCCCTCTTAAAAAAACAACTTTCTCTTCTTAACCTCCCTAGCGCTTCTGACGGTACCATCTCGTCCTGCACTTGCTTATGCAGTATTGCAGCTGACAAGATGGAGCCGCCCAGCTAAGCTCAGATCCTCGCAGCTGCACATTCTGCTCTGTGCTCTCCGGGGATCTGAAGCTTGCCGGCTGTGTCACCTCTCTCCCACTCTAATTTGCATATGAATGTCCCGGGGGGGGGGGGCGCGGGACATTCATAAGCAAATTGGGATATCTTCAAAGAGCACACCTGGAATATCACCCCTATTGTCATTCCAGATGTGATCTTTGAAGTTAACCCTTTCAGAGGGTTGCCAAATGCCATTGTATTGGATACAGTGATAACTGTATCCAATACAATTCAAAACAAAAACAAAATAAAAATGTTATTATAAACAAACATAAATACTGTTTTGAAATATTTCATGCCAAATAAGTATTCAAGAGATTTAAGCATTCAAATGATACATTTTATAAGTTTTTTATGTACTTTTTTTATAATAATTGTGTGTTTCAAACATTATTATATTCAGGATGTCTATTAGACCCTTGAACGGACAGATTTTTGGAAGTAACAGGCCTACAACACAAAAAAAAATTCCATTCTATGGTGCACTTTTGGTACAGAAATCTGGACCTTGCAAGAGCGCTAGGGAGGTTAAAGCAAAATTGTAGCCATGGGCAAAAATTCTGTTTCAAGAGTAAATAGGGGGAATGGAGGGCGGTCAGTTTAAACAAAATAATTGATGTGACCTTAAGGAAGAGTATAAATAAAATGGTACTCAATGGCCAATATGACGAACATGGATTTACCAACATGTCAAATCGACATTTCCCTTGAGCTGGATCGAACGCTCAAGGTAGGCAACATTCGCAAAATCAAGCTGTGTATGGGAACCTTTACTCTCCCTCCTAACTTTCCTCCCCACACATCATTCGAACAAATAGGATAGGGAAAAATAAGGGAGGGGACATTACACTTACCTGATCGTGCAGGAAGTGACATTGCAGACTATCACTTCCAGTATTTGGAACACAGAAGCAACACTCCGCACTGGCACTCCTGAATTCCAAATACAGGAAGTGACACTTTGCGATGTCACTTCTGGGGGTGCGGATCTAAAAAAGGTTGAAAACCACTGACCTAGAGTAACAAAGTTATGTTTTGTTAATTAGATAGTAAAGGTAAAATACTCACAATAATGATATTACTTCCTTACCAGTGTTGTGCTCAAATTTTCGATTTTCAAATATTTTGCTAGAATATCGCCATTTCGCGAATATTCGCGAATGTAACATCAGATATCCACAGTGATCGCGATTTATTGCAAGTTTTTGCGATCCCATTCATTGCAATGGATCGAGATGCGATTTTTTTTTTTTTAGCAGGAATGACGAAAATTCTCCCAGTCGAATATCCCAGCTCCATTGACTTGCATGCATTGTGCATATTTGATCACATTGCAATTTTTAGTTTGTTAACCATGTCCACAAACGCGGATATTTGAGATTACGAATATCAAATCGAATATCATTTCCAAGTCGTTCATCACTATTCCTGACATCTGGTTGACAAAGGGCTGCCGCCTAAAATGTGTCCCCCAGTAGGACGCATTTCGGGTGGCAGCTCCTTGTTGCTCCTTTTCAACTATCTGGTCAGACAGGAAAAGTGCACTCTTTCAACCAACCAATCAACCGTTGCAGAAGCAAATCTTGTGTATGTAATGTGTAGATTTGGCTGCCTCCATGTAATGATATATTTACATTTCAAAAAAATTTGGGTAATAAGGAAACCCTAGACCTATAGGTACTGTAGTTGATTTTTGGTAAGTGTGTGCCAATAGTAAATCTTTTAAGCTAAGCCACAGTTTTATGACTCTGAACAAGCCCAGCCTTTAATTTGATTCTCAGTCACCAGAGAATTGCCATTGTCTGCCTCCAGTATAAAGTAATATATACGGCATCTCTATTCGGGGTGTATAATAAGGCAAGCTAATATACAGCTATAAATATAATTAACTGTTTTTCTCTAATCTCCTACAACTATAACACTGCATTACACAATATCAAAGGCCTTAATCCAAGTGCAATTTTTCTTTCTTTCTTCATTTGATCTACATTGTGGTACATTTGTTTTGGATCCTCTTCTGCTAGTTCGTTATGTTTGTTCAGGAAGATGAGTCAGGCTGGAGCTGTAAATTCTGCTTCTTATTTGATATTATGTAAATATTTTTTATTGTTTATATGTGGCAATGCCAACTTTCTTTTTATACATTATCCAATGTATTGTTATTTTGTGTAATAAAAACAATCTCTGTATTTGTCATTTTAGATTAAAAAGCACCGAATAGATGTACAAACATTTTATTGTTTGCTTGGCACAGCAGGACAAAAGCAAAGTCATGTCTATTGTGTTTGGTTTTCAAGGGAATCAAATGGTGGCGTTCATAGGGCTGGGGTCACTTGTATGTCACCCTACCTTCCTCACTTTGTAAGATTCCTTTGTAATGCCACTTTCTTTGAGAAGAATGATAAAAACAGGAACTGCCATCTTGCCCAATCAAGGATGCTTTGAAAAGACAATGACACTTTGGCAAGGTAGGGCATTAACGGAAATGTCGACTTGCCGACAAATAGTCGACAAAGGCACAAGTCGATGACTCCTGAGGATTGTCAAAAAGATCACCCCCCCCCCCATGCCCTCCTATGTAATCTGACACATCTGCAGCGCCATCTAGTGCTTGTAGTGCTAATTTACCTGATAAAGTGAATTTATTTAAATCTTCATTATCTGATATTGTGAGTTATTCACAAAGCATCTGAACATGTTATATTCATGATGTCTACCAGACTCCTGTATGGACATACTTTGGGAAGTTACAGGCCTACAATGTAAAAATTGTTTATGGTGTGGTTTTGGTACAGAGATCTGTGCCTCAGCAGTGCGCTAGGGAGGTAGTGATGGCGCGAACCCGGAATTTGATGTTCGCGAAGGGCGAACGCGAACTTCCGCAAA
>CM070033.1:155261019-155283037 GCA_036250615.1 Ptychadena robeensis
ATGCCCCACTGTGTGTGCCCAGTGGCAAGCCACAGAATATGGTGGCAGGGTAATACCCAGCAATTTTATTTCACCCTATGAATAAGGTTTATACTACATAGTGCAACGGCTTCATCCAGTACAGCCTTGGCCAACTTGGGTCCATCTTACAGTTCTGCCATACTGAACCATCACCACCCAGGTCTCCATATGACCATCACACAGGGTCATCAATACTGACCATCTCCCAGTGTCCTCCACACTGACCATCTCCCCAGTGTCTCCACAATGTCCACGGCACCAGGTCTCCACACTTGACCATCTCCCTGCAGTGTCGGCCAAACTCACTATCCTACCCAGTGTCCTCCACACTGAACCATCACCATCCAGTGCCTCCCAAACTGACCATCACTACCAGGTCTCCATAATGACCATCACCACCAGTGTCCTCCACAATGACCATCACCACCAGTGTCCTCATATGACCCATCACCACCAGTGTCCTCCACTGACCATCAGCACCAGTGTCCTCCATAATGACCTCACCACCAGTGTCCTCCACACTGACATCACCACTAGTGTCTGCATACGGACCATCACCACCAGTGTCCGCCACACTGAACATCAACCACCAGTGGTCCTCCACACCTGTGACCATCACCACCAGTGTCCTCCAATACTGACATCACCACCAGTGCCTCCACACGGACCATCACCACCAGTGTCTGCCATACTGGACCATCACCACCAGTGTCTCCACACTTACCATCACCACCAGTGTCCTCCACCACTGACCAATCACCACCGAGTGTCATCCATACTGACCATCACCACCCGTGGCCTCCACACTGACATCACCACCAGTTTGGTCTGCATCTGACCATCACCACCCAGTGTCCTTCACACTGGACCACTCCACCACCAGTGCCTCCCCACTGGACCATCACCACCAGTGTCCTCCATACTGGACCATCACCACTAGTGTCCTCCATACTGACATTCACCACCAGGTCTGCCATATGGGACCTCACCACCAGTGTCCTCACACTGACCATCCCCACCAGTGTCCTCCATACTGACCATCACCACCAGTGTCCTCCATCTTGACCATCCCCAACAGTGTTCTCACACGGCCTCACCACCAGTTCTGCCATTACTGGACCATCACCACCAGTGTCTCACACGACATCACCACCCGTGTCTTCCACACTGACCATCACCACCAGTGTCCTCCATACTGACCATCACCCCAGGGTCCTCATACGACCATCACCACCAGTGTCCTCCACACTGACCATCACCACAGGTCTGCCATACTGACCATCACCACCAGGTCCTCACATGACCATCACCACCAGTATGTCTGCCATATGCACCATTCAACCACAGTGTCCTCCACACTGGACCATCACAACCCAGTGTCATCACACTGACCATCACCACCAGTGTCCTCCAATATGACAATCACCACCAGTGTCCTCCATACTGACCATTCACCACCAGTGTCCTCAACACTGACCATTCACCACCAGTGTTGCCATCCTGACCTCTACACAGTGTCCTCCACACTGACCCTCCCACCAGTGTCCTCCAAATGACCATCTCCCCCCAGTGTCCAACCAGGGTGTTGAATGCTATTCCAGCTCAAATACCATTGACTATCATTGTAGAAATTCCTTGGTGCCCGATTTATTGTGTGAAAAAAAAATTCTTGGAGTTTTGCATGGATCCCCCTCGGTCATGTCATTGACCAGGTGCTGACCCCTTGAAAACAACTTTCCCAACACTATTTGGCCAGAAAGGGTCCCTTTGTTTTTTAAAATTCGGCCTCCCTTGAAGTCAATGGCGGGGCGCTGTTTGCCCGCGGGTCGAACTCGCCATATGTTCGTGAACACGTGGCGAACGCGAACATGCGATGTTCGCAGTGAATAGTCCGCCGGCGAACAGTTCGGGCCATCACTATAGAGAGGTTAATGACAATGTCCTCTTTTATGAACCACAGTGTATAGTGTTGACCCATTCTGTGTGTCTTGTCTGCTGTGGTTTAAGCTGTACCTGCTTTCTGTTTTGCAGTTAAATGTACCACAAAATGCAAGGTATTAGCCTATATTTAGTTTTATTGTCATGTTGACTATTACAAAGAATTTACAAAAGTTTTAATTATTGGACCCTTCTGTCCCTCCACTATGACGACCAGTCTATTCGACTATGACTTTAGTGGTGGATGACTTGACTTCACAAAATCTTAAGTCTGTAATTCCCTAGGGAAGTGGTTCTCAGCCTATTTAGATCCACGACCCCGGAAGCAACAAAGCGTAACTTCCTGTATTTTGAGGGAGGAAGTGCCTGCGCAGAGTGTCACTTCTGTTCTTCAAACACCAGCAGTGACACTTTGCGACGGCACTTCTGGTACGATCAGGTAATTGTAAGTTCCCCTCCTATTTTACCACCAAGATTGTGCACATGATGTGCGGGGAGGGACATTAGGAGGGATAGTAATGCCCCATCCTTACTTGGTTAGCTCTAATGCTTTCAGTGAACATGGGGACCCCAGTAAAATGGTTGTTCGACCCCCGAGGGGGTTGCGACTAGTGTTGAGCTCGAATATTCGAATGGCGAATATTTTTCGCGAATATCGGCAATTCGAGAATTCGCCAAAATCTCGAATATGTCGGCGGATATTCGCAATTCCGAATATTCGCAATACGGCCATGTATTGCGAAAATAATATTCGCATTGCGAAAATAAACATAGCATGTGACCATTCATTTTAACGATTTTTGCGATGCGAATATTATTGTCGCAATGCGAATATGATTTTCGCAATACAATACGAATTTCCGAATATAGAATCGAATATTAGTAGAATTATTCGCGAAATATCACGAATTCGAATATTGCCTATGCTGCTCATCACTAGTTGCGACCCACAGGATGAGAACCACTGCCTTAGGGCAATGTTACAATATCATATAAATCTGAACTTCCCTTGCTTCTTGTACAGGTGTTTAAGCTCCTCTTTAGTCCTGACAACTATTACTTAGATTTCAGTGCACACTGTGAGCTTCTTATAGTGTGAATTAAACACTGACAGATCACACCTCATTTCCTGGTTGACATTGGACGGACACTTTCATCCATTGGATTTCAGATCTTTCAACCAAAAGGATGTGGGTATTATGGCAGATTCCTCCTTTGAATAAGCTGTATACATTCAGATGGCTCCTTCTGCCCGCTTCCATCTACCGGAAACAAAGACATGCAGTGGTAATGAGGCATCAAGCCATAATAAAAAGGTTTTATTCAAATTATTACCATTTTAAAATGCACCAGAAGAGGCGGAAATGGAGAATTTTCAAACTCTCTAGCTAATAAAGTAGTGAACAAACAAGGAAATATATGACACATTTGCCTTGGGTGACCTGTTTTAGTATTGACTTCATGTTGGACGTATAACAAGAAAAAATAAATACAGACATTTGTTCTGTAAAAGCTTTTGAGTTTCCATTCCTTAAAGAATTTCTTACAGAAAGCTCAGAACTACAAGTACACAATGTATCTAAGGATGTACCAAGGACACGTAAAGATGGAGTGAAATAGGATAATAAAGAGTAAAATAGGGTAAGAAGATGTGATTGAACTAAAATGCTTTTAATCAGATTAAAACCTTAACCTTATACCATTTAATTTTTTTTTGTAAAATACATAAATTGTGTTCGGTGTACGATTCTTCTTTCTTATTTTTCATGTTACATCTGTATAAAGAGAAACCCTGACCAGGAGCAGCAGCTAGAACTTCATTATTGGTAACTTCTATCATAGCAGCCTGAGTTTTCCCATCTGTGAGCGCCATCTGCTGGACTGTATAAAGTACTACAAGTTCTCCCTACTCCTAATAACTCCAAGTGCAACATCTAAACATGTTGTAAAAGTATATGTAACCCAATCACTAAACTATCAAATAAAAATTTTAAGTTGTAAAAGTATTTGTAACCCAAGCCCTAACTACCCTGTTTCCCCCATGATAAGCCATCCCCATGAAATAAGCTACCCCCCAATTTTTGCGCAAAATATTAAAATAAGCCACCCCCCGCAAATAAGACACCCACCAATACCTGCCCGAATCTACCATTTGGGTGGTACAATGGGTAACTGTGTGCCTCCCTGTGACTCTGTCAGGGGTGGCTGAAGTGCAGAGCGGAGCAGAAAGTGACTACAAAGGCCTCCGCGCCAGAAAGGACAAGCAAGCTGCTGATCCCTGATGTAACGGAGTCTGTTACCCCGGCCGTACCGGTAGAGGTCAAAAAACATGAGTTAGTGAAGGGGACAATGATTGGCACAGAGTGATCAAAGGGGAACATTTTTGGTACAGAGTGATCAAAGGGGACAATGATTGGCACATAGTGATCAAAGGGGACAATGATTGGCACAGAGTGATCAAAGGGGACAATGATTGGCACAAAGTGAACAAAGGGGACAATGGTTGGCACAGAGTGATCAGAAGGGGCAATGATTGGCACAGAGTGGTCAAAGGGGACAATGATTGGCACAGAGCGATCGATCGCCCATCCGATCGATTCCGGTGAAGCCACAAGCGTCGATCGATCGCCCAATCAAGTCTGTGCCTACCACCTTAGGCCACCGATTCCTGGACGATTCTGTTCCCGATCGATCGCTTCACAAATGTCAACTCCCCTTGATGTGTGCCAAATCGATCAGAAAACACCAACAGGTTGGTTCTTTGGCCGATCCGATTTGGGGGCCATGTCGATCGGTCGGGCTCGATCGGTCAAGGTGGGCTGCACTCGATTCCTCGTCGATCGATCGGCGTGCACGCGCCCGGTGATTGGTCGGCCAGGAATCGTGTGGGAAATCGACCCGTGTATGGCCACCTTAAGAACCGCATCAGAACCGTGTCCGATCCACATCCTCTGACAAGCAGTTGTTTCTGACATGGTTGCGGCAAGGTGGATTTGGACTCGGGCTGGTGAAAGGTAAACTAATAGCAGCAACATTTTACGGATGTTTTACTAATTTTTAGATGGTGAAATTCCTTTCCTTGCAAGTTTATTTGGGGCCCCTGAACATGGTATCATCCCCACATTTGCTGGAGAAGAGTTGTGTGCATGCAAGTTAGGAGGGAGGGGATGTTACCTCAGGGCGGGAGCGCTGTGACATCACTTCAGGGAAAATGTCTGAATGAATGCATATATGTGGGTAAGAGTTGGGGGGCTTGTGTTGAATACAGGCAAGGGGGGACTTAAGGAAAAAAAGTTAGGAACCACTGCTCTAAGACACCTCTATACCTAGACAGGTGGAACATTTGAGTGATTTCTGTGATCCCACCAAAGCTTATCTATAATTAATTGCAGATAATTGCTTCACCTCCAATCCTCAACTTAAGGCTTCCATACACGTTTCAATTTCCCTACGATCTATGTCAGATTCAATAATAATTTATGATCGCCGTTGGTTCATTCAAACAAAGTATGATCAAACTACCTCCCACATGGAGAAACCAATATTTAAAAGATGTTGATTCGATCGATCAAAAGAATTATGGAAGAAAGTCGATCATGAACACCCCAAAATGTCTGCCAATGGATGTATAAGGCCCCCCATACATGCTTCGATTTTCCCGTTCAATCAACCTAAACCGATCGATTTTAAAGTCGATCAATCAAAAATCGATGTCTGTCCACATGGTTCGATCGACCAAGTTTAATTAAAATTGGACAAAAGTTCTATCGAAAAATTATCGGACATGTTGGAAAATTTTGATCGATCGAGTGTACATCGAATGTTATTTTGTTGTGCCCGTTCGATTGGTTGGATTTAAATAATAAGCATACTACACATCCATTGGCAGACATTTTGGTGTGTTTATGATCAACTTCCTTCAATTATTATTTTGATCAATCGAATCAACATCGATCAAATATCAGTTTCTCCATGTGGGAGGTAGTTCGATCGTACTTTGTTCGATCAAACCATACCCAATCATAAATTATGATCGAATCTGATATCGATTGTAGGAAAATTGAAACGTGTAAGGGGGCATTAAAGCCCCCCATACACCTTACAATCTTTCCATACAATTTCTATACAATCAACTTTTGTTCTACCAAAACCATGTAATATGAGGATCAATCTTAAGGTGTATGGGGGGCTTAAGTCTGCTTATTATTTAAATCGAACCAAAATCAATCAGGCACAACAAAATTTGATGTACATTCGATCTAATTGTTATCGAACTTGGTCGATCGAACCATGTGGACAGGCATCGATTTTTGATCGATTGACTTAAAAAATTGTATGCAACTGATCCTACCCTGAAGGCCCTCAATTTAGGTACTTCCTGTTCCCACATGACAACCCTCTGTCTTTGTCAGCATCAGCAGAAATAGTAGAGTGATAATCCTGAAGAAGGGATCGGAGATATCCCAAAAACTTGTTTCTCTAATTACTTTGTTAGCCAATAATTTCCGTAATCAGAAGTAGAAACCCTCAGAAAGCTGGGTGATCAGCATTTTGGATCAGTATGATAGCTTGTCACCCCTAAACAAAAGCAGAGGTGTAGGGTTTAGGTAACACCCAGTGTTCACCAAAGCACCAACACAGACACAAGCGTTTTGTTATATCATTACCATCAGCTTCTTAGATTTGATGAAGGGGCCGGACCAAGAGCTTGTAATGGCCGACGCGGCATACGTGTGCCAATTCCATCGCTGGCATCACTAATGGGACATTCTTATATTTTTAAATTACCTTCCCCTAAAAAAATGCTCATTTATTGGCAGAGCGGAGATAATTTCTAGAGACTGCCTGTTGTCGCCATGAGTATGCACCCACAGTGTCATGATCAAACCACTGCATCACCCCCAAGGCAACGTTAAGACACCCCTTGTCATTATGTGCACTTAAGCCCCCCATACACCTTTAGGTCACTCCATACAATTTCCATTAGATCTATCAACAACTATGTAGTGCCGGGTTCTCCCTAATAGAATACATAGTGATTGGAAGGTTTAGAAAGGCACTCATATTACATGGTTTTGGTAAACGCCGGGCCGATCCTATTACTATGAATAGGGATGGCAGTCCCCATTCAAAGTAATATCCGGTTCCCGTCGATCAGCTGAGAGGCCGGCTGCAGCGGGATGACGTCATCCTGCTGCAGTTTATCCCTTATCTATCGAGGGAGCATTGTGTATGGGCACCTTAAGGTGTATTGGAGGCTTTTTTTTTGCAGAAAACAAGCGGAGGGGAACATCTTTTCAACAAGGTACAGAGGGCCAGTAAAGAAAGCTAAACTGTTTTGGAAAACTACCAAAGCAGTTAGGCTAAGAAAAGGGTATGCTCAACATTTAAAATTTCCTATAACTTCCTGTTTTAAAAAAAAGTAAAGTTATGAGTTTTAACCCTTCCCTACTTAGTCCAAAGCCTAGCTACTTCAGGTTACACTGGATGTGGAGCAAGCTTGTATCAGCCAGTCAGTGGCATTGATGTCAGGATGAGGGTGACACCTCGGTAGCCTGTAACTATACCCCAGCTTAATGGTGACACCTCTATACATCTTCACTGGCTACCTTTCTTATCGCGCGTGCGCAGAAGGCTCAGTCTCGGGAGCGCGCGGTCCTTTCGCACGGAGGCGCGCGGGGATTTCCCGGCATGCAGTGGGCGCGCCTGCTGCTGTGTAGTGTACAGTCATCACTGTGTTGCGCAGGAAGCTGTGTGAATAGAAGGAAGAGTGAGTTCCGGGCCGGCTGCTACTACTCTACACCATGGCCGGGGAGATGACAATCCTGGGTGAGTGACTGACCGGGCTATGGGCTGCAGTGAGGAACTACAACTCCCATCATGTCCTGCCAGTGTCAGGGGGTCCATACAGGATAACCCTGGTCTGTCTGTCTGTCCTTCCATCGTGACATATGGGGGACAATAATGGTGTCCTGTGAGGTGACAAGAGATCACACCAGGTGACAGCTGCTGGGAGAATCCGGGGTGACAGGTCACCAGCTCCCTGGCAGCTTTTGTAATGGCCAACACTTCGGGGTCACTGCTTGTCCTGAGAATAGGGAATCCCTTTGTGATCCCAAAATGTTGGTGATAACCTGTGTGGTGTTACTTGTCTGAAAGCGGATGTATACACAAAATCAAAAAAATATATATGTCAAATTAAAGTTTACTTACCTCTCAGCTGGTGTGATGGTGGTGTAGCGTGGCCAAAATTCCCCTGGAATCGCATAAGAGATTCCATATTTATTTACCAGGCTTCTGGGTGCAATATCGCGAGTGGCCACTGGGGGAGTTTATCATGGTTTTCTGTTTGAAAATATGTCTCATTCAATTTAATGCAGAGCGAGATTAGAGATTTACCCGTCTATATTTGTGGTGAGTTCGGGGAGGGCGCCGCGGCACAAGACAGGCATAGAGGAGGGATCTTCTTACATTACTCCTTACAGGTATTTTTTTTATACTTTTCACTCTATTGTATTACCATTCATAAAATGATTAATTTCTGGTGGCAGGTCCTCTTTAATGCCTTATCTAATGGGGAATTTCTACAGTGAGGAAGGAAAGATGCCAGCGCTCAGCCATACGGACTCATCCAGAGATAACATTTTTACATTCTTCAGTTTTTATACTTCTCCCTGTACGTTGGGGTCATGTGCCCCATCAGGGCTAAAGTACAACGGAGAAACATTGTACAGAACATGCTCCGCTAACATAAAGTGTAAAACATGCTGGGCACTTGTTGCCGCCATGTCCGATCACTTTTCGATGGATTTTCTGTCTGGTGTTGATCCCTTTGGGTCTATCATACCAGGTGGGCGGGAGTCGATTCCCGTTCAGTCAACCTATGGCTACTTCTACAATACTGGCCGGCTCTGGTGACCTGGACAGCAAGTTGTTGGAAATCTCTCCGTTAGAGTCACTGCAATTTGAGGATCACAAGATCTTTCTTTGAATGGCCCAAAAATGAACAACACAGGTCATTTACAAATGTATGTTCCACCTTTAGAACTCAACATTTGGGATTCTATTTTAAAATGATTTGAGTTCCAGGATAAAAGGTAGAGGGTTAGCCCCATCATTTTGCAGAGAATAAAAAAGATAATAAAACTGCAAAAGTATTAGTGTTCTGGGTATTCTAGATTTGAAACTATTTCGGCATGTTACTGCCTGTTGTTCAGTCTTAAGGCCCCCATACACGCCCCGATTTTCCGTCCGATCGATTAAAAACAATCTATGTTTTCCGATACGAGGATCTTTGATCGATCGGACTGTATTTCATTATACCCCCAAATAAAGCAACCAATTATTGTCCGATTTTACCTACTTCGATCGAACATTTTCCATCGGCCGATGTTATGTTTGGAAGGGTTATGGCACGGATCAGCACCTTGAGGCACACAATTGTACCACCCGAATGGGAGTTTTGGCGAGGGCCAGGTATCTGTGGGTGTCTGTTCTGGGGGTGGGGGGGCTTATTTAGAATTTTTGTGAAACAAATCTGGGGATGGCTAATCATAGGGGAAACAGGGTCTCAACTTCAGTTTAGTTCACATGAAGAAAAAAAAAAGAGAAATACAGGAGAATGATAAAACATATATCCATCCTAGCACAACCTGGCAGATGATTGTACACACACCACAATGTTTGAAACAGGAAGTAAAAGTATGATAATGAGTTAGATCGGCCCTAAATTGGTCGGGTCATAAGAAATAGTAGCCGATTGAATACAATTTAGATTCGATCGAGAAAAATTTTCCAACATGTCTGATCACAGTCCGACCGATTATTCCCAATTTTCCACATTTTGGAAGACTGATGCAAAAAATCTATTGTTTTTAATCGATCGGACGGAAAATCGGGGAGTGTATGGGGGCCTTTAGGCTTGTGCAGTCTGTTTCCTGTTTTATATAATGACACCGGAAGGTCCTCCTCCTCCGAGAGCTAGATGGTAGTGTGGCCACGCTCTCTGTGTCCGTAAGCATAAAAAGATCTCATGATTTCAGCAACACAGAGTGGCCACACTGCCATCTAGTACTGGAAGAGGGAGACGGAACTTGGATGTCACCATATCATTTTCAAAGGTGAAACTGAAGCAACCACCAAGCAGTAGGGCTGGACGATATGGCAAGAATTTATATCACAATATATTTCTTAATTTTGGTCGATACGATATAATATCGATAGGGACAATATTAAAAAGCCTCAGGAAAAACTACTGAGGACACACACAATATCTGCGAACTGAATTTGTAAATTCTATAATACCTCCAGGCTCCTCCTATTAAAATTATTATGAGGCTGATCTCCATTTGCTGGGTGGATATGAGCAATGACACAGGGGAGGCTGATCTCGACGGGTCCCCTGCTCCATGGGCTAACTAGGCAGCTAGCAATAGGCTCTGTGACAGCCAATCTTCTGTCTTCAGATTTATGTCTGATTTGTTCTAGTGCGTTGCAGCCTCACCCCCAGCAACCCCCAGCACAACTCAGTGCCAGCAGCGCTACAGTATGGGCAGCGCACCTCCCCTCAACTGATATTCCTGTATCACTGAGAGTTCATTCTATGGACACGGGACATGTCAGGATCAGTCTCCCCCCTCTGTGTCCCCTGTCCATAGCAGAATGAATGTCAGTGACACTAAGAGGCTGATCTCGATGGGTCCCCTGTTCTATGGAGATGTGCCTCCTTGTGCATAGCTGCAGCAAAGCATAGAGGAGGAGTTACTAGATCACTGCGCCCACACATCTCAATGGGGAGGCATGGGACGGCAGCGTGATCTCTCTCAGGGGGAGGGGGCCATGGCAGAGGAAGTGCTCGCCCATGGTGACGATCTCCGTAGGACTGCCCCTGACTGAACGTCCTTAAGTAACAAATGATACAATTTGTAAACACATTTCTGATATTTCGATATACATTTCTGACATTTCGATATAAAATTATATCACGATATATATTGACATTGAATTATTGTCCAGCCCTACCAAGCAGTTGAGAACATTTTTATTACTGCACTTTTCTATTGTTTATTATGTTCTATATGATTATTCTTCTCTGCAACATAGTTTTTTTTGTTGACAGTTAAAGTGGATGTAAACATAAAAACATGATAGAGATAAACATTCGCGTAACTCACCTCCAAGCAGCATTCATCCAGAGACCGAGACCCCTAAGGAAAAAATAAATACTCCCCTTTCCTGGCTGCTCACTCCCGCACCACCATGTCTGGAGTGCCCGGTTCTCCAGGCTACAAGATGGAGAGCATCCCTCCACCAATCCAGACCTGAATCTAGTGACGCTCTGCCCCTACACGTCACCCCATTCAGATGTGGCTGGCTGTTGGGAGCAAGGGGAAATGGGAGGGTGACGTCTACCCTACCATCTACCCACATGGGACATTACTTTGCTGTTAATATTTTAAAAGCACTACACTATTGACTTTACCAATCACAAGATCCTCCTATGCCCCCCCCCCCCCCCCCCCCCCCCCCCCCCCCCATTCAGGGCCCTTGTGTTTAAAATACAACTTCCCTGATCTGTACAGGTGCGGCCTGACCTTAACCTTACCTGGTTTTAGAGCTTGTATTGATTCTTAAACCTCCACCACCATCTTTCTCTCTGTCCAAGAAGATTCTTAAGGCCGCCATACACGGGTCTATGCTGTGTGACGGATCAGACAGATGAGCCGATATCGAAAGTGATTTATGGTCTTGATTGATCCTGCTCGAAGGAAGGCATACACGGGTAGATTTCTTAAAAGATTGGAGCACAATCAAGCTCCGTGAGCAGGCATGGAACTCAATTGTAATCAAATCTATTAAGAAATCTCCCCGTGTATGCCCAGTTTAACTGTCTGGATTGGTAGAGCATATAGTTACTATATCTTATCCAAACAGGTCAGATTTATTCTGTGCTTATGGTGCGGATACATCTTGAAAATCGTGTTGACTACAAAGCCAGGGTCTTTCACACTATTTGTGTTATGCATGAATGTGCAACACACTGCAGCATGCATTTTCATACCGCAGTGCAAGGCAGTAAACCATGCAATGCACACGTGTGTGAAAGGGACAACAGATTTGTTCTTGCCCAACATTAACACGCTGTGTTTTGGTAAGAACTATGCTATGATGCTAGTGTGAAAGAGCCCTGAGATTCATTCTCTGAGAAAACAGTTGTATTGCTGAGCGGTTGCATCACAAGTGACAGAACAAGAATCCATTACTAGTGTTTATTTGTGATATGCCTGTAATAGTCCCAGTGACTCTGTTGGTGCTGATTCGCATGTGCTGGTCATACCTTCGTGTTGGTTGTGTACATATCCAAAAATGGAGCAGGGCAAGCATTACATTTAAAAAAAAAAAAGTGCTGCAGCCAGTGTTTCTCCTCTGCTCTGTGTATCTCCCCTCGGAGCACTCCTTTTTCCTAAGTGCTGATGTACACACTTTCATCACTCTCTGTGTCTGCAGTAATATCTGTATATACATGTATACAGGCCGGACAGAGTCTCTTCTCTGCATTCGCTCTATAACATGCACAGATGTGGTATAGATATAACAATTGGTTTGTGTTCTTGGAACTGGTGACTGTGTCTGCTTAACACCACTTCCTTTTGGTGATCCTGACACCCCTCTCTGATGAGGCTGTTAAGGTATTCCTCGCTGCCTTCTGCGTAGAGAGTTGTATTATTATTTAGCCTCATTTGATTGGCGATATGTAGAGCAGGGGAAGAGAACACATTCAGGGAAAAAGCACACCCATACGAAGTACCAGGAGCTGGCTCCAATACGTTTGATAGACTCATGTTAATGTGTTCTGAGTTGCAGTGTTTAGTAGCTAACATTGTCAGTTCATTAGTTGCCTAAAGTTGCTTTTTTAATATATATTTTTTTAATTGTCTTATATCTCTGTATTCGCCTACTAGGCTCTGCCATTTTGGCCCTTCTGTTGGCTGGATATTTGGCACAGCAGTATTTGCCTCTGCCTACTCCTAAAGTGATTGGAATCGATCTTGGAACCACTTACTGTTCAGTTGGAGTCTTCCAGTCTGGCACAGGAGACGTGAAGGTCATTATGGATGATGACGGCCACCAAAGCATACCAAGCATGGTGTCCTTTACAGAGAAGGATGTGTATGTGGGTTATGAAGGTCTGGAGCTTGCAGATGCCAACCCAGAAAACACCATATATGATGCCAAAAGATTCATCGGAAAACACTTTACTCCTGAGGAGCTGGAACAGGAGAGTGAGAGATACCCATTCAAGGTAAGTCTTTACACAGCACTTTCAGGTCACATTAAGGTTGTGAAGTAAGAAGAGATAACACAGTGTTCTTAGCTTTCCCCTAACCCTGCTGACTACTTGATGGTTTGTCTGCAGATACTCAATCAAGATGGAGAAGCTGTGTATTCAGTCACAACCAATGAAACCTTCACTGTCACTCCAGTCTACATCGGAGCTCAACTACTTTTAAAGCTGAAGAAGATGGCAGAAAAGTACCTTGGTATTCCAGTATCAAAGGCAGTTATATCAGTTCCTGCGGAATTTGATGAAATGCAGCGCCGCTATACTGTAAAGGCTGCTAACATGGCTGGTGAGTGAGGGTTTTAAATAGCAAATAACATGAATGCAAGAAACAAATAACATTAGTGACCTGTATGTTATGACATATTTTTTTATAAAATGGTCACTGAAAATCAGCACTGAAGGGATGTCATGTGAACACACCCAGAGAGTCATGTGGTAACCCATCACAAACATTTAGTCCTTCTAAACCAGGGGTGGGCAAACTTCTTGACTAATGGGCCACAATGGTTTCCTAAATTTGACAGAGGGGCCAGAAAAAGAACATGTAATGGCCTCCTGGTCCCAAATCCTCCTGGGTGGGAAATTTAACAGTGCATTTATAAATTAAAACATTTAGATAATAAAACTACAGTCTAGAAGTAGACCATGACAATGGGATCATAACCATAATGGCACCATAACAATGGGAAATGTGTTCTTCTCTTCACTTGAGAGAATCTTGACACAAAGGTGACAAAGGGTCGCATAAAAAAACTAAACGGCCTGGATATGGCCCGTGGGCTGTAGTTTGTCCAAATCTGTTATAAACAGGGCTTTAAAGTTTAGTCATATTGCCATCCAATTACATTGATTTTGACTTTTTAAGAAATTTAAGAGTATCCACCCAATCTTAGTAGCTAGCGTCACAGAGATTTTGATTCCCACCAATGGCAGCATCTGCTTTGAGTTTTTAATCTGTGTGAATTTTCACTAGACATTTTTCTACTATTCCACTATTAACCTCTTGGGCGTTACAGGCTTTTGTTGCCATTTTTTATGGCACAAAAAGCCGCTGCCCAGGCAATCGCGGCAGATTACACTGATTGCCGACTCTCCCCTCGGCCCTCTACACACTGCCGGTGTCAATTTGACACCGGTGGTGTGTGGGGAGAAAAGTCACGCCACCTGTACTGGCTTCGGGTGTAATGCCCAGGAGGTTAATGAACAAGATCTGCCTGCTACAATTTTTTCCCTGGAAGAGTGCAAGAACATAAACTTACATATAAAAGCCATGAAGCATGGTAACAGATGAAACATTTGTAATCTTCTAGCGTTTTTTGCAGCAGTAAGGGGAAAGGGTTAAAGACCTGGCAGCCACCAGCCGTCACAGTTTCTTAAATGTCATCAATAAGATCAATGCAAAATCCCCTCATGGTAACTTTGGCTTAGAGATGCAATTTAGATTACATTTGTCAAGGCAGCCTACGGAAAATGTGTCCTTCTTTTAACATCCAATATTATTTCCCTTTTCTGCACTTTAAGGGAAAGGAAAAATCTGGCGGGCTCTATCTGAGTGCTCATTCGCATTAGCCGCGCTGCATTTCCTACTGCGTTGCAGTGTGCTTGAGTCTATCATACAAGTGTATGGGAGACTTGCTGCTCTTGCAAAAATGTGCTCGTTGCTAAAATATTGCAGGGCGTATTCGGTGACACGTGGCATTCCACATTACTGGAAAAACAAGCGCAGAGCCAGTGTGAAAGGTACACAGGTTTCCTAGCCATGCTGCGCTGCGGTACTATACCAGGCTGCAGCGCACCTAGTGTAAATGAACCCTGAAGATGCTAAAGGATAAGGCATTTTTGTGTGTTTATTTCTGCATTTTTATTAAATGATTCTCTGCTTCTCTGTTATTTTCCTTGTCTAGGTCTGGATATCTTGCGAGTCATTAACGAACCCACAGCAGCAGCAATGGCTTATGGGTTACATAAAGTGGATGTATACAATGTCCTTGTTGTTGATCTTGGGGGAGGAACGCTGGATGTGTCTCTATTAAATAAACAAGGTGGAATGTTCCTAACTCGAGCTATGGCAGGTTAGTAGACAAATACATGGAGTGTAGAATATGTTAAATGGTCTTCAGTATAACTATTACTTTCTGCATGCAGTCATCAAGACAGTTACTGTATTTTTTGGCTAAATGGCCTGTAGGTGGGTCTTCCTTCTGATTCTTTGCCTAAAGTTTCTATTCGATTTTAGATCTTGATCTTTTCATCGATCATAATCGAATCCAAAGTAGTACCACATGGAAGGGTTGATCGTAATATGACCAAAATCGCCGATTTTAGTTCTGATCAAAAAACATGAAAGAGTCATATATAAATGTTTTCATTAAATACAATTGCCCGACCAACAAACACAATGCTACAATTTTAGTTTGATCGTTGTACAATCAACGTAAATTTTCCAACATATCTGATCGCTTTTTGATCAATGTTTTGATCGTTCAAACCATGCGTGCAGCATACAATTTAAGTTTGATAGTTGTAAGTCGCTCGAATGCTAAATTCAAACCGTGTATTCCTAGCTTAAACTGCCTCTAGACGGGTCTTCTTTCTGATTCTTCGTCTACTTTCAGCGGATGGCTGGTAGCTTAGTGCTCTGTGTATGTAGAGCAATGCTCTGTATGGCAGAGCAGGGCAAAAAATGTAGTAATTAAAAAAAGCCTTAAAGTTAATGGTACAATGCAACAAAGGTTCTTTGCTTTGTGTCACCATGATAAATTCGGAAAATATTAAATTGAGATTCATACTTGCGAATTAGAGAGTGGATGATATAGTCTTTAATTGGCCAGCATCCCAAACATTATATCTTCAAGCATTAGGAATAACTCCTCACTAGTTGGGTGCTGCAGGGCATTAACCTCCCTAAGGGTGGTACAGGCAATCGCAGCAGTGTATTGAAGATGCCCCCCCGTCCCCTCTCACACACAGCCGGTGTCATAAATGAGTGTGGGCGGGAAAGCCGGCACTCCTCAATTAACATGGAGGTCTCTGGCACTGCCCCCTTCCACTTCTCCGTGACGCGATCAGGGCGGTCCTGAAACCCCAGAAATGCTGCAGCGATTAAGACAATTGCTGCAGCTTTACGTGGGTGTATCGGGTACACCCGATGTCCGGTTTCCCTGCGGTTGGGGCGAACCCGAACAACCTGGGTTTGTCTCCTCCGCTAGGGAGGCCACAATAATAAATTAGATAACAAGGAGGAGAGGCACCTGGAGGCTTCTATGAACTAACTTCAGATAGGCAACATTTGTGTATCAACAGGCCAAAGCACATATGGATACTGTCGCTTTTATTCAAAATACTTATTAAACTGGATTAAGTTGGGACATCTGGATTGGTCTCTGCCTCTCCTCATGTTTGCAACTCCTCTACAACAACTAAAGAGATAACTTAAATGTTTATAGTGACTTAAAGTCTAAAATAGATTTGCAATTAAAAGCATCGCATTAGTGAAACGTGTCGGGATAATGCTATCATGCTGTTGAAACTCAAGGAATCATGTATTCCCTATGTCCCAGGTCCCCAACCTCCGGCCCTTTGGGCATTCTTCAGTGGCCCTCCTCTTGTGGCCCCCAAAACTGTTAATGCATAGGCCATAGGAACTCTGTTGTCCACCAATCCCCTGCTGATGTGTCCTGGTCTGGGATCTTCTTAGAGCGGGAAGAGGAGGAGAGGCAAGTGACTCACTCAGGGTCAGTAAGGTCTCAGCAAGTCCCCTGCCTCTCCTTCTCTTCCCGGGAAAAGACATGTTGGCGAGGGATTGGCGGACAGGTGACTGCCTATGCTCCCACTATCCCAAGGAATGGGGGATGATATTCATAACTTCAGAACATGGGCACATAAACTTTGAATCAAATGTTATGTGCCCCATAGAGATCATCAAAGGCTTTGATGATATATATGACACAAAATGTACATTACCACACTACAGTGTTCCCTAATGCTTTCAGTATCATTTAAAACAAGTTTTGTGATAAAAAAATAAAACATTATTTCTTCAAGCTGAGCTTGCTGTAGTTTATTCATTATGAAATGCTTATACAAGTCTGTATAGATTAAAATTGTTATGTGCGGACCTTTAGTGATGCCGAGGGCCACACTTGTGGCCATCCATATCAACTCAGTTGCCCACCACTGCCCTATGTGATAACTTGTGTGATGAACTTGACTGATGATGAAGTGTATTAATGGTTTTAATCTTGCACAATTTTGTATGATTAAATAAAATATAAAAAGTTTTTCCCTATATTATTATTGTGGCCGAAGCCCCGCAGCTCCCATTGGGAGAAAAAACTGATGAGGAGTTATTCTCTAAAGGCCCCCATACACGGGTCCGTTTCCCATCGGATTCCGGGGCGATCGATTCCGGGCACGTGCACGCGAAACGATCGTCCCGGAATCGTGTGAAGCCCACCTTGTCCGTCTGATCACGTCCGATTGATCGGGGGCCCAGAATCGGATCGGAGAGAGAACCAACATGTTGGTCTTTCTGATCCGATTCAGCACACATCAGGGGGAGTTGCCATTTGGGAAGTAAGCGATCGGACACGGAATCGTCCAGGAATCCGTGGGACAAGGTGGTATGTAGCGATCGGACACACTTAATTGGCCGATCGATCGGACCTCCGATTCCCGCTGAGATCGCCGGAATCGATCGGATAGGTGATCGATCGGCCATGGAATCCGACTGTGTATGGCTAGCTTAACACTTGAAGATTTATACTTGCCTTCATTTTGTTTTTAATTCACTTTGCAGGTAACAATAAGCTTGGAGGCCAGGACTTCAATCAGAGACTACTGCAGTACTTATATAAAACGATTTATTCTTCCTACGGATCCCTGCCATCTCTTAAAGAAGATATCCACCGACTCAGGCAGTCTGTAGAAGCCGTCAAGTTGAACCTCACAATGTATAACTCTTCCTGGGTCCATACACATCTAACATTGCCCGTACAGCAATTATCAGCACAAGGGAAGGAGGACCATGAAAATCACCCCCAAGAGAACATCTCCTTAAACCAAGGCACCCAAAAAGATGAAAGCAGTGGATCTAGAAAGGTCTATTTTGAGACGGAAGTTTCGAGGAAGCTCTTTGAGGAATTGAATGAGGATCTGTTCCAGAAGATTTTGGTTCCCATAGAACGTGTATTAAAAGATGGGCACCTTGAACAGGATGAAGTGGATGAGATTGTTCTTGTCGGTGGATCTACACGCATCCCCCGAATTCGGCAAGTCATACGAGACTTTTTTGGAAAGGAGCCCAACACATCAGTTGACCCTGACTTGGCAGTAGTGACGGGTGTGGCGATACAAGCGGGAATCCTGGGAGGCTCATGGCCTCTGCAAG
The DNA here is from genome assembly GCA_036250615.1 of Ptychadena robeensis. Taxonomy (NCBI): domain Eukaryota; kingdom Metazoa; phylum Chordata; class Amphibia; order Anura; family Ptychadenidae; genus Ptychadena; species Ptychadena robeensis. The sequence continues at coordinate 155,279,712 of CM070033.1, forward strand.
TCAGCGCAATAGAAATACCAAACAGACATTTACGAAAAACTAACTTTGACTAAAGCTTCTACTGTTCCGCGTTACTCCAGGTGTCATACAGATATAGTCCATGCTTAAATCTCCACTTTAAATAATATTTATTTTTTTAAGGTGATAAAGACTTTCATGGATTGCAGAGTCACTTTAAATGTGGTGGGAGGAAGTCTTCTGTATATTTGTGGCATTTTTATATCTATAGTACATTCCTTAACCACACATCACATACTTGAATGTAGACCTATGTTTGCAATCAATGCTTTTTCTTCTGTTATTTGCCAACAATATATAAAATATTTTCAGCAACAATTTTACTTAAAGAGAAAATGCATTTCTCTTTTCTCTGACCCATCCTAGGCCACCCTCTGGTTTACACCTGCTCATAATAGACCTATAGACTTCTTTAGCCTTCTTCTGTGATCGCATATGAACATGGGGGAGCGCTTTATAATTCGAAAGCGCTGCGATGTGCAGGTGCAGCCAGAACAGTGAGGATATGAATAAGCAAAGCGCCGTTTGGCAGGTAAATGTCACCCGTGAAGGAAGGCCGGGTGTTCAATGTTCACTAGGTTTTAAAGGTCACTTATTCTTGAACCTCCCTGGTGGTTCTCTTAAGCATGGCTTGGGGTAGATTTTAATTTCCAAAAGCGGTAACCCTGAGGCGCACACGGTTTTGCTTACCTGTTCCAGACACGATGGCTTCATCCACCATCAATGTCCATCTGGGGTCTTCTTGCGGGATGAACATGGGGCTGTCCGCACCATTTGCCTCTGTCAGACAAGCATCTCAAATCATTCACATCACCAGTGCCACAGATGTGAAGGGGGGGGGTTACATTGTACAATTAAAGCAGGGTACAGACGGCTCGATATTCGACATCACGCTGCTGTCAGATATCGGAGCAGCCGAGCAGGCTCCTCCTCCTCAGCCAACTTTGTCTGGAGACCCAGGCAAAGCATCGGACATCTGCCGTATTAACGGTCATGTCCGATAAGGCTGTTTTCGGGCGGGATAGATTTGTCCCGCTCCAAAACAGCGCAAGGGGCAGATTATATGGGTCAGATAGATGGCCGTGAGCGTGCACGGCACTCGAAGCGCCCATTGATTTGACCCATATCTCCACATCTGTACCCTGCTTAAGAAAAAGAATTGTACTACCGGGGTTAAATGATAATGAAGAACCTTTATAGGAAGGGTTTTACAGCTATGATGATGTCTAGTGTATTGTGCAAGCCAACAAATATTAGCTCTGCGGCAGCTTACCACGTGCCTCTCCTGCCTTTTCATTAAGTTGTAGGAATTGAATCCTCTGGATTCACATACTTTTATTACAAAGATCCAGAGAGTTTGTTCGGATGTGTATCTGGTGAATGTTACAGGTCATTGTGTGTGTATATTTTTTGTAATTTGGAGAAGTTGTAAACGAAAGTCCTTGAGTTAGGTTGGTTGGATTAGGTTGTAAATGCCCTTCCTGTTTTTGGTACGTTCCCTTTTCGCTTTCCAACCCAATGACAACAGCGATAGATGGATTGCAGAGAATTCCTTTCACTTTATTCTTGAATATAGATGATCAGCAAAAAAGTAAACTAAAGCCGACCATAGACGCTTCGATGCGTGGGCGATTTATGGTACGTTTAACCACCATGCGTGTTTACAGTAATCGAACGGGCAAAATTCAGCTGTGGATCAAATCTGCCCACCTGGCCATCAATTGGCCAAAGAACGGACATGTCTATCTTTCTATGATTGATTGCATTACTTTGCAAGCAAACGCTCCCCATCCAAAGTAACAGCAGGCACACAAAGGGTGCAATCCGATTTTCGGAACATCCAGACGCACTTGATTACTTCATCGTGCCCAGTCGAACATTCAACCAATTGGCCGTGCATAGCTGTCAATGTCGCCAGCCGGAATTTGGGACGTGATGTCTCTTTTAGGTTTTGCGCTTGCTCGCCTGCGTTCCAGATACTGGGTATCGGGAGATGAAAGTCTCCTCCCTCCGTTTCAGTTCCTGCCTAACTTAGGAGGGAGAGGGTGTTACTGTCACAAGCGGGATGGGAACTTGAGAGGGTGAGTAACGCCCCCTCCCTCCTCCGTTTTAGCCTGATTTCTAAATCTGGGGAAAATCCAGGATTTTTTTAAATCAGGATTTGTCCGGAAAACCACAGAAAAAACGTGACTTTCCCGGCCAGAACAGGAGGCTTGACAGGTGCATAGCAGTGTCTATGGCCGGCCTTAGATTGCATGACCACTGCAATTAGTTACTTGAACTTCCCCACTACAGAGTTGAAGTGGATCAGTCACGGTCTGCACTCTGATGGAATTATTTGCTGGCTTATCTCTGCTATTGAATTATAATTTTGGTGAGTGTTTGAGAAGCAGGTGACAGTATTACTGGCAAGGCTATTGGATTCTCAAATAGACATTTTTATTAATGCCGTCCAGAGAGGGGAAGTACATCTCCCAGCAGTGCCTTGGCATCCGGTCATGTGGTGTATGTGTATGTATATATATATATATATATATATATATATATATATATATATATATATATATATATATATATATATATATATATATATATATACACACACTGTTTCCAGTTGCCTTGCTCCAAGTTACATGAAACAAAACTAAAATTCAGCTTTATAAGGGCCCCCATACACCTTTAGATGTCTCTGTGAGATTCCCTTTAGATCTCCTTTTGTTTTACCAAAACCATGTAATATGAGGGACTTTCTAAACCATCAAGTCTACCTGTGTTCAATCACAGAGGACCCAGCACTACATAGATGTTGGTAGATCTAAAGGAAATCTGACAGAGAAATCTAAAGGTGTATGGCCAGCTTAAGAAATACATGAAAAAGGATAACTTTTTTTTTTAATCACTTAAACATGTCTATTTGTTGTGAGAAAAGACTGTCCCAACATTCTTACTTCAGTACTTTCCACTTGTTCACTGATAAGCCCCCCCATACACCTTACAATCTTGCCATACAATTTCTGTACAATCAACAAAACCATGTAATATGAGAACCTTTCTTAACCTTCCAATCACTATATATTCTATCAGGGAGGACCCGACACTACATAGTTGTTGGTAGATCTACTGGTAATTGTATGCAGTGATCTTAAGGTGTATGTGGGGCTTTCATTGTAATTTAGTTTAGTGTATATTAGCAGCACTGTTTAACGATGGTCCTTACTGATGCACCAGACCAGGACTATGCCAAGCTCAGCTTCCACCTAGAGTTGTCTTGTCATCATCAGTGGCATTGGGGGGGGGGGGGGGGGGGG
>CM070033.1:155283063-155301770 GCA_036250615.1 Ptychadena robeensis
GTTAGGGAGTGGACACCCTGTCTTCTGCAGAGGGAGGCTGCAAGCTCTGCTTCTTCACACTCACTGAAAGTGGTAATCCCGAGCTGGACTCGGGCTGCTGAAATGTATACAAGCGTCAGCGCCATCTTGTGGCCATTTTGACATGATTTGATAGTGTCATTTTCAAAATGAAATTCTGACATTGCAAGTTTATAACAAAGCCCCTAAACATGTTATAATCCCCACAATTGCTGGATATATAAAGAAAGGTTCTGTGCATGCAAGAAAAGAGAGAGAAAGAGTAACTTACCCCAGGGCAGGAGCCTTGGAATACTTGATTTGGAATATATAGCCGTATCCAATAATAAAGATGCCGAGCTGTAACTAACAGTGATATCACACTGAAATTCATGGTGCCAAAATATAACATGCAAAACTATGGTATAGGGTTAAAGTGAAATGTTTTCAGCTTTTGCACTATAGAAGGCCGTGTCTGCCAGTGCGTACTGTATATGTGAATGTTTTCATATGGAACAGAACTGTCTTCATTTTTGTATATTTAGAAACAATACAATCACAAGTTGACAATACTAAAATAGTAATTTTCAGGTGTAAATTTTGTAGAATGCATTTAGCGACAATGAATGTGTACACAGTGACACGATGTAATGTTGTCACAGAGCACTCATGTGCTGTGCGGTTATGTTCATGTAGAGGAGAGGTCATTGGCAGTATTAACATTGTACAAAATGTTTCCCATTGTCAGTCTTACTCACATTGAGTAGGAGTTTACTTTTGTTTTTTGTTGCCAGGTTTGAAATTCTATGTGGACACTGAAGAGAAAAAAATATTATTTTATAAGTAGAATTAAACCTATTTAAGAAGTTTATTTTGTTTCTTGTTTGTTTTATCCGCCTATCTGATGCCAATCCGTGTACATGTATGTATTAGGGGAAGCTTTAGGGCCATTTCACACTATATGCATTGAGGTGCGTTTTTTTTACCGCGTGCATTTTTTTACTGCACGTGTTTTTACATAGACAACCAATGTTACCATTCACACTGTATGCGTTGCGCTTTTTAAAAACTCACTGCTGTATGCATTTTTGACTTAATTTTCCTGCATTTTTCATTCATTTGTTCAAAAATGCAAATGCAAGCCGCAAACGCATATGTAATGTCAAAAACGCATGCGTTTTTGCATATATGCGGAAACTCATGCCTATAAAATAGGCATGCCTTTTAAAAACGCATATAGTGTGAAATGGCCCTTAAGCTAGGCATAGACGGCTCGATTTTTGTATCGATTTGAGCATAATCTATGGCCGTGCACGTTCAGAATTACTGCCCTGTTCAATCGAAGAAGCTTGAGTTCAGCGAAATGAGGGCTCCTCGATTGCACGGGCATCGACCTGTGTATAGGGGGCTATTATGCTGTATATGAAGCAAAACTCCAAACTAGAGATGCACCAGTGACCAGCTAATGATCGGAATCGGAAGTATTATCATCCCAGACAGGTGACTGGCCAGCCAGGCTTCCTTTAGCTCCTCACGCACAGCCTTCTGCATTCCCCCCTCAGCTGCAGCTGTGCTAAACGAAACAAAAAAGGGCCATATAACACTGTAACTTTGAACATTTGTAACGAGAGTGGCCGGTGCTGGACCTGTTAGTGCACTAGCGGTCCTAGGTTCTTTGTGATGCTCGATGTACCCCTGTCTTTGGTGACTTCACACAATAAGCGTTCCTCATGCCCTCCAAATAAACGAATGTCCAGTCCTCCACATAGGGGATATTTACAAGGTTTACCAGCAGGGCATGTTATATACAGGCATTTCACCATCACCCAGAAGGGATGGGGTTATACAGCTTGGGATCGGCTCTGAGTTCCTAAAAATATGCCTTACCAGCCTGCTTGGAGTGACACGAGGTTGCCGCAGCTCTCACCCAGATGTGGTCTGTCCTGGAAGTGAGGCTTGATCCTGGATGTAGGCCTCAACTCAGCTCCTCAGACTCGCAGCAAACCACACAGGATGCAAGGTATAACGGATTGGCCCTAGAACACACCTAAATAGACTAAGGCCAAGGAGTGGCCAGTAACTGTAACTGGGCAGAATAGATTCTATACATTGAGAAGGGCGGGCTTTGGCTGGGCTCCGGTGCCTCAGCAGCAGGTGTTTGACACATTAGCATATTTTACAGACAGTAAACCGCTTTGTACAAAGTTTAACCATGTCATGGCAGGATCCACACATATACAAGTTCAGTGTATCCCACTACACTTTCATATAACGAAAACCTGTAATATTACAATCATGAAACTTTCAGGGTCAGTAATGTACCCCTCCTACTACTACACCACGAGTTTCACCCCTCTAGCTACAACACTTCCTACTAACTAACAGATCCTGTAATGTTTTATTATAAAATACTTTTAAAAGAATGTCATATGTTTTCATTACAGTTCTTTAACCTCCATAGCGCACTGCTAAGCTCCAGATTTCTGTACCAAAAGTGCACCATAGACTTTAAAATGTTGTAGGCCTTTAACTTATCAAAATACGTCCGTACAAGGGTCTAGTAGACATCCTGAATATAATAATATTTGAAATGCACAATTATGTAAAAAAAAATACATTTCATAATTAAATTAACAAGAAAACACAAAATTCTGGTCAAACATAAATTTTATAAAAGTAATGTCTGGTGTAATTAGTAGAGATGGTCGAATTTTTTGCTGAATTTGTGAGTTATTTGCAGGACTCCTAAACTCTATATCTTCAGCAATTTTGGCGATGATGCAATGAGGGGTCGGGGGAACACTACAGAAAAAGAAAGTATTGCTCTAGCATGTGTAGTTGTTGTATTCATTAAATTAAAATGCAAGTGGAAAATTCAACTCAAACCCTTTTAACATGACTTAAAATGTTATTTATGAATAAACTACAAGTACTTTCTTTTGTAATATTCCTCCAAACCTTCTCTATATCTCCAGCAATTTGGGGGTTAATACTATGTTAATACTATGTTCAGATGCTTTGTAAATAACTCAGAAAATTAGGAAATGGAAGATTCAAAATGATTTCACCAGAACCAGAGTCCACGAGATGGACGTGCAATTTTCCAGTTTCCATAGGGAAGCATTGCACACAGGAGAGAGAAGCAGGAAGCAGACAGAGGAGAAGAGGACATCAGGGGCTCCGGGTCAGTTATTCAGGTGAGAATTTTACATTGACCCATACGGAATAGCATTTTCAGTGCAGAAAACACTTTTCAGTATAATTTATGCTTAAAAATCCCGCCACCCCCCTGTGTGATGTCATCATGTACGTGACAAGGGGGGGGGGGGGTGTAGGGACGCAGGAAGCATCAGAGAGCGGGTTTCAGCCACTGCAGACGCCGGGGTGAAGGTGAAATGGCACAGCGGGGCTGCGATCAGTTTTTGCAAGTCCATGCTGGATGGGCTGGACTCATCTCGAACACTAGGAAGGGTTAAAAAAAATGCTGAAATGGCAGGTCACACTTACTGTAAAATCGGTCAAGAAATTTGTAACCGGCTGCAAATATCTTGCTTTGCAGCCTTGTCAATTGTCAAAGTTCATTGGGTTGCAACGACAATTCTCGCCGTGTGCTGTAGTGATCTCCTGACACTGCAACTCAATAATGTGGCGAGGCCCTTAAGGCAAAGGCTCCACTGGGTCTTTTTCAGCTCTTGGAACATATCTTTTAGGCCCGCCTGAAATGCTGCCCATTATATTTGATGGGCTGACAAAAAGATGCAGTGGAGCCTTGGCTTCAAGTTTGTCCGGTTTTTAATTTCTCTTGTTGCTTCCTGTCACAATTGTGTCATGTAGTAATTGTACAGGACGCCAGGGATCGGTCCTGAATGGTATATATGTGTCACCCATTTTCGGGCTGGGTCACCTTTAAGGTAACTCTTGGGATGCCAGAGAAGGTTTTGGCTGCACAGCAGCCATATAATGAGGTCATGTGATCTCATCAGGGGGAACTCATGGCGTTGGTGTTAGCAAACCATGCTGGATGGTTTCCCCCCGTTTGGATACATGAACTGTTGTGCTGGGATACGGCTTCAAGGAAATCGTAAGACAACTCTTTGTTTTGGGGTCACCTGTAACACTGGGATTCTGAAAGGCTGCTGGTAAGCCATATTGTCTTATAATGTTGGCACAATAAAGTGTTTTTTGGACTTTTGCTGAACTCCAATGTGGTTATGGTGAACCCCCAGACCCCCCAAGTTCACATATTGTATTTGGTGGAGCCGATGTGCAGCGGGGTCTAAGTAACATTAACACTGCTGAGGGCAGCCGCCCCACATTGTTTGGAAAAAGGAAACTCCTCTATACTACTGTAGTGTCGTGCAAGTGCAAAGTGTAAACTACTCACGACACCAGGTTCTTTAGGGATGGATGTCCTCTTGTCCACTTTCCAGGCTGAGCTCACACCCCAATAAGTGAAGGTCCACGCAACTCGGTAGGGGCTATTTACAGTTCATTGAGAGTTATGCTGGCCATACACATACCGATAAACGGCCGGATTTTAATCTGACCGACGGGCGTGCGCGCTCTCGCCGTCGGTCAGGTTAAAATCCGGCCGTTTATCGGCATGTCCCCACATGGGGCGACAGATGCCTGTCGCCCCACTTCTCGGCCGGCCAGAGATCCGACATGTCGGAAAATCTGAGCCGATGGGAGCCGATTGCCATAAGCAGCAATGAAGACGGCGTCTCCATCGCTGCTTATGGCCGGCACACAAAGGGTGCCTGGCCGATTGTGGGGCCCCAGAATGCAATGGGAGGCTAACGTGATGACGTCATCACGTTAGCCTCCCGGAGCGACATCGGGGGTAGTCTGCCTGCACACATCGGCGTGTGTATGGCAGGCATTATATACACATGCAGATCAGACTCCCAAGGGCAGAGAAAGGGTTCAATCATAGGGAAAGCATTACTGTGCTGCTACCGCGTTGCTGAAACCATTCGACTGAGTGTTTGTTGGGACTGTCTACTGGGTCCAAAGCGGAGGCTGTGGTACTCCAGGGAGATATAGATAAGAGAAGAGCCAGAGAGCCCAGAACATTCTGAGGACTGCCTATTTATGTCTTCAGACAGGGGCTGGCATAAGGCCTGTTACTGGGCAGGAGTCACTTTGCTACCTTTTGGAGGGAAAAGACCCAGCCATGACTCATGGTTTTAGCAGCATGTACACAGCAGGTGCTACCCTTAAGGGGAACCACCAAGCAAATATGTATTATACAAGCATATAATACAGCACAAACAAACAAAGTTATGTGGCCCTTTCTCGGGTCACTACACTACCTTATGAAGAAGTACCAGTCTAGTGTTTCCAGACTACTACTGTTTAAAATTCTTCATGTAGATGTTACAAAGTGCTTGATGGGCAAACCACAAAAAACATTATAAATTCCATTAAAAATATTTCATTTATTGCTGTTCAAACAAGTGATATATTTCAGTCACTATAACAAATCCCTGAGACAGAAAAAAAATCAAACTATCACTTAACAGATAAAAATGTTCTGGGAGTGCTCCTGTCCCGTCCTACATAGATGACATGCAGACGGAAGATACATAGATAATATAAGCTATATACCCAGAGGTCCTCGGATGAGTACCATTAGATGGCGTTTAGTATTCACCCCATATGTAGGGTGGTCTCACTCACTGTCCTCTGTGTCAGCCTCCTGCATGGATAGATTCTGCTGCAGATGGACCTCCCTGTTCCTGATTGATCCTCTGATGCTCTCCATCCACAGGTCACCAGCTGGCTTTAGGTCAAATGCAACTTTCACAGGACAACACTGTTTGAACCCACAAACCTCAGTTAGTACAACCCTAGTTACTAATCTCTGAGACTACCTGCAGAACAGATGTCATCCTTCCAGCTGTCACACAGTGCTTTTCTCTTATCAGATTTTACCCTTACATATGCCTACTCTGATTTCATCCCCCAGATCTCCAACACCCTCAGAAGTCCAATCTTTTTCTTATTAATTTACATTGCCAATTTGACACCCCTAACTGCAACCTTTCATATGTATTTATGTTTCCTCCAAGTACCACTTATGTGCACCCCTGCATATACTACTGTAATACAGTACATTTCAGTGCCATGTGTGGAAACTAAATGATATGACAATATATGGTATTTAACAATGTTTCAAATGTAACCATATATATTCACATTGAAAGATGCTCATGTTAACTTCAAACATGTTATAATTCCTCAAGGACACAGTACACTAAGTGTACTTGCAAAAGCTTAGGCCAGTGGCTCCCAAACTTTGGAGTGCGGAGGAATCACATGGGGGGAGGGAGAGCGAGGAGAGAGATGTGCAGAACACCGTCCATCCACCCACCCTCCCCTACTACTGCCCTAGTGTTGAATGTTTGGATGAGTGTCCTATTAATTTGAATCAATTAAAATATGGTTGTGTTACATGACTGCCAGCCAGTCCTTGGATAGGGAGGAGACCCCTATACTGCATCACCTAAACGGTTGTTTCCAGCAACTTATCTTTACTTATACTTGGAACCCATTTACCCATCAGTAACCTATTGGACAACCCTCTGGCCGTTTGCCTGGTATCCCTGAAATACCCCCTGTTCCTGGACTAGGGGATTGGTCCCCAATGGACACTTACCAGACACCTTGGCCTCTTAGGCTCATGCTGACCTCATGTTGAATTATCCCTAAAACTCCCCTGATGAAGTTTCTCGGAGACGAAACGCGCGTCGGGTTTGGGAATATCACCACTCTACATCACTGTGTTAAAGTGTATTTATGACCTACTGATCTTGATGCATGTACCATCCTAACTAATATGGTGTGCTGATTGCTGGTGTTTTGGCCTTTTGGCCTAGCTTTTGTCATTATTAAACTTCTATGCACGACTGTGCCTTTATTACCTGTTGTACCTTCCGAGCCTCTAAAGTCCCCTAGCCCCTGTTTTCCAGGGGGAATCTTCTGGTATATGGGTTGATGGGATCCACCCATCATCCATTACTAAGCGTTTTTGTTCTATTAATTTTGGGATGCTGGCTCAATGTTTATAGAATAGTAGTTTCTTTTGGTTCCACATGACTGCCGTATGTCATGTAATATGGAAGTGATGGCAACTGATCCACAACTTTGGGTGTTGTAAATGTGACCCCAGAAGTGATTCATGAAATGTCACTTCCTGTATTTGGAATGCGGAAGTGCCAGTGCAGAGTGTCACCTCCATATTCCAATTATCAAAAGTCACACTATTTTCCTACCCCGGGGGGCTTGTACAAATGATGTGTGCGGTGGGTAGTTAGAAGGAAGCATAACGTCCCATTCCTCCTAAATTAGGGGTAAGGGGGTTACTCTTCCTCTTAACTTCCCACACCACTTGTGGGCATCAGCTCTGCTGCTTACAGAGAATTTGGCGACCCCTGTGAAATGGTTGTTCGGCCCCCAAAGGAGTCCCGATCCACAGGTTCAGAGCCACTGCCATAGGAGAAAGCCAGGGGCATCTGTGGGTTGGGGAAAGTGTGGTGCTACTGCAAGAAATCTTGCAATGAATTGTCTCCCTCATTACCTAGGTGGCAAAAACAAGCACTAACAATGGCTGGAGTGTTCTAATTTTTTTACAGAATCAGTCTAAATATTTCCTTTGGCAGGAGAGGCAGGTCAATCTTAGGATCATCTTAGAAGACACATACCCTTCCGGCTATCATTCTGATGACGATGGCACCCTCCCCATAATCAGACTTGCTACCCACACTTCACTGGATGCATGCTTGTATCATGACTGGAAAATACTGAGGTAGCCAAGTAATAGGTAGCCCCTGCGGGCATCAGCTGACTGACAATAAGGCCATAGGATATCTAGCTGCTGAGCCTATGAATGTCATTGGGCAGAATCGGACCCTGAATTGTTTAACTTAACAATACTGAAGTGAAAAGGTTTGGAGTTCTACCTAAAAATAAATATATACATCCTAGTCATATTGTATAAAAGATCATTTTCTACATATGTATAATTCATTTTAAAATCTATCACATAATTTTAAACTATGCAAGCTTCAGATTATAATAAAAAAATAAAGGCAGCAAAACAAATGTTTGCCCTAGGAGCTTCAAATCAGATTTAGCGTTTGCGTTTTCTGAGCCTGGTTGCTCGCTCTGTAATATGGACGCAATGAAAGCTGTAGAGACCCAAGGTAATGACACTTCTGAAAATGTCCATCGCCTGGCTAGCTCTGGCTCCCACTGTGCTGCCCTACGGAAGTCCTACATAGGAACACATAACGGAATGAGAACACAATACAAGGGCCCAGGAGGAGGAGGAAGGCAGATGATCATTTCAGGGAACATTCAGATGTCTTGTATTCAGTAACATTAATCTTCTTCATTTACTCCTCCGTGTTCTGTAGTATCCCAGCTTCTGCCACCATTTTGGAGAAGACCCCCTTCTTCTGTATGAGCCGGCCGGGCTCATCAAACTCCACAACTCTGCCTGCATCCAGGACCAGCACCCTGCAGGAAATTAGGAATGAGGGATTATTATGACTTGAATCTGAAATATACATATTATTTTGCATTCACCACGCTATGCTCACACTCTGCTAAAAGGCGCACATGCGCACACACACGTGAGCTGCCATTTCTGCACTTTGTTGTCTTGTTCTGCAGATGTTGAAATCGGCAATTACTTACAGAGTTGCTGACTGACCAAAGACTTATTTAGACTCAGCACAGCAAAGGATTTTTTTTATCTGGCTGTATCTAGATAACCCCTAGTGCTCTGGGAACCCTTTCTCAAAATAAAATGTTTAACAGATACACAAATATACTATAAGACCCTTGTCTATACACACATGAACATTAATTACATTCCATAGGCTTTAATAGGGAATTGACCCAACCGGTGCAGATATAACAGCTTAAACTTTACATGGAAGGCTTTCCACAAAGAACTAGAATTTTGAGAAATGAGAATTTTGACCATTCTTTCAGCACTTATGAAGAAAGTATTCTTTAATAGTATAAAAGAAACCATTTACCTGTCACTGTCCATGACGGTGTGTAGTCTGTGTGCTATAGTGAGTACAGTGCAGTCAGTGAACGCCTTGCGAATGGTGCTCTGAACCAGATTATCAGTTTCCATGTCAATGGAGGCCGTTGCTTCATCTAGAACCAGGATCTTTGTTTTCCGGAGTAAGGCTCGAGCAAGACAGATCAGCTGTCTCTGCCCAACACTGTAACACAGTGGAAAAAAAAATGTGAGAACAAAAAAAAAATCATGCAGTACCCAATTTCAACAATGAAAAATATGGCATATACATACACATAAAAAAAGTGTAACTAATCTACTTTGCAGAATAAGTTTTAACAGCTTTTGTTACCCAAGCACCCTTGCCAGAAAGCACCTTGACCTCCACTACAGCATTAGAGCATGGTAAACACTAGGGGTGGCAAGTTCTCAAAGCAGAGCTCATGAGATCACTTTGATCTACTAATATGGTCAATCATCCACAATTTATTAGTCAGACTCATTTGATCACGTCTAATTTCTGCATGTGTAAATTAGGATCAACCCATTATAGTAGAACTAAATAATCAGCTGATCAAGTCCTCACATGCTTCTCAAGAAGGAATGTATATTATATACATTCTATAAGTCTTATTCCAGCCACAGCCAGTAGTATTTCTATCAGGTTTTTTTCTGTTTGGTCAGTGACCCTAATGGAGAAATATGCAAAGAAAATTCATAATCCTTGTTCATATTCCAGGTGAAATTTCCAGGTGTTATTTAATGCCATTCAACTAAGTAGTAGTTTCTTATTAATTGTATGTAGTGTGTACTGAGGAAGTGAATGTTCTGCACAGCAAGGAACCCAGATCATGACCCTCTACTGTCCATATGGACCATGATGTATATTAATGATCGGAGTATGCTGAAGTTTAAATGGCAGAACGATGGACAGGATACACGCTGCCCACTGATATCTGACGCTGCTTAGGAGGTGTCACCAGCTGGTGAGTAGACTGGTCTAACATTGGGGCTGGGACGCCTTTGCAGAGGGAGGAGTTGATAGAACCAAGGTGGACTCATCTGTAGGGGGGGACACACCTGCATGCCCTCCCTGCTCCCCCAACTGCCTCCCAGTATATGGGGATGGTGGTGTGTTTGTGTGAGGTAGTGTTTGGGTGGACATGTAAGGTCTCCCTAAGGATACTCACTTGATGGACAACCTCAGGCTGGGATTCCCCTACCCTGTGGGGTCACCTCAGTGCAACTCCGTTACAGGGACTGCACTCCTAGGGATTGGGTCCCAGATGGCTTCCCTCAATTTCTTCCTCTTTGTTACAGTATCTTCATCAGGACATCCTCATTTATCGGCCTCCCATGAACACCCAGGGCAGATATGCCCCCCCCCCCTTTAGCTTATGGAGTCCAAACTCAATTTTGCTTTTTTAGATTACAGAGCGTACCTGAGATTCTCTCCTCCTTCGGAGATCTCATGGTAGAGCTTCTTGGGGAGAGACTGGGCAAAGTCCTTCAGATCACACATGTCCAGAGCCTCCCAGAGCTCAGCGTCTGAATGTTTGTCTAAGGGGTCCAGATTCATCCTTAGGGTCTCTGAGAACAAAACTGGATCCTGGGGGAATAACATCATAACGTCAATAGTCAGCATAATAAAGAAACAAATATAAAGAAAGTAAATCAATAAGAAGGGTTATTGTTGCCCCATTCAGTAAATACCAGACATACTGTACTGTATGTGAACATGTTTTGCATTTTCCATTTTCTTGCCTACAATCCTGTTTTAAAAAGATGTATGGATGCTGCTATTGGTAAGCCCTGTATGAAAATGCCTGCTGTTTGTTCTTGGTAACTATTTAGCTCTGAAAGACAAACATGAGGCAAGCACTACTGATCCAAAAGCTTGTTCCGGGACCCAATTCTAAATTATTGAGGCCACTAACACAATGTGATTTCATTCTGGTTCTGGGTTTTGTTTTTGTATAAACCCACATTTCTTAGCAGTTACCCACACCTAGAACCTTTATTAAAATTATGGAGAGAATAGGGATGGTTAAATCCCTGTTGGTTTTATCTCATCTGACCTCCACCCATCAGGAAATATACGTTGTACCTATTGTCTGTTAAAAGTGAACTCATAATGTATTTTGTTATTAAAGGTTCCAAATAACACAGTTGTGCAGTTATTGTAGTGGAAACCCCTGCATAGTGTAACTAAGTGGTTATCCTTGGTCTCCCTCCTCCCCAGTCACCACTGTGTAGGCTGATATTTTCTCTAAAAGGGTGCTCAGATTTCAGACACAGATCTTAAGAAGAGGAAACACAATTATATAATTAAGTCCTGCCTATGCTTAGATCCTCTTATAAGTCAGGTCCATTAAGTAAAGAAAGAAAATGAGCCATGTGACCAGAATAAAACTACTGTAAAAAGAGGATTATACTATTATAAAGATTTTTGTGTTAGGCTTCTCAACCTGTATGGCAAGAGGAAGACACATGGTTTTACTGACGCTTTAAATACAGTATATGATCTCACCTGTGGTATGATATTAAGTTTGCTTCGTAAATCATGGAGACCAATAGTAGCAATATCAATCCCATCTACCACAATCTTTCCTCCTGCCCTTTCCACAACACGGAATAAACAGTTTGTGAGCGTAGATTTCCCAGCTCCTGTTCTTCCAACAATGCCAAGCTGAAAAAGAAAACATGTTGAACTCTCTATAATGTAAAATGGCATTGATAAACTAAATGCTAAAGAAGATGAACTTGTACATCACATAAAGAATCCATATGCAACTAGAAAGCCATCGAGTAGGCAAAAGTCCTCCGATCATCGGCATCATATGGATAAATGACCTCTCTTAATGTAGCCACACGCGGTTGGATTTTTCCATTTAATCGTCTAAAGAAACAGACTTCATACTGTATTTTTTGGACTAGACTCATCAGACCATAAGACGCATCCAGTTGTTAGAGCAGGAAAACCAGGAAAAGAATGTTCAAATTAATTGAATCAATGCAATGAATTAAATCAATGTAATAGCAACTTTCTGCCACTAGATGTCACTAGTAGCAGTAATATCACGGCATGCGTCACCTTCCTCACTAGAGGGGGGCCAAGGGGGGAGCTGCAGAGTATCTTCTCTCCCTCTACGGCTGTGTCAGTGGAAGCTCCACAGGTAGAGAGAGATAGATAAATAAATTCCTATCTATCTCTTCATTATTTATACCAGCAGGGCTCTGCTGGCATAAGCAATAATACAGTTCAGATGGAATATCAGGCCGTAGGTGGATCTCTTACCTGACTGCTCCTCCACCTCCCCGGCTAATCTCCTTGCCGGGAGAACTGGCGGGAAGCCAAGATGCAACCACCCGTGGCCAAGTGGCCCCAGGTGGTCTCGTATTCGCACCATAAGACGCAGGCACTTTCCCCCCCTAATTTCTGAGGGGGAAAGTGTGTCTCATAGTCTGAAAAACACGATAAGTTGATCATTCTAAATTCAAATTTTTTTCAATCAACCAAATGTGATGGAATTTGAACATAAAATCGATTGAGTGTTGATTGGACATGTTGGCAAATTTCAGTAGATTGTTCAAATATCTGACGGGTTTTCTTGGTATATGGATGGATTTGTATCCAATGGTACTTTGGAGCATGTGTACAGGGCTGAGGAAAAGAATTGATCAAATTGATAATGGGCTTTTAGTATTTGTGTGGCATCCCTTACACCTGCTACAAGTTATTTAATATATGATCCTACTTTAAATTAAAAAAAAATCATCTTCTTAACCCAAGTATCTGTTGCTAGAGTGGTACTATCACATTATCAGAGGTAAGGTATGGGGCTGAAGGTCACTGGCTTGGCAGATTGGAGATCTGCCTGTGGGTGCATCTTCAATCTGACAGCTCCTCCCGTGGCTAATCATCTTGCTGGCAGGGAGCCAATGCACGAGCACCCGCGGCCTAATGGCCGCGCCTTCGGAATATAAGACACAAGCATTTCCCTAACACCCCCCCCATTTTTGGGGTGGGAAAATTGGGTTTTATACAGTATTTTCTAATCACCTTTTCTGTAGAACGCAGTTGGAAGGTGACATCATGGAGGGCAAGGTCATAGTCTTCCCGATATCTGGCCTGGTAGTTTGTGAATTCAATCACTCCTTTGTCTGGCCATTCCAAGCGTGGTCTTCTGTTTAGAACCCAGGGGGCCTAGTCAAGGGATTTAAGTATAAAGACTCATTTATCAAACTCAATATATTTGCATTAGTTTATATTTTTTACCAAATGCAACAGAGGAGAGATCACAGTACCTCTTTATCCATTTCTTCATATTCACAGATTCGTTCAATGGCTACACCATTAGTCTCAATTTCACAGGCTTTGCGCACCCAAAAGTTCAATGTCTGTGTGATCTGGTGAGCAGGAAAACAAAGGTATAAGTAAAAATCACTGTGCCACCTATTTTCAGTGAGTACATATTCAGCATTACTACTACAGTGTTCACCAAAAAGTAATTCTTTATGGGAGATTCTCATTTGTGTCTTTTTCATGTGATAGTGATTTGATTTAATATTGTCATTTGTAAATTTCGTATAAGGAAAACCTTGGAACTCCAGCCTATACAATAGTATATATCCATTCGTGACTTTTATATTGTACCTCTATATACTTACATTTAAGGCATATGTGATGGATAGTCCCACTGTGCCAGAAGTCATCTTGTTACCAGAATGAATGGCAAACACAGCAGCAAAGAAAACCATCAGATTCCCCAGAAATTCCAATCTCACTGCAAGCCACCTAACAACCAATGAAAATACGGTAATGGGAAAGAGATGCATTCATGCTAGTTTTAAGGGTGGAAACCCCATTGCAAGTAACATGTCAACCACTCAAAATGTATTGAGAGAGATGAAATCTAACAAACGCTTTGCTAAGAGTAATTAAGAAATGTGAGTTAGCCCTACATAGATTAACCTCCCTGGCGGTTCACTGAGGTGCAGATTTCTGTACCAAAAGTGATACAGTGTTTTGCCTTTCCGCCCCCATCGGCATCATCGGTGACGCCGATGGGGGCGGAAAGGCAAAACACTGTATCACTTTTGGTACAGAAATCTGCGGAAAGGCCCTGTGTGCCTGCAGCTTTGTAGAAATGCTGCAGGCACACAGAGAGCCAGCGGTTGCGCCTGATTCCGGCACTGGCGCAGTTTGATTCACGATCAGACTGCGCCATTACTTGCTCCAGGTGGGCGCGTTCATTTTGCGATTGATCACCAAGCGATCACCCCGAATGCCCATGGTGATCATTCGCAAAATCGGCCACAGAATAAAGCGCTATGGCCGGCTTTAGAGGTACAGAAAAAAAAAATTTTTTTTCTTTTTATAAGTTTACACTTGTTTTCTTTTCTTTTGATTTGGATTGGATAAAACATTAATAAAACATTTATCCAATCCAATAAAAATAAAAACAAATGTAAAAAAAGGCAAAAAAAAAATCTAAGAAAAAAATAAATTGTACCTTTAAATCTCCCGCCCGCCGCGTGACGGAGACCTTGGCTATTTCCAGATCGAAGATGATCCCCAGCGGGAGCGTTTCTGCTAGCGGGATCCACTTTAAGCTGGATTATAGAAAGGCATTTCTATAATCCAGTTCAAAAGTTTAAAAAAATAAAGATTTAAAAAAAGTATTTTTTTCTTTGAGACCGGGTCCCGCCTCCGTGACGTCACACGTCACTCCGGGACCTGGAAGAAGATGGAGATGGCGCAAGATCGCGATTGCGGCGGACCAGGTGAGCTCCCACGATGTGCCTGAACCCAGTTCGGGCGTATCGATAGTTGCAGCGTCCCTTCGCCCGAACTGCAAACAGTACGGGCGTTCGACCCTTCACCGCTAGAAAAAGTCTATAATTCTTCCTCTGGCCAGACCAGGCGCAGAAAGGTCCAGCTGGAGCAATAATTATTTTCACTAGAGACCGGGTAGAGACACCCGATCTCTTGTGATATACCGGGCATGGGCCAGAAGTGAGGTCTGACCGACGTCACATCCGGTTTAGGAACAACGAACTGTGCGTTCTATATACCGGAAGTAAAGGCACAGCGTCATTTTCCGTGTAGTTCCAGATCAAATTCCCTGCCAAAAGGCAGGGAATTTGAAGTTCTTAGTGAACAGGCGGACGTCTGACTTTTTTAATACTGTCAAATTCTCATCCACTGTAAAAAAACAAAAAACAAACATCAGTTCTCATGAAGGATGAATGTAGATTCCTTCCTCTATATACAGACAGGCCCAGAGCCAAAAGACAGAGACCTAGGCAGAGGGACACCATGACTGGGACTGGGTTAGAAGGAGCTGGCATACTAAGGGTTAGCAAATCTTATAAACATGCTTAGTTATCTTGTTATGATATCTTGTGATGTTATCTTATTCCAGCTTTACCGGATTGGTTGGGTCAGTTGCTAGGACGGGACCTCCTGTAGTTTGTGGGAGGAGAATTCATCACAATTCAGTCGGAGGATAGTGTGAGTCGGATGAATTTCCCGCCCTCCCTCCCTCAATTTTTCCTTGGTTTATAAAACTTTGATTTTTCAGTTTTCAGGTTTCAAAACGGCAGCCGCAGGGTTGTAAGGCCCTTGAAGGTAGTCTGGTCATGGAAAAGGTAATTGGAAGAGAGTCTGTGTAGTGTGGCTGGAGGCTTGTGTATTGGGTAATGCAGATACAGGGTGCTGGATAACTGCCTTCAAGGGACCTTCATTGTTATCTATAATGGTCTGTTTAATGATTGTTATATATTATATTTCGTTATTTGCTGGGCCATTTAAAACTCAATCTCTCAAAGTCTCAATTATTCCAGTTGGGTTTTTTGGTGAGTTGTGGAACAATTTACACAAAAGGGACAGCTATCTACATACCCTTGTATAATACCTAGCATAATACCTGTTAGAAATCACATTATTGTAGTAGCAGACCAAATTTTCATTGACCACATCCTTGTTCTGCCCAATGAACCTCTCCTGGTGCCCATAGGCTCGAATTGTTGATGCCCCCGACAACGTCTCGCTGAAGTGTGAGATGATCGGAGAACGAGAAGCTCCATCAAGTCTGCGGATTTGCCGTGAGCTGGAGATATAATACCTCTGAGCACAGGAGAGAACAAATATCAACAGTTATCTTGGCAATCTGTATACTGTAGAAACTTGAGTATAGGCCAATGCAAATATAAACCAAGATACATTTACCTAAAAAACTTTATGACTCGAGCATAAGCCCAGTGTATGAAGTACAGCAGCTGAGGCAAAAAAAAGGCCTAGTCTCTGTTGTGTTTAAATTCCTGTGTTTGGGTTTGAAGGCCAATCATATGCGATGGAAGCATACACACAGAGGAAAGCACAAAACTATGTAAAGTCTAAAATGCATCTATTGCTTTACAAATGCGTGGTTGCCTTAACCCCCCTAGCGGTATGCCTGTATCGCATTTTCTGTCCTCCCTTCTTCAGATCTCCGGTGAGGGATGTAAGGAGGAAAAGTGACATTGCTCCCTAACATAAGGGTCAATGGCACCACCCCACGTCTCTAGATCATAATCAATTATGGTGGACCCGGGTCAATTGGCAAGATAGCAGATGATCAATACAGCCGCAGGTTCCCCAGGGATAGGTAAG
Organism: Ptychadena robeensis; assembly: GCA_036250615.1. Taxonomy (NCBI): domain Eukaryota; kingdom Metazoa; phylum Chordata; class Amphibia; order Anura; family Ptychadenidae; genus Ptychadena; species Ptychadena robeensis. The sequence goes on from CM070033.1 coordinate 155,299,758, forward strand.
TATCCCTGAGTGTAGCTTGTTTTGTAAGCAAACTTACCCCATGCTACACTCAATACCGTCACGGAAGTTAATGTTGTGCTAAAAAAAGCCACATTTTATGTAGAAAAATGTGTCCCTAACACTTATTGGAGACTAGAGTGAACACACAGCTAATGTGCTTTTGTTTCCAGATGTCTTAGACATGGTTGTGAAATCTGATGGTTCTCATGGAATCATCACCAAAATAGTTGGAGATGTAGAGAAGGGTTGTCAGAGCCAGAAAAAGTATTGTTCTAGCACATGTAGTAAGAATTTCACCATTTTCATCTCTAGACACGAGTATATGCTGAATGTAATTTTTTCCAGCACATTTTGTTTTTAAACTGAGCATATAAGGTATAAAAAAATGGAATGATTATAAAAGAAAAACTTCACATAAACGTAGTAGTAATATCTGCTTGCTGCCAATTTAGCTTCTTACATCTCTTGGTCAGCTAAGAAAAAAGTGATTTACAATTAAAATGACTGAAGCCCCCCCCCCCATACACCTTTAGATCGCTCCATACAATTTCCTTGAGATCTACAACTATGTAGTGCCTGGTCCTCCCTGATAGAATATATAGTGATTGGGAAGTATTTATCACTGCTATGTAGTGCCGGGTCCTCCCTGATAAAATACATAGTGATTGGGAGGTATATATCAATGCTATGTAGTGCTGGGTGCTCCCTGATAGAATACATAGTGATTGAAAGGGTTAGAAAGGTCCTCATATTACATGGTTTTGGTAAAAGAAAAGTTGATTGTACAGAAATTGTATGGTAAGATTGTAAATGCCCCCATGCACATCTAGATTTTTCGTTCATTCAACTTAATTTAATCAATTTTATTTGTTGTTTGATTGAAAATCTATGGCAGCCCACATGGTTAGATCGACCTAAAACTATTAAAATTGGGAAAATTTTCGATTGAAAAATAATGGGACATGCTGGAAAATTTTAATCGGTTATATTGAAATTGAACCATAATTCAATAACGCTTTCAGGTTGATCAAAAAAAATGTGATCAAATATCTGTTACTACAGTTGGCATAGACTACAATCAATCACTGATTTCCCTGACCCCCCCAAAATGTATCTTTTTAAGTTGATAGAAAGTCTAGACGTGTATGGGGGCCTTAAGGGCTCGCTTGCAAATGACAAATTAGGGCAACCAACTGAAACCCAGGAAACAATAGTGAATATGTACTGTATGCCAACTTATTTTTTCTTTTAGAGAAGGAGCCTGGGGTGATTTTGGAAAATGTCAGTTGTAACACACACAGTTTCTGTCTCTCCCTGATATCATAGAGCAAAATACAAAATTAGAGGCATATGTTGGGCTGGGCAGAGAATGACTTGTTATCCACTGACTTCTAGATTGCATTGTGTCTGTTGCTGGTGTAAGCATCAACTTAAACAAATACATTTGTTCACCTTATTTTTCCCCACTAAGCATTTACCTGGATGAGAAGGTATAAAAATCCTAAAGGAAAAATGACCAATATGAAGAGGGGGGTAGCACATATAATGACCAGGATAGTTCCCAGCACATCCAGCATACAGTTTAGCCATGTCCGTAAATAGTAATGGAAGCGTTCGTCTATCACATAAACATCCTGAAAGACAGTAAGATGAAATGTATACACAACAATGCCTTTACATTACAAAAATATATACATTTATTATTACATACTCATTTATAATTTATACTTTTGTTCAACAACAAATAAACCAGCACCAACATGTTTGCATGAATATTTTGCACCTACAATTTATAGTTGATTTGAGAACAAGAAATTAAGAGGCCATTTTACTGAAAGATCACATACATACACTCAGGTCCATAAATATTGGGACATCGACACAATTCTAACATTTTTGGCTCTATAAACCTCCACTTTGAATTTGAATGGTGTAGGAATTACAACAGTTTGCATATGTGCTCCCACTTGTTAAGGGACCAACATTAACCCTCTGGGCGGTTTGAGCTTTTCG
>CM070033.1:155333624-155354502 GCA_036250615.1 Ptychadena robeensis
ATGCAAATCAGTTGCTATCTTTTATTTAAAGTTATTTTTTTCGATTTTCCTTTTGATGTGTTATCTGCCACTGTTACAATAAACCTACCATTGAAGTGATACTGTTCTGAGACTTTTACATTTCTTTGTCACTAATCAGTGAGGGGTCAAATAATTATTTCCTCCACTGTACATACTTGATAATAATTGGCACGTTGAAGACTACAACACTTCTGCTATCAAGTTACTGGACTGGTAAAGCCGCTTGCCCACCATCATGCAGGAAAAATGATAAACACTGGCAAGGGGGAAACGTTATAGCGTATAATGTTGTTAAAATTTTCAACCTGTATTCAGCTGGATGTGAAATTTTCATGTAGATTTGGTTTGATATAATGTATCTAGAAGAAAACTTCTATAAATCCTGTATACACTTCAATTACAGATCAAAAGGAAACAGAAATGGACGTCATATTACATGTCAATGGATACTAGAAGGTGTCACTGGAGAGCTGTAAATGACTCCCCTGAGATAGGTCATGTTAATTAGACAAAAAGACAAGACATTATTGTCTACATAACAACCACAAGATGAACATCACAACAAACACACTTCTTGATTTCTATAGGACTTTTATAAAGCATTCATGTTTATAGAGTACAGAAAAAAGAAGCTGCACAAGATTCCTTTCTTGGAGGGTTTCACACAACCACGTGGGGTCACGTTGCTGCAATGATTCATTGTTGTGAAATAAGATGTACTATCTATTACAAATATGTTCATGCTCTTTTATATGTAACTTGTTGATATTTTGCATTTTTCTTACAATGATTGTAAATCAGGAGATCACTCTCCGATTTTCTCTTCTTATTCAATAACGCTGATTTTGGTAAAAAAAAAAAAAAAAGGATGTACTAAACTGTAGAAGATAGAATCATTCCAGCAGTTATCCTCGTCTAGAATAAGGTTTGGGGGGAAATTACAGAAACACCTTTTACCTGACAACTAGACAAAGAACTATGTGTCACTGTAGGTAGTGAAATAATAAAGCCCCAATCGAGGAATTCTGAAATAAGCATGGGCTGTCCTAGGGAGTATGGTGTCCTGGTGCTCCCTTTCTAGTCCACCCCCACCACTTCACCTGAAAGAGAGCACTCCTTCTCTTTTACTGGGACAGTACAGTACAGTTCCTACAGTAGCATCCAAACTACACAACCTCTGACCAACATGGCATGGTCCGCCCGCTGGCAGAGCTGGAGTCGGATGTCCATGGAATGAGGAGGAGATGGGCTTTTTACATACAGTAAATGGGCAGTATGGGGGATGCCCATATGTAGAACCACCACTGGAAATACAGTAAAGCAGTGAGCACACATGTAGATATGGGCCAGATCAACTTCCATGCGCATTCACAGCCATCTATCTGGCCCGTATCATATGCGGCCATCCCTGTCTTCGAAAACAGGGATATCGTGGTCGATGTCCATTGCTTTGCATGGAGACTGTGGGTCTCCATGCAAAGCATCGTAGGTGTGATTGGTCTCTAGCTCCTCCGATATTGGACAGCAGTGCTATGACGTCATCATGCTGCGGCCGGGAACCTCGAACGGCTCCAATATCAAGCTGTGTGTTCCCTGCTTAATGCTCACCATACACTCTGAGATAAAAATTAGGATCCATTAAAACAGACCAATGTATCCCGACGGCGGTATTGGTTTGGATCATAAATTTCAGCAAAAACGCTACCACATTGAAAATCCATTTTACGATCGTAATTTTTTTTTTTTTTTACGAGGATGTCATCGAAATAAATCAAAATTAATTGCCGTTTATATCGGTCAGATTTTCAATCAATCAACTTAAAGCGATCAATTTTTAAGTCGGTATAAAATTGTATGTCGATTGTATCATGGGCCATATGTAATACAAGATTTTTGATCGATTTTTTTTTTCAATCCACAAAACAATCGATCCAAAATAGTCTGATTAAAATTTTAATCAGAAGTGAGGTAGAATAGGTAGAAAAAAAAAAAAATCGATCAAAAATTGGTTGACCACACTTGGTTCTCAAAATAGCGAACCAATTTTCAATCGACCGGTCAAAATTTACCATCCAGTCCGATCAAATAACGACTGAATTTTCACTAAATTTTGATCGGATTAAGTCGATTTAACCAGGTGGGCAAAACTCAATTCTCAATCAATCGACTAAAAAATTTATCGTTTTAAGTCGATTGATTGAAAATCTGACCCGTGTATGGGCTGCTTAAGTCTCCCTTTTTATCAAGATGTCCTTGGTTTTCAGATCAGAAGACCGAGGACATGCATAGAGTACAGATGTGATGATCTCACCATGGAATTTCCACAGTTGCAGCAGTCCTGCGTCGTATGTGAAGTCCACAACCATGGAGGGGCAGAAGCCATGAAAGTAAATATATCATGTTATTCTTGATTACCAAAGCAAAATAAGCATCTAACCAGGTGCAGAGGAGACTACTGGCTTTCCAGAAAAAATAGTTTTAGCTTTGTCTAGAATATGATGTGACTGCTGTCAGTTTTTTTTTGAGGCTCCAAAGCCACCAAACTGTAATATGAAATGGCACCTGGGGACAAAGATGCTTATACAAAAGTCCTCCTTATGAAATCCCTAGCATACTTCAAAACAGAAAATGCTGACAAGGCCAGAAACACCATCCCAAATGTCACACATGGGGGTGAGGACACCACGGTATGGGGGTGCTTTGCATGTGGAGGGGCTGCTGCACATTTTAGATATGTTGATATACAGCTACATCTCTAGACCTTGGTGTAGAACTTCAAATTCAGACAGAAATGGATCTACACATCAAAAGTGAACCCAAGGATACCTCCAAAGTAAGGCAAAAAAAAGAAGAAAGAGGTCAAAGCACCTGAGCCTAGCCACCAAAAAGCTCTGACTTGTCACCCACTATAGTGAAATAGACATTAAAAAGTTAGGCACATCAGGTAAGTGTCCATTAGTGTCTCCCATGTTTGACGTGCATCAAATGTGGATATTTTTTTGCGAAAATGTTCTTATTGATAAATCAATGGTATTGTACACACTGAATTTTCAGCATTGCGTAACTTCATGTTCAACAAGGTGAACTGCATTGTCCCACACCCTAATGCGTCCATTGAAAGTACATTAACTGCATGTTTTACACAGTGGACAAGTTTTAATGCCATTTTGATGCATTTGTGTTCCTTTTTCAAAAAGGCAGTACTGCTCCTTTTTTTTACTGCACAAACTCCGCAAATGTATTTTCTTGCATCTCAACCAAACCTAGTGGATACATAGACTAAGGCTAGGTTTCCACAGCATTGAGGGCTTCATCGATACCCCCTGTGTTAATCACATTCCTTGACAGGTATGTTAACGTAGCCCATAGGACGTAGGACACAGCCAATGAGGCCTGAGAACATTGTTGGAAACGATGACTTTTGCCCTAAAAGTGGAAGACTTAAAGGATACACCAAATCTATAGTTTGTTAGAATACAATCTGTGGTGGTGTTATATGGTGATTGTTAAAGTCACAACCAATAATAAACACAATGATCACATTTATGTGAAGAGCCTTTCTCAGGTAAATTAAGTGTACATAAACTGGGACAGGGAGAGCAAAATGCCTTGGGCCACATCGGCTTCTTAAGCTTCATAAAAGAGCCGGACCAAGAGCCTGTAATGGCCCGCCCACCCTTGGTGTGCCAATTCCATGCATCAACAGCATCAGCTATGATGCGTAATAGGTGACGTGTGACAGGGACTTTGTTATCTTTTTAAATTTCCTGAACATACGTTTTTTTTTTAATTCTTTGCAATGAGAAGAGATACTTCTTAGAGACTGCATGTTGGCATCATGTGGGTGTATCCTGTATCATCACATCACTGCATCATCCCCAAGGCACCTCTAGGCATTATGTGCATTCATTGCAGAGAACAAGCAGAGGGGAGCACCTTTTCAACAAGGGCCGGAAAAGAAAGCTAAACGTGCCGTATCCAGACAAGCAAAATCGCGGGTGTCCACATGGGGCAAGAGGAAGCACGGTCGGCCAGAGCACGGACATGTCAGCTGGCACACAAAGATGGAGTGCAGCATCAGGTGTATGGGGGCCTTAGTTTGCCCACCCCTGAACTAGGAGGTATTCCAGACAGCTTAGGGAACCCACAAACTCTGACAGTATAATGACTTCCATGTCACCAGGAGACGAAGCTCTGAGCTGTCAGTGTTTGTGCAAGACAATATTATCATTATTAGTTTTTATTTACAAAGCACAATATTACACAAGTCATATGAATAACATGAAGCCATCAGAGTGTCTGGTAAGCCCAGGAAAGCATCAATGGAGAGAAGGCAGAGAGGACATGGACACTACGCTACAGAGGATTATATATCCCAGGAATAAATACAATACTTACCATACTTTCTATGGGCAGAAACGTGCCCCTCCTCACCCCTGATCTCTACCCATCTCTTTATTTATAGTATATAGCAGTGATGGTGAACCTTTTACAGACGAAGTGCCCAACCTGAAACCCAACCCCCACTTATTTATCTCATAGTGCCGGCATTGCAATATAACCTGAATTTCACAACTCACATACACACACGAAACACGTAAACACACACACACTCTACTTTCTTATAAGATAGGAGAGGGTATGGGGCACTGTGTGCAATCAGAAGAAAGGCGAAGAGAATTGACAGCATTGAGAGCCAATAGGCTGCAGTTCTTTCCTCTGTTCTGGCTGACAGCTCGCGTGCCCACAGAGAGGGCTCGGAGTGCCACCTCTGCCACAGGTGTCATAGGTTCACCATCACTGGTATATGCAATGTAATACCCATAGACCTATACATTGTAACCATCACTCATCTGAATACATCATCATGGTCTATATACACTATAATGACCCTAGTCCTATGTATATAGTGTAATGCCCGCTCTGTAGTACTATATACAATAACTCTCTCTCCTCTATACATGACCATAATCAGAGATGGATATAGGTCACACCGCTCAGTACATACAGATCTCTATACATGATACCACACACTATGTGCACATTGTATACATTACCCTCCCGAGCTTCTCATAGGCCACATTGCTTCCAGTGAAGGATCTCAGCATGGTGTCAGAAGCGCCCCCAGGTTTGTACGGTGTGACGGTCTGTAGAGCGCTATGGACTCCTCTACTACAGCAGAGCCATCACTGGCCGTGTACACACAGCTCTTCTATACAGCGCCCCCTGGTGCCCGCACTTCTCTTCCGGGTCTATTCATTCATAGGCAGAGCGGCTCCCTCCACGCTACAATAACACACTCCAGCCAATCACAGTCTGCGCTAATGACATCCAGCCGACCACGTGTAAAGGCAGCCAATGGTTTTAGTTAGAGAAGTGACATGCCAGGTAGATACGCCCATTATAGGTTATTTTATGGACGGCAATGAGTGGGCGGAGCCGATTTCCCCAATAGGTGACCCGAGCGCGGGGTGTGGCCAACACTGCATGTGAAGAATAGTCACGGCAGCGTGGGGCATGAAGGGTATACAGCACTGTCATGGCAGCGTGGGGCATGGAGGGTAAGCACTGTCATGGGCAGCGTGGGGGCATGAGGGTATACAGCACTGTCATGGCAGCGTGGGGCATGATGGTTACAGCACTGTCATGGCAGCGCTGTGGTGTGCATGGAGGGTATACAGCACTGTCATGGGCAGCGTGGGCATGGAGGGTATATAGCATGTCATGGCGGTGGGGATGGGTTTCGTGTTGGGCATGTTGGGTGGTTAGGGTATCGCACTGTCTGGCAGCGTGGTGGGGGTTGGATGGTATACAGGACTGGCATGGCAGCGGTGTGTGGGTAGTGGAGGGGTATCAGGACTGTCATGGCGCGTTGGGGCATGGTGGTATACAGCACTGTCATGGCGCGTGTGGGCATGAAGGGTATATCAGCACGTGTCATGGGCAGCGTGGGGCATGGAGGGTATCAGGACTGGCATGGCAGCGTGGGGCTGGAGGATATATACAGGACTGTCATGGGCAGCGTGGGTGCATGGAGGGTATACGCTGTTGATCGTGGGTCATGGGCTATGGCTGGTTGGGGTGGGCATGGAGGATATCATGGACTGTCATGTGCAGCGTGGGGCATGGGGTTAGGTGGTGGAGGGTACAGGACTGTCATGTGCAGCGTGGGGCAGGATGGGGTTTACAGGACTGTCATGTGCAGCGTGGGCATGGAGGTGGATACATTTGGGCTGGGGTTGCGGCTGTCATGGCAGTGTGGGGGCATGGTTAGGGTATACAGTACTATATGGCATGCGTGGGGGATTGAGGAGTATACAGTGCTGTCATGGCAGTTGTGGGGCATGGTGGTTACGATGGTCTCTGGCAGCGTGGGGGATGTGAGGGTATACGGACTGTCTGCAGGGTGTGGCTTGGTTCGTGGTTGGCACGTTGGGATGTGGGTTATCAGACTGTCTGGCAGCGTGGGTGTGGGTTCAGTGTGATGGGGTGGGTATGTGGTTATCAGGATTTTCATAGCAGTGTGATAAATGCGTGGGAACACAGGCCATGTGGGGGACCCAGTGCAATCATTTGCTCATGGTGTGCACAGGAAGTTATGGCATTATGGGGTCATGTGAGGGCACCATGGTACGTTATGGTCAGTTGTGGGGCATGGGTGGCCTACAGGGGACATTTTTTAATGTTGGGATGGAGGGAGGGATTTGGTCAATGTTGTGGTCATGGAGGTCACATAGAGACGTTATGGCAGTGTTGGGCATGGAGTGGCACACAGGATGGATATGTTTCAGGTATGGGGTCTGGATGACACCTGGACGTTATGGTTATGTGTGGGGCTGGAGGGTGCACACAGGGGTTTGTTGTTGGGAATGGTGGCTGGGTTGTGCTGTGTGGGCATGGGAGGGCACACAGGGATGATATGTCAGTGTTGGGGCATGGAGTGACACACAGACAGTTATGTGTAGTGTGGGGTCATGGAGGGCACATGTGAGTCTTGGCAGTGTGAGTGCATGGTAGGGCACACAGGGCGATATGTTCAGTATGGGGCATGGATGCACACAGGACGTTTTATGGGTATTGTGGGGCATGGAGGGCACTAGTGAAGTCTTGGCAATGTGAGGCATGAGGAGGGCACACCGGGACAATATGTCAGTATGGGGCCATGGATGACACCATGACAGTAATGGTTGTGGTGGCATGAGGCCACAGTGAAGTCTTGGCTCGTGGTGGGGCATAAGGCACACAGGGAGCGGCTAGTCAGTTTGTGCATGGAGACACACAGGACGTTCTGGTAGTGGGGGCATGGGAGGGCCACAGTGACGTCTTTGGCATTGTGGGGCATGGAGGGGACACATGACATTTATGGCAGTGTGGTGCATAGAGGGACACCCAGTGAAGTCTGGCATGGAGGGGCACACAGGGACCTTACGTCCATATTGGGCACGGAAGAGGCACACTAGGACAGTTAAATGCAGTGTGGGGCATGGAGGGTCACAACCATTAAGGAGTCTGGCAGTGTGGGGCATGGAGGTGCAACCATTAAAGTCCTTAGGCCCGTGCGGGGCATGGAGGGCAAACACAGAAAATGCCTGGTATGACATGTGCTGAGGTCAGAAGTCATCTTTATCACTGAAGGAAGGGAGTAGCTGCAACCTGAAGACAATTAACTCTTTGACTCCCTGTCACTATGTTATACCTACGGATAAGGTACGGTAATGACATTATTGATCAGTAAGATAATAAATGACATGCACGCTGCAGTAACTCAGATCATTACATCCCAGCAGCTGTGGAGTGTGGCTCATCTGGAAGTCACTGCATTGAATTGCATGCATGTCATTGATCGTCTCTATACAGGAACATGTAGGTTCCCCATACTGTGATCTAGTCTAGGCTTCGGAGTCTGTGTATAATGGTGATGTAGGATGGAGGCTGCTCACCTCATTATACAGATGGTCCAGGAGAAGCCGGGCATCAGAGCAAACCATGGATGAGAGCAGCAGATGTGTGAGCCCACCAGGCTGAGTGACGTCACCGCCCCCTCCTCCGCACTGTGCCTCATGTCCCCAGGATCAGCATCATATAGAATTAGAATTATACTATGCCCAGGGCCATTTCTAGCTATTTGGGGGCCCCTTTTTTGTACGCTATGATGCTAAGAAGCTTAACCCTTTGATGATCTATAATCTTTGATGATCTTTGTTACACTTTCAAGAAAAAAAGAACACACTAGGTTCTTAAATAAGAAAAGAATGCTCTGCAAAGGTAGGCATACACAGGCCGATTCCCACCCGATTTGATTTCCCGGCCAATCGCCTGGCAGTCGCTCTGCAACAAATCGGGTGCACACACCTGGTCAGATCGACCAGGATCCTCCTGCATGTCACTTGCGATCCGACATGTCGGTAAATTCCTGGCCGATCCCTTTACTTTGGATGGGGTCAGCAGTCATGTCATGTTCTGCATTTGAAAATAAGAAAAGGTTTTCCCAGAAGTGACGCCACACGGTGTAAACAATGCTCCAGGAATGTGTAAATTGTACAGAAATGACCATTTGAAGTCTTTATCCAGGTGACAAAGGGGGAAAATAACTAGGAAACAGGACAGAGTGTTGTCACCCTATGAGCTATGTTATTCCATTGTTCATTATTCTAATTATTCTAATCACCCACAGGTTGAGAACCACTGCTCGAAGAACTTTGTATTATGACATTTTAAAACTAATATTTAAAGTGTATTGCAACTGATGTGTTATTAGATGTGATGGTTCTAAATTTTGCCATCCACTTCCTGCCCTATGGTGACAAGGCTTCCACATTGTAAAGTATCAACAACGACGCAACATTTTCACAAATGGTTGGTTTCCCAAGATGCACCATACCTGTTAAGCATCCCATACTGGCCAGAAAGTCAAGTTTCCTGGCTGTGCACTAAGCTAGAGCCGTTGGACCTCGCCATTATAATTTTTTTTATCTTTTTGTTTGCATTTCATTTTTAATTAAGTAATTGAAACCAAACTTTAGCCTAATTTAAATTTAATTTATTAACTTAAATTTCCATACTTTGGAAAATGTAAACACAGAATATCAAGCATCTAAGGAAGTTTGTACACAGTACACAGTTTCTCCATCCAAGGCCCATTAGCAGCATCTGTATCAGAGCAACAGAAGAGTTCTCATTGATGGTGAGGGGTGCTGTGCTCAAAAGGTTGGAAGCACCATAAATGAATCATGGATGTTCCAAAGTGAACCTAGAACTGAGCAATGTCTTCTTAAATACGTGTCCCAGATGTAATCATATCATTCCATGCTTGCTCTGAGAGTTGGGAAGCACACAGCGATTCATACATTGCATTTGGCCATTACATTCAGACAAAAGCTGTGTATATACATACTATACACACAGTATGGAAGCATCAATGGATGCGATAATAGACGCAGCACTGTGCTGGGAACTTTACATATTGCATACAGCAGCAGTAGATGTAGTTGGAGGACCAGGGTGTTCTGAAGGCTTATGGGTAAAGGAAGTGCACATAACGGTTTTTGGCCTGAAATCATACTAGTTAGTCCAGGATTACGTCAACTAATTACTATTACCCTATTTTACCCAGATTTTTATTTCTCTTAGCTTTGAGCTTTCTACGTCTATTACTAGATTTATGTTCCCGGAGACTTGTTTCTGCACAATCACTGTCACTGCTCTCCAGATTTCTCTTTGGATTCCGGGGTCCTGCTTCACAATGGTTGGTTCTGCAGCCCCGAGCCTTCTCGGATTCCAAGCTGGAAGGACTTGGACCAGAACTGCAGCTTGCCTGAGGTCCAGGATAGAAGTGCATTGAAGTCGGATTGTACCATGGGAAGAACTGTTCATAGCTTTGCTGCTCTGGAGCTGTCCAACCAGGATTTGGTAAACCGCAGACTTGGTTCATCTACATAGGAAGGGAAAAAACAGCTTAATAAAATAGGCTTTTCAGTTCTTTGTAGCATCTTTTATATCTTCATGGCTTAGCCCAGGGATGGGCAAAATGACAGAGGGGCCCCACCCAGTATAGATGGATAGAGTATTTGTAAAGCTGGGCATAGATGTCATGATTTTCAGTACAATGTCTGTGAGATCGATCACCGGAATCGATCACAAATCGATGCATACACAAAGTGATCGATCGATTTGACCGATCGAGTCGATCGAGCAGGAAATTAGTGGATTGCTTGGGAATCTCGGAACATTATTGTAGACATGCGATCGTTCCTATCAATCGATCTGTTGGCCTCCAACCAACCTTACATCATTTTCAATTAGAACAGCTGCGAGCCGGAGATCACATGATCCGTGATCGATCGCTGCAAGGAATCGACCAGGAATCGAAAATGTCATATGGTGCAGTGTGCGATCGATTCTGTAATTGGAATCGATTCCGGAATAGCATGGCATGATCGTTTAAAGATCAATCGCTGAGAAATCTAAACGTCTATGCCCAGCTTTAATGCTAACAAAGGCATTTCCTTTTTACAATGCGTTAGTGCATAGTGCGCTGTGGTACAATAACGGTTATTCAGCGTGTATAGCACGAAAGAGCCTTTAACATGGTCTTTGTTCTCAATGTCCTTTATAACCGTAAGAAATTCTGTGGTATTGCAAAATATCGCAATCTTACCTGCTCCTTTTTGCTTTTTTGTACTCAAGGGGCCACCCCTATGTCACCTGCACTTGCCTAGCCCATGTGATAACCTTGGCAATCCTCTGCTTGTTCACTGCCCATATAGTTCTTTAATCTGGGCTGTGCTTTGCCCACTCTGCTTGTTCACTGCAAAGGCGTCTTGCCATGGGGTCAACACAGTTATGATAACATTAGGATGCCATTGCAGTGAACAAGCTAAGAGGGACACCACATGCGCCGGAATCAACATGTAAATGGCCATAGTTTGCCCATGACTGGCCTAGCCCTTTATAAAATGCCCCCTAAGCCTTCACTTCCTGTTCAGAGGGCCATAAGATATTACAACATGCACTTCTGCCTAATGCCCAATGCCTTAGGGGCAGAGCAATACCCTACAGCAGTGATGGCGAAACTTTTAGGGACCGAGTGCCCAAACTGTAACCCAAAACCCACTCACCGTAACACATAAGACGCACCCAGTTTTTAGGGCAGAAAATCCAGAAAAAAAAATTTAATACGTTTTCACATCAATTAGGATAATGCAATAAATTTAATAAAGCCAGCAGGTGTCACTAGCAGCAGTACACTCTCAGCTGAACACACATCACACCACACTGTGTTCAGCCCAGCCGCAGACAGCCCAGCAGATCGGCACCCCCACCAAGGAGCCAATGTGCAACCACCGGCGGCTGAGTGGTCACGCGTTTGGCGTATAAGACGCAGGCACTTTTTTGCCCCCAATTTGGGGGGTGAAAAAGTGCGTCTTATATGCCGAAAAATACGGTAGTTATATTGAAGTGCCAACTTGGCAACTTAACCTGAATAACACACACACAAATCCTCTGGGGGTTAGAAAGAGCAGTTACAAGCTTCCTGTATCCTAGTCTGCTGATGACAGAGCACAAAAGGCAAAGAACCAACTTGCTGTGTTTATAAACTACAACTGCAAGCATTACATTCTGCCAGTTGCTAAAGTATTACACTACCCAGCATGCCCTGCTGTTGTAGAAATACAACTTTTATCCTGTAAGAATTCTTCTGCCTTCTCGTATCATTCTGTCTTCTACTCACTCACTCACTCACTCACATTGCCCACACTCTTGCTTACACATTACATACACACACACACCTTTTTCTAGACTTACTCCTTGTCCCTCCCCAGGCTTCTTATTGGCTGGCAGTGCTAGTGGTGCTGTGTGCAATCATAAGAGGGGGGGGGGGAAAGAAAACCGACAGCATTGACAGCCAATTGGCTGTAGTTTACCTCCATCAGCTGTTATGTTGGCTACCAGGTTGGGTGCCTACAGAGAGGGCTCCCAGTGCTACCTCTAGCACACGTGCCATAGGTTCGCCATCACAAAACTTTTTTGCTCAAATGTTTAAATGAGGGGATGCTCACTGTATATATCAGCAACAACACAAAGACATAATAACCAAACACAATCCCCCCCAAGCAAAAAATAAAAAGTTTACTTTTTTTCATTTCATGGCTAAATATCATTACTCAAATAACTGAGTATCTGCAATCCTGCAAACATCTTTCAGTGTCTTACCCATCCTTGAAAATAGACGTATGCCTGAGACAAGAAGTTGCCATTGACAGGGGAGGTAGCATCAGATAATTCATATGTTCCTCCTGATAAAGGCATTCTACACAGGAAGTCAAGAAAACAGGTACATTCTTCAACAGAGCATAGCAGTAAAAACTTCCCTTCTCTATTCAAAGCTATAAAAATTGTGTGTTTGATATTCACTCAGAAGGACTGAACCCAAAAAATTATAAATAAGATAAAGTCAGAAAAAAAAATTAACTTTATGATGCACAGGTCACCTGCCATGTTTAATTGACAGAATATTAACCAATTCTGAATTAAAAAGTAAGGCTATGTTTCCATTATACGTCGGGACCCTCTCTGCTAAGCGTATTGCTTGGGGGGGATCCCGTCATAGCACATAGACTTACCTGCTCGGCAGATGCTGTGCTCTGCAGATGCAAGGCTGAAAGTAGTCGAGTACATTAAGCCTCTGCATCGGCAGATGTGTATACAGAGCATCCAATGAGCAGACAATGTCTATGTGCTACATCGGGAATAATGGAAACATAGCCCTTACTCAGGAAACCCGTTACACCAACATAACAGTTCTCCCTCCCGCTCAAAGTGGCTGAGGCTTCACTGGGGGCCTCAGGTTTGGGAGCGGCTCAGGTGCACTTTTTATACGAGCCCGAACTGCTCCCATTGTCCCCAATGGGTCAGTCTGTACAGTTGAAGTGCGGCAGCGGCATAACCACATCCATTGAATCAATTGGCGTGGACCGAACACGGTTCCAGCTGGTTTTTTAGCTGCAAAAACGCGCATGGAAACCACACAGAGAACACATGCTTTTTGCATGTGTTTTCTGGCCGCAACATAGGATGGTATTGCATTTTGTAATCTACAGAAAGTGATAACATTCATGCCGACGTATAAAGGCTCCTATACATGGGTTGATGCCCGTGAGATGGCTCAGCCTTCGAGCTCAGCGCAGTGATGTCATCGCGCTGAGCTTGATATCAAAAGAGCTGGAGGCGCAGCACTACTGTGTCATCCAGATCCGACCCGCGGTCCCCATCCAAAGCAATGGACATTGACCATAATTTACTGTCATGTCAGAAATCCCTGGGATTGTCGCATTAGATATGGGCCAGATAGATGGCTATAAGCTCGCATGGCCCATCTATGCATGTATGGGCACCAGTCCGAACAACACAGACTTATCCGCCCTCTGGGATACATTTGTTTTTTTCACACACTTGCTTTTGGTATATTTATTAGCTCACATGGGAACTAATAAGGAATTACCATTGTAGAGTATTTTAAGCAGCAGGATTTACTCTACTAAAGTAAAATTAAAACATGACTTAAATACATTACTTATTTAATACATTTTGCCAAGTGGCTTATAAAATGATATGGCGCAGACTTACCCATAGTCTAAAGGACTCCTGGCAAAGCTGCTTTCAGGACCCTGAAAAACACTGTCCGATTCTGAGGAAAGGGAACTTCCTGAATTTAAAGAAAATAAAAAGAATCTGTAACCACTTAGAAGGTGAAGCTGTACAAGATTAGACTGAGATAAACAGGTTTAGTTACAAATGAATCAGTTACTTGTGCCTGGGCATCACCACCCCTGTCCATGCCAAGTACCCCAGAGTGCTATACCAAGGTCCATACATTAGGATTCCCTCTATTCTGGTGACTGTAGTGTCATGTGTTCAGATTGACATGTTTAGAACTCATATCAACGGACGTTCTTGTCAAGTAATTTCTATTTGAAACACAGAACTTTGAAATGTCCTATACACTACTACGTACAAAACATTGGGAATTGACTTACCTGCTAGAAAACAAAGTTCATGTATTGGAGACCTTTATTATTATTTTTCTGGTTGATCAGCATTGTTTCAAACCTTTTTTTCTACATAAAGTTGGTAATAATATTTTTCTCCTATAACACATAAGAACTGAAACCTTAATAAATGCAAAGCCTGCTTTCTCATTCATTTACTTCCTGGGCGCTATGCCTGAAGCAAGTTAGATCAAACTGCAGGCTCACAGTGCTTTTCCGGCCCCGTGTCTTCGGTGATGCCAAATGGGGCAGCACCATAGACCTCCATGTTAATTGGAGGGGGCACCGCTTTCCCTCGCACACCAGCGGTGTGTAGTGAGCCGGGAGGACAGCGAGCAATCACAGTGGAGTACAATGTACTCCACCGCGATTGCCCACGAAACGGCTTTTCACGCCATGAAAAATGGCATGAAAAGCCTGTTACGGCCAGGAGGTTAAGGAATATATGGAGTCACATTTTCAGGTTTACTTCTGTTCAAAGGAGAACTGGATATTGAAATATGTTCTAGGATTACCCATCATATGACCAGGACACCTCACTTTTTGGGCAGTATCCCAACATGTTCTTTTTATTTCCATAATGATCCTAGTCTTTAAAAGTATAGCTTTTTTGTTATATGCCCACATTCATGATTACTAATGAGAACTGGTCCTCCACAAATGTACTAGGTGATGTATTTGCAGTGCATATGCCAATGGGGAAATAATACAGATTTTTTTGTAATGAGAAATTATAGCTTTCCAAGGCTGGTAGACATCAAGGATTAACACACTGAAATAGAAAATGCAATAAAATGTTGTTGCTATTTAGTTTTTATTCATATTTTCATATCATCCTTTGAATCCATTGTTTAGCATGTAAAAATATAAATGTCAATCCTCAGCACAAACTATAATATATATTGAATACAGTCTAAACAATTGACTTGTAGCACATACAATTACCGTATTTTCCGGCGTATAAGATGACTGGGTGTATAAGACGACCCCCAACTTTTCCAGTTAAAATATAGAGTTTGGGGTATACTCGCCGTATAAGACAACCCATTCCAAGGCACACCAAATAAACATTAAAAAAACATCAGATTTGCTTTCAATATGTTAATTTTAATTCTTATGACATGGGCAAACTGCCTGCAAGTCACGGGAAATCCACTGGCAAATGTGCCAGCGTGTGTCATTTTTTTGTCCAGCTCAGGGAGACCCATGGCCTTACATATGTCTACTCTGACTTTCAATTCCCAAAATGTCACATGATACAGTGAAGTTGTTTTAATGTGTTTGAGCTGCAATACCAGTTTCAGCCACTGGAGCCACAGCCTTTAGTGAGCATGTTGGCTTCATCTCACACATTGAGGAGGGAGGGGGGATAAGGGGGCGCTTCCGATGTCTGACAGGCAGACTAATCTGGCTCAGAAGTTTCAGCACTCGGCGTATAAGACGACCCCCGACTTTTGAGAAGATTTTCCTGGGTTCAAAAGTAGTCTTATACGCCAGAATATACAGTACTTTGTCCATGTGGTGACATGACACAAGAATAAGATGCTTATAAGCATCTTTAATATTCAAGTTACTTAATTAGGTAACAGGACCATATTTTTGGTACCATAAGACGCACCCAGTTTTTAGAGCAGGAAAACAAAAAAATTATATTTGAAATCAATTGGAGAAAAGATCCTCTGCAATACCAAATTTCAGCCACAAGATGTCACTAGTAGCACTTCACAGCATATTCCATCATCTTTCTCACACATTGGGGAATAGGGGGGCGAGGGGGAAGTTATCTATCTCTGCACTTTATCGGTTATATCAGCAGGGCTGACAGCTTCTCAAACTCCCCGGCCTACATTCTTGCCGCGAGAGCAAAGATTCTGGCGGGGAGCAAAGGTCGCAACCACCTGTGGCTACTCCGAGCATTCGGACCATTAGAAGCAGACACTTACCCTTCCCCCAAACTATTTCTGGGGGGGAAAGGTATGTCTTATGGTCCGAAAAATACAGTATTTGGTGGCCACATAAAGGGATCCAATTCAAAGAAAATATGACATATGCCGCAAATGTGCTGAACAACATTAGATGACCCCCCAGCTACTTTTAGCAGTGTAACTTACTACTATCATTTTGGAGGCGTAGCTAGAAATGACTGGGCACCATAGCAGTAGAAAGTGACACTTTGTCCTGGCCTCTAAGTAACAAAAGTGCCACTCCGCAACATCACTTCCTGTAATTTTTGCCTTACTAGATAAGGTAAACCTTGACAGCTATGCTCCAATCTCTCCCTTCCTCCCGGACCTCCCTCTCTCGAATCCCTCCTGGTTTCCACACCCCAACACTGCTCTGTTACGGACCAGCCGAAACTAAGAATTGGTGGGAACAGAGAGGAAAACAACAGTCAGCCAGAAGAGACTGGCTTTGTTGTGGCTATGGGCCCCATGGTGGCCACTATGGCTGCTATTGTGGCTCCTACGCCACTAGGTGTGGTCATAGTTATCCAACATTTTATCACATCACTTTTAAAGTAGAAATCTATAACCAGAAATAACACAGGCAACTGCACATTACTCGCTTTGCTGTGTGATATACTGAACTAAAAAGGTGTGCCTAAAGCCCACCACACACCTTTAAATCACTCCTTTAAGGCCATAGACGAGGTGATTCTCACATGATAGATGAGGGATCGACTGCAGCATGATGATCCTATGTGTGCCGGACATTACTTTAGATGGGGATGGCTGAGAATTTACAGACATGTTGGATCGCCATGCCATCCGACATGCGGGAGATTCCTGGTCGATCTGTCCAGGGGAGCACACCTGGCTCGCGGCCACCATTCAATTGGCCGAAAAATTGGGTAAAAATCGGCCTGTGTATGACTACCTTTAGATCTACCAACAATTATGTAGTATAGTGTCCTCTCTGATAGAATACATGTGATCACCATAAAAGTGATTGGAAGGATAAGAAAGGTCCTCATATTACATGGTTTTGGTAGAACAAACATGGATTGTACAGAAATTGTATGGTAAGATTGTAAGGTGTATGGGCACCTTTTAGGGAGACTATTTAAATGAATGCGCTGCCCAAATACAATGTGCAAGCATAATGTGTTACCACACATGCTCTATCATGACACACATGACTGGATGGGGATAAAGGAGAGCAGATCATGAACATCAAATAAAAAATGTATAGTTTAAAACACCGAAAGTACTGGAAATCTACACTCAAAGTATGTGCTTACCTACAGTGTACTTTCCAATAAACTCACCTATTCGATACTGAAGTTTAATGGGCCGGCCAAACAGGCGGATACCATTCAGTAAGGCTATAGCATATGGCACAGATTCCGTATGCTGAAAGCAAACAAACCCAAATGACTTGCAGTTGCCATCTTTGTCTTTAGCAATCGTCACTTTGCTCAAAGGTCCAGCCTGTAAGACAATAAAAGGTCAACTGCAGATAAATTTCCAAAAACGGGTATCTGTTCATGTCAAACTATATCCAAGTGAATCGCAGGGAAGGTGGCCATACACGGATCAATTTTTCAGTTCAATCAACGTGAAAAATTGATAGTTTGTATGGATTATTTGTAAATGGCAATTTTGAAATCAATCACACTGGGTGGTGGTACCATCGATAAATCAATGTTAGATGGAAAGCTGATATTTTAATAGCACAAGTTGATTGAATCTAAGCCGGATTGTTCAATTGTCTATATATGTATGGCTAGCTTGTGGAAAGTGCCAAATACCAAAAATAATGATGGTGGCGTAGCTTCCTGTAACTTTTCCTTTAATCAAGAATAGAAAACTTGACAGGTATGGTGTAGAACACAGAAATCTGATGGTACAGTTGTAGGGCATGACTTACATCCAGGAGCCAATTTCCACAGTATATGATCACCGCGGTTCCTCCATGGGCGTGCAGTGCTTTGGATAGTTCATATAAACTGCCTGGCCCAAAAAAAGTCGCCACCAAACTTTGATCACATGCGAATATTCAGTTGAACCGCTTTTAGCTTGCATTCCGGTGTGCTTTTGCTGTGGCATGTGTGTTTTGATAAGCTTCTGCAATGTCACAAGATTTATTTCCATCCAATTTTTCACCAAGATCTTGCATTGATGATGGCAGAGTCTGACCGCTGCGCAAAGCCTTTTCCAGCACATCCCAAAGATTCTCAATGGGGTAAGGTCTGGACTCTGTGGTGGCTAATCTATGTGTGACAACGATGTCTCATGCTCCCTGAACCACTCTTTCACAATGTGAGCCCGATGAATCCTAGCATTGCCATCTTGGAATATGCCCGTGCCATCACGGAAGAGAAAATCCATTGATGGAATAACCTGGTCATTCAGTGTACTCAGGTAGTCAGCTGACCTCATTCAAAGAGTAATTACCCATTATTGTGCTTGCTTAGTTTATTTCAATTGGCGACTTTTTTGGGGGGACAGGCAGTGTATTTAAATAAGCCTCAGAGCATATTATATTATCATTATACAGCAGAATAGTGAAGTACTACACGTTGCAGTGCAAAGGGGAGGTGCTTTTGTGGTGGCAACAATAAATAATGGCAACACAATGAGTGTACCTTGTTATAGCCCATTCAGATAGGGTAGCTGTCAATGCACCCGTGCATGCTATAATGCAACAACCGGCATTACTGTACAGTCACACACTGCTTTAGTGGGCCCAGGTGGCATTCAAAAAAATTTAATTAAGTTAAAAAAAAAAAAAAAAACTTTTAAATAAAGCACGAGTCAAACTTATTCTAATAAATTTAAATTTTTCTTTTTTTGTAACAAAATTAGAACATCCAATTTTAACAACTTAAAATCCTAAAAATGCAATTACAAGTAAAGATCCAAGAAGAAAGACAGCTGTTCAAGTTAAATTATATCAGTTTTGGTTTGCACTAATGATATTGTTTTTATCCAGGACAGAGTTTGTCGGTTGGCAAGGTCGGGGTACCTGGTAATCAGGGTCTCTAATAAAGAACATGGTCCATTGAACTTTGCCAGATGACATTGTTGCAATATAAAAAACACCTGATCATTAAAATAAACAAAAAAAAAAACCAGAAAACAAACACAAAAGGTATATATATTGTTGTGACATTCTAAGCATTTCCTTTGTCATAATAGATAAATACAATAAAGTATATAATAATAACATTTCCTTAGTTTTCCAGCCAACAAAAGAAAAAAATATATGTAATAACTCCCAGCAAATCTAACCCCCATATACTGTGCAATGTCAGCAGCCATCACCTGCAGAAAGAGCTCATACAGGATCTCCTCCTTCACATTGTAATCCAAGTTTCCCACATAGAGGGTCCGGTTAGCCTCATCCTGTCTTCCTAACATGATCACCAGCTGCAGAGTTCTCCTCCCATATCTCTCCAGCTGCAGCACCACTCACATACTTAGACACAGCATCTGTCACTAGAGGACCACACAGGAAGTCCTAGCTATGGAGACCAGGGCGGCCATTTTGGCAGAGACCAACAATCCCTGTAGTCTGGAAACTGATGCACTTATTATTATGTATATTATAAAATTATTTATGAAACACCAACATATTACACTGTGTTCGAAATTAAATAATGGTTTTACTAAAAGTGTAATGCTAGCTACAAATGAATGTTTGTCTCTTTACTTTTTTGTACTGTTTTTTTGCTTTTTATTGAAAGTCAGCAGATGCATGCCATGTCCTCCTTGAATATATGTATTAAAATATCACCTCTGTAATAAGAACTCTTAAGCTAGGCATACATGGTTCGATTTAAACACGATCTTCGATTCGATTTTAGATCTTGATCTTTTCATCAAACATCCTAATCAAATCCAAAGTAGTACCACATGGAAGATTTGATTGTAATACAATCGTTATAAGACCATAATCGCAGATGTGTCATCGAATACAATCGACTCGACAAACAAAATGCTATTTAGATCGTTGTACAATCAACGAAAATTTTCCAACATGCCTGATCGGTATTGAACAATTTTCACCGATAGAACCATGTGGGGAGTATATGATTAAAGTTTGATCGATGTATGTTGATCAAACACTAAAATCGCACAGTGTATGCCTAGCTTTAGACACCGTCTAATTGCTGTCCACTTTTAGGCTCAATTTACACTGTCATTCAAAGAAAGACACGTTAACACAGCCGGTTTTCGGGCTTCAGGTCATTTCTCTAGCTGCTGCCTGAATGACAACTCATTTCCCTGGCTGCAGCAGTCAGAGAAACGATAGTGTAAATTAAGCCTAAGGGTTCATTTACACTGCCAGTTTTCAATCACCAGGTAAACGACCCATAAACGTAACCGACCGGTGGAAGCAACATTAGGCTTTAGCCTAATAGAACCTCCATGGGGTCCTAATCTAGACGACCATTTTGCAGCCACTCGCAGGCATTTTGCAGTAGTTTCCGGCGCGGCTGCGGGAGTGCACTGTCGTTTTCTGAGCTGCAGTGGGCTGAAAGCAACTCAGGAAACCACAGTGTAAACTTTGCCTTAAGGTGCCATTATAAACAATGGGGGTTATTTACCAAAAGCAGTAACACCGAACCACACTCAAGATTGCTTACCTCATTCAGACATGTTGGCAGCGTCCTCCAGACTAGCAATGTCTGTCTGGCTCCTGTGTTTATAGCCGCATGTCATTAAAGATGGTGTGGACATGCAGGTTCCTGCAATGTCTTTAATAGTGATGGCCCGAACTGTTTGCCGGAGAACTATTCGCGACGAACATCGAATGTTCGCGTTCGCCCATGTTCGCGAACATATGGCGAGTTCGGTTTGCCC
>CM070033.1:155361283-155373461 GCA_036250615.1 Ptychadena robeensis
CTACATAGTTGTTGGTAGATCTAAAGGAAATTGTATGGAGTGATCTAAAGGTGTATTGGGTGCTTTTGGCATTTTTTAATTTTATATACAGTATATATATATATTTGACTTGAGGAGGCAATGTTTATTTTATCACTTGATCACTATAGTTGATCACTTTTAGTGTTGAGCTCGAATTGCGAATATATTCCATGAATATCGTCTATTCAAGAATTCGCAAATTTTGCGAATATGGTGGCGGATATTCACAATTTAGAATATTCGCGATATTTTGCATTGGGAAGCTTATGGCAATGCATAGCGATTTTATATTCCACATATGACCATTAATCTTGATGTGATTATAATTCCGAATATGCATGTCATACACTCGAATTGCGAATATTCGCAAATATCAAATATTAGTAGAGTTATATCGCGAATTGGAATATTGCCTATGCCACTTATCATTAATCACTTTATGTTAGAAAGAGAATAGCAGAATTGAAAACAGATGTACTCTAGCATCACATGTAGAGAAACTAGACTAGCGGATCATTTTGTGCCCAGACAATGCACACTTGGGGCTGGTGTGCCATTGAACTAAGAAAATAAAACTCCAATTCAGGGGACCTATATTAATAGACATGTTTAGTTTATAGCTCCACTATTGTGAAAACACAAACTGTAACATGATTTGGCTATTAGAACCATTTGGAATTAGTTGAATCTTTAGTTCAGTGGGGGGCGCAAAGGTATTCCAGTATTCATTCTTAACCTGTGTTTGAATAGGGAGGAGGGAGGGTGTCCATAATGTTCCTAAATAGAAAAGGGGGGCCCTGCAAGGAAAGTTTGGGAACCACTGCTTTAGTTAATGCAACATGTAAGTTCAAGAATGGGTGACAATGACTGTTTGGGCCATTGTCTTTTCTTGTATTTTATACAATAGATCTGATCTTTCTTACAGTATTTATAGTGTAAAGAATGTGGTAAAGATAGTGATCGTTATAAAGATTTTTAATGTAAATTTTTTTTAATGTTGTTTATTTTTTTTCTAATGACATACTATTTCTTGCAGGCAGTCAAGGTATCGGCTGCTGTGGATACATCTTGCTCTTCTTTTCTTTTCTGCTGGTTTTTGTGACTTTTCCTCTTTCCATATGGTCCTGTATGAAGGTAAGAATATGCACAAATGCCTTGGAACTTTGTAGTGACAATAAATCTCATTTTTAACAATAAGCTTTCTTCCTAGATTGTACAAGAATATGAAAGGGCAGTTATCTTCCGTCTGGGAAGAGTCAGGTCGGGAGCTAAAGGACCAGGTATGTTGTAACTTGTGTTAAAGGAGTTTTAAACTGTTAAAAAAAAACACATTATTTATCTGCATGTAGTCTTCATCTGTCCAAACTGGTCCCTAAAGACTCCTCCATACCTGAAGTGTCCTGTCCTCCAGCATGTAAGATACTCCTCCACCAATCCGGATCTAAATGCAGTGATGCTCCGACCCTCCAGTGTCAACGCAGCTGGCTGCCAGGCAAAAGTGGACTTGGGAAGGTAGACATCACTGATCGGGTAGAGCAGGGTTGGGCAAAATAAGCCTGGGGGCCGGATCTGGCCCTTTTAGCTTTCATTTCCGGCACTTTGTCACCTTTTTGAAGAGATTTTTTCCTCCGCTTGTTCTCTGAAATGAGTGCACATAGCGCCCAGAGGAGTCAAAACATTGCCTTGTAGTAATGTGATCATGACACTGTGGGTGCATCCTCATGGCGACAACATACAGTCTCTAGGAATTATTGCAATGAATGAGCATTTTGTTTAAGTGCAGCAAATTTAAAAACTTAACAATGTTCCTGTAACATGTCGCCTATTACATATCACGGCCATAATTTGCATGGCGGTGCATGGAATTGGCACACCTATGGTGAGTCGACCATTACAAGCTCTTGGTGCGGACCATTTATCAAATCTAAAAAGCCAATGTGGCCCACAAGTCAAAAATGCACCAGAAGTGGGGAAATAGAAAGCAGTTAAACAGGGAATTCACTTTATATGGGCTCCTTTATACGAACAAACATGTAAACCTGTCACAGGGTCCTTATCAAAATGACATGTGGGTGTCTGCACAATTCATTTGCAGGAGCTCGCAGACAGGAGCGCCCAGTAAATGTAGCCTAAATTGTTCTGTACTGGTAAGTGTTCTCTACAGATAGTGTATAACATTTGAAATCACCCTGAGCAAATTTATTATCATGGATGATTGTGCAGTGATCCAGCAGGATAAATAGCTGAACAACCAACCTGTCCACTGCCAGTTCTCACCCAGGGAGACAACACAGCGGGTTGCTGGTCATTCTTCCTTCTCCATCCCTCTTTATATATTCTGTTATAGTATCATGACAAATTATATTTGCTTTAGCCCCAGATCTGTCTGTAATCTCATAATTGTTATACAGTCAACAGCCACTTTATAAAGTACACCTGTTCAAATATAGAATCACATGGCAGCAAATCAGTGCATTGAAGTTCAAACTGAGCCTCAGATTGAGATAGGAAGGTTATCTGTGTGACTTTATACTTATTATACACTGCTCAAAAAAATAAAAGAACACAAAAACAAGACATGAAATATTCTTATGAAATACTTTGTTCTTTACATAGTTGATTGTGCTGACAACAAAATCACACAAAATTATCAATGGGAATCCAATTTATCACCCCCTGAAGGTCTGGATTTGGAGTTACCCTCGAAAATGTGGAAAAAAAACACTACATGCCGATCCAACTTTGATGTAATGTATTCAAAACAAGTTAAAATGAGGATCAATAGTGTGTGTGGCCTCCACGTACCTGTATGACCTCCCTACAACGCCTCGGCATGCTCCTGATGAGGTGGCATATGGTCTCCTGAGGGATATCGTGCCACACCTGGACTAAAGCATTCCCCCATCTCCTGGACAGTCTGTGGTGCAATGGTGTCCCAGATATGCTCGATTGGATTCATGTCTGGGAAAGGGCGGGCCAGTCCATAGCAGGAACTGCTGACATACTTCAGCCACATGAGGTCTAGCATTGTCTTGCACTAGGAGGAACCCAGGGCCAACCTCACCAGCATATGGTCTCACAAGGGGTCTGAGGATCGCATCTCAGTACCTAATGGCAATCAGGCTACCTCTGGCAAGCACATGGAGGGCTGTGCGGCCCCCCCAAAGAAATGCCACCCCACACCATTGCTGACTCGGATCATGCTGGAGGATGTTGCAGACAGCAGAACTTTCTCTGTGGTGTCACATGTGCTCAGTGTGAACCTGCTTTTATCCATGAAAAGCAATCTTGGTGTTCTTTGACAAATGCTAAACGTCCTGCATGGTGTTGGGCTGTAAGCACAACCCCCACCTGCGGACGTTGGCCCCTCATACCACCCTCATGGAGTCTGTGTCTGACCGTTTGAGCAGACACATGCACATTTGTGGCAGCTGGAAGTCATTGCAGGGCTCTGGCAGTGCTCCTCCTGTTCCTCCTTGCACAAAGGCGGAGGTAGCGCTCCTGATGCTGGGTTGTTGTCCTCCTACGGCCTCCTCCACGTCTCCTGATGTACTGGCCTGTCTCCTGGTAGCGCCTCAATGCTCTGGACACTACACTGACAGACACAGCCAACCTTCTTGCCACAGCTCGCATTAATGTGCCATCCTGGATGAGCTGCACTACCTGAGCCACTTGTGTGGGGTCTAGACTCCGTCTCATGCTACCACCAGAGTAAAAGCACTGCCGTCATTCAAAAATGACCAAAACATCAGCCAGAAAGCATAGGAACTGAGAAGTAGTCTGTGTCTCCACCTGCACAACCTCTCCTTTATTGGGGATGTCTTGCTAATTTCCTATAATTTACACATGTTGTCTATTCCATTTGCACAATTTGATTTCACAGAAGTGTGATTGACTTGGAGTTACATTGTGTTGTTTAAGTGCTCCCTTTATTTTTGTAAACAGTGTATTTGTTGGTGCCAGCCAGTTAGGTCAGAGTATTTTAGAAAATTCTGGGATCTACTGGGAGTTTCACACACAATTTTGCTTTATGGTATACATATCTGATCATAATTGCGATTATATTTAGAATTGTAATTACTGTTGCGATCACATTTGGAATTGTTTTTACGATCGTATTTGGAATAATATGCTAGAAGTAAAGTTGTTGGGTGGGGGGGGGGTTGATTGGGATGCTAGCAGAAAAGTTGTTTAACTGGGTAGGGTGTTAGCAGAAAAGTTGTTGACGGGGCCCTATATGCCTGCATACTTTGCATAGTGGGAGAAACAGCATTGGTATGATTGCATGGTCACATCATAGATGTCCAGACCTTGACCAAAGAATTGTGGCAGTATGGAAGGCATAAGTTGGTCCTAGCCAGTACTAGCTTGGTGTCCCTCATAAAGTAGCTGTTAAGCATAGAGAACACAGACGTGTTAACAGTGACAGCATCAACAGCATTATCCAGCACAATGGCCCAGGTGTAATACGAGATAGGTAAGATGTATGTACATGGTCTGAGGTGTCTTGAGTGTCATATGAGAATGAGATATGATACTCTCCTAACTAGATGATGTTGTTTTGGCCATGAGCCAGAAAATGAGGCTGGCTCTATCTGACGTTCTGTAGCTTCCAATTCACACTGACAAGCTGACTCTGTACAGTGAATCAGAGGAAGTGATATTAGTGCAGGAGAGGAATGTGTGCAGTTGTGCAAGTTTGAAAAAAGTGCTTCAATTCATGCACATATAACAGGGAGTGTCTAATTGGGTAGACTGCCCGGTCTTGTTGTCACATCAGGAAGAGATGGGAAGAGATAGTCATGTCTCATACTCAGGGTTGCACATAGGTAGAGATGGTCGAATCAAAAAAAAAAAATTTAACCATATTGACGATTTCGAGTTAATTGCAAAGCCCCTGAAGATAGTATCATCACCAACTTGCTGGAGATGTAGAGAAGGGTTGGGGGTATACTACCAAAAAAAGTATGTCTCTAACACAAATAGTTTTTGCACAAATTAAGTTCAAAGTCAAGTGAAAATTTCGAAAATTGGAATTTCGACTTTCATTTTGAACTTAATTTATGCAAAAACTACATGTGCTAGAGCAAAACTTTTTTTTCAAATGTTCCCCCAATCCTTCTCTACATCTACAGCAATTCTGGTGATGATATCATTTTTAGATGCTTTGTAATTAGCTCACAAAGTTAGCAAGTCGCAAAATTCGACCATCTCTATACATAAGTCGAACACAGCTATGCGTGCAGAATAAAAACTAGCAATGCGTGGCCGCAGTAATGTTACTCTGCGCCTTTGCGTACTAACAACTAGGAGGTATTCCACTCAGCATCCCCCCCAATCTTGCCAGATGTGTCAGAAAGAAGTCGGTGATGTGATCTGTACATTATGAAAGTGTTCACTGGGGGCATCTTGTGGCTGATTTTTTCCCTACTGAGATTAAAGATTAAACACATTAAATAGCTGAACAAACACCTTCACTTTATCATTTATACACTACTGTAAAAGTGTTTTTTTTAGATGACCAAAATTATTTCAGTTTTAATTGTGAAATGTATACAATTTATGTCAATTGAATAACAGCAGGGAAACATTAATATAACTATGGAAGGTGTAATAATAGTAAAATCTGACAAGAAACACTGTGTGACAGTTGGAATATGACTATGAAAGGTTGAAATTTGGACAGCAGGTAGTCTCAGTGGTTAGTTACTAACCTAGACAAAATCAGGGTAGCACTACTGAGGTATGAGATCTGGGGGTTTAAATGGTGTTGTACTGTGAGAGTTACATGTGACCTATAGCCAGTTGTTGACCTATGGATGCAGACTAATTAGAGGCTCAATCAGGAACAGGGAGAACCATCTTCAGCAGAATCTACCATACAGGAAGCTGAAGGAGAAGATAATAATGAGGGAAACAGCTAAGCTGGGCATAGACAGTTAGATTTGCGGGCGATTTTGCCACAGATCAATTGCCTCGTGCCTTCGCGGCAGATCATCCCCATCCAAAGTAAATGCTGGCACACATGCTTGGCACAACCGGCTGTGCGTGATAATGTCATCACCCGCGGTCGATCTGCTGAGAAATCAGAATAGATTTGAAATGCCTATGCCCAGCTAAAGAAAGTCTTCACTTATTAAAACAACCCTACATAAGAGGAGTGTACCAAACACCATCTCCTGGTACTCATCTGAGTAGCTCACTAAAAAATGTACACCCCTGCTCATACTTAGAACACCATGAAAAGCATCACACATCTTACTAGAAGGTGATGATGGCAGGCTTTTTTAAAGTCATGTACAGTCACCGTCCACTTTATTAGGCACACCTGTCCAACTGCTCGTTAATGCAAATTACTGAACAGCCAATCACATCGTGGCAAGTCAATGCATTTAGGCATGGTTCAAACCAAGCTTCAGAATGGGCAAGAAAGGTGATTTAAGTTACTTTGAACGTGGCATGGTTGTTGGTGCCAGACGGGCTGCTCTGAGTATTTCAGAAACTTCTGATCTTCTGTGATTGTCACGCACAAACATCTGTAGGGTTTACAGAGAATGGTCCGAAAAAGGAAAAACATCCAGTGATCGGCAGTTCTGTGGGCGCAAATGCCTTGTTGATGCCAGAGGTCAGAGGAGAATGGCCAGAGTGGTTCGAGCTGATAGAAAGGCAATAGTAACTCAAATAACCACTCATTACAACCAAGGTAAGCAGAAGAGCATCTCTGAAGGCACAACACGTCGAACCTTGAGGCAGATGGGTTACAGCAGCAGAAGACCACACCAGGTGCCACTCCTGTCAGATAAGAACAGGAAACTGAGGCTACAATTCACACAGGCTCACCAAAATTGGACAATAGAGGATTGGAAAAATGTTGCCTGGTCTGATGAGTCTTGATTTCTGCTGTGACATTTGGGTGGTAGGGTCAGAATTTGACGTCAACAACATAAAAGCATGGATCCATCCTGCCTTGTATCAACGGTTCAGGCTGGTGGTGTTATGGTGTGGGGGACATTTTCTTGGCACACTTTGGGCCCTTTAGTAGTAATTGATCATTGCAATGCCAAAGCCTATCTAAATATTGTTGCTGACCATGTCCATCCTTTTATGATCACAGTGTACCCGTCTTCTGATGGCTACTTCCAGCAGGATAATGCGCCATGTCATAAAGCTCCAATCATCTCAGACTGGTTTCTTGAACATGACAATGAGTTCACTGTAGTCAAATCGCCTCCACAGTCACCAGATCTCAATGCAATAGAGCACCTTCGGCATGTGGTGGAATGGGAAATTCGCATCATGGAGCCGACAAATCTGTAGCAACTGTGTGATGCTATCATGTCAATCAGACCTGTCAAGCCTCCCGTTTTGGCCGGGAAACTCACGTTTTTATGTGCCTTTTCCCGGCCAAATCCCAATTTCAAGAAATCCTGGATTTTTCCTGGGTTCTTGAAATCGTGCTGATCTAGCAGGTCGAGGGCGTTACTCTCTCTGCTAATGTCCCACCCCGCACATTATCAGCACAAGCAGTGTGGGACATTAGCAGGGAGAGTAACGCCCTCATCCTGCTAGATCAGCCAAAAGGCCGGCGGACGCCGGAAGTGACGTCAGTGCCGTCCCTTTCGGTACGTGGAACGTGGGAGAACCAAGATCCATATACCGGAAGTGACATCACTGACGTCAATTCCTGTACGTCCCCCAGTTTAGAATTCCCAAACTTGACACGTATGATGTCAATATGGACCAAAGTCTCTGAAGAATGTTTCCAGTACCTTGTTGAATGTATGCCACGAAGGATGAAGGCAGTTCTGAGGGCAAAAGGGGGTCCAACCCAGAACTGCAATTTAGGAGACGGCTGCGACAGAGGCCAGTCTAGTACAGGAGGACATCCATTTTACCCTTGCAGTTCAGTGCTCACCTCACTGTAAGGGTTGCTTTGGTTTTGTCTGCAATAAATTTGTATTTGGGTGAAAGAAAAACTTGGTGTTCTACCTTGAATATTTATAACAGGTAGTTCATTTAAAGATATATCATGCTTTTAGTAAGCAACAAATGTGTATAGTTATTTTTTATGTTGTGTTTTGCTTTGAAGGAATTTTCTGGATCCTGCCGTGTACCGATTACTTTTGCCGGCTTGACTTGAGAACGGTTTCTTTTGCAGTCCCTCCTCAAGAAGTGAGTAATTGCTAATTATCTATGAATTAACATAACATTACCATTAAAGTTTATAAAGTATGTTTTTATTCTAAAGTAGCCGCAGCTACTCATGCTACTGCATAGTGGAAAGGTCAAGAACATCCCATAACACATGAGTCATGGCCCTGCAATCAGCTGGAATATTAGCTTTGATTTGTTTTGGAGCTCCAGGCCTGACAGTACCTGTAGCTCTGCAGAGAGACCACGGTTATCTACAGAGAAACTGCTGGCAGGGGGACAGTCATTACCGTGGCTGCTTTAGCAAGATGATATACTGTAAGGTATTGATCATCTTTTGTTTTGATGTATGGAGCTGATTTAAATAAAAAGCTTTATTAAACTTTGTAAAGTGTCACCCCTTAAAACAATATATATTAATTAGGAGTGCCATGTCATGAGAAGTTTTAGTTGATGCTCCATGCTTATGGATTAGCCTGGAAAATATATTTTTATTATCATTATTTTTCTTTTTTTATAGCACCAACATGTTACGCAGCACTGTACAATACATTAGAGTTGATATGCAACACAAGATAACACAGAGGAACAGGTTTGACACAGGAGGAATAGAGGACCCCTTTTTTAAAAGTGAGAAGTCTTGAAGCTGCGCATGTGATGATATTATGAGGATGTCATTAGTAGGTCACTAGAGGAGCGGAGGGAGTGTAGGATTATAAAAGTATTTAAGTATAACAACAGGCAGGACTTCCCATAATGTAAAATGTATATATATTACAAGAAAAGTGATCATTGGGTAATGCATGTGTGAAAAAACTAAGTTTCATAAGAAAGATATTTTTAGGAGTGTATATATATATATATATATATATATATACTGTATATAGATCAGAACAGTCAGGGAATAATACACAACTCAGCGTTCCCTGTAACCATTGTGCTGCACAGCAATCCTTGCCTGCCCTCTAGTGGCCATTTTACATATCACAGCACTGCAATCACAAATCTTTTAATAATCATTTTGCAACTAAAATAAAAATTTTTTTTTCAGATTAAGATTTGTAAATCCATACATGCCCAAGTTCCCCAGAAATATACTTTTTTTGTGGGAGCCACAACATAAGCTCAGGCAGTTCAGGCTTGTGTCCACTGCGTCTTTTTTTCCCCGTGATCAGTGTTTCCCCAACAGCGAATATAAAAATGATGCAGACACAACATGTCCCATTTATTTGATCCACTGCTGCAACAACAAAGTGGTGCACCACATGTGGTTTGTTTTATGGCATTTGTCCAATTCAAATGAATAGTGTTCGTTACCTGCAATGCAAACCATGGCCATTCCAACCCATACATGCTGCCCTGTGGACACATACCCTTAGCTAAGCAAGAATTAAAGCCACTGCGTAGAGTGGTTGCAGAATTTGTCCATGAAGGTATTGGTCAGTTGTCCTGAAAATTGCCCCTGAGTTAGCCCTTTGGGCAATTGCTCATAGGCTGCCCAGAATACACCACATGGTAGAAGGGAGGTCGTGGCTCATAATCAGGAGTTGCAAACGTGTGCTTAACCACCCATGTGAATGCAGCCTTAGCACTATTTACAAAAAGTAACATTGCTTAAACAGTCGATCTAAGTACCCTTATTAGTTAACCCTTTATCCCCAAGAAAGTTTACTAGATCCTAGACCACTATTTTATGGCAGGGGTGTACAAATGTGGCCCAATAAAAGAATGAATGGCACAGATGTGTCTTTTTAATGTCACATGTGTTACGCTCTTCTTGTTCCAGAATCAAGGTTTGAGCAACACTTAATTTTGTGTCCATATAAAAAGGGTTCATTGTTATATATGATGAGAATGACCCTCATTATAATATTTTTTAAATATAAGGTTGGCCTGTGACATTGTCCAAGTTTTAATTTTGTGGACACTCTTTTTCTGGACACCTACACTGTTGCAGACAACATTCTGTGGTTGTAAGACATACTTCAGGAATAAAAAAAAAACACCACACACACACACACACAAAAAACATCCTCTACTCTTAATTGATTCTCTTTATCTGTTAAAAAATATGCCTGTATTATTTTTTGTGTATCATCTTTTTATTGAACATTTTTTTTTACAATAACCCAAATATAAAGAAGTACAGCAGTTTCAGTATTTGCATTTTATTTATAGTATCCTAAGTATGTTAAGCTTCTCCATCCTCCCCTTTTATTGTTGAACGAGTCTTTCCTTGGTAGGGTGTCTTGGTTTCTTGTTGTGAAGGGGGGGGGGGGGATGAGATTGTCCACTGTGTGTTGTCTGGGTATCCCCAATACAGCAACGTATCTTCTCTTGATTCCCCCTCTTACAGGTTCTCACTAAGGATTCTGTGACCATCATGGTTGATGCTGTTGTGTTTTTTCGTGTTTTCAACCCAATTGTTGCAGTTGTCAAAGTGGACAATGCTAATCAAGCAACTCAAATGCTGGCCCAGACCACATTACGGAACATGCTGGGTACCAAAAGCCTCACAGATATCCTCATAGATCGCGAGGAAATGGCTGACCAGATGGAGGTAAATCATATAGTTTCTGATCATGGAAAAGATTGTTTACTCAACCGTCTAATATATTGTAATATATAAATCAATTTTAATAACATATGGACAGGTTCTCTTTTTTAATCTACATTATATATATTTCAACATAAAGATTTTTTATTTGTTTTCAAATGATTGTCTTCTTAGAGAGTCTTATATGAAGCTACAAAGGAATGGGGGATAAAGGTGGAGCGTGTAGAGATAAAGGATGTAAAATTACCAACATCACTGCAACGAGCTATGGCCACAGAAGCAGAAGCTGCCAGAGAGGCCAGAGCAAAGGTACGTTTTTATTTACATAACAGGACTCAGAGAATGGCTAGTTGGGTTCTTCAATAGGTATTGGATGGTCTATGCACAATTTTGCCTATGAATATATTATAATTTTTAGTCAGCAATTTTATTCCTTTCTTTACGGCTGTGCTTAAGAATCTTCAGCTCATAGAGCTCAAAGCTTAAGCTGCAAAATACACATACAACTGTATTACCCCATATTTTACCCACAAAAATGGAGGGAAAAATCACTGTGCATCCTATGGACCAAAGGCACGACTTCCCGCAACAGTTAATCACCAGCTGATTGGTAAATATAGGAGGTGGGGAAGTTGTCTGTGCAGCTGACACACACAGCAGATACAAACCCTCCCCTGTGTGTGTTAGCTTTGACTACCGACATTGTGTTACTAGCTGTTCTGCACTTCTCTCCCTAGTGGAAAAAGTACAGGTAGTCAAAGCTGACACAGGAAGTGATATCATGTTTCTCACTTCCTGTAGCGGGATATTTACCCCCCGTCCCTCCTATTAGCTGGCTTACTTTGAAGGGAAGGGGCATTACTCTGCCTGCTAACTTCCTACCCCGCACATTACCTGCTTAAGTGGGGTGGGAACTTAGGAGGGAGAGTAAGACCCCCTATCTCCTAAGTTACCCCAATTTCAAAATCCTGGGAAAAATTCAGGATTTATTGAAATTTGGATTTCTTGGGAAAGTCGCATAAAATTTTTTACTTTATGGCCAAAACGCCTTGCTTCACAGGTATAGCCATGGGTAGACCAAAAAGCAGGCATATCTTATCATGCTGTGTTTACAGAAGACACCATGGAGAAGACACCATGGACCAACCAACCTTCTTTCCCCTAGTTGTCACTCTTGCACCTACATTATAAGGTCTACAGAATCCCCCTTGCAGAGAATGCTGCATTAAACTGCCCCCTTCTCCGGCGAAAAGAAGTTTATTATTCTTCCGCTGGCCGGATCAGGCACAGAAAGACCTGGGGTGGAGGAAGAAAATTTTTACCGGCCACCAGGTAGAGACATGGATTTCCAGTGAAAAAAAAATCAGGCAAAAAAAGTCATTGACATCACTTCCGGTATATGGAACACTGTACTATGCATTCCATGTACCGGAATAGAAGTCACTGACA
>CM070033.1:155379501-155393231 GCA_036250615.1 Ptychadena robeensis
TAAATAAGCTGATTGTCCAGCATGCACTGTCATGGTCTGATGAGCTGACTGTCACTGTCACTGTCATTGGGCAGCGGTAGGCATAACTTAGGGTCCCCATACACCTCTATCAGATTTCCTTTAGATCTCCTTTTGTTTTAAAAAAAAAACATGTAATATGAGGAACTTTCTAAACCATCAAGTCTACCTGTGTTCAATCACAGAGGACCCGGCACTACATAGTTGTTGGTAAATCTAAAGGATATCTGACAGAGAGATCTAAAGGTGTATGGCCAGTTTTAAAGATAAAGTTCAGGTTAAGGTCTGTCCGCTGATCTATATTCCAATGTTAAGGTCCCCATACACCATACAATCTTACCATACAATTTCTGTACAATCATCTTTTTTTCTACCGATACCATGTTTTGAAATTGTAAGAGTGATCTGATATGGGGGGCTTAACAAGGGTAGGTTATAAGTAAACTGCATTTGGTACTCTAAACCTCAGGATCTAATACTTCTTCTCTGTTTATATTGAATATTTAGAGTGGGAGAGAAATTGAAGAAAACAAGGTTTTCTTCTACTTGACTGTATTTATAGTGATCAGGTCAATTTGAACTTCAGATAATTCTCAAAACTACCTTTTGCTTGTTTTTTTTCCCCTTGGAGCACCATTATAAAGGAGCTTTACTTTTGGATCCATCGCTCCTGCATTGCTTCCTCCTCTCTGAGCGTGGATTCCCCAGAAGCTGCTTCACTCATAGACATTCTAACATCAACCCATTCATAGCTAGTCCTGCTTTGTTATGAATGAATTCAGGGGGCCTGCTCATAACCTGGTGGGGGGAGAATATAATGCCAAATACAAGGGTATTCATTACACCTTCCTACAGTTCAGGTTCAAATGTATTTATTTCTTCACTCCAGTTCTTCTAAGCGATCCCCAACTTTCCTTGCAGGGCCCCCCTTTTCTATTTAGGAACATTCTCAAGCCCTCACTCCCTATTCAAACACAGGTTAAGAATGAGGGCCTGCGCCCCCCCAGGGGGGCCCGCCCCCCAGTTTTGGAACCACTGCTCTAAGTTAACATTCACCATTGACTATGTCACCCCTACTAAACTGATAGAATAATTTTATCTTCACCTTGGTATAAACCCACTGCCGGCAAAACAATTGTTAACTCTCACTTCAACATTTCATAGAGGGTCCTTTTGGGGATACACAAACCTTGGCATAGATTCTTACTCTGTCTCCTCTGTTGAAATGTTTATCTCTGCCTACCTTGATGAACTTTGTTTAAAATAGTTGGGGACTACTTAGAAATGAGCGGACCTTTGTTCAGGTATACTGTATGATGTATTCAGCTTGCAGAGTGCAGGTGTTTGGACAATGTAGCATACAACATAATGTTTGGAAGTAATGTACAGAACAACGTGGAGAATACAACATTCAATATATATAATGTAAATACAGTTCATAGAAGGCAGGAGTTAAATTATTTTTTATTATTTAATATTTTTTATTAAAACTGCAGATAGAGTGCAGCAGTCGTGTGTATGTACCTGTATAACATACAGCAAAACATACACAGTGTTATATTCAGGTGTATGTAACCTCATGTCCTTGCATTAATGGCTAATGAGGAAAATAATGCTTCTTTCCATTGTTGGTCAGTGGCAGGACAACATTCTCCTCTCCATTGGTAACCTGTGAGATGAAAAACTGCATTTTATACTAGGTGGTCAGAAAGAGGAAAATAATTTGTTTTATATGCAAGGTAACGTGTTCAGGCTTGATCATGTGAACATCGGTGGGCAAACTTTTTGACTCATGGGCCACAATGGGTTTTTAAATTTGACAGAGGGGCCGGACCAAGTATCCTGTAAGGGCCGCCCAACACAGATGTCCTAAGCCTGCACTGGAAATTTAAGAAGTGTTTGATAGTAAACCTTAGTGACCTGGCAGCCTCTGCTCACAGCCAGGGTCCCTAGATGCTGTCTGCCCAGTTCCCCTAGCTGCTCAGGCCCTGATGGCAGCCCGAGCAGCTAGGGGGACCGACGGGTCACAATCTAAACATGTATGGGGGGCTTTACTTACAAATTAATGGCGATTAAACAGGGATTTGCCAACATGTCTGATCACTGTTTGATAGACCTTTTGTTCGAGCGGGATCGAATGCTCAAGATGAGCAGGGTTCAATTCTACCTTTACTGTGTGCAGACTGAGACCTCAAAGTAAGCAGTTTCAGTACACAGAACTTTCCCATTTTTCCATATATGTTAGTTATTTAGTTTCTGCATACCAGAAGAGGGAGTGACACAGAGCAGATCTCAGAGCTCTATTCATCATCGATACTCAAATAAGGCACGGTGTAGATTAATAATTTCCATGTAGAATACAGCATGGTGCAGGGTCTACGATGTATAAGACCTAAAACCACAAGTAATATGCTTTTCTACTTACACATGACTTTTATATTTGAAATGATAGCAAATTCTATTACTCCTGTCTCTAAAACTGGTTGTAGTAATTAGTATGTTATTATGGAGAATAGAATGATCATTTATGGTCATTGGTTATGGAAATCCTGGCATTTGTGGTGTACCGGTTCAGCACATAATTGGATGGGTTGCCAACAGCACAATGGAGCCCATGTATGGATGTATAGTGTGAAAGAGCCCTTACAGGTTATTTCACATATTTTATGAAACTACTATGTACTGAATACATATATTATCTGATTAAGAGAGTCTGCTGGTCCATAAGTCAAAGAAAAGTTATAATTATCATATTGTATCTGTCAAGATGTTTTTTTTTGTGTCTTAGATTTATCTTTATTCATAAACAGCATCCCCCCCC
This sequence comes from Ptychadena robeensis, assembly GCA_036250615.1. Taxonomy (NCBI): domain Eukaryota; kingdom Metazoa; phylum Chordata; class Amphibia; order Anura; family Ptychadenidae; genus Ptychadena; species Ptychadena robeensis. Next base: position 155,382,341 of record CM070033.1, read on the forward strand.
CCCCCCCCCCACACACACACACTTCCCAGGTCATCTACTGCCATGGCAGTGATTGTGAAGTTTGTGGATTTGTATGTTTCATTTCCTTTCTCTATGACAACACTTTTGCTTCTTGATTTAGTGGAGAGCTCAGTAAGAAACAATTAAGGATTGAAGGAATCAGCTTCTGATAACTAGCTAGTGACTGTCCAATAGTGATGGCCAAACATCAGCCGTGTCAGTCTGCGCGAGCAGGCGGATCTGATTTTTAAAAAAGTCCAATGTCTGCCTGTTCACGGAGAACTTCAATCGGAGCCATACCAGAAATGACTCTGAGACGTTACTTCCGGTATATGGAATGCACAGTTCTTCGTTCTTAAACCATGCCCATAGTAGTACTATAGATCGGGTGTCTCTGCACGGTCTCTAGTAAAAATAATTCTTCCTCCGGCCGGACCAGACGCAGAAAGGCCTGGCCAGAGGAAGATTTTTAGACTTGTTTTAGAAGAACATTCAATGTTTGCGCCGAACTGTCGGACAGTAGAAATGGACATCTGCCATCACTACTGTCTAATTGTAGCCCATCAGGTGCCCCTAAAACATTTCTGACCCATTAATGCAATCTCTTAAGTTGTCTTGTGATAGCTGTCCAAAAGTTACAAAGTAAGGATTAGACTTTTTTTTTCAAGTCTTTCCATAAATGTTCAATGTGATAGTTGAGGAGTTTGGAGGCCAAATTAGACCTTGCATACTGCTGAATGTCCAATAAGTTACCTAATGGGCCAGGCTTTTTATCAGTGGTTCTCAAACTGGGGTTCACCATCCTCTAGGTTACCACAAAGCTGTTTTTGGGGTGTGGGTTAAGGGTTCAGTTTGTTGATTTTTTTTTGGCTACAGTTGGCCATACTGCTTTCTCAGAATCCAGCAGCATCGAAGCTTTAGGCCCACTGTGTCCCCTAGAATCTTTCAGTTACTAGCTCTCTCTAGGACCTGCAACAGCTGGCCTGTCACTTGCTTGAAAGTATGCTAAACTTGGAACTAACCAGAAAATGGAACAGACAAATAACTGTACAACCATGGAACAATGAAAGTAAAGCTCAAGAGAAGAAGTGGTTTTAATGTGACTTTGCCCTTTTCCTTCCAGACCCGTGTGGCATTGTGCCACGTGAGATAAAGAAGAGTTGACCTTTGGCACTTAGAGAAACCATGTTAGATACCATAGGCAGCTTTGTGTTTACACAGTTGTCTCACTAGTGAAATTCTGTACAATAGGCTCTCATATTCCCAATGTTTACTGTACAATATGTACTTTTGAGGAGGGTATGTGCTTTTCTGTGCTGTAATTAGACTGAATTCTATGTAGGTCATGAATGCAGCTCTGCTTTTACTTCTGATTTTAGGTTTGGCTAAATACAGCATATTGAAATCAATGTATGTACCCATTATACATGCCAAAGAATGCACCATTTCTATTATCTGAAAACACAATCCAGCCACTACTGTATATACGCTGAACCAGATTCTCTGGAACTGGAAGGAGCCTGGTCAACATGGGTCGTTTTTTGCACAGATTCTAGTACAACCGAGCACTGTGCGCATTCACGGTTCTTGGTTGCGCTAAAATCTGTGGAAAAATCAACAGTGTATTTCCTTTTCCGAGCAGGATCAATAATCTTGCTCGGTCGAACAGGGTTTTCCAATCGCAGGTCCCCATCTAAAGTATCAGCCGAGCTGCCTGCTGGCTGACGATATCTGGGCAGCGCGAGGGCATCATCAAGCTGCTACCAAGCAATCTCAAGACGGCTCAAAAATCGAGCCATGTATTCACAGCTTAAGACAAATCTCTTCTATCTAATCTATCTGGCTTTCTTCGTTAAGAAAACTGTGCTCGCTAATAACACAATTTTTAAAAAACTGTCCATATACAGTTTGATATTTTACCTTAAAACTATTGATTTTTAAGTCAATCGAATGAAAATTTATTACAGAACACCTGGTTATCGATATCGAACGCCTAAGAAGTCCCATCAAAAATTGATGACCTTGAGATTTTACCTGCTGGTCATCAGGGTGCAATCTTTTGTTCTTTTTATGTTACAAGGGATGTTGGCGCTTACTTTTATTACTCTCAAGCAACGGGGCTTAACAACCTCTTCCAATCGATATTGAACATGTTGGTAAATTTTTGCGGATTGTACAAGTATCTGATTGTTTTCTAGGTATTTCGATCGATTTTGTATACGATCGTCCAATGCATGTGCTCCATAGTATGATAGTAAATTTAACATGTTTAAATTGTGTGTGGTGTGGTGATCGATCGATGTTAGACTGGTGCATGTACAAGAGTTGACCTGTATATGGCTAGCTTAGCAGATGTTTCCTGTATATGTATAAAAATGTATTTAGCATGCAAAAATAGAAGAATGTCATATTTCCTTTTTGGGGGTTAGGTTCTTTTCCTGAAGTGCAGGTGTCCTACCAGATGGGTGGGGTGGGGTAACTTTGGGTGACTTGTTCTGAGTTAGGCTCAACACACTTTGACAATTTTTTTAAAAACTAATAAAACAAATGAACCAGACGTAAATTCTAATTCTGATGAAGCACAACCAACCGCCAGTCTTCACATCTTCAGTTACGTATGACATTTGGAGGTGTTAGTAAGTTTTGAGTAAAAATACACACTGTAAATCCAATCACTTTCTGAGAAAAATGTACATGCTTAAAGAGTTTTAGGACATTTATTGAATACTATTCAAAACTGACAGAGTTTTGCTCCTGCTTACTATTCCTTAAAGAGTGCCAGAGCTTTGAGGATGTAGCTGACCGTTCAGAGTACATTTTGGTTACCCATTTAAAGAGACATGGGAAGAGCCGAGAGTGGTGGACCATTTTCAGTTTTTCTACTCCTGTTGGGCAACAGTGCTAAGCAGGTTGCTGTTTAATTAATCATAGACATCCATGAGTCCTACAGAGTGTGCTGGCTGCTTTTAGAGTTGCCAGAAGGACAGTAAATGTACCAGGACCAAGTTATCTTAGTCAGTAGCATGAAGGTAAGTGTAAAGCATATTTACATGGAATGTATTTTTACTCAAAAATTTTATGAAGTGAATATTTATTGTAATTATCAAGTTCCAGTTTACCTTGAATACTTATGATTTGAATACCTATGACACATCGCGCTGTAATTGATCGCCAGTTGATTGCACAGGAATCTACCTGTGTCTGGCCAGCTTATAGGTGTATGGGGGGCTTTAGTAAATCACATGGTTGAGGGACTATTGCTCATTGATGATGCTAACCATTGGCTTTTTGCCATTGAGGTTGCTGTTGTGATTATTTCTGTGGAAAATCATTGATTTCTTGTGTGCAGAAACCGTTCACATTATTTTGTAAAATAATGAAATATCCCTTTATAAACATTTGCACAAGTGCAGGGGTGTTACAAAGTAGAGAGAAATACATTCTTTAAATGACATTCATTGCACATTGTTTTGTGTACTTCACAGCACAGTGTGTGATTAAAAGCAACATTTGTTCTAGCATAGTAAGATATGGCAGCTTGCCAGAATTATCGTTACTGTTGTAACGTTGTTAAAGGTATAGTTCAATAGATTACTAGCTTCTTCTAAACTCTTAAGCTGGCCACACACGGGTAGATTCCCGTGCAATCGGCCAGTGATCAATTACAGTGATCGCTGGTTAATCATACGGTAATCAATGTGGACCACATGGGCACATCAATCACCGTACAATGGGGATCCGGTTTCCCGCCCCCCCCCTCTTCTGGCAGAGCTGGGTCCGTGCTGGCCCCACCCCCTTCACACACACAGAGCAGCTAGCTGAACACACAGCTTGTGTGTGCGGCTCAGCTGTCAGCCCGTCCATTACATTGGATGGGGACAGCTCTGCCCCCATTCAATGTAATGGATTTTGACCAAGGTTTTCCAACATGTTGGAAACCTGTTTGGTCGAGTTCCTTCAAGCAGAATCCATTGGTCCTGCTCGAAGTAACCGTGGATGGCTCAGATAAAGAAACAGATTAGAGGAACATCGGGAGCCATGAGCGCGCACGGCACCTGATGTTCCTCTAATCTGTTACTTCATTGAGCCGTGTGTGGCTAGCTTTAGAAATGTTGTCGCAATGCTCAGATAGTCCTGATTAAATGTGGTTTAATTAAACTACTTTTTGAATGATTCTTCTGTTTGAATACATAACATGTACTCCGACCTTACCTTCTCAGTCATGCAGAAATTATGGACAACAAAGTATATAAGAGGGAGAGAACATTATAAGTTAGCCTTAATTAGCCAATAAAAAGCACAAAGGTGTGTTGGTGAACCCAAAGTTGTCTTGTGTTAAAATATTAGAAACTGTATGAATTGTCGTGTTTTGGAGGCCTCTACAAATGGGCTTGCTCAACTACAAGTGTGATTGTGAAGGATTGGTTTGGGTACTTTGAGGCAGTTTCAATATCTTTCCCAATGGCATGTGAAAGTATTGTACATGATGCAACAAACCACGTATTCAAGAATTAAAATGAAAGAAATGGTTTAGGTATACAATAAGCTAACATGTTGGGCTGATTTTCCATAAGCTGTTTAAACAGCAGCTACAAGCTACAGCATACCGTCATTATTTTTTCCATACTAGCTAGCGTTTCTGTTTAGGCGGTAGAAAAGGAGCCTAAAGCTGCCCATACATGTGCACATTATCCCTCGATAGATGAGGGGCTGGCTGCATCCCCCTCAGAGAATCGTCCGGCACCCTTTGTGTGCTGCCCATTGTTTTGGATGGGGGACTGCCAACCCCATCAAGCAATGAACATCGATCATGATTTACGGTCATGTCCGATAACCCTGTTTTCGAGCCGGATTGATTGATCCAGCTTTATAACAGAGATGGTCGCATTAGATATGCGCCAGATAGATGGCCGTGAGCTAATTGTGCGTGTTTAGGCACCTTAAGGCAACTATGGAAATGAAAGAGTCAGGACAGACTTGAAAAGCTCTGAACTGTATTGGCAACAAATCTTTTGCCCTCGGTGATAGTATCATAGATGCAATGTTGTTGGGTTAGAAGGGAGATAAGGTAGAACACAGGTAAAGGAAAGTAACGAGAAACCTTTATGATAAACGGAGAGTTTCAGTTTACTGTAGAACTGTAATGAAACCCCAATCATTTAGTACGTTCCACAGTGTCATTCTTATAATTAATCACATGGTTGAGGGACTATTGTTCATTCTTGATGCTAAGGGTCCCCACACACGTAAGGAGCTGCGGTTTTGCTGCCGACCGTTGTGCGCAAATAATATTCATAAATATTCATCATGAATATAAATAAAATATGAATATAATGTCATCACACAAAGTATTGTACATGATGCAACAAACCACATATTCAAGAATTAAGAAGTTTCAGTTTCCTGTAGAACTGTTATGAAACTGTTATGAAACCCCAATTTAGTATATTCCACAGTGTCATTCCTATAATATGTGAAATCACTAATCTGATGACTACCAGCCTGTTAAATCTATACATACTGAAGTGTCATGAAATGTTTCTCTTTACAGATACAGAAGAAAAATGCCATGAATTCACAGATCTCGGGTTACACGACTCCGTGGTTGGTACAGACCTGAAAGTCCAGCTGTTAATTTTCACCAGAGAAAATGCAAACTGTGCCGGGGACCTGAACAAGGAAAACACAACAGCTTTCCAGTATCTGAATGTAGCAAGAAAAACCATATTCATCACCCATGGATATCGGCCTACAGGATCTCCTCCTGTGTGGCTAAATGAAATTGCCCAGAAATTGCTCGCGATTGATGACTTCAATGTCATCTTAGTGGACTGGAACCGAGGAGCCACAACTCTGATATATCACAATGCAGCTGCAAAAACCAGGAACGTGGCTGACATTTTAAAGAACTTCATTGACCAGATGTTGGTAAGGGCAAAAATGATGCTATTGTAATGGATAACGGAGAGGGATTTGCTAATGGCTGCCTAACATTTTTAAAACTGCAGCAGTGATTTAGGATCAATGGATATCTATATATTTCACACCCTTATATAGGGCTTATACCATATAAAAGTGTTCACATGAATTGGGTTACTGCAATTGATTAAATGAATGCAATATCAGAATCAACCAGTAGATGTCACTAGCAGCAGCACACACACACAGCACATGACGTCACCTCTTCACTGATCAGGAGGAGGGGGGCAGGAGGCTGCCCAGTCTTCTCTGCTCTCCCTCTGCCGATCTTGCTGTTCCTGTGTCCATGGAAGCTGCAGTGATTGCAGTTTCCACGGACAGGAGAGAGGGATAGATGGCAGTTCACATATCCCTCTCTTCATTGCTTATGCCAGCAGGGCTCTGTTGGCATAAGCAATTATACAGTTCAGATGGGAGATCCAGCCATGGGCTGATCTCACATCTGACAGCTTACCGGCTAATCTCCTTGGGTCTCCCATTTGGACACCCGATTTTGGGGGTGAAAAAGTGCGTCTTATGGTCTGAAAAATACGGTATATGCAATATGAATGGAAAACAAACAAAAAAGCTATTTAATATCACAGACTAAGACTAAAATATGAACATGGTAATAATTTCAACTAGTTTTGTTTGTTTAGTGTACTTTAAGACCAAACATAGCCAGAAGGAGCTGGATTGGTCTTCGTATACCTAATATAGGACCTTCTCCTCCTCTGAGGGCTAATACACAGTCATTTTTATTGTTGTATTTTTATTGTACAAACATTTGTAAAAAAAATGAAAGCCTATAGCCAGGAACACACAACTTCATATACGAGCCGTTCGAGGTTCCTGGCAAGAGCTTGATGACGTCATCGCGCTGCTTCCTGTCATCGAAGGAGCTCAAGGCGCAGCACTGCTGTGTCTCCAGCTCCTACAGTGCTTTGCATGGAGACCCGACGGTGGTTTACGGTCATGTCTGATATCCCTGTTTTTAAACGGGATTGATTGGTCCCGCTCAAAACATCGATCTTGCCCATATCTATGAGTTCCCAGCAATTATGCTATAATCTTTAAAGCAGCGTGGCTTCTAGTTGTTTATTTAAAGGTGGAATTTTGCATTTGAAGGGTTTTCAATGAGAACCGTTCTTCAATTGACAGACCATAGGAATGCGAATTTCAAAAACAAATGGATATCAAGAAGGACCACTGACTTAAATCTATCCAATACTGAAATATCAAGGACTGTCTTAAAGCCACTCCCTAAACACCTCTATACACCTCCATTGTTGTTTTTTGAGCTTAAAAAAATTACAATATATACAACATATTAATATTTTAAGGGCGGGAGAATGATAAACTTTATGATTACCAAACCATGATAAACTGTCATAACACATTGGGGTAAAACTGGGTACAGTATGGTGGAAAATACAGAGGAAATGGTGTGCTATGGGGATCAGGAAATTCCTTCCGACGCCTTCAGTCACAACATGGCCTTTTGTACCCATACAGAAAGGGTGTGATATAGAGCACATTATATATTTACTGTATATGAGTCATTTATGTCATAACTTCACAAATGTCACCACTTTCGATATGAAATAGCTGTTGTAGATGTGAGTCACGCTCTTACCGTAGTACCGGCTAGGAATGTCTTAAGTCACAAACCGGTTATCTCAGTTGTATTATTAGACAAATCATGGTATGCAGACTTGTGTCAGCTTCCATTTCTTCAAAAGGCCAGAGAGAATATTTATCATTAACTGACATTTAGCTACAGTGTATGAGATTGGTTGTGTTTGGTCAAAAAAACAAACAAAAAAAAAACAATAAAAAATGTATATGTGTTAATGTAGATGTGTCTTTACACAAGGTCTCACACTTATTGCTTTAGGGCTTTAGGGCTCAGTCAAATTGGGTTCCAACCTGTTGGAAAACCCTGTTCCATTGCCATTACTTTGGATGGGGTGTGCCCGGCTTAACGCAACACAACATGGCTAGGGTTAACATAAGACACACAAGTTTACATAAGACTGTTACATAACTAGCCCCACATGCGTTAACATGCAATGCACCGGATTAGCACAAACACCCTGCACTCTCCATATTTGCAGGCGCAAATTAAACGGACGTGGTTAGAAGCAGCACAAATAGGGAGCCTAGAGCACATAGTGTGAAAAGGCCCTAAAATAAATGTGTACTCCAGCTGTAAAGTCAACACTATGGAGTACACATAACCTGTCTGTATAAACACCAAAACCCATATTAAAGATTGGCATCTATAATATTCACAATAGGTTTGAGAATTCATGATCTCCAGTCATTATTACCTAGAGCTCCATCTGTTGGCTGGGAATACAAACTGTATGATATATGATCTATATCAGTGGTGGGCAACTGAGTTGATATGGAGGGCCACAAGTGCGGCCCTCGGCATCACTGAACCCTCAGTGACCCCCCCCCCCCTTCGACATATCTCAGCAGATGGTGGACCAGATCAAGACAGGCAGTCAAAACCCGACAGTACCCCCCCTCCTGCCCCTGGGTGCAGCGCTCATATGTAGACCTGGTTTCCCCGATCAACATTACAATGTTACTGATGTAGAACCGCCAAAGTTGAGTTAAGTTAGGAAAGCTGGGTTGGCATGTGACCACTTCACAGGTGAGTTGCTATGCCCTATGCTTTGACGGTTTTGGGAGCCGCATGTGGAGAACCAAGGGTGGCCGCTGAACAATGCCCAAAGGGCTGTGTGGCCCCTGGGCCTCAGGTTGGGCTCCTAGGATCTATATGATCTATGTGATCCTAGATTTCTGCAATGTCAATGAACATGAGCATAAAGGCCCCCATACACACCCCGATTTTCTGTCCGATCGATTAAAAACAATCAATGTTTTCCGATACGAGGATCTTTGATCGATCGGACTGTATTTCATTATACCCCCAAATAAAGCAACCAATTATTGTCCGATTTTACCTACTTCGATCGAACATTTTCCATCGGCCGATTTTATGTTTGATCGGAAATGGAAGGGTTATGGCACGGATCAGCAGCTTGAGGCACACAATTGTACCACCCGAACGGGAGTTTTGGCCAGGGCCAGGTATCTGTGGCTGTCTGTTCTGGGGGTGGGGGTGCCTTTTTAAAATTTTTGTGAAAAAAATCTGGGGGTGCCATTGATGGGGATGGCTAATCATAGGGGAAACAGGGTCTCAACTTCAGTTTAGTTCACATGAATAAAAAAAGAGAAATACAGGAGAATGTTAAAACATATATACATCCTAGCACAGCCTGGCAGATGATTTTACACACACCACAATGTTTGAAACAGGAAGTAAAAGTATGATAATTAGTTAGATCGGACCTAAATTGGTCAGGTCATAAGAAATAGTAGCCAATTTTAATAAAATTTAGATTCGATCGTGAAAAATTTTCCAACATGTCCGATCACATTCGGACCAATTATTCATATAAGTTCGATCGAAGTTACTCGGTCGAATCATGTGGCATTAACGATTTTTGGGAGACCGATGCAAAAAGTCGATTGTTTTTAATCGATCGGACGGAAAATCGGGCCGCGTATGGGGGCCTTAACTCTCTATATTGGTGAATCATAGTGAAAAGTTCAGTTGTATCTGCATTTATGAATACCCATAGGCCTGCAAATTATTTTTTTTTATATTCAAATAGCTTTTTACACATTTTCTCAATTTATAGAGCAGATTTTTACATCTTGTCACAAAACCGAAGTCTAAAACTGTTTCCGATACCCAGGTCTGTTCAAAAATGGTTAACATGATTCTGACAATTCTCAGAGATTTCCTATTTTTTGGTCCAGGACAGAAAGTAAATAAAAATCCCCCAAGTCTCAGAAAGATAGCAAAAAATTATTTGGTTTGGGGGGTCTTCAGGTCCCCACACACTTAATGAGCGGGGACCAACAGATGAGCTGTGGAGAGAAACGTGATGACATCATCAGGCTGCTCTCCATCGCTCACAGTATCAGTGGGCACCTGCCACAGTATCAGACGCTGGTTCCCATTCAAATGAATGGCATCGGCCAGCGATTTACGGACATGTTTGTTCTCAGGGATCGGTTGGCAGCAAAATTGGCTGCGGCTTGTTGCGTGTGTGGGGACCCTTACACTTTCCTACTGTACCTAGCTTCTTGTACTGGCTTTTAAAGCTGGAAGCTTAGAAGGAAGGATCGTGAAGCATGAAGTGATCTGGCAATGTTGCCTACATAGGTGTCTAAAGCCCAACAAAATTCATGGAATGTGCCCTGCCTCATTGACAGGCATTAGCAGAGCTTCCTCATTTAAGTCAGTGAGGTGGTTTAATGACCGAACGACCAAATGCAAAAGGAGGTGTTGAATAAATGTCCGGAAAACGTGAAACTTGATAAACTACCGAATATTTGTACATTTTTAATGCCCTCGTAGATTCACAATATTTAATAAGCAAAGTGTTTTCCAGGCTTTTTAATCTTAAATTGGGTGAAAACATTTTCACTGCAATGGTTATAGGAAATTGATAAATCATCCTAACGGTATATTAATCTGTTAAGCAGTAACGTTTACTCAAGATGCAAAAAGTAAAAATCTGCACATTTTATATTTTCAGGATCAAGGAGGATCATTAGACTTAATCTATATGATCGGGGTGAGCCTTGGCGCACACATTTCTGGCTACGTTGGGAAAATGTACAATGGTTCTATCAACCGTATTACTGGTAATCATCAGTTATTTGTTTTTACGATCTCTTTAGTTTGTATAGATTAAATAGATTGAGATACAATGTAGAATTCTGAAGCTTGTTAGTAAATGAAGTTGTGTATTGTTAATTTGCTGTACTTAAAGATCTTAGCCAGTGGTTACTAACCTGGGGTTTGTGCTAACCTGGGAGGCGCTAGTGCTGGGGGGGGGGGGGG
>CM070033.1:155393258-155414233 GCA_036250615.1 Ptychadena robeensis
GGGGGTGACAGAGAGAGGCTACAAGCTAAGCTCCATGTTCCCCCTCCGAAAGTGAAAGTGGTAATGCCAACGATTTGTGAAAAGGGCAGCAGCTCCATCTTATGGACATTTTTGCTTTTTTTTTTTCTAGAGATGGTGGAATTTCATTTTGAAATCTTTTGTTTATTACAAAAACCCTGAACATGGTATCATCGCCACATTGCTAGAGATATAAAGAGGGGTTGTCTGCATGCAAATTAAGAGGCGGGGGACTTTGTGACATCACTTATGGGAAAATGTCTTTGAATGCGGGGACGAATTAGCTGGGGCCTGACACAGACAAGGGTCTTAAGGAAAAAAGATTGGGAACCACTGGTCTAAGTTACCGAAGTTGGGAATCTGGTAAGAACACTTCCATAAAAACATTTTGAATATCCACCAGTCAAAACCGGGAAAAGCACTTCTGAAGTTGGCGGCAGAGTTACTTTATTGAAAATATTTATTCAATGCAGAAGGTTCTGGCAAACTGAATGCTGCAGTATATGCTGATATTTGCTGATATTTGAAGATAAAAAGCAACTTTATTAACCTCCAGTATGTATTAAAGAAAAGATAGCAAAAATTTATAATAATGGGGACATTGAATCATGCAAAATGATGAATTTATAGAAAACTGCAGTCAATAGAAAGACCACAGGTGAAGTGAAAAGCATAGGAATACACACAAATACAATTACATTACCAATATGGCTTCTCCTGATCAAAATGGCAATGCTCATACTCAATAATAAATATAGTAGTTATCAGCATACATGAATGTTAGCAAATTCTTGCCAGTTTCTCTTTTGGTAACAAAAATGTATAGCTGTGTAATCATAAACCAAGCAACTGATTTCCATTATTATTCCAAGGTATCTTTTTTCAGTTTAGGATGGAATATGGTAAAGTAAAATTTTAGGATATTTGTGTATGATTTTGTGTATTTCTCATACCTTGGTTTTAGGTCTGGATCCAGCAGGTCCATTATTTAATGGGAAGCCACCCGAAGACAGATTACATCATACAGATGCAAAGTTTGTAGATGTCATTCACTCAGATACTGATGGTATGTGTTTCATGCATTGGAAGATTGGACTAATATGCATATTTCTGAAATGGCAACTTTTTTGTTCATATTTTCTGTGAGCTAAGGGATTATACTCTCCCTCACTCTTTCTAGATTATTTTTGGTAATATCAGAATCTATTTATCATAGATTGAGGAAAGGGTCCCAATAATTTCCCAAAAAGTTGCACTACTTTGAACTGTAATGTGATACCTAATAAAGGACATGAGCTTCATACTCCAGGGCGTGTTAGCAACATCCTATACTAGATTTCTATACATGATGATCCACCCTAAATTTGTATTTATTTGCCAAGAACTCAATTTAAATTAAAAGGAAACATCGTTTTATAGGAATTTTTAAATGACCAAGGGTACTTTAACGGCAACAGTATTTAAGAGAACTTGATTTTATTTAAAACATCTGTAGAGTTCCAAGTACAGGTTTCTACCATATGCACATTTCCAAATACAGTACAATACAAAGTTCCATATACATACTTATCCCAATATAAACAATACAGTTATAAAACATTGCACAATGCAACATGTTTTGCGAATGGCCGCTTCATTAGGGCCTATGTGCAAATTAAAGTTTCTATAGTCAAAGTTGTATATAGGACATTATTCATAATAGGCTAGTGTTGGAACAGATATTCAGAAAAAGGAATGAGGACACCACAAGAAGAACGAGACACGGGAGGCCAGGTACAATGCCAGGACACTGTGTGCACTAGGGAACAGACCCTGTCAGAATTCATTGACTTTGTGGACTCGCACATTCTTAAGAATTTCTTTAGAATAACATTACCTGTTATACTGAAATCATGTGATTCCAGTGTGCACAGTTGATTCTTCATTCTTCTTGTTGTGTCCCTATTCCTTTTTTGGGACTATCTGTTCCAACACTAGCCTATTATGTGTAAGGTCATATATACAACTTTGAGTCCATTTGCACATAGCCCCTGATGCAGCGGCCATCTGCAAAATGTGTTGAGTTGTGCAATATTCTGTAACTTTATTGTTTATATAGGGATATACTGTATATGTACTGTATATGTAACTTTTATTTGGAAATGTGCATATGGTGAAACCTGTACTTGGAATTTTACAGATGTTTTAAATAAAATCTAATTACTGTTGTTGAAAAAGTCCCCTTGGTCCTTAGGGAGATTCCTAGAAAACGCAGTTTTATGTTTTTAAAGCGCACCTAAACCCACCAGATAAACGTTTGTCCCTTGCTTGCCAACCCCCTATTATTGGAGCAATCTGTAAAAAAAAGATAAAAAAATTCTTACCTCTATGAAGATATTTGTGGATTTCCCCTGTCGCTATTCCTTTCTCTTGTTCCCTCTAAAAAACGATATGTCAGACGGAACATTCTTAAACCACAGCCCTTTTTATCTTTCTATTACTTTTGGTTTTGTCCATTGAAAGACATTGTATCTGGCTCCCTCCGGGGCCATTGGCATTGCTGCAGCCTTAATACATGGAATACTGAAAGCTACACAGAAATAAAAATGGCGATTTCAACAGGAGAAAGCAGGGTAGGTAAGTATATATTTGTTTTTAACTTTATGTGCCATTGAGACAGAAATGTTTTTACATGTTAAAGCGCACCTAAACTAAAAATATTATACTATATAGGTTTACCAGCAGGTTTTTGCTTCAATGTTAGGCCTTTCCCATTATAGAGTCCACAAGAAATAGTGGAATTTATACCGTAAAAAGATTTTTTACTAAATTATCTGAGCGATTCCATTTTTAAAATTCTGAAATATCAATTTTTTATAAACAAACTTGTAACTTTTGTTTGTTTTCTGCTAACAAAAACATATTATAAATAAGATAGGCAATTTTTGCCTTGATTTAGTTAGCAGAAAAAAAGCAAAGACACTGCAGCCTTATTGAATGATCTTTGAAAAGTTGGTTTGCATCTTTGGACTGATCCTGAAGCTTCAGACTCCATAATTGAAAAATTAGTTATGGCTTTGCAGGCAGTATATCAGGATTTTATTTTCTGTTCTCCGGCACGATTATCTGAAGGCAAAGATATATTAGCCATGATTTCCTAAAGGAAAGATAAGAGAGAAAAGTCTTTTAACAATTTCAGAGAATGGAAATCGACGAGACAGCTGTAATTTAATTTATTGATGATGTTCACATAAAATGTTTTATGTTATTCAGAGCCGTATCTACTCCTGCTTTGCTCATCCATAGCCTTGATCTTCCAGTTTAAATATTTTATAGCACATACTGCTTATTTATAAGTGGTTTTTATCCTTCTTTTAAATTTCTGTAAATGTTTAAAACAATGGAAAGAATCATGTCTAGCAGCAGAAAAAGAGCGGTATCTATGTCTGTGCAAAAAAACACTCTATTACCAAATATAAATAAGGGTAATGTAACAAGATGTGTAGACAATCTGAATTTTGGCCAATAAAATGTTTTCTTATAATTATAATTACTGAGGTCATAAAATACCTGTATGGATAGAACTGCTACTACGGAGTGTGAAATAAAACCAAATGAGTACATACAACCTAAAACAAACTATAAATGAAAATATTCACCCCCATGGAAATGCCTGCAATTGGGTAATGGTAGATGGCAGCATACAATTTGGGAGCAAAACTGAAAAGGTACATTGGGAACAGACTGATTTAGTAAGGGGGCATTCATGAAGGACGTGCATCTCATGATAATCTCATGCACTTCAGTTTCAGGTCACCTATTAAAACCCATCTTCAGAAAAAAATAAAATTAAAACCACCCCCTATACTCTGACCTACCTCTTACATATTATATAGATAATTCTTTTTCTTAGGTGTTGCAGCAGGGTATACCATATTTTTCGGACTATGAGATGCACCCAGTTTTGAGAGCAATATATATATAAAATATTTGAAGTGTTCAGCTTTAATCTCAATTGGTTAAAAAAATCTGCAATACCATCTTCAGCTCCAAGATGCCCCCAGTGAACACTTGCCATCAATGTAGAGATCACAATACCGGCTTTTTGACACATTGGAGAAGAGGGTGGGTGGGTGATGGAAGGGGATGCTGTGTGCTGCAGATTCTCACTCAGTACAGAGATACTGATGATGCCTTTATTTTGTTTTCTGGGTGCTGGTTAAGGTATGTTTATACATCCTTCTGGACCCCCTACTCAAAGGGCATTGCTTGGCGACAGAGCATATACACTTTACCTGCTCAGTGGATGCTGTGTTCTCAAGGCGCTGAACTGTTCCGCCAATGCATGGGTTAACATAGTTGAGCCAGCTAAAGTGTATGTGATCCGTCGGGATCCCTGCCAAGCACTGTGCTGAACGACGGATCATGAAATGATGTGGAAACCCCTCCAAGCGCCCTGATCCTGTCAGGTGAGGTGTGAGCTGTGCTGATCCTGTGACCTCAATGACTGACCATTGAGACTCCAGGAGGCAGGACTTGCAGTGCTCTCATGAACACAGCCACAACAAGCTGTCCAAATGGCAGCGGTGGTAAGGTGTTGACAGTGCATGGGACACCAAACAAATATCCTTTTACCACACCTTTGAACCATAAAACGCATCCTCCTTTTCCCTACCCTTTTGGGGGGGGGGTGTCTTATGGTATGAAAAATAGGGTACTTCTCTCAATACTTTATAGTATAATTTTTTGTATGAATGTGCATATAATACACACAAATGCTTGAATGACAAATAATATTTTTCATAATAATAATGAACCATGTATGTGAATTTGTTTTTTAGCTCTTGGTTATAAAGAAAGCTTAGGAAATATTGATTTCTACCCAAATGGTGGAACAGATCAACCAGGATGTCCAAAAACGATATTATCAGGTAAATCCTTCTTTTTTTTCTTGCTGGTATACTGATATAAGATTATATTAATTTCAATGTCTGAGGAAATCCCTAAAACCTTTCCACACCATAGAATGCTAATAGAGAGTAAAAGTTGTGTAGTGATGAATAGTTCTATATTCTCCCACCGAGGAGTTTTCAGTGGCCTTCATAATGAATGCAGCCAATGTACAAGCCTAGTTCTCTAAAGAACTCTTAGGAAGTCCACTGATAGTATAAAAAAACAGTTGGTGGTATCTACATTGCTCAAAACAATATAGGGAACTCAAAAATTAGACATCCTAGATCTGAATGAACGAAATATTCTTATTAAATACTTTGTTCTCTACATTACATTATAATAAAAATTATCAATGGAAATTCAATTAATCAACCCATGGAGGTCTGGATTTGGAGTTGCACTCAACATTTAAGTGGAAAAAAACACTACAGGCTGATCAGATTTAGATGTAATGTCCTTCTAAAACAATTCAAAATGAGGCTCAGTAGTGTGTGTGGCCTCCGCAAAGACTGTATGACCTCCCTAGAACACCTGGGCATGCTCCTAAAACTGCAATACAAGTTGTATATGGACGGATACCTTAAAGTTTTCACCCTTGTGTTGGGCACATGTGCAGATTGAGTATGTATTTATTTTGTTATCAGAATTTAAAAAGTGTAAGGAAAGTGCCATACTTGTTTAATTAAATTTGCATTTCTTTTTTGCGTCCTGTAGGTTCGGAATATTTCAAATGTGACCACCAGCGCTCAGTGTTTCTGTATATAGCATCCTTAAATGAATCTTGCAGTGTTGTTACATTTCCTTGTGAAACTTACAAAGACTATCGGATTGGGAAATGTGTGGATTGCATAAACTACAGACCTCTTGGCTGTCCAATATTAGGTACAGTATTCCATCTTCGCACATTATTCAGATTATTTCCTTCTGCATATTTAATGCTCATGTAGACTTGGACATTTTTTTTAAACATTCTGCATTTAACATTTTCATTCCACCTGTTTGCAATCCACCATTGGTACTGAGGAGTTTTGGGGATTTTCTTCCTGAATGGAGCAGCATGGTCCATCTTTTTTTAAGTATTGGCTCTTCCTTCAGGTGCTATTTTTCTTAGCGTTATAGATAATCAGATTTGGTAACCTAAGGGCTTGTTTCCATTATATGTCGGGACCCTTACGCTAAGCGTATATGCTTAGCAGTGGTCCCGACGTATCCCACAGACCTTGCCTGCCGGCGGATGGTCTGTTTACACATCTGCCAGTACAAAGGCTGAACGTACTCGACTACGTTCAGCCTTACACCGGCGGATCGGCTCAGCGCAATGAAGACAGACCCTCCACCGAGCAGGTAAGTCTATCTGTTACGTTGGGTCCCAACGCAATGGAAACAAAGCCTTAAGAAAAAATTCATAATAATATTTGGTATCTTATCGCTACAAACATTGTTTATTACTTATAAACTCTATTCAGTAGTTTAAAGTGATCATTTGTAAGTAGTTTGTAGTGATGTTTTTTGGTGCGAACATTCAGTCAGCTTTTCTATATAAAAAAAAAAAAAGAAAGTATATAATTCTTTCTCTGGCCAGAGGGAGAATTATTTTCACAAGAGACACGGGCACAGGCCAGACGTGATGTCCGACCAACGTCCCTTTCAGTTTTGGAACAGGAACTGTGCATTTCATATACCGGACGCTGCAACGTCACTTCATTTCCGGTATAGTTCCCATTCAAATTCCCTGCCAATAGTTGGGGCATTTTAAGTTCTCCATGAACAGGTAGATGGCGGACTTTTTTAAAAGTCCAATCCGCCTGTTTGCGGACGGACACAGCCAATGTTCAGCCATCACTAGTAGAAATGGAAATGGAAAAACCATTGGACCCTACACAAGACTTGAAGGCAAAATGAAAGGTAATGAGGAACAACTGCTGGCATTGCCTCTAATGTAAACCTTTTGGTTTGCCAAACATGTGTAAAATACTTTAAAATAAATGTAAATAGAAGTCTCCATAAAATATATGGTAACATAGCACTATATATTCTTTATATATGATATAAATGTCAAAAATATATATATTTTTATATAACTGTTTATTTAAAAATTTCAAATTAATACAGATACACAAGAAAAGGAAAATACAACCAAAACTGTAGCAATAAAACATATTCAAGTCATCATGGGTCTAGAGTAACATCCATAAATAAATAAATAAATCATAACAAAACAAAAGTAGAGAAAGCATGAGAAGCAAAACGGAATAAGAGGGATAACCAAACATATAATTTAACAAGTGTGGTAATATATGACACCTAGCGTGCTCGCGTAAAGTGAAGTAATGTTTTCAGTTTCCATTAGCACAGTGTCATAATCAGGGGTTCGGTACTCGCCCCATATGTAGGGTGGTCTTCCTCACTGTCTCCGTCACTGTCCTCTGCATCAGCCTCCTGCATGGTAGGTTCTGCTGCAGATGGATCTCCCTGTTCCTTATTGATCCTGCAATTAGCTGTCTCCATCCTCGGGTCACCAGCTGGCTTTGGGTCAAATGTAACTCTCACAGTACAATATGTTTGAACCCCCAGATCTCAGACCTTCAGTAGTACAACCCTGACATTTTCTGGCTTAGTACCAACCCCTGATCCTACCTGCAGTCCATATGTCATCCTTTCATAGTGCTATTTCAACTGTCACAGAGTGCTTTCCTCTTGTCAGCTTTTACTTTTACATGTGCCTACTCTGACTTTCATCCCCCAGATCTCCAACACCCTTAGAAGTCAAATCTTTTTTTAGATGATTAATTTACATTCCCAATTTCACACCCCTAACTGCAACCATCCAAGTGACATAAATTGTATACATTTAACACTTAGCTGCGGCCGCCCAGACACGGAGTGCCTCCAAGTTTTAAGTACGCATATGAGCTTTGTAACAATAATGCAGGTACCCATAGCTTTTGGCCCCTTTTGAGTACCAGAGTACCACTTATTTGCACTCCTGGTCATAATCCATGCGATCATTATTTTGCATTTACTTTATAACAAATCTCTAAGAAGACAACATCATATGTTGTAATGATCAACTTTACTCAGAGTAGAAAACTCTGGAGCTTAACATTTGTTGCTTACCTCAGTGATTGTTGGTGTTTGCAATACTCAATGGATGTCTTCATCACAACATGAGCATATTAATAAACATCCACAAGCTAAAACCAACTGCAACCACCCAACAGTGTAAATTAAAGAGTCGTATAACACAATAAATATCATTTCATGCTAGATTGCCTTTGCTTTTTGTGCAAGCGGTGGCTTAAATTCATTGTCATTTTGTAACCGACTCCTGGACCCTCCTAATTACTTTATATAATTGCCGGGCCTAAGATGCGCTGATTGTAAATTATGAGCCCGCATGGCGGTTGGGCACTAATGACACCATGTGTGCGTTACAGGTTTTTACGCTGACAAGTGGAGAGATTATCTGTTGGAGAAGAATCCTCCAGTGACGAAGGCTTATTTTGATACGGCGCCGATGAAACCGTTTTGCAGTGAGTGAAATTGAATTTGCATAAAATAAAAAGCTGTCAGAGGGAGATAATAGTAGCTTGGGGAAGTTGGCGACATTTGCTTGGAACGCTAATTGCTTCAGACGGAATAATGTGAACTGTGAATTATAAGGATGAGAAGAGGACGGTACGGTGTAGGGGGTTTTGTCTTCTTTTGGCCTACTTCTTTGTTGTAGCCGAATTAGGGCCGATCCACCCAGGCTTCTTTTCACACTGGGACCTATTTAAATATTGTTGTGTGGTCGCGGCCCGCATCTGCTTTGTTCTCTTGGCTGCGCAGTGATCTTTAATCTTTTCTGTGCTGCAGGGGCGTACAAAACAGAATTATCCCCGCCACTCGAGGGATTGACTAAGCCCTTGTCTCTCTTACAACAAAGAGAACAAGTGCACAACTTGACCTTGATTTTGTGGAAACGCAGTAAACATACAAATATAATTACAGCAAAGAAGACAGGATCCCGGTGAAGAAATTAACCAGAAAAATACAGGGGTTTACCAGCCAGTGCGTGGATAATGAAATAAATGTTTTCAAACCGTTCCAGCCAGTCAACTGTACTGATCAGAGATGAGAGCTGATTATTTAGCAAATTTTTTCATTTTTCCCTTCTATTTTTTTTATTTGTTAACTTCAACATAACAGGGGGCTTCACTAAAAGAACAATGAAGGCATTACATATTCTGTCCACCTAATTTTCCCCGTTTTGCTGCTCATTCGGCAACAAGGCAATGACTCTATTTTTCACTTTATAAGATGTATGTTCTAGCAGAGAGGAGACACCCCTCTTTACTTGAACATCCTGTAAACCAGTATATACCGGTATGCAACATGTTCCAGCAGACAGCCTAGAGAAATGCACCATGTTTTTGGAGAAGAGAGGTGAGGCCAGGTGAGCCTGGAATGAGTCTTTCTGGGAGTGATTTTTTTTTAACCATGGTACATCCTATGGTTTTGTGTGTCTTCTCATGAGAGCAGAAGGATAGGCCCATCCCATCTAAATACATATAATATGCTGTAATAATATAATATAGATAATATAGTTTCACACAGTCTCATTACTGAATGATAATACTGAAATTTGTCAGGTTTTACATTGGCACATAAATTCAAGATCCTATAATTACACTGGACCTGCTTATGTGTAGCTAGCCTTAACCTCCTGGGAGTAACTGCAGAATCAGGATGAAACTGTGCCCATTCCGGGATTGGGCGCAAGTGCCGGCTCTCTGTGAGCCTGCAGCATTTCTGCATAGCTGCAGGCTCATGGAGCTATTTCGGCCTGAGTCTTCCGCGTCATCTGTGTTGCCGAAGGGGGCAGGAAGGCAGCTCCATAGACATCCATGTTAAAAGTGGCATTGCTTCTCCCTGCAGACACCACCAGCGTTTAATTGACACCGGTGGTGTGTAGTGAGTCGGTGAATCATGGCTGAGTACACTGCGATTGCCTGGGAAGCGACTTTTCACACCATGAAAAATGTTGCAAAAAGGTTAAGCTGGGCATACACAGTTCGATTTTTCCATTTGACCGAATTAAAATAAGATTGCATTATTTTCTATTCAATTTTGGATCATTTTTACCACCACCACATAATATTCAAAACAGGTCGATACCTTTCCTAAGCCCTGTACACATGGTCCATAGTACCATTAGATACAAATTGATCAAAGTACCTAGATCAGATACAATTAACTGAAATTTACCAACATGCTTAATCCATTTCATGTTTGCCTTCGGAATCGATTTTCAAACAATCGATTTAGTTGTGTTTTAAGTCAATCGAATGGAAAAATCTAAAGCTAGCCACACACGGTTCGATTTTGGTTCAATCGATGCTCGATTAGATGAATTTTTTCATCGATTAAACGAAAATCGAGAAATGCCCACATTGTACGATCGACGATAATTGTTCGATGAAGGCAGAAAATTGAATCGAATTTTGATCGGACATGTTGGAAAATCATCGTCGATTGTGCCAAAATCATATAATATAATAACATAGACCACTTCAATCTGGAATTTATACGTTTCAATACCAAAATCCACGATTTTAGTAATATTTTGGAATTGAAATCTCACCACAATCGCAAACTCAATGTGGGGTGTATGTTGATGTGATTAAGATCGATTTTCGATTAGACGATTGAATTCCTCGATCTAATCGAGCATCGATTGAACCAAAATTGAACCGTGTGGCTAGCTTAACTGAGTATGCCCAATTCAAGAAATAATTTGCCTTCCATTAGATGAGGGCTTAGTTTGAGCCTAAGTCCAATACAGGAAGTAAAAAAATGGTACATGGCCAAAACAAGGTGGCCAATAATTGAAAGGAGATTTTTGCAAGGATCCAACCATCCTTTTGATAAATATAAAAATCTGTAGGTTCATGGGCTTTTTTAGCTGTACTTTTCCTGGAAGGGCCTGACAATGCAAATTCCAGTGGGCTCAGATGGATGGTTTTATCACCTAACCTAACAATCAAAAAAAGTTTGGGTTAAGATTTAACATTAAAATCTTCTCATAAGGATTATATGACAAGATATGTGCATGTAATTGTTTTGTAGTATGCTCCCGATACTTTCTGATGGAGAATAAGCTGGAAATTAAGTTATCATTTTGTCTTTTAAAGTAATTTTTGTTGTGTCTTCTTTTTAGTATTTCATTATTACTTGGATTTTATTACATCAAACATAAACACAAGGAGGGGTTTTATTACCATCAAAGTTGAATCCCTATCTGGAAACATAACCGAATCAAAGTTGGACCGGTAAGTTTTTAGTACCTACCTTTTTTTTTGCAGCCTTTTCACACACTTAACATTGCTGCAGCTGATAAACCTAAATATCATACTGTTTATAATATGGTTCATGAATATATAAAGTGTGTGTGTGTGTGTATAAAAGTTTAATGAGATATTCAAAACAGTATTTAATGCAGATAGATAAAATACACACATATTATATATATTTTATTCATATATATATATATATATATATATATATAAATAAATATATTTATATATTTCGCACTATAAGACAGTTGCTGTAAGGGGCGGATTTTTCCTCTTTACTGCATTGTTTATGTCTGGAGCTGGAGCCCCGCTGACAGCAATAGCAGAGCTAGAGGAAAGAGCCGCCCGTGGGCTCAAGCTTCCCCAGCTCCTTAACTCCTGCTCTGTCAGTCGAAACATGGAGCTCAGAAGAGCAGAGCAGCAGTATTTTGCTGTATAGGGTGCATACTATACAACAGTGTGACTAACGGTCTGAAAAATATTATATCTCATGAATGGATGATCAGATGCATATTTAAAATACAAAGACAACAGAGAATAGTAATACAAAATAAATAGCAGTAACCAAAAGCAGGAATGTAAACAATGCCTCCATTACCCACAGTGTATGATATAACCATAATGGGAAAAGTGCTCTAGGTTGAAAACTAAATAAAAAATGGTATGTAAACCAGAATATGTATCCATCCAACAGCCACAGGGAATACATACTGCTGAAACATGAATGCATCCAATGCATCCAAGTTCTTATTGCTGTCCATGCTCCTCATAGTAGTATTCTCTGTAATTTTCTTGATCACTGGGAATAACAGTCAAACATTTTAGTTGAAACCAGAAAAGGAGGAATATTCCAGTGGAGACACTTGTTTCAATGACAACCGCCTAAAAGATTTTCCTTCCATTGGAAAGTTAGATGATAAACAAAACCCCAAAATATGATGCTTAATATGATATGATCTCTTTTGAATTCCAGGGATGCTGCTGTGTTTGAGAAGAATCAGGAAATGACCCTGCTGGCCAAGTTTGATCAGGATTTTGACCAGATTTCAAGAATCTATATGACCTTTAGCACTGGGTCTGTGATTGGACCAAAATACAAACTGCGAGTTCTAAGAATGAGGCTCAGATCTACAGCAGAGCCTGACAGGTAAAAATAAGTTTTATGTCAACATAAGGACAACATATGGACAACTTTTCCAACACCTGTACACACCTAAAATATTTAGATGTATCACAATAGATCATCTAACATGTGTTCCATCCTTTAAGCAGGGTACAGACCTACTGATATGGGCCAGATCGATGGCCGCTTCGAGCATGCTCACGACCATCTATCTGGCCCATATCATAGGCGGCAATATCGGACATGACCGTTAAAGCAACGGATAACGGCCGTATTTACATGGAAACCGTGGGTCTCCATGCAAAGCATCGGCTAAGCTGTCTCCCCTGCTCCGCCGATATGCTGCTGCAGGGAACATCGGACGGCTCAAATGTCGAGCCGTCTGTACCCTGCTTTACTCCTAGTTATCCCTGTACCCTGCTTTACTCCTAGCATTTTCATAGGAGGAGTCCATAGCTCTGGGTAGACACAAACTCCAGTGATTACAAAGGCTTTTTCCTTCAATTCCACTGGCCTAACAGAGTGGTGCCAGATTGTAATCTGTGGAGAGCTGAAGCTGACTTTCCTTGACCTATACAAAGCACAGATTTCCGCACCCCCTCCTCACAATGTAATATTGTGCCTATAGTGGGCCACTCTCTGGGTGGAGGGGTGAAACTGCTATAGGTTTGTAGTACATGCACATAAATTGCATGTGCATAGGGCCCCGGTGGACCCGGGGGGGCGCATCCTCCCTCCTCAACACGGGTGCTCTCCCTCCACATGCAGATCTTAAAGCCCACCCCAGTCGGCTACCTCCCTCAACAAGGGGGCCGAAGCAAGAACTTGCATAGGCCCTCCAAGAGACTAGAAATGGCACTGACTGTAATGAAATAAAGGGATTAGTTGTGGGCAATGTCAATGTAATGTTTTTGTATTTTTACTTTTCAGGACATCGTTCTGCCGATATGATTTTGTCTTAGAAGAAAATGTTGAAGTAGAATTGCTGCCGATTCCTTGTGAAGAATCCGACTTTTTCTCTTCATGTTGCAGTGAATGACAGGGGGCCCCAGGCAAACAATTTGCATAGGGCCTCCCACAGCCTAGAAACGACCCTGTGGCTTTAACCTATGGTTGGTTCAATATAGAATAGAATTCATACTTTTTTTATATATATATTAGTGTATATAGAATGTAAATAAACTCTCTACAATACTACACTGACTGTAGTTTGTTATGGCCAATATATACACTGGTAGAAAAGATTACCAGTGTAATCACCAGAGTTGGACATGTCTTTTGGGAAGGAACATTTGGCTTTGCTAAGGCACTTAATAGGCAATATGAGGCATGTGGTAATTGGTCCCCACATTTTAACCTTTATTTTGACTTTGGTGAAAAAAAAATTTCTAATGTGTGTTTGAGACACTTAATTCAAATATTAAAAATAACATGCTATCAAAATACTGCGTTGAAATGAATTTCAATATTATACTTTTTTTAGACAGACTCAAAAATCTAGTTTTTTTTTAAAAGATTGTCTCCACTGACAAAGGTGGTGACAAACTTAGAAATGAAAAATGCCAAAACTGGAGAGAAATTGCAATTGTGCCTCCATTACCCCTGTCTGCTGTTTTGGTTACATGGACCACTAAGGTCCTGTGTAATTTGGTTTTTGTTGACTTCAAGTGGGTTTAAATTATTTTTCATTCAAATTTAGGGAATGTAAAACCCACCTGCAACAAGTCAACGGCACCTTAGAAAGAGATTAAATGGAAGTTGGACACACTTCCTATTGAATTCATTATGATATTGGAAGCATCTCATAATAATATTTTAACTGAGGTCGTTGGCACAAGCCTAAAACCTTTTGATGTAGGCCAGAACACTGACCTGAGATATCTCTTTAATATACTTTAAAAATGGCTATATTGAATAGAAGACTATTTTGAAAATGATTTCATGACCTGTTATTCCAAAATGTAGACCCTTTTTGTAATAAAAATACCATATATTGAGAAAGACATTTGTACTTGTAAAGTAAAGGTAGGTATACACCATCAGACATTTCTTTTTATGTCTGTTTCACACCTCTTTCTCTGTGTGTTGTATATATGGGCCTGTATGTGTGTCTATTTGTGCGTGTTATATGTATGTAGTGATGGCCAAATTCCGTCCATTTCCGACCGCGAACAGGCTGATTGGACTTTTAACAAAGTCCGACGTCCAGTGGAAGATTAAAATTTCCCGCCTGTTATCGGGGAATTTAAATCGAAAAAACGGAAGTAACATCACTTCCGCCACCTGGAACGCAAAGTTCCTGGGTTTCACTATCCAGACGTGACGTCACTGACGCCACTTCCGGTTTAAGTCGGTTTACTTTCACTAGAGACCGGCTTCTCTACCCGGTCTCTGGTGAAAGAATTCTTCCACTGCCCTGATCTTTCTGGTCCTGATCCGGCCAGCAGAAGAATAGTAACCTTCTTCCCACCGGTGAACAAGGCGGGTCGAACACCCCTGCTGTTAGCTGGGGGAAAAAACTAACGTTGTGCAAGGCGGACAGTTCAGCCATCACTATATATATGTATGTATGTATCTGCATGTAGGCATATTGTAGGCATGTAGTTATGTCTGCCACAATGCACTATTCTTAAGCATACCATCTGTGCTGGGGAAATACAAGTGTCAGCATTTCCTACAGTCTTCACAACTTAATGGATGGTTTGATGTTCAAATGGATGGACTTGTTTGTAAAATATATAGTATAATAGTAAGTCATTCCCTAATATTCTAAATGTATGTGCACATTGTTGTTAAAATACTATACTGTATATTTTTATTAAATATTTTAATATACAATTTTGTTCAGAATATTTTTTCTGCCTGTTTTTCTACTAAAACCTAGTTGCGCCTTATGATCCAGTGTGTCTTAGAGAAAAATATGGTACATTCATAGTTGTAATGTATAATCTCTAGTATATGTACTATGTATGTGATACAATGGAGATAGAATTCTATAGGGAAATGTCCTAGCAAAAGCAAAGTTCTATTGTGTATATTCTATATTGTATAGCCCTTATTTTTCTTCTCAAGCTAAAGACCATTTGTAATCTGCAGCTACTGAATAATTTAGCAGCAGCCAGAAATGATCTTCTTGTGCACTATTATTTTTCGCTAGATGCACACTTATGTTGATCTGATGTTCCACTATTTGTTTACACCATGCTGAATGTCTTCACTGTCCTGGTAAGTGGGCAGTCGCATGAACATGACATTTGTTCAAATCCATATACTTATGTAACGCCAGGCATTGTGAGTGTGTGCACTACTTCTTTTAGATGCTTGATGTACTCCCGTTATAAGTGGCTTCACACAAAAGTGATGCTCATACACTCCAAGTAAACGATTGTCCACTCTTCCACATAGGGGAAATTTACAAGGTTCACTAGCAGGGCAGGTTATATACAGTCTTTCACCATCACCCAAAAGGGATGGGATATACAGCTTTAGGGACCACAGTTGTGAACAGTATGCCTAACCAGCCTGCTGGCAGTGACCCGAGGTTGCCGCAGCTCTCACGCAGTTGTGGTCTGTCCTGGAGGGGAGGCTTGATCCTGAAGTAGGCCTCAACTCAGCTCCTCAGACTCACACAGCGATCCATACAGGGTATAACAGAATAGCCCAGAATGTTCTGCAGAACACCATCACACAGATTAAAGCTAGCCATACATTGTCGGATTCCATGGCCGATCGATCACCTATCCGATCGATTCCGGCAATGGCAGCGGGAATCGGAGGTCCGATCGATTGGCCAATTAAGTCTGTCCGATCGCTACATACCACCTTGGCCCACGGATTCCTGGACGATTCCATGTCCGATCGCTAACTTCACAAATGGCAACTCCCCCTGATGTGTGCTGAATTGGATCAGAAAGACCAACATGTTGGTTCTCTGTCGGATCCGATTCTGGGCCCCCGATCAATCGGACGTGATCGATCGGACAAGGTGGGCTTCACGCGATTCCGGGACGATCGTTTCGCGTGCACGCGCCCGGAATCGATCGTCCCGGAATCCGATGGGAAACGGACCAGTGTATGGGGGCCTTTAGGCCAAGAAGCGGCCAGCATCCCCAACCGGGCAGAACAGACTTGACACAATGAAGAGCCGGGAAGGTCAGCAGCAGGTGCCCGACACATCAGTAGAGATGGTCGATTTTTTCGACTTGCTAAGTTTGTGAGATAATTGCAAAGCCTCTGAAAATGGTCTTTTAATTTGGCCCTTTGTCACCTTGGTGTCAAGACACTCTGGCTACCCTCATTCCCTGCAGTAAGTGAAGATAACCCCTAGAGGATAATTGGTTGATTGTTTCCTAGAGGCCATAGTTTGCCTGTAATAGAATGTTTAAGCTTCTATTTATATTTTTTTATATTTTCTTTTTATAAATATCCTGTCCTAGCTTCAAGGACTTAGGACCCCAATGCCAGGCGGCCCTTTCAGGCTCTTGGTCCAGCCTCTATGTCACATTTAAAAAACCATTGTGGCCCACAAGTCAAAAAGTATATATACAGTTATTCTGTTTCACCTATGGCAGACTACAAATGAGTAATTACTGGGACATTATTCCTGACTTGTTTGTGAGGTAACTGTAGGTTTGTATCCCCATACATTAGAGAGATAGTTTACTCAGTCACATTGGCAGGAAGAAGATCCAAGAGGTTTATTTTCCTGTATGTAGATCTTGTTATGTACAACAAACTGATTCGCTCTAGAGATGTTATGAAGCCTGTCCCTGGCCTACCCTACGCCACCTGTCGGTATGTCTGGCAGAACATTTAATCACGGAGGCTTACAAACAGCCACAAGGACTTGGCATGGATGGCCATTCGGGGGGGGGGGGGGGGGGGGGGGGGGGGTTACCTCTCAGGGCCTACATGCATGCCCGGAACTTGTGTCCCTATCGGCACTGCCCTTGGTGTATCACTGAGGAGGCGAAGACTGCACCTCTTCTGGCAGTGTCACTATGCACAGGCCATGTTTGGGGCCTTGGGACAGGAATGTGTCACCAG
Organism: Ptychadena robeensis; assembly: GCA_036250615.1. Classification (NCBI taxonomy): domain Eukaryota; kingdom Metazoa; phylum Chordata; class Amphibia; order Anura; family Ptychadenidae; genus Ptychadena; species Ptychadena robeensis. The sequence goes on from CM070033.1 coordinate 155,410,716, forward strand.
CTTCTGTCACCCACTTCGGTGCGCTGTATGAACTATTTGGGGTGCATACACAGAGTAGTAGATCAGAGGAGCATGGCAGGTGATGTGTTTTAAGGATGCTCTTTGGTGTGCCCATCAGCACATCATCCTGAGGAGGGAGGGGATGTCCATTGAGGACTGTTGCAGCCTCATCCACAGTCTGCTCAGAGACTATCACCTTATGGATTCTTTGGAGGAGGAAGAGGAATACTGAAGAGTTTTTTTTTCTCCTTACACCCACAATTCTCACATTATGCAATGAGTTATTAAGGGAACATAACACAAAATTAACTTTCAAAGGTCGTGGGACGTAACCCCCCATCTGAAATCTTTAGATTTCACAATACATAACATATTATAACCATTACTTATGTCTAACGATGGGTTCTCTGACCTGAAAAATATAAAGAACAAGAGGAAAGCAAGAAAGCAAGAAAGCAATAGAACAACATAACTTGAATATGAAGTCCAAAACTATGTTATCTACAACAATATAAAGTAGAAATGTTCTACTAAAATTAACCCATCTTTAGGCTGGGGAAGCCACACTAGGCCAAACTCCCTCCACCCCATGACTAATCCAGAGATGGTAAAGATGGTTCCAACAAAGATACAGCTGAAGGTTTGTGGTGATGTCCTTCAGTCTTAAGCTGGGAATAGACGGTAAGATTTGCCGTCGACTCCCGATCTGATTTTGGCACTAGGGACAGGCGTGATGACATCATCTCCCCCATCCAAACTAATGAGATTGGAGTGCCCAAGCCAAACCGCATTCACTAACACTGCAAACCCATGTACAAGGATTTAAAGTCCTTTAATGTGTTTGCCCTGGGGAGGCATCTATTAAAAGAAGAAGTGCTCATCTGAGTTTCGCCAGATGCCTGATCCCTGTTTCTATGAATAAATAGACTAGAATATGTCTACAATGTTTACTTTTCTCTGTTGCAATTTAATAAATGGTTAAATGCTTAATAGGGGTGACCAGGGGGGTAGTGAAGGATATTGCCATTACCCTTTATGCAATCTGTTGAGGGCTCTCCAGGAGTTGCACGGTGCCTCCAGATGTCTACAGTGGGAGCCACTGCTCCACGTCAGACTTGGCTGGGCTGACTCAACCTTATTTAAAGTTCTACTGGTATTTATTTTGGATAGGCCTTGGTACTCTTGCGGGCGCTGCCCTGTGGTGTTATGCACCCTGGCCCTATAAGGGGGACAGTAGACCCGATTGCTACTTAGGCAGCAAGAGAAGGCTCATAGAAATTTGCACCCCTCCTTCTGGTGGTGATTAGAACAGCTCAAGAGACAAGCTCTCTTTAAAGTAGGGGGGGGGGTGTAGTATAACAGAAATATCCATGAAATGGTTAATTGCATCTCTGTGTTTTCCTGGCTTCCAGCCCATCCCAGAGGAGGTGTATCCATCCCCAAGGGGAATATAGTCTAAATTATAGAAGGTGCCTAGTAAGTCTTGCCTGGAGAAGGATACAGCCTGCCAGCTTCAGCAGAGCCCTCCTGTCTGAACTCCATGGGACAGGCCTGAGGCGTGGGGTATGCAGAATCCTCCAGCAGCAACGTGAGTAGCTCATTTCCCCTATAGGGCTGGGGTAGTTATTGACTGTCACCGCTGATTCATAGGATTGCTCTGGGAAACTCACAGTCCAGGAAGGAAGACACCTCTTGGGGATTTGGGCTGCAGCGCCCGCCACCTTTGTTTGAAACTGAACCTAACCTAAAGGATTGACCCTTTCTCTGGGATAAGAGAAAGTGCTGTATGTATGTAAGTAACTTTCCCTCAGTAAAGTAGCCCCCAGTGTAACAGCATCTAGTGTGTGGACATTCTTTATTGATTACTTAAGAACTGTGTAGTGAATATACTTTCCACAAATGGAACTGTGTGTACCAAAGCCCGTTGACTACCTGTCTGGACCAGGGTGCCTGTCTCCCCCACAGTAAGCCGTGCCAGTGTTCCTATCCACAGCAGGCCCAAGATGGCTGCCCACTAAGAAGATGAGGAGAAAAGTGCACCAAACGGTAAGAGAAAGAGCCAGCACCTGGTGACCTAGGTGACATACTCCCTAGGGTCCCCCCTCAGACAGGCGCCAAGCAGTTAGCCCTGCACCACTCCTCTACACAGACATGACCGTTAATAACAGTCGATGTCCATTGCTTTGAATGGAGACCGCGGAGTCTCCATGCAAAGCATCGGCTGAGCTGAAGACACAGCAGCCTTCGATATCGGTCAGCAATGCGATGACGTCATCGCGCTGCTGCAGGGAACTTCAAACGGTTCCTATATCGAGCCGTGTGTTTCCTGGTTCCCTGCTTAATAGAAAAATCTTACAGGTATTGTCTACAAGTTTGTAAGCACTTTTTGTTCATCAAAGTTATTTTATTGTCACCAAAGCATGAAATCTTCATTGCCTGTCAGCTCGGAGCGGAAGGTGGTATTTTCAGTGACATGTATCTCTGTGATCTAAAGCAAAGCGTCCCACTGGTGACCCGTGTTTTATGCTACTTTCAAGACAATAGATTACCAAAGCTCACAGAACCTGTACACAAGATATATCACACCCGCAGCACAGTATAGGCTTATGTGGGCCGTCAGGGATAATTTATTAGAAATGCTGACATTCTGAATAAAATAACCTCCATTTTAATGAACAATCTTTCACCTGTGCAACAAGAGTTAATCACACAATAATCCAAATTTTTCACATCTGAGAATTCATGTCTGACTGAAGTAAGACATAAATAATCAAGGACAAATATATAGATATTGTAATTCAGAATAAAAATTATTTGCACTTTTACATTATCTAAATTAAAAAGAAATTCAGTAAGTTATTTACTTATAACATAAAAATACAGTTACATATGCTATTGATTTAACATTTATATGCATTGGAGTTCTCTCTTGCCAGCCATAAAGTTAGACACTTTTTCAAACTCTTGATCGATAATATATTGATGTGTATGTTTTTTTCTATGCCTAAAATGTAAATACAACTTCATAGTTTAAATTCCTAGATTCTTCCTTTTCAGTCTCCATTAAAAGAACCAAAGTCAGGAGAAGGTTCCTCTTAGGCTATGTCTCCATGGCGCTGTCGGGTCCGTCGACACCCCTTGCGCTAGGCGCATTCCTTGACGGGTATGCTGACAGACGCCGTTCTGCCGATCCACTGGCCAGAAAGTCAATGTGGTGCAGTACATCAACCTGTGGTCAGTGGATCGCCAGTACGCCATGGGAACAGCCAGTGCTGCAAGCAGGTAATATGGATGGGGTCCGTCAGCATCCCCGCCAAGGAATGTGCTTAGTTCAGGGGGGTGCAGACGGACCCGATAGCGTCATGGAGACTAGGCAGACATGTCCAAAGTCAAGTCATGAAACTGGGTTTTTTTGTGCACATGTCTTAAGAGCTTACTTCATGAGCAGCAAAAGGACTCCCATCTCCCTCAGCTGCCATGTCCTTGTGAAAGTTCTAAAAAGGAGTTTGGGTTTAACC
>CM070033.1:155414243-155430189 GCA_036250615.1 Ptychadena robeensis
CCTCTGTAAATGGTATAGTTAGGGGTTTAAACCTAGTCACGAGTCAACATGCACATTATTCCTACTATTGGATTGCAGCATTAATGTGAGCAGTGCTGGGAAATCTTCTCACTGATTTTTCATATGCCATGGATAGGAAAATAGTTAGCATTTTTGGGTTAGATAAAATGTGGCTGGACGCTAAACCTGGGAGAACTGAAAGTCCCAGCATACCTTAGGGCAGTCTGTAACAGGAGTTGTATCAGTGTATCAGTGTATCAGTGTTTTGGCAGTGAATGGCTAATGCTTTCCAATAATAAGTATTTGTGAAGGAAGAGACCTGCCTCATGGTATAGTTAATTTGAATTTTATGTTAATGGTTCAAAGAATATCAGACTAAATGTTAATCCCCTCTCTCCACCCCCACACATGTTCACCATTTTACTCTGGTATCTCTTGCTGGCCAGAAGCATTCATAAAACCATTGACTAAACAAGTAGGATACCCGTGGGACCTTTTGATGATTCTCTATGAAGTATGAATGAGCTCTGGTGAGTTATCTTCTCTCAAGTCGACAACACTCTCTGGCTTTACAACCGGCTTAACAACTTGGGGTATGTACTCCGGGGCCTCCACCCTTAAAGGACTGGGGCTAGACTCAAGCGTTTGTGATTCAACACTCGAGGGTATTGGGATCCACATCCGCTCTAACTCGAACTCGTTCCTCAGAGTCTTCTTCTTCCTGCCTGAGTTCGGTAATGTCTGGTTCCTGAACAGCTGGGCGAGAACGGGTCACCGGGACCTTCCTCTGTGATTTTGGCTCCTCCAGAGGGGGCACTCGAACCGCTTCGCCAAGGGGTAAGAGATGGTTTCGATGCCAAGTCTTCAGGGGACCTGTTTTACCTTCAGGGCGAACCTGATAAACTGGGAGGTCTGGGAGCTGGGAGCAGACAATATAAGGCTGTGATCTCCACCGGTCAGCTAACCTTTGTGGTCCCCGCTGACCTAAATTCCTCAAAAGCACTCAGTCCCCTGGTTTTAAGGGTTGAATACGGACCTTAAGATCATACCTACTTTTATTTTGGGAACCCTGATTCTCAGAGGCGGCTTGTGCTTTCTCAAAAGCGATCCTGAGGTCTTTACGGAGTTGGTTCACATAATTCTGGTGAGCTTTGGCTGAGGTCCCATCTGGTGAGAGGCCGAAGGCCAGATCTACAGGCAACCTGGCTTCTCTTCCAAACATTAACCGGTAGGGGGAATAACCAGTGGAATCATGTCTAGTGGTATTATAGGCACGGACAAGGGCAGAGACAAATCGGCTCCAGTGTTGTTTATTCTCGCCGGTGAGTGAAATGGTCATCGACCACTAGGATATTTCCCTGGCCACTCGTGTCTGACTCCAAGCAAAAAAATCCATGCACACCAGTTCCAAGGGGCTCTGACTTTGTAGATGACCTATTGGGGCAGCTCTTGAAGGCAGAGTCTTTCTCTGGATGCATCGTAGACAAGAACGACAATAACTCTCAACTTCATTCCGCATACATGGCCAATAGAAACAGTCACAGACCAACTGGAAAGTCTTGTCTACACCCAAGTAAACATGGTCGTCATGTAAGGCTGATAGGACTGTATGATGGTGTTTCTCAGGGAGGAATATCTGCAGTTTGTCTTGGGAGTCGTCCGAAGGGGTTCTGTGATAGATCAGCCCTTCACTCAGCAGTAACGTGGATCATTCACGGTGTACAGTTTTGGCTTGGCCTACTTGATCTGTCCAAAGCAATTGGGGGTCACCAGCCTCAAGAGTTTTCAGTGTCAACTGGCAGAGAGGGTCTTCATGCTGGTCCTTCTTCAAGTCTCGTCGACAGAGACTGGGTAGGTTTTCCTTCCTTAACTGAACCAGGTTACAATATAACTCAGGTACTCTGGCAGCCATGACGCCCGCTACTTGAGCTCCAGCGGTGCCTTTGGTCTGCTGCTCAATTCCTCTCTGAATGGCTTGCACTCCATCCGCCTCTAATTGTACCCATCCATCTGAAACACCATAGGGTATGCGAGACAGAGCATCGGCATCCCGATTGGCCGCCCCTGGACGATACTTCAAGCTGAAGTTGAACTCAGACAAGGCTGCCAGCCATCGATGGCCAGTGGGATCCAGCTTCGCCGTGGTCAGAATATAGGTAAGAGGATTGTTGTCCGTCTTCATCTCAAAGGTAGCTCCATAAAGATAGTCCCTTAGCTTGTCCATGACAGCCCACTTTAGGGCAAGGTACTCCAATTTGTGAGTGGGGTAGTTCTTTTCCGAGGGGGACAGGCTTCTACTCACATAGGCGACAGGCCTCAATTTTACTTCAAACCTCTGGTATAGGATACCTCCAATCCCTTCTCGACAAGCATCAACATGTAACTCATATGGCTGGGTGGGATCAGCATAGGCCAGCACCAGTGCATGCGTGAGACTTTGTTTCAGTTGATGGAAAGCCCTCTCAGCAGCATCTGTCCAGTCATCTTGAATTGTCATCTCCTTCTTCAAACTTGATTTTTAACATCTCTTTCTGGGGTCGGGCGATCTTTGCAAATCCCTCTACAAACCGCCTGTATTAGGAGCAGAATCCCAGGAATGATCTTAGCTCAGCTACAGTTCTCGGTCTTGGCCAAGAAGTAACAGCTTCCAGCTTCTTAGGGTCAGTGGCTACTCCTTCAGCGGAAACTATGTGACCCAGGTAGGAGACAGAGGGCATACAAAACTGGCTCTTCTCCAAGGATAACTTCAAACCCTCTTCTTAAAGTCTGTCCAAGACCTTCTCAAGGTGTTGGTGGTGTTCCTCCAGTGTCTTCCCGAACACAATCAGGTCGTCCAGATACACGAGTACTTACACCAGGTGCATGACGCCAACTGTCTTTTCCATGAGTCTTTGAAAAGTGGCTGGGGCTCCCGTCAGGTCTTGGGGCATCCGATTGAATTCATAGAACCCCAACGGACAGATGAAGGCCGTCTTCTCCCTATCTTTGGGATGCATGGGGATCTGGTGATAACCACTCCTGAGGTTGAGTACGCTGAACCATTTGGCCCCAGTCAGACATTGAAGAGCATCTTCAATTCTGGGGGTGGTGTATTGGTCAGGAATGGTCCTCTGGTTCAGGGTGCGATAATCAATGCAGAGCCTGACGGATCCATTTTTCTTTCGAACCACCACAATGGGCGAGGCATGGGGGCTTCTTGACTCACGGATTACCCCTGTCCTCTTCAATTCAGCAATCTAATCTCGCAGGTCCTCCAGGTCTCCGAATGGCACTCGGCGTGATCTCTCTCAGAAAGGCTTGTCCCCTTGAAGGCCGATGTGATGCTGGGCACTCTTGACACACCCCACGCCAAATTCATTCTTAGAGAACAACTGTTTCCTCTTCAGCAGCAGGGACTGGTGGTCTCTCTTCTACTGGGCTGGGATGGGAGAGGTTTCTGGGTAGAACCGCTCGGCTGAGAGCCCATCAGTTGCTCCCCCCACCGAAACGGGTTCTGAGACGAGAGAAGCCGAGTTTACCTGTCCGAGCAGCATCTTGCCCCGAAGCTTCACAGGAGAACTAGTGACGTTCTGCACACGCACAGGGACTCTGCCTCAGATCCTCAACAAAGCTTTGGTAGGTACCAACTCGGGTACCATTTCGATTCCAGACTCTAGGCAGCTCTGGGACGTCTCTAGCAAGAGATAAGGGACAGGTTCTGCCCAGTGGAGCCTTACTTCTGCTCTCAGATGTGCCACTTCTCCTGGGTATTGGATTTTCTCTTCTCCTCCGAGGAGCCATAGCCGTCCTACACCTTCAGCCGGAGCCTTCTCTTCCTTCACCATTCAATGATACACAGGCCGCAATAGGGGATGCACTTTTTCCGCAACTAAGTCTTGGCAAGATATCCCTGGGGCTAACATTCTTCTCACCAATTCAGTGTTCGTCCCAATTATCAGAGAATTCTTCTCAGACCCCGGTGGTCAAGGGCACACGATAGCAAGCGCGTCGAAGGTCCCTGGTTGCCCAGCAATTGAGGGATCAGCTGTCAGCTTTATCTGGACATACCCTTCATAGGCCAGGGCCTGATTTCCTACTCCCCAAATCTCCAAATTGTCCAACTTCTATAAGGGCAGATGCTTGAGGTGCCTTTGATAGAAGTCCCGATATAGGAGGGTCACTTGGGCACCAGAATCGAGGAAGGCTCTGGTGTAGACACCTTCTACTATTGGAGAGGGCCCAACTAATTCTGGAGGGATCCTCTTGGGGACGCGTGGGACAGTAGATTCTGCAGACTGGATGCGAGTTTACCATTCTTTCAGCTTGGGAGGGCGTCTCTGCAGAGGTCGTGGAGACTGGGGCACATTTCTCTCCCATGCAACAGAGTCAGACACTGAACGGCCAAGGGGTTGGTCCTGAGAGACCTTCTTTCTCCTTTCTGGAGGGACAAGTTTTGAGCGGACTGGGGCTTGTGGACACTCGGCTGGCTCCTTCACCGAGGTCCTCTGAAGTTTTCCGCCGGCTTGAATCCAGGGATCCTCTTTTGTATAAGTCTCAGGATCTCTTCAATGAGGTCAGGAGGGATCCGCCCTGCTTGGCATTGAGCCTGTAGGTGGCCGGTCTTGCCGAAACGAAAACACCGCCATCCTTCTGGAAGCTGATTCAAGGGTCCCTGGTGTCCCCCTGGTGTCCCCCTATTCCAGGCCAGGGAGACCACAGCTTTCTGGATATCCATGATGGATTGCTATAGGCCCTCTTGGGCCTCCACCACTTGGGCCCCCGTCTTATTCATGAGCTCCAACGAGGAAACTTCACCCATTACGGGGGCAGGAGGCTGAGTGGGGTTTTTTTTCCCTCGAAGAAACATACGGTTCAGCTTGGGTAGTGTAAACCGCTGTTCCTGTGGCACGAGAATGAGAGGCAATAGGGGCCGTAGTAGGTTGTCGTTTTGCGATCAATAAAGCTTCTTCCTCTCATATTGCTCTCATAAGATTAGTGTTTTCAAACTAGCGGTGTCTCTTGTTCTCAACCCGGTTTTGATGGGGTCCAATGGCAATGCCCCCCTCAGGACTTGTTCCAATAGAGTGCAACTGGCAGCTTCAGGGGCTAGCCCTTCTTTTAAAATAATCTGGTGTAGGATCTGGTCCAACCGTGTGACGAAGGTGGATAGTTTCTCTCCCTCCTCTTGATAGGTATGTTCAAACCGGTATTTTAGTTCGGTGCCGGTCTCTACACACCCATAGATCCCTCTCAAGGCGTCTAGGTACTCTACCGCCGTACAGCCAGGTTTATCCCTCTTCAGATTCCTGATTATATCGAAGGCAGGTGACCTCAAACTCTCAACAATCCGCTGTCGCTTGGCGGGGTTGGTGGCCTCCCATTTCCCTAAGGCTTGAGTGGCTTGATTTACCCAGGTCTCAAACCCTTCTTCACCGCTAGGTACCGGCAGCTTTCCACTGAAAAACCGCAGTTTTCGGTAACCATAGTTGGTAGGCAGGGAGGAACTCTTCACAAAGGTCTCCACTAGTTTCCCCACATCAGAGAAAAAAGAGGCCGGCGGATATTCGGGGCCATGACAGGGGCATCTAAGACTGGTCCCTGCGGGGCGGGCTCTCCTTCTGGGACGCTAAGCGGGGTCAGGTGTACCAATCTGACTTGTAAATCAGGGATCAACATAACAGCTGGACCCTGGAATGTAACAGGGACATCTCTCCTCCATTCGATCAGGGCATACGTGTGGGGGGCCTCTTGGTCCACCCGAAGGTCAAGGATGAACGCTCGTTGGTCAGGCACCAATGTAGCAAGAGCCTGCCTCAATCTATATTCTGGCCACTCTAACTGAGGAACCTCATTTACTAAACTCAGGGCCAGTTCACCATTCTGCTCTCGGCACAACTGATCTGCATTAGCTGGGCCCATGACCTCGCCCTGGCTGGTGTTCCCTGGTGACATCATCTCTCTCAGCTGCAAACAGGGAGAAAAATCGACGAGCCCCCAAATATAGTGATGACACCCGTGGGTGCTGCTGTGTGTGTTCCTGGCAGCTGTGATGAATCACCCCCACTGACCCCAGCCCAACACACCAAGGAGAAGAGAGTAAAGTAAATAACGGTCTTTTATTTACAGAGAGCTCCACACGGTGGTCGTCCCGATATTAGCCGTGCAACTTAGAAAGATATAGTTAGAAGAAAAGGGGAAGAGGGCAGTTTAAACAACACGTTTGGTTATGCAAGCAAATAAACAATGCGATATCCCCAAATGCCCTTTCTTATGTGAGTGCACTGACTAGCTTAATATAACGTGAGACAGTAAACTAACTCAGAAGGAGGATGGACCTAACTGGTAGCGCTATAGAGGTTCCCCCCAAGCTGGCCAGCTTTTGCTTATAACTAATCAGTCTGTTACCACAACGTTGGGGCCCTTGTGATGAGTAATGCAGAGCACCCAGGCTCTATTTGTAATCCACAGAGGACGATGACTCCAGGGAGAGTTGGCTACAAGTGTTCCTTACTGCTGAACAGGACCCCAAGAGATGGCCCCTGAATCTTCTGAGTGAATATCAGGGTGAGCCACAGCGCGCTGCGCGCATTCTATCGTGTCCTCCTGGAAAGCCGATCAGTAGGTGAGGATACCCCAGTAGAATTACGATCCCCATTTCAGGATGGCCTCCACCTGGTCTCCAGTTCCTCTCCAATGAGTCCCCGCTTCTCTCCTCACTCTGTTTCTCAGGTCGTCCGGCTTTAACTCTCCACACACACGCCACCACGCTCCTAGCTCGCCTCCTTCTCCCCACGCTGTCAGTCTGCACTTCCTGTTTCCTCCTTCCTGTCTATCTCCCCAGACACGTCTTTTGTCTACTGTATTCCCTCTGGCAGTTCCGCTGCTGCCATCCAGAATGCAGCCCTATACAGTTCACAGCAGTAATGTCATTTAGCCAGGGGCTACAGAGAGAAATGGTGTCTGGCTCCTCACTTGTCCGGAGAATGAGCAGGGGGAGTTTGGAGGGAGGGGAACATACCCTCCCCGCTTGCCGGGGGGATGTGCATATTGTCACTTCTGGCCTTTGGGACGGGGAAGTGGTGGCTTGGTTGGGCCCATAACATCACTTGCAGTAAGTTTTCCCTTATTTGGAAAGGGAAAACCTGACAGGTATATTAAACAGAGATGAACACACTACAATGTTTGACTGCTTTGGGTGCTGAAGCTAGTACTGAAATCCATTAGAACATGGAAAAGGTGGCAGAGCAGAATAACCAATAAATAAAAGAATAAAACAGAAAAAGAAATCATGGTCTTCATCAGTTTCCAAACTGGGGGGCGCTGGCCCTCATTCTTAACCTTTGTTTGAATTGGGAGGGGGGGCTTGATTATGTTCCTAAACAGAAAAGGGGGGCCCTGCAAGGAAAGTTTGGGAACCCCTGTTCTACATAATCTTAAAGTAAATATTCTACTCTTAAATATGTAATATGTATGTATACTAATTTGAGTATGTAAATAAAAACATCCTAAATGAAAACCCCCATAAAACCTTATCTGATCTGTTAAGCTGGGAATAGACGGTACGATTTACCCTCTATTCCTTTCCGATTCTATGCAGTAGCAGGCAGCGTGATAACATCATCACGCCTGCTAGTGCAGAGAATCGAATGGCACTCTGCATCTGCAGCTCATTAGTTCGGCTAGGGGCAGCCGTCCCCAGCTGAACTAATGGGATCGGACTAAAATTTACCGTCCTGTCGGATAACTGTGCAATCCGACAGGATGGCTGATTTCAGCCCAATCCTTGTCAGTTGCAGCCTCCAATTCCTGCACCGTGGATCGGATCATGCAGAAATTGGTGCGTGTATGCCCAGCTTTAGATTTTAATGTGTCTGATTTCTAATCAGATCTATACAGTTCATGCATGTTCCAGTAAATTCATGCATGTTCCAGATAAAACACTAATATCAAGTCAATCATATATTATTATTATTATCATTTATTTATATAGCGCCAACATATTACGCAGCGCTGTACAATACATTAGAGTGGAGATATGCTATCATGCAACAATAGCTTGTATGTAGTATTTTTTACTATGATTCCAAACTGTCTTTGCCTGAAGTAGAAGTAAAAATTTGGGCCAGTAACAGACTTGTGGATTTTACAGATTTAACTGACAATTACTCTCGGTGGAGAGCGAGCAATATCAATCACTTCTGCTGTACAGTCCCATTCGCACCACAGTACATTCAACACTTACCATGCTATTGAGACTGGGCATGGTAACCTGCCCTTACCATCTTAGCTTAGTAATTACCCTACATGCATTCAGATAGCATAACCATTACAAATAACCTTTTAGGTGTCCTTGAGACTTTTACTCTACCTGAAACACTAGGAAGGGATTCTAGAAGTGTGACAAATGCACAATTTTCCACTAGGTGGTGGTGTTCTATCTCTTTGGGAAGCATCTTGTTTATAGAAAAAAAACTTTAATATATGTATACTTATACAGTTCCTTGTAACGGGCAGCACTTCATTACATAAAAATCAATGTATCCCTTATTAATGTTTACATTCTCATCATGTAATAATGTGCGGGGTCACAAACTTGTTTTCTGACAAAACAACCTCATTATCAACTTAATCTTTTGTATCATAATATGAATCATTTAAACATGTTTTCTTATTTGCAAGACAAAGATATCCTTTTCTTAAAGATAGTTTCTAAAAACATTACACTACATTAAAAACTTACATGGAATTATTTTATCAAGCCACTCCCAACTTAATTATTTTTAATAAATCATAAAAACAAAATGACATGTTAGAAGTGAAGTTACAAACAACAACTCTGTATGGGTAAAAAAATTTGGTCCATTTAACCGTCCATTCACATGGGCACCCAGTTACCCAATCTCCCGGGAAACCTTAACCCATAGGGATAAAGCCAGCCATACACGGGCAGATTCTTGCCTGATTTTTCGGCAGATCAACCGTCATAGGCGTCATCACGCTGCAGTCTGTCCCTCATCTATCGAGGGGGAATCAAGGTGTGTATGCCTCGAGATGGTCCACATGAAGAAAATTAGATTCAACTTCAATTTTGATTTGATTGCGAAAGTTTGACTTTGTATGAGGTTTTTTGACTCGAAAATTTGCAAAAAATACAGTCGACTTTGCAGCATGAATTTCAGCTATAAAGAAAAAAAGTAGTTTAACCGCCCTAGCGTTATGGACGGCAGCACCTCGTCCAGCGCTCCAACTGCTGCTATCGCACTGGACGAGGTGCTGCCGTCCAGTACAAGCCGGGGCTCTGGGAGAGCGCATACTCACTCTGTCCCCGTGTCCCTGATGCGACTTGTCTGCTCGGCTGCTTGTGTCTTTCTCCCCACCCACTCCGAGTGACGTGATGACGTCACTTGGGGAGGCGGCGGGAGATTCGAACAGTAAATAGCATGAAAGCAATTTTCTATGTAAAAAACTGCTTTCAAACTCCCCCTATGTACTAAACATCGCCAGAATAAAGTCCCTGATGCCCCAGATGTGCCCATTTGCAGTAACCCTTTCTTCCCTGGTGTGATTTTATCACACCAGGTTAGAGAGGGTTAAGTGCAAATGGGAACATCTGGGGCACCAGAGACTTTTTATTTTGGTGATATTTAGTACATAGCACCATAGTTTTGTGTCCTAATTTTTGTGTTTTTTTTTTCATTATTTTTATTTTTATTTTATTGTTTGTTTCAAATATTATTATAGTCAGGATGTCTATTGGATCCTTGTACGGACAGATTTTGGGAAGTTACAAGCCTACGACATAAAGAAAAATTTACCATTGAAGTCTATGGTGCACTTTTGGTACAGAAATCTGGACCTCAGCAGTGTGCTAGGGAAGTTAAATAATAGCAGAGTGCTTTAAAATCAGTGCTGCAAACAGTGAATGTCAGCATAAATAAGCCCCATAAACCATATTACACACTGAGCGCTGATGCTAAAGCACTTTACACAAGAACATACAGTTGTATATGAAAAGGGAATTGCAATATATTTATATATATAATAGAAGAAGCAGTAAAACCAGGTTATATAAGCAGAAGCCATTTTGGACACATGGTCTGTCACACCACCACAAATAGTCACAAATCGTGTGCATGGCATTGACATGACAATACCTGTTCCAGTGAGATACTTTTGCAAAATGCCACATTTATGGCTCTTGTCACAGCATTGTCTCCGGGGAACAATTTATGTGTGTGGTGTTGCCTCTGAGTGCTAATCCTACCAAGTTTAGGGGTCCATTTAAATTGTTGAGTTGCTGGATGCTCTTATTCTGAATGGATCTAACGTAAGCTGCTGTGTTAAGTTCTTCCAAAAACATTTTTATGCGCCTTTATGCGCATTTTGGACAGATAACTGAAATCAAGAGGCTGCTTTAATACAGTACAAAACAACAACTCAGCTTATTAAATATGATCTTGTCATATTTAATATGAGATTGTCATTTATTGGTGGAGTGGTACTGACTTGAGTAAGCAAAGCCCCGCTTTAAACCACATGCACCCCTTCCCTGGAAACATAGTGGACAACAAGGCCTGGTAAGTAAAAAAAGCTTGGTAAAGGTAGCCATACACGGTTTTATAGTTCTCTTCGTTCAACCAAAAATTTTATCTGTTTATGTCAATCGATTGGCAATCAATTCCTGCCCACCAGGTAGATCACCTAATAGTGATTGATATGGAACAAAAAATCGATAGAAAAGTGATTGGATATGTCAGTAAATTTTACTTGTTTATTAGCATGCCTTTTTTTTGCTTTACAGGCGCCCTCTTGTGGCAGAAAGCGTTAATGCCACTTTAAAGTAAAGGAATCAATCTGTTTTAAATTGATCAGACTGTGTAATTTTGAGAGGATCCAATCAACAATCGAATCACGAAAAAATCAACCCATATATGGCTACCCACAGGCAATTCTGGGGACAAGTGCATTGCGCTCCTCTTGTGTTTCCTGGGCAGGGTTTTCAGAGACCCGCTTTAAGTTGTATTATTTCTATTTTAAATGTTTGGCATCAAGCCCCTGGTAATTATACAGGCTTTTGTTTATTGAAATAATGAATAGAAATATATAACAGGATATGCATCTTTTTTATATTTTTCAAAATAAGATTAAAAGATGAATGACATTATACCAGAATATGCACCTTTATAGATGAAAAGAAACATACGATCAATCGTGTCTTTACAGTCAAAGTTCTTGTAAACATCCTCTGAAGGTAATATAACACAGGACAAAAAAGAAATGTTATGTGCTGCTGCTGTTGTTGTAAATGTTCAAAAGATGGCTGTACCTTCAGTACACATTATCTCTTTGCCCTTGTAAAGCTTGTATTCTGTATTCTGCAAATTCCAATAAAACAGAACATTGTGGGTGGAAAATTTACTAATCTTACCTAAAACCATTTATATTCAAAAAGTAGAGGCCTCTAGGATAAAAGATAGTAGTCCACATTTTCTAAGTTACTCGTTTTAAGACCTTGCAGATTGGGATGTACATTTTTAGTACCAGGAAGTTGAGATGAGCTACAGTTTCTTGTTGAATTTGGTCTGTGGCAAACTTTGGCCATTCTAGATTTAAAGCGGATGTAAACTCAATATGTAAAAATTACATTTGTAAAGTAATATTTTGACTCACCTCTGAGCTGGTATGATGGTGGCTTAGGGCTCCAGGATCCTAAAATAATATACTCACCTGCTGTTCAGTGGAATCGTATGAGCAAATCTATAATTATTTGCCAGGCTTCCGAGGGTTAACTCCAGGTGCAATTTCGTGGGTGGCCACTGGGGGCGTTTAATGGATTTCTATGGGAATTTTCCTCAATATACTTTGACAGAATTACCCAACAAACACTGAGCTCAGATATCTCGGTGGACCAGTGAGGGGATGCTAAGAGGGATCTTCTAATTACTCATTGCAGGTACTTTTTTATGCTTTCCTCCCTATAATCGGCACTTCTCATAATGTTCTTCTGGTTCCGCTGTAAGTAAACTAATGCAGAATTTTGTCCCAAGGAACGTTTCTATTTTTTTAATTCCACCCGCCAGATTTTTTTTTATTAATTGAAACACCCTAAACAAGGTATTGCAAACCCCTGAGGAATTATGCCACAAGTAAAAAATAAAAACATGAATGAATAACAAAAACAAGTAGCTGTTCCACAAATCACAATTAAAGTCAGGAAACTTTTTATTTTAAACCAGTTAATCAGTTTTTTATGATATTGCTACCAAACCTGCTAGGATTTGGGCTGTGTGAACACAAAAAATATGTTTGTGGGGGATTCATTTACAGGTAATTTCAAAGAGTAAACTTTCATTCCTTTGTTTTAGCTTTGTACAGAAGGCAGGTCCAGGCTGCAGGGCTTAAACTTTAACATATGTCTATACATTAGCAGTACCAATTCTCTGAACACACTGACCAACCTATGAAGAGACACATTTTACAATATGGCACTGAAAAACTTACCCATGAGCAGCTATTTACATATGGGAGGAGATATGTGTCTTTGTCACAAAATCTATTTAGTGCAATGAAGAATATTGATGTAAATACACAACTCATGCTATCTAATTGTATAATGTGACTCTCCATAAGTTGGTTAGTGTGTTCAGAGAATGGGTATTGTTAATTTTTTTTTTTTTACATATTCCGACTATAAGACACTTTACTATTGATTTTAATGGTAAAAAAGTGCATCTTATAGTCTGAAAAATACGGTATGTTGTTCTGTCACTAGGGGGTACTGTTGGTGACTTCATGGTGGTTTAATGTTAAAAGTTGTTTTACATACTATTTTATGTATCTAAACGTATATACCTATTGTATATATTTATTAAACAATGTTATCTGTACAATTTATACCTGTCCAGCTATGGTAAAAATATATGCTAAAGAATTTAATGTGTTTTGTTTGATTTATTTCTTAAGCTATTTAAGTACATATTTGATAAAGGATAGGGTGAGCTGAATTGAAGGCACTTCAGAGGGGACACAATAAGTTAACAATATATATATATTTTAAAGAAAACATTTTAACAATTAATAAAATATTACCTTATTCTCTATCAAAAGGGGCCAGATGTAGCTAGATTTTAGGCAAGTTGGATCACCTGGGGCACCCATCGTATCTGGTCTATGCTCCTTGATACGTGTTCCCGATATGTGAGTCAAAAATATATATATTTTAAAAGAAGAGATTACACAATTATGAAAATAAGCATGCCTATCTCGTCTGGAGGATCCAGCAGGACTTGGAGGCATGTAATGAGACATCTAAGTATGATGTTTTCCTTGAATACCTTGAATAAGCCGCAAGGCAAAATGCAGCATAATTGAAAGATGCACACATCGTATTGAGGAGGTCCCCTTATTGTAAGGAGTGAATGGGGAGCACCTGGTGTGGAGCCTTTAATGTCCAAGTATATGTTTGTTGTCACAACTATTCTAACCTACAAGGGCATTTAAAAAAAGCATTCCTTCCTGTGCAATGCTACCTTAAATTCCCTGTTTTGGGAATGTTACCTATAAGTTGGCTCCTTCCCTATGACTACATGTCTCAAGAGCATCTGTGGTCATTGTTTACTGATCATGCACATGTGAAAAATCTTTTCTGCTACCTCTTCAAACAGAAAAATACACATAATGCTTAGTGTTAAAGGCCAAATCCAGGCTTTGGGTTCCTTCCGTCCAGCGGATACATTACCTTGCAACCTGATACATCTGTTATTCTTTTTTATTTTATAATTACCTTTTAGCGCTGTCACATTATAGGGCATGCATCATTTAACCCAGACATGGGAAAACTAAGGCCCAGGAGCCATATCCAGTCCATATCCCGTCTTTTGCTTCGGCCCTTTGTCACCTTTGTGTCAAGACTCTCTGGCTCCCCTCTACTTGTTCCCTGCAATAAGTGGAGGATGATTGTTTAGATCTCCTTCTAGAGCAGTGATGGCGAACCTACGCCATGGGTGCTTTTGGTGGTGCGCGTAGACAGCCTGACGGCAGTGTCTGTCTCTGGTGGGGACAGGAGTGATTTTTTTCAGCTAGAGTAACATCTTATTCCCGTGCTGGACTTCAGCTTGTTAAATGCAATAACACAGCAGCACCATCTTGTGGCTATACTAATAATTTACAAGGACATTCAGGGTATTCCTACTTTGTACCTACTTTTGTTTTATTGTCTTGTTGACTGTTAATGAGAGAACTTTAATAAAATATGTTTATTGATGGACATTTGTGTTGCTAAACTGTGTCTGTGATGGCGTCATCACCACTAGTCAACTCGACAGTATCATAAAAGTTACTGCCACAGTGTAGAAAGTAGCTGTTATTTGCATGCAGCAAGTTCTTGTGTGGTTTCTGAGCTCCTTCCTTTCTCCTCATTCCTATATCCTTTAGCATCCGTTGGCCACAAATTTGCATCTCCAATTCTTTAAACTAAAACCTCAGTATTCAGGTTAAATTGCCGTATTGGCACTTTAAGGAAAAAAAAGTGTTATGTGTTTCCGTTTGGGCACTCGGCCTCAAAAAGGTTCTCTATCACTATCCTAGAGGATAAGGGTTTCCTGCAATTGGATGTTTAGATTTACTATCAAATGCCTTTATTTATTTTTCATTTTATATATAGATTTCCTGTCCAGGCTATGATGACTTAGGACACCTGGGCTGGGCGGCCCTTACAGGCTTTTGTTCTGGTGTTCTATCGAGATGTGCCTTCCCATAGAGATGAGCCCCACCTGGTACTGCGCATGAGCAGGCAGAGTGGTCTAGGCAGCAAAGTCATGCATCACAATTTCCACACACTACACTGTACATTTTGAGGAGTGACGAGACTCAGAAGTCTCACCACACTCCCATGGGGGGGCTTGATGTGAGTCTCTGGGGGGGACAGTCGTCTGAGGGAGTGCCCAGGGCGCGGATCTCCCTACAGTGAAACACAGGCCAATGAGCTCCCCCTGGTGGCAGCTACCTGAAGACATTAAATAGCAATAGAATAAGTAGATCCGACGGACAGGGAAGGCTCATTTCTACGGGACACCGGCCCTTATGTCAAATTTAAAAACCCATTGTGGTCCACGAAGCTAAAGGTTTTCCCCCCTGTTTTAACCCAAAAGATTGATACATCTTATATCAGAAACTAATTAAATTACTAAAATAGGTTGTATTTTGGTTATGCATTTACAATATTTGTAAAGTTAAGATTTAAAACAAATACATTTATAAAAAAAATAAAATAAATTTGAAACATTGATTGAGAAACTGGATAACCAAAAAAAAATGACCCCAAGCTGCGGTTCTCTGTAGATCACTGTAGATCACAATCTTCCACCCCTAGACTGACTCATTCCATTCCATAATGGTATTATTCCGAACAGCAGACCATTTACATTGATACAAACACAGTGCTAAACATAGAAATGAAGGTTAATCAAGACTTCTGCTGCCATTTTATGACACTGATAAGAACAAAACATCATTTGCATACTAAGTGGTCTAAATTAAGTCACTTGATTATAGTGATGCCATGAATTTATAATTCAGCCTCCATTCTATAAGTGGAAACTTTTATTTTACACCAATAAAGTATAGATTTGTAGTACTCTTGGTGGAGGCAGACATTTTCAACAATATGGCAGGTTTTCAGGGTGACATTTGGTGGGAGTTTTTTTTTTAAAGAAATATATCACATTTTCATCAAAGTGCAGCCTGGCACAGTAGATTTATAGATCCGAGAGCCTATTAAATAGAACTGTTCATCACAGCTGTCTAGCACATAGACTGGCTGTTTGCTAATATCCACTAGTGTCCTTTTGTCATTCTTCTTTCAGCTTACAAAAGCCAAAGGAGGTTTGTTTGGGAAAGACCTCCTATGCATCAAATCTAGTCAGAATATCTTGCATCTCTGACATGCTGAATAGTGTTAAGCTAAAAC
>CM070033.1:155430289-155459041 GCA_036250615.1 Ptychadena robeensis
AAAAGAGAGAAAACTGAGAGAAAACTCGCCCCCTAAAATGTAAACAAATATTATAGTCGTCCACCAACATCCGCGTTTATATACAATAAAGATGAGGATTAGGTGCGCCCAGTGACCTTGAGTTATGTATCCAGCTCACTCTGGAACAGGACTCAAGGAGGGCTTTCAGGTGGACTGTGTGTAGGTACAAAAGAAAGTTCAAGAAAATTTCACAAACAAAACCTTGGGGGTAATCCAGTAACGGTCAAAGTTTTTATATACGGTCCAAGTGTAGTTGTTGCGATACATCAGATCCAAACCGTTATGCAGAAGAATATACAACCAATTCATGCAGGAAAAGTCAACGCGTTTTGCAACATCCCTGTCGCTTCATCAGGACATATGCATGTTCATAAATATGATTACTGCAAGTGAATGTAAGGAGAGGTGAAGGTAAGTCTAATTACTCATATGTAATGAGGTATGATTGTGATGAGTGGCTGGACTAGAGTCTTACCTGGGTTTGGTGGAAACCATTGTGACCCACGATAAAGGCCCCCACTTATGCGCGTCAGCGGCCAAACGAGGGAGAGGGGAGTCAAAAGTAGGCAGACCCCCGACTCCAAAGGTAAAGTCAGACCTAAATGAATAGGTCCGATAGTTAGAATGGAGGTATATATTTGCACCTAATCCTTTTCTTTATTAGCTGTAGTGTATAGGTGTTATGCTAGGCTCCCATCTATATACTGTGTTGCATCTTACATCAAGAAGCACTAGATGTACTAAAAAAAAAACATGCACTCCATTGAAATTAATGAATGCGTCTTGGCAATAAGTTGATCTTACCTGCTGCATTGTGCAAATTATAATTGCGATATACACCACAGCAAACTGTTTGTAGAACAAAAGAATTTTGTACTTGGCCTTCATGAACAAAAACGCATACAACCATAAATAAGTAAACGGATATACAAGACTAATGTGCTGACATCCAGGAACTGCAGCAATGTGTTTTATTTCATAAATCCAGTACTAACCATTTATTGCTGCAGTAAAACACAAGCCAAGGTAAACAGATATCGCTATTGTGTTTCTACTTTTTCTCTTTATAATTCCTTGGCGGGCCACTGAGTGATTGTTGCTTTAATAAAACCATTATTTTATGTATTTGTTTATTTATTTATTTATTTTCCTTGCATTGAATACAACAATAAATGTATAGTTTTAATAAAACTCAGAGGTTAATACAAAACTTTCCAATTCACCCGGTGAAACTTTTGCGACATCTGTAATAATGGTGCAAATATTACCAGAAGAATATCTGGACAATTCTCCGCGGCCTGGAAGAATCAATAACAATAACATATACGCTGTAACTCTGTAACTCAGCGAAGAAGCAATGGATGTGTCAAGCAGAACCTAATCTTTTTATATGGTGTTTTGTTGCATGCAGACAGAGCAGAATGTTAAAGTCTGCTAACATAAAAATCAATTTTCAGGAGTTTGTCGGACAATAGCCCTTGTCTTAAAAGTCAGAGCGATGTGCAGTAACCTATAACAACCATTTAGATTGTTCTTATTGCATTGAAATGGTGAAATGTAAAACTTGAGAGACAATATAATGTCTGTGGGTACCAGAAGACAAGGACGCCTGTGGCTTGTTTTACATTTTTGAACCTGTAAAAGGATGAAAAAAATAATTTGCTAAACCCACACACAGATAATCCCAGCATACATTCGCTAGCACCCCCCCCCCCTCCTCTCAATAACTTTTTTGGTAGCATTCAATACTCCCCCGCTCAGCGTCCCCAGCCGAACTAATGGGATCGGGCTAAAATTTACCGCATCCCTTAAGGATCGGGTCGTGCAGGAATTTGATGCAGCAACTGACGAGGATTGGGCTTATATAAGCCGTCCTGTCGGATCGCAATCCTCGTCAGTTGCTGCATCAAATTCCTGCATGACCCGATCCTTAAGGGATGCGGGAGCACGCATGGCATCGGATCGGGGATCGGATCATGCAGGAATTGATTCATGTATGCCCATGTATTAGTTTTATAAGAAAGTTGTTTTTAATCTTCTAATCATTGTGTGGTTCTACTCAATAGCTCTGGGTCACGTTAAATCCCCTGTCTTAACCAGTTGGTTGGGACTAGTGATGGCCGAACTGCCGAACTAGTGATGTTCGACCCGCTCCGTTCGCCGGCAAGAAGAAGATCTCTATTCTTCCTCCGGCAGGATCAGAACCTGTGTGATCGTGCCGGAGGAAGAATCTTTTCACTAGAAGACCTGGCATAAAGCCTCCTAGTGAAAAAACCGGCTCGGAGCAGGAAGTGACGTCAGTGACGTCACATCCCGCTCCCTTACCCAGGAACTATGCGTTCCAGGGACCGGAGGGACCTAGAGGTGGGGAATTTGAATCTGTCCGCGAACAGGTGGACGGCGGACGTCTTTAGAAGTCCGACCTGCCCGTTCGCGGACAGTCCTATGTTCGGCCATCACTAGTTGGGACCTTTCTGTCGTATCAATTTGAAAGGGTTCTATAGCCCTAATATTATACCAATGATTTCTTTGTACATAGCTGTCACCTTAGGACAGGAAGTATATCACCAGAATCACCCAGTAATGATAGAAGAACATCCTAAAGTATGAAAGCGAATACAACCCCTAAATTGAAGATCTATCCACCACTAATACATTGTGTTTTATTTGTTGATTTTAATAAAACTTTCCAAGAATTAAATAGCTCAAAACAAAGCTTTGCTGTAGCATACTATAACAGTTAAATCAGTCATCTCTGCCATCGTTCTAAGTCTTTGTACTCTTGGTGAGTCTACAGTATAATTATTTCTTAGTTACAGTTTGCCCTTCACCAATGTTAGTCAGAGGTAAAACCTCATTTATGTTTTGTCCTTTACATGAAACATAACACAAGGGCACAGTAAATCTGTCACTTAACTTTAATGTGTCTATAATTTGCTGCAATAATTGTGGATGTGTGCACTATAATGGGTGCAGCATTCGTTATAATATGACAGTCGTATAATAAAAACATATAGCAATCAATTCATTCATGTCTTACTAAGGGATATGATAGGTACTAGGGCAACGATGACCTTCTGACATAAACAATTATATTTTCATTACTTTTCATAGACCCATCACCATCATCAATGGGACTATATGCTTCTCTATTAAATGTGGGCACATCATGGCTGGTGAGTTGTGCTGGCAGGATTATGTACATTCCTCCAATAGCAACTACTTGCCCTAGCACTTCTCTCAAGGGAGAAGTAACAGAAATAATAAAATGGGTGGATATTAGTCTGGGGTTGAGAATGCTGATGCCACTGACCAGAACAACATAAAAAATGGAATTCCTAAGAATGAAGACAGTCGGGGGGGGGGGGGGGGGGGGGGGGGGGGGGGGGTGTTAGATGATGTTTGATCTTCTTCAGATAGAAAATGAGGTAGGCTTTGTGATTTGCTGCAACTTTAAATGCCCATCATGAAAAGTCCAAGCAAAGCAATATCAGAATAGGATTAGATAGGAACCTGTACAACAGACTGAAAGTAAGGGTGGAGATCCATATTATTATTCTGTTTGTCTGTGCAATGCAAATGAGAACTAATTGATAATAAGCATTGCAAAAAAAAACTTTCAAATGGATCTGATTGTAACCCACATACTACCATATCAGACTAATAATATAACAAACCTTCCAGTCAAATAAAACATCAAAGCCTATCCGGAACGGATAAACTGTTTATACTTATCAGCTTAAGCCCCACATTCAACAATAGTTGCAGCTAATGTAGAGAAACTTTAAATGGCAACATTTCAAGCACCACAAGTAACTCCATTTTTGCAATACTTATTTTATGTATGATGTACTAATTGACACAGGTCATGTGTTAAAGCAGACCTGAATAAAAATTAAATAATAATATTTAATAAATACTTACTTCTGACCTGACATGATCCAGCTAAGCATTCCAAAACCCTCAAAAAATATAGTTTGCTTTTGCCCCCACTGAAACCTATCCTTACTGGAAAAGCTAACCTCTTCTGTCAGTCTTGAAGTCTTGGGAAGGGAATGTCATTAAAGTAGTGATGTCTCCCTTCTCCAGTTCTCCAGTTGCATCCAGTTAAGTTGGGTCAAAGTGCGATGCAGGATAGGTGTTTTGAAACTATGGAAGTTTGAAATACAAACAATAAAATTTTTTTGTCTCTGTTACATTACTATTCAATAATGCTTAGCCGATATATTACAGTGTAAATAAAGCTGAATTACAGTAATGCAGAGCTGTGGGATGGGATGACAGACACAGCCCACTGTTTACAATGGGAGTGTCTCTACAGACATGTCATGGTCCATGACAAGCTGCATTGCGTCAATAACAATGCACAATTAAAAATCAAATTACAGTTGAAAACATGCCCATTGTTTTTTTGTGAGCATTTTTGTATGCGTTTGGCCCATAGAAATAAAGGGGGCACATTGTTACCACATTCCAATAATGAACCCCCCTTTAAGCGTCCAAAACACCCTGTTATTGGGTGTCATGGCTGCATCAGCATGACAAGTGTATGATGCTCAATGGAGACTTAAATGGTCTTTCACTAGGCTTCATCATTTAGGTATTTGTTAAGTCATCTACTAATGAAGACATATGTCTGTGGTGTGAGCTTCTATTTAAGATCCTACCGTGTTAAAAACACACCCCTTTGTATCTATATTTTTGACTCAGGATCAGAAGTCTGCTTTTACCTTATTTGTAACATCTCTTTATTTAATATCCTTTTCTACTATTCATGGGCATGGCAGAGAACTGACTGATGATATGTGTAACATAAAAATATGTTAAATGGATTGATCATAGCCCAGTTACTAACAATTCACAGCAATCATAAAAGGAACCTTCCAGCAACATGAAACATCAAAGCCAATGCGAAACGGATAAACCATTCAAGCTTATCGGCTTAAACTCAGATTAGGTCTAAAAAGTCCTAGTTTGTCGCTTTGTGGGCTTTTTATAGAGACTCTTGAAATGAATGCCTTGGCAAACCTATAAATATATAAATCATACTAGCTATGTCTAAACTCTCCTTTGTTTCTTCTATATTTAACACAAATGTCCTCCGATCACTAATAGAAGTAGAAGTAAAGAATCAGTAAAGACATCTACCTCCCTCTTGCCTTACAGGTTGAGAAGCCTAACACCAAAGGATCCGTCCATGGATCACCATATTCCAAGTACCTACATATTCTAAGTAAGTACGGTAAATTTACATGGGTGTTTAAAAAATGCAACGTTTAACTCTATTCAGGCAATCCCTTCATTTTTAAAGGCGACTATTGGATGCTTGTGAGCCTCCCACCCAAAGACCCCCCAATAGAGATAGTCCCATTTTTTGATGTGCTAACTTTGTGAGCTGATTGCAAAGCCTCTGAAAACTATATAATCACCACAAA
Source organism: Ptychadena robeensis (assembly GCA_036250615.1). Classification (NCBI taxonomy): domain Eukaryota; kingdom Metazoa; phylum Chordata; class Amphibia; order Anura; family Ptychadenidae; genus Ptychadena; species Ptychadena robeensis. Next base: position 155,435,746 of record CM070033.1, read on the forward strand.
TTGCTGGAGATGTAGAGAAGAGCTGTGGGAACATTTGCAAAAAAAAAACAAAAAACGTTTTGCTCTAGTGCAGTTTTGCAATTAACTTGAAATTGTTGAAATGGTCGAATTTTGGAATTTCTGAGAATTTCTGAAAATCTGTACCCCACAACACTAGCCCTATCTTATCGAGGGGTCTCCTCCTTGTAGAGGTATAGCATTGGACGCGGTTGTGCTCAGAAGGGAGAGTGCACACTCATCACCCCCCCCCCCTTTCCTGAAAGGCCAGGTGCTTGGTAGTGGTTGAAGGGGGATGGGCACTCTATTCATGGCCCCCTCCTTTTCAGGCTATTAATTGGCCATTAATTGAGGGTGTCTGGTAATGGATTTGGTAGAGACTCCCACGGAAAATACTTTTACAATAAACATATTAACCTTGCCTGAACCCAGTTCAGGCAGAGTTTGTTGACATGCAAAATATATAAATTGGTGTTCTTAAAAAAATTATGCTGCAAAAATGCTTGCAAATAAATGCCTGAAAAAAAGTCTCCAAATGCACCCAAATAGGGCTGAATGATTTACTAAAATGCCTAGGCACTTTTTACTTGTGTGAAGCTAGCCAAAAGGAACTGTACATAATAACAGAAAGCGTTATTTTGAAGTCTGTTACACTTCAAAATACATTTTGGGTTTACTGACATGGTAAAATCTGTATGTAAATATAAAGTACTATGCAGGAGCCAGGACCCAGCTTCTTGCATGTTCCTCATCGTGTATTGTGAATTGTACCTTTAACATGCACTCGATATGTTCATCCTGTTTAAAATTCATCACAATACTTCAAATCAGAACACTTCATGCTTGCCCATTCCATATCTGGCATGACTGTAATAAGTGTTTTGTCTGTGTTACAATGCGCTTTGACTGAACATACACATTTAGAATTGAGCTCCCGCTGACAGCTGTGATGAATGATAAGAAAATGACCTCAAAGGATTCTTAGGCATCATTCTGGAAGAGGTTGATAATGAGCAAACATTTCTTGTTTTATTTAATGACAGGGCCACGAGCATCGTCTCTCTATTCACAAATTTATGTCATGCCGGGTAAAACACAGACAACTGGAGCACATATTTCCTGCCATTCGTACAGAACAATATAATCATCTCCTATCAGTTCCTATTTCTGTTCTCAATATAAAATTACTGAGCGTAATTCAGAGCCCAGAGAGAAGGACGGAAGTAAAGGTAGAACAAGTACAGTATATTTCGTACACCTGATTGGTACACCTGTAAGGTTATATTATTTCCTGTGTAATCACGAGGACCAAAATACAACTCATATTTTGCACACAAACTGGGTTATTTAAAATGACTGTGTACTAGCTTGAAGATATAAAAGCACAATCAACCTGAAAATGAGGTCCAGATGTTGGTTTAAATTGGCAGAGGGAGGGCACACAGGCTCAGATGGTCCAGCAGATCCTAACTGGCACTAATGTTGGAACTACACCCTTCTGCTGCTCTATTGGATCTGAAGTGACCAGTAAATGGCACTTCTGTACATATTGTTATAATGCTGTGCATTGATGTATAAAACGGTGTATATAACTTTAAATGTTACTGCATTCTTGTATAGCAGGTGCAAGGGGATGACTCATGCTCTCTTTTCCCGCTGTTTTGGTTTCCATACTTTGTATCTTTCTGAATCTGCCTGGATACTGGTTACTTCCCTTCCCCAAGCAGAGGTGATGAAGCTACCTTTTGGGCTTCCTCCCTCAGTTCTTGTTCTGATTTATTGCTGGCAAGTTCTAGTGCCACTTCCAGCCAGTGTGTCTCACCTTGAAGCACTGTGCTCCCATCTCTCCTGGATTTTGCCGGCCATCCACTTTACTAGTGCCCGGATCCAAGGACCCCCATCCGTGGCGAATGACAAGGATCTCCTTTGGACCAGGGCTGTCCTCCTCTCCTCTCACCCGAGCAGGTGGATGTGGATCTCCAAAAGGTGTACTGAGTAGGTCGCAGGCTCAGGATTCCTCCCTACTCCATCTCCTATGGGACTGCTACCTGTTTTCCGAAACACTGGACTGTTGATGTTAATCTTCCTCCACTGGTAAGAGAGCCATCAGTCATTCTCTGCAGCTGGTAGTGTGTTGGCAACGCAGTCTTCCTAAGCCTGAACCTCATCCCCCCTGCCTCTGTGTGATGGTGAACGCCTGTATATACTACTTCTTTAGTAAAGACTTGTAAGTATCCCCTACCAGCTGCGTGGACATTCTGTTTATTCCTGGTGTGCAATCCGTTTATTCAGTGTCGACCTAGAAGACAGGGGTACATCAAACATCCAAAGAACCTGGTCGTAGTAGTTCACCAAAACGCACTACACAACACTACAGATCTAACAGTAGACAATTGCTATAATGATCTAAAAAGGCTGATTAATAACTATTAGAAGTGATCTGTTGCTGTTAAGAAATAGATTACTAAATCAGGCCTCTACTAAATCTAGACATACCAAGACAAAAAACAAGCGTTAAAGCAGAGCTATCGTCTGCTCTGTCCCTTTCTATTATTGGCACCAGAAGTTATAATAGGGCACATGAAAAAAATCCACAATGCATATTACCGCTCCCCAATTATCTTAATGTTATTCCAAGCTCTTAGGGTATGTTTTCGACGGCGCTATCTGCATTACCTGCCTGCAGCAGCAGCTGTTCTCATGGCATTCGGCCGATTCTCCGCCAAGGAGTGCACTTACAGCAGGGGAACCCGATGGACCATCAAAAGATACCCTTAAAATCGACTTGTTAGCTTAATACACTATCTTCATCTTACAAACATTGTTAATACAAAATAGTGTATGTTTGTAAATTCAAATGGTGGCTTACCCCAAGAGTGCCATGAGGTAAGAAATCCACATTGATTTTGAAAAAAAAGTTTTGTTGTTAAAGTGTTTTATACAGTTGATGAAAAATTAAATTTAGTTTCTAAATACATTTGGTCTGTCTTTTCTACTATTATGTTTGTTTCATACATTCCAATACAAGGTCTTCCAAAACTAGTGTTGAGTCTGACCCACTACTATCTGTGTGGAAATAGTATTCTCTACAGGTACGTATATGGGTTGTGTCCGCCATCAGAAATTTCTGTATCCCATACTAGGTAATTTTTCTGGCTGGGAGCAGGTGGAGAACTCAGTTGTCATGCCGAGACTGCAACAACAGCAGCGGACATGGCACCAACTGCGTAGCAGACAGCTGGGCCCCCTAGATGATCAGGCCAGGAGGCCTGTAGCGGTCTGACACTACCCTAGGGGTGTTCAGCAACCAACAAATCTATATTTAATCATATCCTGCCAAAAATAATAGTTTTTATTTACTCTTTATCAAAATACTACAAAATGTCTATCCATCTTTTTCTACCTTTTGAGCATTGCTTTCTCGCACGTAATAATGTATGTTTTAATGTCAATTAATGAACACTGCTCTTAATCTGTTATAGTTAACATTAAGCCCCCCATACACGTTCCGATTTTTCGTACGAATTTTGCCCGACCGATCGGGTCGGGAGATTAATCGATCGGGAGATTAATCGGATTCGGAATTATGTTCTCAAAATCGGGCGAAATATCGGTCGGGACCACTTTGGACCTGTCCGTAAATTTTTGGTCGATCTGCTGTTAATAAATAGGGTCGGGCTGATGGATCGGTGATAATTCGAATTCCGATTTTTCGTGCCAGCCGACCGACCGACCATAACATTTTAGGTGAAAATCGGGTGACCCGATCGGACGAAAAATCGGTCGGGAGAATAATCGGAACGTGTATGGGGGGCTTTAGGCTGACAATAGACGTGATCTTTTACTGCACCTTATCCACTCCCTAACTTCATAGACATATACATACGAGACACTGTATGGGATTGAAAATAATGTTCTCATTGTGTCGCATAAGCTATCCTCCCACAAATAAAATAATTAAAGTAGAGTGTGCTTGATATTATTGTGCAGTGATACAATGCTGGTATACAAATATTGTTCTAGTTTTGTTATTTTTATAAAATACATATCTGATCTAATTTTATTTATTTTAAAAACAAAATTGGGGGAAAAATGCCACCCGATAGAAAACAAAGAGATGAAGAACAGCATTTTTTCAGTGTTCATGGAAATCCCATGTATTAATCATTAGTGTTTGGGAACTCTGCCCACAATAACACATGGGCTCGTATTTGAAATATACCCTATCAATCTAGTTATGCAAGCAGAAAAAATGGCAATGGTAATGGAGGGGTTAAAACTTCTTGTTCAATAAAACCTTTTTTAAAGCCCTGAATTATTACCATGGTCATTTTGTGTTATCTCAATTTTGCAATTAGTATTTCTTCAATAGAAACACATCCCTACCATATTAGATAACAATCATAAATAAACGTAATAATGCATCCCTGTTCAAAGCCTGTAGATACCGCTTTAATATATTTCAATGGGCAAAATTATAGGATTAATTAAAAAAGTTTAATTCACATAAAGTATTTTATGTTCACTATAAAATTAATTTTATTACTGAAATTGCATCACGTTTAAAAAGTGATGACCTTATCTAGGGGCCAGTAATGTGTTTTCCATCCAGATAAAAAATTGCAGCCATGTAGGATGACAGAGGCATTAGCATTAAGAAATAAAGAAAAACCCCAGGAACATTCATAAATATATAATAAATAATTTTTTCATTAGAGATGGCATTGAGATGCCAACATATCTACATATGTGTGCACATACATTGTGTGCAGACTGAAATTTAGCCAATCAAGTACAGCAGCTGCTATTTGGCTCAGTTTTATTCTGCAAACAATTGGCAGGATGTCCAAATTTCAGCATTGCAATGGTCAACTTTAGACTTCTTGGATAGGGCCTCAGATCCCTGAGACCTGGATCCCTGATCCTGAAATTCAACTTTTCCCATTAAAATCAATGGGAAGAGTCTGTTTTCTGTGTAGCTGGTCATGGGTACATTGTTAGTGCCAGATTGTAAAATGTGTGTATCCGTAAGTTGGTCAGTGGGTTCAAAGAATAGGTACTACTAGTGTATAAACACATGCTAAAGTTTTAGCCTTGCACACTCTGCTGGAGCTTAGACCTGGAGGAATGCTGTGTGAATTCTGCATGGACCAGACCTGCCTACTTTGCTATAACATAATGTATATTCACTTATATGTATAGCTGTGCCATATTCTTTTTTTCTTATTTTATCTCTATAACAATGGGGTGAGTCTTATAGAGCAAAAAATACAGCAAAGACTTAGCCCGGCCATACATACTAGTTAATGGTCACAGATATATTTGCCTTTCAGTAAATGCTGTTTTTATAGCTTGTATTAGTTCATGTAACAGGTGTATTTATTGCGTTTTTAATAGTTTGAAAAAAAAGTATATCTGGCCTTTTTTGTTTCTTGTCTCCTTGATGCATAGGATCCAAATGCGATGAATAAGGACAGTAGAAATATATAACTCATGGGGCTTAAATTGGTGCCTACTGTATTTCCCTTGTATGACACTCCATTATATAGAACCAATACATTTTCTTACTATGGAGATACATTCAGGAGCTGTTTTCCCCTATTATGAGTGCCTCCCCCAGCCTTTTCTAAGTATTAAGTGGGAAAGTTTATGGTTACAGGTACTAGAATCAGTCAACTAAAGTATGCGTGCCTTGTATAACCTTTATTTTACTCCAAACATAATAAAACAAAAACAGGGAATTCTAGGCCTGTCAGTTTGCTTTGGAATTTACCTCCAAAAACTTGTGTGTCATCTAAGTAGGTGCAGTTGAGTATCAAGTTCACCAGCTCCCACACTCGGTGTGAACGGTTGAGAGAACCAGGCCCGTAGGTCTCTAGCCCAGTTACCCCAATAGTATATATGGGTTTTTATGTTAACCAGTTGTAATGATGAAACATTCTGCATAAGATGAGCTATAAAGGCAAAGCAGTGAAGCTTTTGAAGAGTCTTCAGGGGACCAATCAAATGAAAAAGATGAAGCCGTTGGGAGCAAGGAATATACACCTTTAAATTTCTCTGTCAGAGTTCCTTTAGATCTTCTTTTGTTTGACCAAAACCAAATGTAATATGAGGGACTTTCTAAACCATCAAGTCTACCTGTGTTCAATCGCAGAAATGACAATAATCAGTTTCAGACATTTTTGAAAAAATGACCACTTTCCAAAACTTTTCATAATAAAAAAATGTAAAATCAAGAAATATCAATAATATATCTACTTTAAAGGTAGTCATACACGGGCCGATTCGTCACCGATCGATTCTCGATCCAATCCGGATCAGGATTGGGAATCGATGGAACACCACCTTGGGAATGCGATTTGTGGTCGATTTGGACATGAGCCGATCTCCAAAATATCTGAGTCTACAAAATCCATCGATCGGAAAGGCTTCTGCATAGGGAGCTATAGTATATAGTCCACCAACGTACTTCGATTGCCAAACGATCGACCAAATAAAACCAAGATGTTGGTTCAATGTCCAATGTGATTTTATGTCAATTTTGATTTTGTTTGGTCGATCGTTCAGGGTGGGCAGAACCCGATTTGCTCGATCGCTCAAAAAATAAGTGAAAAATCGACCCGTGTATGGGAGCCTTTATAGCAAATACTGTTATAACATGTTCCTAGCCTACAAGAAACAGCAATTTAGGACTCTTTCTTCTGCTCAATTGTAAATGCCCTCTTATCTCTCTATCTTCTTTGTCATCTGTCCTACCTTTTTTGGGGCCATGGTGCACTGAAAATGCACTCATCATAGGGAAAATTCCTAGACACCTATGGGGTCCTTGCTTACACCCCTGTGCATGCTCATATATCTGGGCTCAGAGGCAAATTACTGGACACCTCTAGGGTCCATGGGTGCAACCCCCAGGCAATAGTGTTTGTACTGGCTGAACAGAAGCCTATGCTTTAAAACACTTTCTGCCACAGGAAGGTGCCTGGAAAGCAAATTCTGGCCTTATGTTAAAGTGGAAATTTTGGTCGTATCTTGAGTCGGTCATTTCTCGAGGGTGCACTGTATATTTTTTCAGATTAAACTATAAAATAAACACTATTGTAAAATGTAAGTGCATGTAAATCTATTAACATTATGGAGACCTTCTCACATTATGCTGAAATGCAAAGAATATAAAAACTGGATCTTTTATTATCAGCTCTAAATGACACAAAAATAAAAGGAGAACTCATAGAATATAAAACACTTCCTGTACAGATTTCTCTTATCCTCACTATAGATGGAGCTTACATCCCATCCTCCCATGTTGTGCATTCTTTCTGGAAGATGTATGTGTACAGCTTAAGTTTTGACAACCTAAACCCCTTGGGTGACATCTAAACAGTTGTAATTGCAAACCTTCAGTGACATGAATCATTCACCTACAAATTGAGTTTCAAACGTATGGCATTGTTATCTTTCATTGGATGGATATAGCTCTCCTAAACATAATCATTTTAAACACCTGCTGCATTCATAAAAAAGACACAGCCTGAACATTCTGCTTCTTACTACATGCAACTGGCATGTACGCTGCTGCTGAATTCAATACATTTCTCTCACTTGACTTCATTTTTAAATATTTGTTTTGAAAGTTCTACTTACTGCATCCACTTATGGGAACCCACCATGTACCGTGAGTACAGAAAGTATTCAGACCCGCTTAAACGTTTCACTCTTTGTTATATTGCAGCCATTTGCTAAAATCTGAAGTTCTTTTTTTCCCCTCATGAATGTACACACAGCACTGCGCTGTTTGGGAATGGTCCCAATCGATATTGAGTTGTCACTGCTGATACTACCGCTCCTACATAAAATAGGTCCTTTTTGGTAGTTTTTTCTGCACAATCTTCCTTTGAAACCGACCGATATCGAAAAACTGGGGACTGCTATACAGTGACTAAGGGACTCAATACCATAAGCCCAGGATATTCTGTTTTTAAAGATGACCTCTGCTTCCCGCTAGCGCTGAAGGCGGGAAATTCTGTTCCATACTTTGTCTTGTTGGTTTTCCTAAAGAAGCCCTACAATGGGCGAAACATGTCGAAAAAAAGAAATGTATGGTTGTTCTGCCTGAAACATGGGTGGTAACATAATCATGTGTTAGAGTGACATTCACACTCACTCTTCATCCCTGTTTTTTCTGTGATCACATGTATTGTGTTATGATTTTTCTTTTAATTATTGTGTTGATACATATGTAAATACATTTCAAACGATAATTGACGCCAGTCTGGAGTTCAGTGCCTTAAAAGTCCAATATTGTTATTTATTATTTTTTCTTGTTATGTACACACAGCACCTATACTGACAGAAAAACACAGAATTGTAGACATTTTTACACATTTAAAAAAAAAGAAAAACTGAAATATCAGTATTAAGTAGAATCACCCTTTTGATCTAATACAGCCATGAGTCTTTTTGGGAAAGAAGCAACAGTTTGTCACACCTGGATTTGGGGATCCTCTGCCATTCCTCCTTGCAGATCCTCTCCAGTTCTGTCAGGTTGGATGGTAAACGTTGGTGTACAGCCAGTTTAGGTCTTTCCAGAAATGCTAATTTCTGGGCCATTCAAGAACAGCATGTGTTGTTGTGAAGCCACTCCTTCGTTATTTCTCCTTTGAGTAAGACCCAGTATCTCATATTTTTGTCACGCGGGGGTAGGGTCTTACTCGATCAGTAATACCTAACATTTTATTTATTTGATACCCTCCTTATTACTTATATACTCTTTTCACAGATGGATGATACTATCACTTATAGATACTACCACCTGTGCTCAGATACACCAGCCACATACTCAGGCAGTGGAGGAGGGTGATACAGACAGGCTGAGAGGCCCCATGGGTGGACCATAGTATACTCACAATACAAGGTAAGGATACTTACCTATTACTTGCTGATAACTATAAGTACTTTTATTTACATATGTGTGTTATTTACAGATTCTCGCAGATGGTCTACATGTTCAGTATATTACTCCTGAAGAAGCAATAAGCGAAACGTGTTGTGTATATGTATTAGTATTTGAACATATTTTTTGTGACAAAATATGAGTTGTTAAAGTATTTCTGTTCTGATAACTCCAGAATTAATTATTTATACGCAATTTGTGACGAAATATGAGTTGATAAAATATTTCTGTTTGATATAAAATAATTATGTTTGATATAAAATATTTCTGTTCTGATCACTTCAGAATAAATTGTTTAAACGCAATGTTGTGTTATGTTAAATGCTTTCAAAATCCCCAAGCTTCCGAAGCATCTATATGGGTAGGGCTCAGCAGAACAAAATTTGGTTTGGTTCTTCTTTGGTCTTACTGAAGTTGGGATGTGGCATCACTTTTAGGACAATCGAGAGCCGATTCTATTGTATACATGTCTTTGGGAGAGGCTTTTGCCATATAAATGAACCCAGAGGCCAGAGCCGGCGAACTTGGTCCACCTTGTCTCAGGTGTAGATTTTGAGCCAATTAGGTAAGAATTATAAGAACAATCTGGGATTCCACAGGTAGATTAGTCATCTGCACATGGCGAATCCTAAAATCTCAGCTCTGAACTCACACTTCTGTACCTTAAATTCACTGTCTCTGTTTTCTAATAATGTTTTGATATCAGCACTTAAAGGATAATCTAACAGTGTGCAGAGCTAAGTCTTTTGGATATACAGGCTTTTCTCTAGTTGACTTATGCAAATAATAAAAAAAGATATACTGTTTCATTTCTGAGTCAAACAGAAGTGATATTTGATTTGTGAAATCATTTAGAGCTCCGGACAGCTGAAGTGCATCGGAATTCATTGCAGGGCTCTTTGGCTGCTTCTGGGAAATTACAAATCACTACATTTTTGTGCTTCCCTTTTATTTAACATTCTCACTATATCAGTATTTAAGAAGAGTAAAACTCAAAAAGTTTGGTCATTTGGTGAAACTTTAAGGATGATTTAATAAAAGAAAAAACTGCTTAGCAAAGTGCATTTTCACAAAGTTTAGTGAAAAAAAAGTAAAAAATAAAAGAAATAACCCTGAATGATGATGGCAACTTTGTTTAGAATGTGCTAGTAAGGATAGGTTTACACAGCTAGTCAAGACCCCCCCCCCCCCATTTGCAATTTACCAACCATTAAACCACAGGGCATATATGCCATGTCCATTTGTATCCTTTAGTTGAATGTCCATTTTTTTTATCCATCTGAATACAAGCAACATTTATGTTGTTGAAAGGCATATAAATTAGGTGTTAGGATAGTTAGGGACAGGGCATAACACACATTAATATTATGAGCTTTTATTTACATAGCACCAACATAATACACAGTAGTGATGGCCGAACTTCGGCCGTGTGCGTCCACGAACGGGCGGAGCGGACTTTTAAAAAAGTCCGCCGTCCGCCCGTTCGCGGACACATTCAAATTCCCCGCCTCTAGGCGGGGAATTTGAATCGGAAAACCCGGAAAACCCGGTCAGTGACGTCACATCCGGTCCCTGGAACGCATCCTGGAACGCATAGTTCCTGGTTGTGTTAACCGGATGTGACGTCACTGACGTCACATCCGTGTTTACAAGCCGGAATTTCACTGAAAGACCGGGTTCTCTACCCGGTCTTCAGTGAAATATTCTTCCTGCGGCGGGATCTCGCTGCTAACGATCCCACCGGAGGAAGAATAGAGGGCTCCTTCTCCCTGGCGAACAGGGCGGGTCGAACACCCGTACTGTCCGCCGGCGAGAAGGAGGGCGAACATGCTTGTTCGCGGCCGAACTGTCCGCCTTGCGGGCAGTTCGGCCATCACTAATACACAGCACTGAACAATAAATTAGAGTTGAGAGGCAACACAAGACAACACATAGGTACAGGTCATGACACAGGAGGAGTTGAGGATCCAGCCGGATAGGGTTTACAATATAATAGGTTGGGGTATGAGTAAAAAAGTATACAAGTGGTGGGGGGGGGGGGGGGGGGGGGGGGGGGGGGCGTATGGGACTGTCATGGTGGTCATGTTAGGAATGTGAAGATAGGTAGGCCAGACTAAAGAGGTGAGTTTTCAGGGCTTCCGACAGAAAGATGCAAAACTAGCGTTTGTTGGGCTGACTTGTTGGAACCTATTCGAGGCATTATTTCCATGCACCTGGAAAGAACAACCCAGGTCATGCACATTCTATGCTTAGTGAACTATTAGGTAGCCCTTTGGGTTCCCTGCTTTATTTTACTATGAGAGAATACTGGCTGTGATTTAGTGGAGTCCATTACTCACTCTGCTAAGCTGATAATCAATTCACTTGGGGTAAGCCTGAAATGGAATGAATTTTCCACTAACTGCTCATATCCAGTAAGAGGGGATATTCACAAAGTATACTTTAATAGTTCACCAATCCAAAGGTATCTTGAATGTTTCGAAAGTGAGGGACTTTGAGAGAATTAGCTTCCCCTGCTTAATTAAGCAGAATGAATATCTGTATTATATATGGAATCATCCCCCCCCCCCTGTATAGCTAAATACTTAAAACAGATTTTACAAAATGGAGAGAATAAAATATACTGTTAGAAAGTTCATTATTTACAAGATGACACTTTAAACAATGAATGAGCCATATAGTGTTATTGTTTTAGTATTAGGGTTTAAAATGAGTGCTACCAGCTCTATTAAGAGGTGTTACTGCAATAACTATGAATTATAAACCTGAATACGTTTACTAAAATAATTTAGAATGAGGGTTATACTTATGCATTTTCTTTGAAATGCTTTGTACTTTAGGTGTTAACTGTCCCCACAAGCCATTGAATCCAAGCTTGGTTCATCTTGTTGCTACAGTATTGATTAATCTGTATTAAAATTATTTAATATATAAGTAAGATATCATGTTCCTGATACATTCAGTATTTAGTATAGTTGGTAAATACCTTTTGTACAGGTCCGCCGGCCAAGCGGGCAGTAGAGGTTGACGAACTGCCCTGCGTTAACCTCTCGGCCGGTGGACCCGGTGAACACCATGGAAACAGGCGGGGCAGTAAGTCATGCATATGTATGGGATGTCGTCATCCACACCAAGTCATGCGATTAATGCAGGAGGTATCAGCGTATCCTATAATGCTATGGAAACATAGCCTTAAAAAGAAAGGTACCACTATTTTTCTATATAGTTTGGAATAGAAGAAGTTACAAGTACTGTATTTGTCTCTGAAAATGTTCCTAGCAATATTAGCATTTTTGTTGTTGAGTTTATATGCACTTTAATTACATTTTACAATGACCTAATAAGATAAATAGCTGATTTACACGTTCACATTCCGACTGGCACCAAAAACCAAACATCACTTGGGAATACATAAACTAGGGCAGAATATATTAGTATTTCCCATGAGAGATAAGGTACCTATCACTCTTCATTATAAACCTACCTCATCAATGACGTTAACAGACATGACAATCCTTTCATATGCCATTGATCCACATTAAATTAAGGAAAGTGTAGCAGAACATGATAGAATTAAGGAAACAGGAGCAGATACTGAATGCCATGATGTGCAGTATTTAGTCATTTTAATATAACTTTCATGTTAATACCGGAATAAAATTTCCATGTCCTTATGACTTGTGTGTCTATACCCTTATTCATATTTTTAAAAAGGCACAGGGAAGAATTGCAAGTGCTGTTATGATTTAATTGTTGCCTATGTCCCTGCTAAGTATATTTACTCTTTCTATTACTATCCAATAATAAATTTCACGCCAGAACAAGATGTGATGATGTGACATGTAGATGACAACTCACAAACAGATCACTGAAACAAAACTAAGTTTTTATCCTTTCTTTTTAATACAAACAATGCTGAGGGAACTTTCTGAAATCTGCTAACCCCAGAGATATGATCAATACTGTGCAATAATGCAGAGATATATTTTTGCCATCTGCCATGGGGTATTTGTTATTTCTACTGCCAGTCAAAGCCAGGGCATATTTGTGTTCTACTGACCGCAATTTAGGGGGAATTCCAATTTTATTTCCAACCTACAAAAGTAGGTCTCCTCTTCCACTAACAACACATGTATTTATTTGTAGTAACCATGAACATAGGGGAAAAAAGGTGGGGAAATTTTTAGGTGACATCAAGGTATTTATACAACATGGAGCCTTTCTTTACTCTCAATAAATACGTACTGTAAGATTGTTTTTTTATTTTTATTTTTACTTGCACTAACCAAAGTGCGGCCCTCTGCATCACTAAAGGGCCGCACATAACATTTTCAATCTACACTGACTTGTATAGGCATTTTATAATGAAAAGAGGACAGCATTCATAGCTAGAATATGTTATTCTTAATTTTTGCAGGGATATTGAGTAGGGATTGCAGGGATAATTAAGTATTGCAGGGATGTTGAGCTTAAAGCTAGAATATATTAAACTGCTGTACAAAAACTTCACTTCATACACTATATTACATTTCTAGATTTCTGGGGTTGAAAGTCACAGTAGACATAAAAATGTTTATTTGGTGTGCGTTTGAAGAGAGGTAGTCTTATACGGCGAGAATATCCCAAACTCTATATTCTTACTGGAAAAGTTGGGGGTCGTCTTATAATATATATATATCTTGAGTTCTGAATTAAACTGCATTTATAACCTGAAACATGTTAACTTAAACAGCAAGCTTTCACCTTTCTGTATGTGTAACTCATGATGATAATAAAAATCTAATCTCTGATAACAATGCTGATGAAACAGGTGAGGGTTTAATTTACTGCATCATGGCACCACTTTTTAGCTCTTAAAAAGCCAAATTTAAAGCTCAGTGAAAGACAAATGTGCTCTTTGTTGATGATATTTAACACTATATCTTGGCATTTGATCTCAGTGACAGCAGAAATCCATATTTTTAACATAAATCCTATCTAAAGTGCTTAGTAATTCAATTTGATTGTCTGTGATCATTCCTCCAAAGAGAAGCCATTTCTTGCAGTAGGCATCGGTTTCCTGAAGACCGCATGCTGCAGGGTGTCTGCTCTGAGAATATGTCACAAATCACCAGAACAATCCTCTGCTTCTGATAGATTTCACTTTTAGAAATGCACTAAAAGTCCCTTTATAGGGCAAAGCTAAAATTCAGTGAGCTAAGGTGTAAGTCAACCTTTGTAAGAACACGAGCACTGAGAATAATTATTTTTAGCAATACCACTATGTACCTTGTATTTTTATATTATTTTCTATATCTATTATATTTCTTAATCTAATATATCCCAGAAATAAATGCACACTTGTTGGTATTCAACTTAATCTACTTTTTTTTAAGAGTTTGAATTTAAAGTCAAACTCCTTCCAATTTAGTTTTTCTAAAGAGTGGGTAAGGAGGGTTTCCACAGCGTTGTGTGATCCATCGGGACCCCAATGTTAAGCGAAGTGCTTGACGGGGATCCTAAAGGATTACATACACTTCAGCTGGCCAGCAGATGCTATGTTCAGACATGACCTGATATATTACCCTGGTGTTCAGCATCTTATTTCTAAGATTAATGCCTAACTTCAGCTAGAATCACTATTATTTTTATTGATATTTGCATTTCTACTGGTAGATTTACCGGTACCCAGTGGCGTAGGAACAACCATAGAAGCCATAGGGCCCGTACTTGTGAAGGGTCCAGCTGGGGGCAAAAAAACTTACTGAAACCAGTAATCCTGAGCTGGACTCAGCTGTTAAAGAGTAAACAAATTTAGTCTGCAGCCCCATCTTGTGAAAGTTCTAGTCATTTTTACTAGAGATGGTAGAATTTCATTTTGCAAATTCCGTTTTGCGATTTAATTAACCTATATACTTATCTTGGTACAGAAATCTGGATTTCAGTGGGCCACCAGGATGGTTAAATTTTCGTACAGCTTTTGCTAAAGAAAACAGGACTAAATCGGACCTCGGGAAAGGGGTTAATCCGTAGTTTCGGACAGTCTGGAACAGAGCATTGTTGGGGTGTGAGGTGCAGGAGTGGTTCAGGGGAGGGAGGTCCATGAGGAAGCGGGGGTTGGAATGGCAGGTCTGGGAATAGGGCTCCATAGCGCACCCTGAAATGCGTGCAAACCAACTGCGAATAGTGTACAAGCCACCTGAATCCTTTTACACTTTGGGGATTTCCACTGTTTGGGGTTCAAGGTTCTGAGACCGAAAATCCAGTGTCCACACATTGACTCGTATCTCGAACTTCTTCAATAAAATAAGTCAATGTGCGGACGCTAGATTTTTGGTCTAAGATACTTGTGGCACCAGGTGGAGGTGGATGAGAGTGAATACAGCACTTGAATGAATTCAACTGATTTGGATTCCGGCCAGAGAGGGAGTCTGTGTGGGAGTATTGTTGATGGGAGAGAGTGGGGGTCTAGATCAAGGCTCTGATTGCATTGATTATATGGCTTTCCAAAGTTTTGTACTTGAGAGTTGCTGTGGACTGGGTGAAGTGCAAGAGGAAATAAGCGAGGTAAATATAATATCATGCTAAGACAGCAGGATAACGCCTCAAATCACAAAGCTCATGTTGTCTGGTTCCTTGAACATTATAATGAGTTTACTGTACTCAAATGACCTCCAGCAGCTCTCAGTCCAGTAGAGGAGAATGTGAGGGAACAGGAGATTTGCATCATGGATGAAAAACCGACAAATCTGCAGCATGTAAAGCTATTGTGTCTTTATTGATATAAATATCACAAAAATCTTTCTGGCAGTACTGCAGAGGTGAACCTAATAAAGTGACACGTAGGTGTGTGTATGTGTGCAGCACAAGATAGCAAATAGAAGTAAGGCAGCAATCATATGGAGCACCTGCCCCCTGTGCTCAATATGTGGGCAATCAAGGACCTCATTCTTCCTCTATTGGACAGGTACCTGAAAAGCCAACAGGTGATGCCATATGGTGCTTCTTCCCAACTTTGTCTCTGTTCGAGCGTCTGAGCACTGGAAACGCAGCCTTTCCAGACACACTTGTGAATGCTTGCTTATTGTACATGTCATCTTCCAATCTGCTCCTAGAGGTGGACTCTTTGCATTGTTTTACTGTGACACTACCTAAAGCCCCATACAACTTACAATCTTTCCATACAATTTCTGTACAATCAACTTTTCTGCTACCAAAACCATGTAATATGAGGAGCTTTCTAATCCTTCCAATCACTATGTATTCTATCAGGGAGGCCTCTATACTACATAGTTGTTGGTAGATCTAAAGGAAATTGTATGGATTGATCTAAAGGTGTATGAGGGGCTTAAGAAAGTTACAAGTAGGGGTGGGTGTGTGTATAGTGCAATACAGCAAATCTAAGTAAATATACTTTAATCACAAATCTTCAGGCCAATTCAGTGATGTTCCTTTAAGGGAGCTGGATTCTCCAGAGCAGTGGTTCTCAACCTGTAGGTTGGGACCCCCTTGGAGGTTAAATGACAATTTCACAGGAGTCGCCAAGTTCACTGGAAGCATCAGAGTTGCTGCTGTTAAGCAGCAGTGCTGATACCCACAAGCTGGGTGGGAAGTAAGTAATGCCTCCTCCCTCCTAACTTAGGTGGAATGGGGCTTTACTCTTTACTTCCCACCAAGAACATCATTTGCACAAGCAGGGTTGGAAAATATAAGGGAGGGGAAATTACACTTACCTGATCATGCTGGATGTGATGAGTTCAGCGCCTGTACTTATGGCCGGCTTCCTTTCACCCACACACAAAAGTAACTGAGGTATAGAAAAGGACAATGTTCTATACTAGATGGAAGGCAGCTCAGCCAGTCGCTGTATAAACTTTTTGATGTAAAGTTAAAATCTGAAATACAGAAAATGTTCTAGAAGACACAATGTAAAGTAAATGTCATGGGGTCGAGATGGTGCTTTAATACAGTAATGGAAAGAGTACTCTTGGCTAGAGATTCTGAATTCTTAAAATGAGTTGGAAAGACGAGGTGATTTTGTAAAATTTCTTGGAGGAGATATCAGTCTACATTTCAAATGACTGGATTTAATCATCTGTACAGTATTCAATGATCACATAGTGAGGCTCCATGGCCGCCTGACATTTATTGCTTAATAGTTTTCACTAGAATGCCAAATTTCAGGATTGATTCGCTGTTATAAATGTCATCTCCTCCTGTCATTTCATCTTTCTGCTGTATGCCCCACAATAAAAAGTTTTGCAGATCGGATGATCCTTGGACAGGTAAGAGGAAAATTAATAAACTGCTCGGCATACAAGTGAAAGGGTTATATGCACCTGTTTTATAAGGACAGGGACACATTTAATTCCTTTGAAAGGCCAATAAACCTAATTAAGAACTTGATTTATACAAAAGGGCATCTTGTGCCTAACTGGTAAATACCGTGTTAAAACACATTCTTATGTCTCCCATAGAATTGCACAACATTTTACTCTCCTTTCTCCTTTCTCCTTTCTCCTTTCTTCTTTTATTGTTGTTTTATTTATGAATGTAACAGAATGGTTATGGCTGACTGAGACAAGCCTGCCAGGGGAGAGGTCCAGGGCAACAGGTGCAAGGTTATCTCTTTTGGCTTTTGGTGCGCTTTCTTTATCCCTATCCCGGATGAGCAGCCATCTTGGGTCCGGAGGGGAAGAGGAATGCTGCAGCAGTGTGACAGCGGGATACCAGTACCTTGTACCTGACAGACGGTCAGTGAATTCCATCTCGTTTCTGATCAATGTAACCACAGTAAGTCACAGAAATAGTATAAGCTGAATAGGGATATTCTCCTCAACTGGGTATACATTTATCCAGGTTTCCCATCCCAATAAAAAAAGAAAAAAGTGATACACTCCAAACCAGGGACTTTAAAGTGGTCCCCCGAAATAATTAGAGCAAAATAGGTTAAAATACATCAAATTTTAATGAGATCCTATCAGATCAGGGAGTATCCTTGTAATCACTATGGTACTGCTTTGTTGGTGCTTTTGATTTGTTTTTTAATGGAAGTTAATAAAATTTTATGTATTTTAACCTATTTTTATTGTATTGTATATTAACCGGAAGACCACTTTAAAGTTCTTGGTTTAGAGGGTATCACTTTTTCACCTTTTTCCATGACACAGTAATTAATAAAGAAATGTCCACACACTGGTTGCTGCTGAACTGGGGGCTACTTTTCTAGGCAAAGGATAATTACACATGCAGCTGCACCTCTGGACCCAGAGTTAGGGATGTTTCAATAGATGCCAAACAGTCCTAAAATGCTGCAGCCCATTGCCTGTTAGCCCAAAAAGGGACATTGTTTTTTCCAGGGCGATATGAGAGGTGTTCATCTATTCATCCATTAACCACCCTAGTCCTTTAGGGAAACAATCTACTTACATACTCAGGTGGAAGGTCCTGCACACCTCCAGGCCTGAGGCCTGTCCCACAGGGTCTCTGGTAGCAGAGCACTGCAGAAGCTGGCAGGCTGTGTCACTTCCAGGGCAAGACTACTTAGCCCTTCCTATGTCTTAGTCTATATTGCCCTTTGACATACAGGAAATACATTTAACCATTTCATGGCCATTTTCCATTACACTGACTGGAAGAGAAGAGGATGTTATGTGTGCAGTTTTTAAATAACTAGCATCACGTTGGGTGAAAGAGTGGTGAGACTTATTGACCCTGTACCAAGCTCCCTCAACCCCCTCAAATGACTGTTGGTGTCGCTCCTCCAGCTTCACTTCTCTCTCCCCAGAAAGCATCTCTGGTCCCAGTTGGGGGTTGTGGAAGACGGGGTAGGTGCAGAGAGAGCTTGCCCAGGGTACCGATCTCCCTAGACCCGCACCTGCAGAGATGTATGTACAATATACACTCACCAGCCACTTTATTAGGCACACCTGTCCAACTACTCATTGATGCAAATTACTGATCAGCCATTCACATGGTGGTAACTCAATGCAACCAATCAAACCGAGCTTCAGAATGGGGCAGAAAGGTGACTTTGAATGTGGCAGATGGGCTGGTCTGAGTATTTCAGAAACTGCTGATCTTCTGGGATTGCCACGCACAACCATTCTAGGGTTTACGAGACAAAGGTCCAAAAAAGGGAAAAACATCCAGTTCTGTTTGGCAAATCCGTATTGATGCCAGAGGAGAATGGCCAAAGTAGTTTAGCTGATGGAAAGACACAGTAACTTAAATAACCCACTTGTTACAACAAGGTATGCAGAAGAGCATGACATCACAACCCTCAAACCTATGAGGCAGATGGGCTCAACTGGGTGCCACCCTGTCAGCTAAGAACAGGAAACTAAGGCTACAATTCGCACGGGCTCACTGAAATTGGACAATAGAGGATTGGAAAATGTGCCTGGTCTGATGAGTCTTGATCTCTGCTGCGACATTTCGAATGGTAGGGTCAGAATTTGGCGTCACACAAAAAGCATGGATCCATCCTCCTTGTATCAACAGTTCAGGCGGTGGTATATGGTGTGGGGGACATTTTCTTGGCACACTTTGGGCCCCTTAGTAGTAATTGATCATGGTTGCAACGCCACAGCCTACCTCAGTATTGCTGTTGACCATGCCCATCCCTTTATGACCACAGTGTGCCCATCTTCTGATGGCTACTTTCAGCAGGATAATGCGCCATGTCATAAAGCTCAAATCATCTTAAATTGGTTTCTTGAACATGACAATGACAATGAGTTCACTGTACTCAAATGGCCTCCACAGTCAACAGATCTCAATCCAATAGAGCACCTTCGGGATGTGATGGAACAGGAGATTCGCATCATGGATGTGCAGCCGACAATCTGCAGCAACTGTGTGATGCTATCATGTCAATATGGAGCAATGTCTCTGAGGAATGTTTCCAGTACCCTGTTGAATCTATGCCATGTAGGATTAAGGCAGAAGGGGGTCCAACCCGGTACTAGCAATCGGTGTCTAATAAAGTGGCTGGTGAGTGTATGTCTCTACATCCCCAGGTTAAATCTGCATGAGCTTTCCACTATCATTTGAAATTCAGATTCACCAATATAAACTTAGATTCCAACAATCTGCAGAGATCACATGACCAAATGCCTAGGTAGCTATTATTATTTCAAAAGACTTTAATGGAGTTAGTATTTTAGTTACTCCTTGTCTGTATAAGAGGCTATGTATCTATAACAGCAAAACGTTAAAATAGTTTAAAAGTCCAGTACATTTCATTACATAACTTTCAGTCCATGTCATCTCTCCAGCCCTATTTAATAATAGATTAATATATTGTCTAATTATATTATTGGTTCCGAAAAAATCCAACAAAGAGGGACAACAAGTAATCTATCTAATCTATCTATCTATCTATCTATCTATCTCTCTATCTATCTATCTATCTATCTATCTATCTATCTATCTACTAGTCTATCTATCTATCTATCTATCATCTATCTTCATCTATCTATCTATCTATCTCTCTATCTATCTATCTCTCTATCGTGGTTGTCTATCTATCTATCTATCTATCTATCTATGTATCATCCCCCGGCTATGTTATTATTGTTTTTCCACCTGGATGAGTTGATAAGGCCGGGAATAGCACCAGATAGGAGCCACAGGAGGATGTTTTGGCTAGATGTGAAGGCTGTCGTCTGCTTTCCAGTAGAGCTGAGATGAAACAGTGTGTGATCACTTAATCTTGTTAAATGTAGCACAAAACTCTAAGAGTATTAGACCATGTATTTAAATGATAATAAACTCTACAGTGGCAAGTGATAGAAAAGTTCAATTTTCTTTTTCAGCTACCATGGTGTCCCATGGCTATAGATATAACCATTCCGCTAACACAACTTCCTGGGCGAGTGGGGGCTGAGGGGGGGGGGGGGATTTGTCTGTTGCAAACCCACAATGTTTATGCAAATACAACATGTTCCTATACAAATACTTATTGATTTTAGGAATTTTCTCTTGGATATAAGAACCTCTGGACGAAAAAAGGCTATCAATCTGTTTATTCACTAAGCAGCTGTCAGAGATTATTAAAGTGTGAAAAATGCATCTGTACATACCACAACCAGCAAAACCAAACAAAAAAAATCTAAGGCTTCCCAAACACAAAAGCATTTTTCTACAACTGCCTTAGATTAACAAAAAATATAATATGAGGACCAACCTACTAACACTTTAACTATCCAATTCATGTGTGTTCAACATTTTCCCACTTGTAGCAGCAGAGGCACAACAACTGAAAAGGTATTGAGCTCATCACCAGAGGGATTCACTGGTCACAAAGGTAGGTAAATGCGTATGAGCTTTTACGGTGTACTGTGCAAAATTAGACTTTGGTTCCCTTTTTTTTTTTTTTTTTATCATTTTTTTATTAAAGAGAAATGCATAATACAACATCATACATACATCATCAAAGTGTGATACAGATTATGGTTCAAAGATGTCCGACAAACTGGTATCTGATGTGTAAAAGAGAGAGAAGAGAACAAGAAGAGGGAAGAAGAAGAAGGTAGAAGAGGAGAAAGAAAGAAGGAGGGAGAAGCTCCATCAAATACCATTCAGTGTTTTTGAAGGCCTCCATGAAGGCATGAAGGCGGCTCCGATGGGATGTGCTAGACAGCGGCTCCGATGGTGGGATCTTACGATCCCGCCCTCTTTGCTGCACTCTGCACACCTCCATTGGTCCCCCTATCTCCCTTCCCTTGAGTCACCTGCCGCTGCTCTGCTCTCCCCCCATGTGACGCCTTACATCTTTCATTTAGATATACACCTTCGGTTGGTAGTGATACACCCTGTGTCCACCGGGTTGCCCCTGGATCATTCCAGGCCAGCACCCAAGGGAGGGGGGCAGTTTTGGATACTGGATACTTCCCATCGCGCCCTGCCTGGGGGTGGACGTCTCCTTTGGACCTTTGGGTATAGCTGCCTTTCTACCCCTGCCACACATTGACTAGGTAAGACATATGTCTACGCACAACCTTGCTGTTTGATTAACTACTATCTGTCATAACCATTTTTTGAATACACTTATTAAGTATCAAGCACCAGAAAAATGCTAACCATGTGATCAATCAGGATGTTAATTATCTAGCACTGTGATAGTGTAATTTTTATTAGCTATAACCATCATTATTGTAATCTGCACTATGCTGTAATTAGATCAATCAAGTACATCTATAGATACATATGTTTGCTCACATGTTGTTCATTATCTGGCACTGTCATAATGATGTTTTTTGTTAAAACTACTAACATTCTATGTCTGTATTATAACGCACTATATTATTCAAGTACGTTTCTAAATGTATATATGTGTGTTTATGGTTGTGGTTATGGCAACCGATAATGTTCCAAGATCGCGAGAAGTTTACGAGTATTGTACACCGCAGCGTGACCTTGCACAAACCCCACCTGCGCAGGGGAGATCAACTTGGGCATTAGTGTGGCTAGTTAATTAACGAAATGGGCCTATACGCTCCCGGGTCCAAGGCGTCTTTACCCGGTTTGAGCAGTAGCTTGATGTATGCCATCTTGCCCGTGTCAGGGTAGGAGTGGGTGTCTAGAATATGGCGATAAAGGGCAGTGAGGGCAGGCACAACCTGCGCCTGAAGCATTTTAAAGAATTCTGTGGTGAGACCATCCGGCCCGGGGGCCTTATAATTAGCCGCATTTTTAATGACTCGCATCACCTCTGCTTCCTGAATGGGGCTGTTTAACAAATCTAGGTGACAAAAGGGGGAGGGTGGCCCCTCCCAGAATAGATTCACCATCCCAGCCCTCGGCACTGCTCCTGGCATATACCCGCCCATAATAATCAGCAAAGACATTAGCTATATCAGGGGCAGTGGTAGCCTGATGCCCGGATGGGGCCTGATGCCTTGATAAGACCCGATGGCCGCACACCCGCGCCAAGTTAGCTAACAGACGGCCCGACTTATTGCCATAGCGATAAAACCTTGCATCCCTGCCTGCCCGCACTGTCGTGCCCTTCCAACCAGGCGTCACAGTTCTGTTTGGCCGCTACCCAGTCCGCACGGTTCTGGTCGGTCATGTGCGCCTTGTATGTAAGGTAGCTGTCCCTGGCTTTCCTACAGGCCTCCAAGTAATTCTCGAGCAGCTGTTTCTTCAGGGTGGAAGAATGAGCCATGATTTTGCCCCTCAGAACCGCCTTTGCTGTCTCCCAGTAGAGAGCAGGTTCCGTTTTGTATTGGCTGTTGTGGTATTCATATTCAATCCACCACCCCTGCAACAGCAAAAGATTCAACTAATTTTAGATGGGAGGGGAATCGCCAAATCCGGGATGTCTTATGGGAAGGGCCCTAATTGTATAGTCACCCCGACAGG
>CM070033.1:155492115-155506679 GCA_036250615.1 Ptychadena robeensis
TCGATCTTTCATTCTCAATGAGAGTTCTGCCTATAAACTGTCTCAATAACATATTTCCATCTTTAGTTTATATTGTGAGCATCTTATGTGAATGGTGTTGCTTCTCTCCATGTTACCAAGGGCTATAGGACAAAAGATATAACATTTTGTTACTTTGGAGAATGTTCTGAACAAAAGCTAATGAGGTTGTTTTGGTCCTTTGCACTAATGTCTGTAGAAACTGCTGCTGGGAATATCTAATTGCAATAACCGAGGAAATGAAGATTCCATTTAAGTATTTTAATGTAGGTAATCTTTATTCTATTACTATTTCAATTGTGTCTTGCAGATAGAACTTTACAAAGTTTTTTAGCAGGGAATGAAAACTTTTTTTTCTGTTCTCGATGACCTTTGGATTGAAGTTTAGTATTTAAGTATGTTAGACACTTGGGGTACACTTACTTGAGTAGAAGTGCTTTTCTTGTTAAATATAAGGAAAAAGGGTAGCTTCTCTTCTAACAACCATGTATAAAACGATTAAGATTGTGACAAAACAAACAAACAAAACAAGGCTTTTAAGAAGGAAACTGACATCCATGTTGAACACCAGCCAGTATTTATGTGCCTATTATTTATCTTAACCTGTGGGGTTTCATGCTCTGGTAGTTACAGTGTTTCCCTAAACTTTGCATTTCCCTGTAATGTGTTAAAACATGCTATTTTTACATTTTATATCCAACACCTATACAGTAACTCTGTATAAACTAGACCACAAAAAGTTTCTTCTTTGGGATATGTTGCCAAAGCACAGCATAACTCATCCCAGTATAGATGATATGATGAACCTGTATCTTTAAATACAAAAGGACCCCAGGGTATAGAGGGAATACTCTAACCCCAAGCAAAGATGTCCTCTGACTTGGCAGAGGCTGGGGGACTTTAGAGGCTTCGGTTGAAGAAGTTTCAATCACAAAGAAGGTTGTATCCACAAATCCATTCAAAGACATAAAAGAAAGATTATTTAATGCCCATAAGAACAGCTCGATATTCCAGTCAAGGTATAGTAGCTACAGTTAACACGACGCTTAGTGGATCACCAGACCTTGTTTTCATCACCTCTCCAGAAGGATAGGGGGAAATAAGGTGACCGATAGTAAAAACTTATCGTCAAGCACACCGACATACGTTTCGTCTAGATTGACTTCTTCAGGGGGTAACGTTTAAAGATGTTTTTATATAAAAAAGTACCAAAGTGGAATATAAGAGGAAGGCAGCATCCAGGAACTGTCTAGAGAATGGGGAGCTTCTATATAATAGACCACCAAGACCTCTAGCAGGCGACCATATGTGTCTAAGGTGTATCTTGATGAAGTGGTAAATGAATCTAATTCCAAACGTAAAGATTGCAGTAATCCATGTGCTTCATATGATAGGGTAAAAGGGTTCTCCACTCGTATATCAAACCATGAATTTTTGAAGAGAAGACACTTTGAGGATAATCAAAATGATAAAAAGACTAAGTATGGTAATATACTCTTTGTTTACCATATGATACAGTAAAGAAAAGTACCATATTTTTCAGACTATAAGACGCACCGGACCATACGACACACCCAGTTTTTAGGGCAGGAAAACCAGAAAAAAAAGATTTATTAAGTTTCCACATCAATTAGGTTAATGCAATGAATTGAATGAATGCAATATTTAATTCAGCCAGCAGGTGTCACTAGCAGCAGTACACTCACAGCACTGATTGGCAGGAGGAGCAGCTTTCCTCTCTCCCTCTGCGATCAGCTGTTTCTGTGTCCGTGCAGAGTGATTGAACTTCGGACAAGGGAGAGATATAGCCAGTTTATCTATATCTCTCTCTTTTCATTGCCTATGCCAGTTCAGGGCTCTGAGCTGGCATAGGCAAATGCACAGTACAGATGGGAGAGCCTGAGATCGCCGGCATCTCACATCTGACAGCTCCCCGGCTAATCTCTGTGCCGGTAGAGCTGGCGGAAAGCCAAGGTGCGGGGGTCGCGCGTTCGGACCATAAGACGCAGGCACTTTTTGCCCAAAATTTTGGGGGTGAAAAGGTGCGTCCTATGGTCCGAAAAATATGGTATGTGTTTCATGTAATTTTGTTTTAAAGAATATATTAATCCAGACCTATAATGTTTTTTTCCCAGTTATGAAAAAGCATAGAACTTGGCAGATTAGATCCTCTATTGTGTTTTTCTACCAACCAGAAAAGAGGTTTATAACCTTCTCATTTTATACTTTACAAAAAATAATTTCTTAGAATGATCACTACAGCAAAAATAGGGTTGTTGATGACATGAAAAGACAGGTGACTAGTCTAGCTCAGCTGTCTGGTAAGGCTGTATACATTTCAGAACTGGCTGGACAGAAATATATATCATTCTTCATGCTTAGGTGCTGATGGCCCTGCTATCCTACTTGTAAATAGGGATGGACCGAACTGTTCGCCGGAGATCGAGCATGTTCGCCCATCCTCTCGCCGGCGGACAGTACGGGTGTTCGACCCGCCCCGTTCGCCGACGAGAAGAAGATCTAAATTCTTCCTCCGGCAGGATCAGAACCTGCGAGATCGTGCCGGAGGAAGAATCTTTTCACTACAAGACCGGGCATGCAGCCGCTCTTGTAGTGAAAAATCCGGCTTGGAGCAGGAAGTGACGTCAGTGACGTCACATCCTGCGCCCGTAACCAGGAACTATGCGTTCCAGGTTGACGTCACATCCGGTTTTTCCGATTCAAATTCCCCGCCTAGAGGTGGGGAATTTGAATGTGTCCACGAACAGGGCGGACGGCGGACTTATTTAAAAGTCCAACCCGCCCGTTCGCGGACAGTAAATGGCGATGTTTGCCCATCTCTACTTGTAAAAACAGCCATTGTTTCCAAAGCGGTAACACATAATCAGAAACCTGAGCACCTTCCCCTCAACATAGAGCAAAACAAACTGAACAGAATCTCTGTATTTTGTCTGTACATACTGGCATATAAGCAGGGCAGCGCACAAGTAGTGTAGCGAAGTGGTTTTACACTTAATATGTATATAGACCATGTATATATGTAGTCTGTGTAGTGACCATGACATGCTGTATATATTTGTGTGTGGATACCTTCAAGAAAATGTATATGGCCGCAAATATAACATGTTCTTTTTTTCCCCTGGCGAACAGTACAGGTGTTAAACCTGCCCTGTTCACCGGCGGGAAGAAGGTTACCATTCCTGAGCTGGCCGTATCAGGAGCAGAAAGATCCGGCCAGTGGAAGAATTTTTTCACCAAAGACCAGGTAGAGAACTTGGTCTCTATTGAAAGAAAACCAGCTTAAACTGGAAGAGAGGTCAATGACTTTACGTCCGGATATCGAAACCAGTAACTGTGCCTTCCAGGTACTGGAAGTGATGTGATTGACATCCCTTCCATTTTTTACAAAAATCTTCCCGCGAATAGACGGACGTTGGATCCACCTGTTCGTGGATGGACCTGGCCAAAGTTCGGCCAAAGGTCATGCTCTTTTCCCTGTTCTGAGTTAGGGCTTGTTTCCATATTACGTCAGGACCCCCTCCGCTAAGCGTATTGCTTGGCGGGGATCCCGACGTAGGTGGAACGGCTTGTCACAGTGAAGACACAGCATCCACCGAGCTGGTAAGTAAATGTGCTATGTCGGGATCCCCGCCAAGCAATACGCTTAGCGGAGGGGGTCCCGACATATAATGGAAACATTGCTGTAGTTATCTGCCCAGTAACTTCTCCCATCTCTCTGGGTCCCCTGTCCCTTGCTCATCTTGCCCTAGTAGGTGCAGCAATTTTCCAAAGGAGTGTGCCATACCAGGCCAAGAAAAGTAATTCCCCACTCAGCCCCCGAATGGACCGTCTGTCTGTTCTCCTACATACTGGGTAAGAGCTCTTCACAACTCCCAGCAGCTGGTTAGTTACCTTTAGAAAACAGAGGTTGTTGGGGAGTAAAGGCTAATGTTCTAGCATCAGCCTATAACTATCCCAACTAGAGGCTAGGGACTTTTTTGGGGGGACTTTAACGGCACCAGTTGTACAGTAAATTTAATTCATTTCATTTCATTCATAAAGTATAAATGCTGGTTAGTTACCGTTGGCAATGTAGATCCTAAGCTTGGATCCCATCCCTGCCTCAGGGGTGATGGTGAGCTGTAAATATTCCCTATAGTAGAAGGTTAACCCCTAACCAGCTTGTGTGGGTTTTTGCTTACTGTGTGACAGCTGTAAATCTGAGCATAGGCATCCGAATCCAAAATGAACCTGGTTGTTCGTACCACAGGCAACGCTGCAGTAGTACGCAATGAACAAAAAACAAGCTATGTGTAACTTTATTATTTTTACTAAGAGCATCTGCGTACTTGCCAGAGAGGGGAGAGATACGCAAGTGTTCACTAGGTGCATCTTGTGGCTGAAGTTGATATTGCAGATTTAAGTGAGATTAAAGTTGGAACATAATTAATAGCATTACAAACAACTTCACTTTATTTACTTTGTATAGCCTGAAGAAGGGATCTGCGTCATCCCAAAAGCTTGCTTCTCTAATGACTTCAGTAAGCCAATAAACGGTATCACTTGAACTCCAAACTTGCTGTATTCACTGCTGTAAAACTTACATGCCAAAATTCTTTCAGTTTTTACCGTTAAATGTATAACATTTATGTCAGTTGGATAACCGCAGTGAAAACATTAATAACTATGAAAGGTTGCAGCAAGGGGTGTGAAATTGGGAATGTAAAAAAACTATCACTAATGATTATTTCATGCTTCAATTATTGCAAATGTGTACAAAGCTTTAGGCTGGGCCTATATGGGACATTTTAGTGAATAGTACACAATGATGTATAAAGTTGTAACTACAAATGGTTAACAACATTTGCGTAGCTGATTTTGTGAATTGCAAAGCCCCTCAACATGGTATTATCATCGTCTGATTAATACGTTAAATTTAAAGTCAAGTCAAAATTTTTAAAGCCAAAATGTCATCTTGCCTAATAAATCTATGCAAAAACTACATGTGCTAGAACAATACTTTTTGGTTCCTTCTCTACATCTCCAGAAATGTTGGTGATGATTCCATATTTAGAGGCTTTACAATTGTGAAAAAAGTCAAAACTTTGGGAAAGGCATAACTATTTATTAGTATAAATTCGGGATAAGCAACACTGCCTGGGTTGGATTTGGCAGATACTTGTTGCATTGATATTATAGTCCATTATCTGCTCAAATGCACATGGTAGAAGATAAATGCATTACTTCATGTTAAGTGTTTACTGGATGCTATATCATCCCCCAACCTGCTATATATACTTAAGAAAGCATTATAAAGACTCTGGTGATTTTGTGGTTGGAAAAAGCCATAGAAATGTATTTACGTTAATGTGCAATGGAATATGCAATAGAACACATTAAGCTAAATATAAAACAGACAGCAAATTTTTTTTCCAAAGAAAATTACTTATTCAGTCATAAAGAATAATGTATAGATGACAACATTGTTTACCTATAGCAAAAAAAACACACAAAAACAACCATGTTTAAGTTTAAAACATAGAATGAGCAGAGACCTGGGGAGGAGCACAATTAAAGAAATGTGTGTGAATACTTTGTTTGTCTTTATATTAGGTACCAGATGTTGCAATTGGTGTAATTCCAGTTTTCAGTATTTTTATCTCCTTCAAGGAACTGTGGGGTGCGCTTTCATATTATGCTGGAAGAAGTAACATTGATTGACAAACATTTGGTCTGGTGCATTGTGCGCTTTGGTTTATGCAGCCCAGAAAAGCAGCCTAAAAACAGATGTGAAATGCTTATCAAAACCAGTGATGTGGCATAAAGACAAAGAAAAACAGTCATTTAAGAAAGAGTATATAACATCAAAGCAGAAAAGGGAGAAATATGATAAAAGACTTGTTTGCATTTTATAGATAAATGTGGAATACATGTGGGAGCTTTCCAATGACCAATATCCCATCTAAAACAATGCACATTCATTCATAGAACATTATCAATCCCCTTCCATGCAGTATTACCCTCATAGTTGGAATTTTAATTGGTAACCACACATGAGGAAAGTTTCAGATAAAACACTTTTATAACACAGTATATAAAAACATAAACACTAAAGAAAAAAGATTGTAAAAGTTATTGCCATTTACTGCATATTTGATCTATAGTGATCTTATTACATCATTACATGTGTTTTGTCGTGAATGGGCTTCCTCAGGATATGTGTGGGATCATAATTCACACATAGTTGAAGAAAAAGGAGCCAAAAGTTCAATGCCCCCCAGGTTTGTTTGCTGAGACCACAGGTGGACCCAGAAATCTAATATACTTGAAAGTAAAAGGCATATTGGTTTGTAAGATTCACACAGATTCTATTGGACTATGTTTCACATTATTCTAATCAAGGTAATTGCACCATCAGTTATAGCTAGGGGCTGCTTTTTGGTTTCTACAACCTGTCCCTTCTCCTTGCATTGAATCTTGGAGCCACAATATAAGGGAGCAGCTAGTATGTGCCCCTCTTTCTTGTCCATACAACGCCCCATACTTTTCCTCACCATTAATGAAATCAGTAGTTGAGAGGCCAGAAAAGGCTACTGGTTGCTTATATTGAATTAAGTTATCCATCTAGTTAACTCCCTCCTTATCTTAAGTAATCAACAAAATGCAGAATGCTTTAAATTAGAAACAACAACTGTAATCATACACTCTAGACCAGAGGTACACAAACTTTTTGACTGATGGGTCCCCATGGATAAATTTGACAGATAGGGCCAGAAGAAGAACAGATACCACAAATGCACACACACAAAAACACTGTGTTAAGGACGTGTTTACCCCCCTGGTGGTCAGCTTATACTGCGCCATTTCTACATAGTACTCTGCTTCTGACCCCCACCTTCCCTTCTCCCCTGTACATATTGCCAGAGTCATGCGCTTGTCACCCATGGCGCCAACAGGGTGATTCCGGGATCGATCGGCGGGTGAATAGGTTAGTTTGCGCAGTTCGTCCTGAGTCCATCCCTTCACATCACTGAATGCAATCATCCCTTCACATGTGTTGCAATCACTTCCATGACCGTAGGTGAATAAAATCATAATAATAATCATTGCATGAAAACATGTGATGCTACATATGCAATGTACATTTGGGAAATATCCTTGCTGCTAAGAGACATTCACCTCTAATATGGAAAAAAGAGTTTTTTTTGGTAGGATCCGTAAGAAACAGTTTCCACCCCTGATTTTATTAATTGTCTGTAACATATTCTGAAGAGGTAAACAAAGTGATAAATTATTGTAGTTATATAGCAACAGGAATATGTGTCAGTTTAGTGACAACATTCTGGATGTCTAAAGCCAATACCAATGATTGCCCAAAATAGTGTTGCACTTCCAGTGGGACTGGGGAACAATGTAAACTAGTAGTAGAACTATTGTTGCTTTTTGAGCTGATTAAAAATAAAAATCACACATAAATTGTATTTCGCAAACATACTACCGTATATACCCATGTAAAAGCTGAGTTTTTCAGCCCCAAAAAATGGGCAGAAAATGCTCCCCTCGGCTTATACTCGAATCAGCCAGGGTCCACTCACCTCAGGTAAATTTCCATGCTGAATGCTTTAGGCAGGCTCCGTGCTTCTGGCTCACAGCTGATCAATGTAAACAAACTCCACACTGCCACCTGGTGGCCGGTTACTAGTACACATACAACACTCCATAGCCTATGATTAAAAATAAGAATTGCCTTGCAAAACCCACCCTGTAACAATAATAATCCTGTGTTCTCTTAAATTTATTGAGGTTGTGGCACTAAGATTAATCCTGTTTGATTAATTTCTAGGAGCAATGGTGCTTTCTCTATATTTTTCTCATTTAGAAAACTCCGCTATCTGACTCTGCATTTCCCACCCTCGGCTTATACTCAAGTCTATATGTTTTTCCAGTTTTTGTAGATAAAATTAGGTACCTCGGCTTATATTCGGGTAGGCTTATATTCGTGTATATATACGGTAATTAAAAAAATTGTTGTTTTTTTTAAAATGTAGCACATAAATATTTGAAATATTTTGCTAATCCCAAGAATCTACATAGTGTTTTGCCATTCTACTTTCTTGGTGTTGGATATAATTTCGGGGAATTTTTTTATTGCTTTTTTATTTATTAACCTCCCTATCGAGTGTAGCTCAGGGTCAGTTTGTTTTACAAAACTAGACTCAGAGTTTATTTACCTGTCTCTAACAAGCCTGCAGTGATGCTATGTGTAAGCGAACTTGTGGATTGTTCTGGTGCTCTGCAATCTGCTTTGGTTGCCTGCACTGCATAAAAAACAGATGCTGTATAGGCTAACTGCTAGGGAGGTTAAAGAACTTTAACTATGGTATGTGTGTGTGTACTGTCTTTAATTCTAGTGCTAAACCATTTCTGGGAATGATAGGGGTGCCCAATGTATTCATGAATACAATATAAAAGAGGATTTTGAGATTGCAACAGAAAGAGCCACTCAAAAATATTGGGGGGACCGGTTATGGGGAGTGGACCATATCCCTCTATAACTGTTGATAGAAGGTAAGGGTATAAAGTGGACAGGAAAATGGTTTACTTGCTCACTCTCTCTCTCTAGTAAAAAAAAACACTATTGAAGAAAGGTGAAGGATATTGTAATGTGCCTGGGCACACAATCACTATCAACACCAGAAAATCCAGATAACCGTCTTTAATGAGAAATCCAAAAAACAAGCCAAGGGTCATACACAAAGATCAGTCCAAGAAAGCACAGTACAAATGGATAAGTCAGGAAACATATTCAGGGACAATCCACAGTCAAGGCAAGGAAAGTTCAAGCAAAGTCCAAAATCAAGCTGGGTCACTGTTGCCAAGAAAACACTTGCAGAACAAGGGCTTGTGTCCACTGCATCTCCACAGCATGTAAAACGACACAGAGAGGACACTTCCAATACTGATGAATTGGACAGTGTCCACTCTGTGTGCCTGCAGAGTTTTTTTTAAGCTGCGGGCTGCCGCGTCTTCAAAGCCAGAACTGCATCTCGCTACCAGGGCGGCTGGTGTCCGTACTGTATTGAACACATCCATAAAGACCAGGAATGCAGTTTGCCTGAAAAGTACTTTTGGCAGAACGGATCCCTACACCAGGACAGGAAGACATGCTTTGACCATGATGCCTGCTGCGGTGATGTGCTCTGCAATCCCTGGGGTCACCAACGTCTTGCAGATTCCAGGTACTATAAAAGACATCCATTGAAGACAAAAAAAAGCAAGATGCAAAATTTTGTAAATAAACTTGTTTTTAGCTGAAACATACATAAAACCTCCCTATAAAATCTAGACTGAAATAAATCAAAGCGTTTAAATAAACTGCATTATGTTAAACACGGTCACAAATTATATGATTATAAGAAGAGAAAAAAACCTTGTGATTTGTCACTTCTTCATAGCTCATTAAGAGCTATTCACTGTAAGTGATTAAGATGATTTGAACACTACATTACTACCTAAAAAAAAAACAGATCACACTAAATGTTATCTCGCAGTGGAAGGCGGCTCAGAAAATAAAAATAAAATAATTTGTTTTAATTATCAAGATAAATGGCTTCCAACTCTTCTAATTACAATATTTGTTCATAACAAGAAAAAGTGTACCAACAATTATTTTTAAAAGCAATAAATTTTCAATTCACCATTAAACCTAAGAAAACAGATAATGCGTTTTCCTTGTCATTAAATGAATTGCTTGGCTTTTTATAGAAACAAATGGGGAAACCCTTTGCTACACGACCTGCAGTGTTTGATGGCTTTTCCATTGTGTTACAAATAACTCTGCTGAAAACCTCTTTGAAATTTTTTTTTTTAATGTATTCAAATGGATGAAAACTTTTCTTTTGTGTGTGTGGTTTTCAAGCATCCTTGTATTTTTTCTTTCAGCATTTTCTAACCTGTATCACCATCATTGTGGGCTAAGATCTGTTGGAAACAATATAAACAAATAGATTTGTGGGCGGTAGCATGATTTCAGATTGTTCTCCTTCATCAGTAACAGGTGCATCATTTGGTATTGTTTGGAACATTCACTGAGGTCCTGTAAACAAGTACAGTGGCTGGCTTGCAAAAGTATTTTGAACTTTTCCACATTTTGTCACATTACAGCCACAAATATGAATACTTTTTTTGGAATTCCACATAAAAGACCAATACAAAGTGGTGTACATGTGAGAAGTGGAACGAAAATCATACATGATTCCAATTTTTTTTTTTACAAATAAATAACTGCAAAATGGGGTGTGCGTAATTATTCATCCCCCTATGGTCTGAGTGCAGTCAGTTGCCCAGAGACATTGCCTGACGAGTGCTAATGACTAAATAGTGTGGACCTGTGTGTAATCTAATGGTGGGGGAATGTGGCAAGATCTGAAAACTGCTGTTCACACATGCTGTCCATCTAATCTGACTGAGCTGGAGCTGTTTTGGGCAAGGATTTCAGTCTCTAGATGTGCAAAGCTGGTAGAGACATACCCTAAAAGACTGGCAGCTGTAATTGCAGCAAAAGGTGCTTCTACAAAGTATTGATTTGTAAAAAATGTAAAAAATTTTTGGAATCATGTATGATTTTCGTTCCCCTTCTCAAGTGTACACCACTTGATATTGGTCTTTCATGTGGAATTCCAATAAAATGGATTCATGTTTGTGGCTGTAATGTGACAAAATGTGGAAACTTTTGCAAGCCACTGTATATTCAGTAGCATTTCTAGGTTTAGTGTCACCAGGTGTTTGGAACCCCATAGTGGCAAGCTGTGAGTAATATAGGTGTCAAATTGTGTGGCAATGCTATACAGATCTCTCTCACCCTAAAGTGTTAACCTTACTTTGTTCACCCTTCCACACAACACATTAATATTCGCACAACAGTATCACTGCTTAATATATGTTCAGGATGCACAGATATGTCTAGTCAGGGATCCAGGGAGGTGCTTCGTGGACATGTGGAAAATATATCATCAAGATAGAGAATAGAAAAGTGTCATAGATAGTGTCTGGGTGCAAAGTGTACAGTAGAGTGCCTGGGTGTGCCAAGGCAGGACTGCCACTGATATCTCTTAAAGGTAAAGAACACTTTTCCCTGACCCAGGCTTCCATTAACAAAGAGCAGGCACAGCTAAAAGAAAGCCTAGGATGCACAGATAGGAATTTCTCAGCAGGGCCTTGTCAGGTCTTTCAGACAGGGTCGTCACCCAGTGTGTCCTGACACAAATTTTACTTCACAAACCATTTTGTTATGATTTTCAATAGGAAACACAGAAATTGTTCAAAAAGAATGCAAATAACTTTTTACAGCTTGTGTAATTGGGATTTTGGCTAATGTAATTGACATCTCAAAGACATCCATTTTATATGGTTCTGAGATCATAGGGTTTCAGTGATTATTTTGATTTTCAGTTGACCTCACTTATCACTGGCTTGGTTTTGCATCCCATTGTTTTTTATTGAAACACAAAACCCACTCAAAGCATACAAAGGCATGTAGGCCCAGGGACTTACTTACATTTTACTTGTTCTGTGGTTTAAGAAACCATTTTCTATCTCTCCTATTTCAGAAATGCCTTCTGTCTACATGATATATATTAGAAAAAGGCATGTCCCTCTGGGCTGCTGGAGCAGAATACATCTTCCTCCCCTTATGATTTACCATGCCAATAATTTTACTTTTAATCTTTTAGTAATTTGATTTTTTACTTTGCTGAGGTGGTAAATAAGCAGCATGTCACCACTTAATTATGATGAATAGCTACTTTTATAAGATGCCAGCACACTTAAGCGATGTGCTCATAAAAGTATTAGCCAGAGAATCTGTACAGTGCAAGTACAGTAATAGATATCTGGATGAAACTTAACTTTCTTTCTTTTTAAATAGCAAAATCTTATATTATTTCCAAAGACTGGCTCCTGCTGAACTTTCTGGACAATAGAATTGCTACCCATCACATAGAATATTAACCTAGAACATCATAAATCACTACATTATTTATTCTATTATGTTTTCTGCATATGACAGATGAAAGTTATCTTTATCCAGTGATGGGTTTCTCTTATTAGATTTCTCCACCAACTGCTACAGCCTCTTAATCTAAATGATTGCTCTCAAGGGGATTCTTTCTTAAAATAGATATATTTTTTTTTGTTGTTTTAGATTCTCTCCCTTTCCCTATGACTCAGCTGGAACATGGCAACGAGTGCTGCTGAGTATCTGAGTAAATTCTGAGTATCCTAATTCTTGCTGTAATAAATAGTGTTGAGCCAGAATATTCGAAATTCTAATATATTTGACGAATATCCGTCATTCGAAAATTCGCAATATTTCGCTTTAACACTGTTTACCGGCATACATTGCGCATATTTGTGTGCATTGCGAATGGATATGTGCAATACACACAGTGCTAGTGTTGGGTAAGATCACATAATGAAGAAGAGAAGCTGTAAAGCTGCATTGCAAATCTTTGTGAATCATTGCGCACAGGCACACGCAATGGAAGGCAATAAAATACAGTCGAATCACATTTTTAGAATGTTTCTTTTCATATTCGCGAAATTACGCGAATTCGAATATACCATATGCTGCTCAACACTAGTAATAAACTGTGTAAAACATTAAACATTAGTATATTAAAGCTCACAAGAGGTATTGTCTATCTCTTGGTTAAATGCTTTCAGGTCAGTGCTTGAGTTGGGAATCAGGAAAAATTGCAAATCTTTCATCAGTGTGAACTGAGAATTGAGTTAATTTGACTTGTGAAAACCATTTTTATTGGGGGTTTTCAAATACAAGAAAAGAAATTGAAAAGAACAACAAATAAGTCAAAAGAAAGAATTTCACATGAAAAAATGACAAAATACAATGTCAAAAAAATTCAGAAAGGGGAAAGAACGTAATAAACTGTAAACTAGGAAGAAGCAGAAAGAAGAGAGAAAAAAGAATAATGGGGGAAGAAATGGGGGAGGAAAATGTTTTCAACATAGATCAGAAAACCAGAGTGAACTAAAGTGACAAAATACAATGATTAAAGCCTTCTGAATGAAGGTGTGTAATCCAGGGAGACCAAACTTCAGAAAACCGATGATGCTTGTCAGTAAGGTTGGCAGTCAATTTCTCAATAATCATCATGGTTTACTTCCATAATACTTAAAACGGGTTGTCGCCAGGCTTTAGCTATATTTAGGTTGGTAGCCATAAAAATGAAAGAGGCCACACGTTTTACCACCTAAGAAAGAGATGATATCCGGTGAAGTAGAGCCTCCCATGGATCTCGCTTCAAAGAACAGTCAAGAAGAATGCGGATGAAATTGTATACACAAACCCAGAACCTATGGATCTGAGGGCAAGTCCCTCAAATATGGAGGAGAGTACCATGAGTAGGGCAGCCCTGGAAAAAAACACACTGAAGAAACAGTCTATCAGGGGTCAAATACCAACATATAAGCACTTTAGAAACATTTTCAACAGCAAGGACATTAAGAGAACAGGAGGCAATTTCCTACACTGTATGAGTCTCATTCCGGTGAATATAAATATCCATTTAACTATCTAAGGAAGTTTGGCCGATGTATGGGGAGACACACTTTGGCCTTATTTTATATGCTTTCCAAAGTAAATGTGTATGAATAAATGAATATATAAAAAAGATGATGTTGATATATTATGAGGATAATTCCAACATTAAACATTGAATTTCTGGGAACAATACTGGAAAACCTGCTCTGTACAGTGCTGCGTAATATGTCGGCGCTATATAAATACAAGATAATAATAATAACCTGGCAATATACAGAGAAAACAACATCCCAGCTAATTTTTCTTCATATTGTATATGTGCACCATGACCACATTTATTACAAGAGGTAAGCCTAACTCAATGGACTTGTTTCCACTATCGTCGGGACCCCCTCAACTAAGCGTATTGCTTGGCAGGGATCCCTACGGAGCACATAGACCTTACCTGCATCAGCGGAAGCTTTGCAAGACATCAGCCGATGCAGAGGCTCAACGTACTCGACTACATTCAGCCTTGCATTGCTGGAACGGCTCGGCGCAGTGAAGACACAGCATCCGCAGAGCAGGTAAGTCTATGTGCTCCGTCGGGACCCTTCTGCCAAGCAATACACTTAGAGGAGGGGGTCCTGACGTATAGTGAAAACATAGCCTAAGGCACAGCTAGAAGTTGTCATTAACATGGATTACCAATTGGAATGAATGAGACCATGGCACTCATGAGCATTAATAAGTGGAGCCATTTAGGACTAGGTTGGAGCAAAGATCACTGGAAGAAGATGTTATTCCAGGTAAATTTCACTCAAAGGCATGGCCAATTTATTATAAAGAAACTTTACTAAAGATTAAATTTATTGTAAAACCCCAAAGATAATGTATTGTCTCTTTCTTTATCATTTTAAGGTAGTAGCTGTACAACAGCTTTCAGTTTGTCAGGCCTCCGGGGCTCAGGGGTCCCGGGTGGCACCCTCAGGCTCCCCAGAGTATG
>CM070033.1:155510770-155526498 GCA_036250615.1 Ptychadena robeensis
CAGGGGTCAAAGTTTCTGCAATGTTAAAAGATAGGGGGCAGATTGAACTCGCCATATGTTTGCGAAAATGCGCGAACGTGAACATGCGATATTCGGCGCGAATAGTTCGCGGGCGAACAGTCCGCGACATCACTACTGAAGACCCTTAGCTTCATTCAAGATGGTTTTAATTAAACATACGGGATATCTCCTGTCCACAAAGCTCTATCACATTTTATCTAATTTATCTGTATCAATGACCATTTTCTTTACAATGTTACTCTCAAAAACAGACTTCTCAGTTTAAAATTGATGTAAGTGCTTCCTTCAGTAGGTTTAATATACATTAACAGAGTGTTGTAATGTGTTGAACTATGATTGAATACAGAAAGTTTGTAGATCAAGTGATACCCTTTATTGGCTAACTGAAGTCTTTAAATTAATAAGCTTTTGGGATGTCTCAGATCCCTAATTGCGGAAGCTTAATTCAATTCTGGGTTTTGAAACATTTATACACAAATTTACAAGGATGGACATTTGTATATAGATATTTTAATAGAATACAACTCTTTACCCTGACACACTTAACTGATAGATGTGAAAGTAAAGGGTTAAGGTCCCCATATGCATCTCGATTTTGCATATGATTCCTGAATTTGGGAATGGTGCCCACCTTCAGCGTTCCATCCGGCTCAAACGAAATGTCAATCAAACAGGGATCCCTGTTCAATTGACATTACTTTGGACGTGGACCCAGGAATCGAGTACCAGAAGTGGTGCACATTGATTTACCCTGTCGAGCACACGATTGTCGGGGAATCGAGCCGTGTATGGCTGGTTTTAGACAGTGACAATAGTAATCAGAGTTTGGAAGAGTTATTATTAAAATAAAATTTCACCTCTTTTAGGAGTCCTTTTGCAATTAAAATGTCTATAAACCAGGGAGATGTTTTGTAGATAAATTTAGACAACAATAAGCATTTTAAATTATAAGAGCTTAAGCATGGCTAAAGATAAGGAGTCCAGATACACTTGATCATGAGTTCTTGCTGAGATTTCAAAAGGTTTGAAGTTCAGATTTGAAATTTCACAACAGCACCATAATCCTGAGATCTTTTATGCTGTGGCCTCTGCTGCAGAAATGGGCCCCTACAGGAACATCCATTTTCTTGTTGTTGATGATATACATGTAGGTTAATTTGGTGGAGAAGTGTTTGACCCATCTTCCTTACATAGTCCTGTAGGGCATTTTCTGCATAATATTAAGTACACCACATATGAGGACCTGGTACAGGTACTCTATCAGCGCTGTGTATATGAGTACAGTTCTCACACATCTGCTTTGCATGAAGAGACATGTTATGTTCTGTATAGTGTTGAGCTCGAATATAAAAATTTCGAATATATTCGGCTATTCGAGAATTCGCAAATTCCACGATTATGGTGGCGGATATTCGAATATATATTTGCAAGGCGATAATAAATAGCACATTCATTTTAAAGGTAATAACGAGGCGATTATTATTGCGAATCTAGATTGCGATTGCGATTGCGAATATAGAATCGAATATTAGTAGAATTATTCTCAAAATATCGCAAATTCGAATATTGACTATGCCGCTCATCATTAGTTCTGTACTGGGCTGTTTAGGGAACATCTCACAATCTTACAGTCTCTTACAGTCTTACATCTCACAATCAACAGTCTCAAAGTCTTAGATTAGGTGTCTATAAGGAAGTAGAGGTGATTTTCAAGTAGGTCTGATTCTACCAGATGCCCTTGCAGTAACCAGTTATCTGTGGTGGCCAGAAATTAATTACAACAGTTTACCCTCTTAAGCCCCCCATACACCACATACAATTACCATGCAATTTCTGTACAATGAACTTTTCTTCTACCAAAACCATGTAATATGAGGGCCTTTCTACACCTTCCAATAACTATGTATTCTATCAGGGAGGTCACTATACTACATAGTTGTTGGTAGATCTGATGGAAATTGTATGGAGGAATCTAAAGGTGTATGGGGGGGCTAAGTCAGCAGTTAATCATAATTTATAGATAAAACCTCATCCATCCCTTCTTCTGATTCATCCAAGGTGGATCTTTGAATATATTTCAAAATACTGGACCAGAGAAAAATACTGCAGTAGTGATTCTGAACTAAATTGTGTAAAAATCAACTTGTCTAGTCAAAAACATAAACCATGTAGCAGCAAGTAGCAATGCAATTGATGGATAGGCATGCACCATGCTGGATAGAAACAGGGTAATATTATATGTGTGTGTTGCCAGCAGTTAAATGAATGTGGTCAATAGGCAAAATGTCTTCTATACAGCTGAGGATTGTGTTTATAAACCCTTAACCCAAACCCTTAATATGTGTGGTGCCTTGTATATTTTGTGTTCATTTTCTTTTCTGGTCACTATAATAGCACTACAATCAGGAGGGTGTACTAAAATGTTTTTGTCACAATTTTCAAGGTATAATGAGAATTAAGAATGGCCATCATACACTTACTTTATTACGTAATTAAATAATCACTTTGCAATGTTTAAACTTCCCTAGTTCCGAAAAAAGGTGAACTGTGTTCACTTCAAATATCCAATCATTTGCAATAAAAAACAACTACATAATCATGCAAAATTGAGAATGTCTGAACAAAAGTAATGTGTTTTATATATTCGTCTTCCACTTGATTTTGTATTTTCACAAATACAAGTGAAACTATACCTAAACATAAATAAAACACACATAGTAAAAATAAAAAAAACACACACCTGTGTGATAAATCTTAAAAGTCCTACTTATGCCACCCCTTTGATGATGTCCTGCTTGGAGACTTGGAAATGGAGACTTCTTTGCATTAAAACCCCTTCCTTTCCAAGACTTGGGCAGCAAACCCGACACAAGGCTACTGGGCATGCGGGAGATTTCCAATAAAAAATAGCAAAGTAGAAGAAAGTCTGGCAAAAGAGGATCACAGCACTGGTGATGGCAGCAGTTGGGTGAAAGCAAAGACAAGGAAAGTATATTTATTTTTGTTTTTTGGAGCATTTTTTAATGCAGGTCCACTGTAACATAATGGACATGCTTCATTAATTTTGTAAGCCAATCCTGCCAAAACCCTGTAAATGTCATGCACCTCAAAAACAACTTTAATGAATTTTATATTCATACACAATATAGTTTACATTCAATTATTTAACATTCTTAGTTAATCCAGTTTATGGTATTGTTTATATTTAATTATCCGTTCATCATTGTTTTGATATTGTTGCATTTAACATATGCCCACTCCCCGCATACACCATGGAACAGTTTATATTTTCCTATAGTTTTGTTTTATTCAGGTAAAATAATGCACGAGGAACACATTTTGTCGGCTTAAGGGTGAGAGTTTTATTAATTTAATGTATAAATTGCTTTCTTTAAATCATCCATATAAAAAGTCATTTGCCATATGTGTTTGTGCCTCAGCACTAAGCGATCTTTCCCTCTCTGTCTCTTTCTCCTGCAGAAGCCAATATGGCTTTAGAAAATCGAAACCGTTAAAATAAAAAACTGAATGTGAAATTGGGGCCATTTTTACTTCACACAGAGCAGATTTGCCAACAGCTGCCTGGCAGCAAATGAAATATTGACTGAATTATTGTGTCATTTCATTTGTAATGATTTAAAAAATACTTCTGATGTGCTAGACAGAAAATGTGATTCTATGCTATTTATTGTAGAGGGGGAAAAACAAGACAAATTGTGACACAGCTAACACACAAAGGTTAATACACCTCTAGAAAACTTGCAAATAAATGTCATGTCGGAGTTTAAAGCCTGCTTTTGAGTTAGTACATATATATAGTTTTTTACATTTACACAAGTGGATGTGGTGGCAGGGACTGTAATGATGTATGACTTGAGATGCTGGGCTGAACTAGGCTTTCCTCGAACTTATTGGATATTTTATAGTACACAATTGCACATCACTTACAAGATACAACAAGGGTGATGTATTAGACCAACTATTTTGTTACATATTACATTTGCTGAACCTGCTTTTTTCTCTCCAGCAAATACTGCTGATGTGCCATTAAGCTTAGAAAAGAGACTCTACTAGCTAAAGGTGACTTGTTATCAACAAAACAGAAAAATAAAAATATTTTTTTCAATACAAAGACTCAAAGAAGAGTTGGTTAACCAGCAGGCATAAAGTCCATCATGTCATGGCAGATGACTCCAGAGTAAGGGTGACACCGGTGATTCAAGGGTGTGCACCCACTGGACCAACTTGCACAATTGGCAAAGGTGAAATCCAGGGCACAGAGTCTAAGGGACCACCTTGGTGTTCCACGCAAGGAATGATGGACTTTATTATCGAAACACTATTGGTGTGTGCAAAGCACACTATCGTGTTCCTATAACACCCAGTGAAAAAAAGTGAGTGCACAAAAGTGAACCGCCCAAAAAACACAGGTGTCTTCGTTTGCCCCACCCCTAAAGGAGCTAAGGGCTCGTTCCCCGAAAAGGGGTTTCGCGACTGGGTTCAAGGAGCCGAAGCGCCTTGACTCAATGTCCCGTTCCCCAGGTGACCACGACCAGAGTCCAGTCTTCCAGATACTAGGGTCAGATGGGGTCCCCCCGAAGCCGTAGCGATAGGCAGTCCCTCCCCACCACTTTACAAGGTTAAGCATGTGAAGACAAAACACCCAAACTAGTGAACAAACGTGAATGGGGTGGGAGACAAAATGTCTACTATGTCTAAAAATGCTCAGTGATAAACCACTGGGTGGGCCTGCTGGCCGGCTATAAAAATTCCACAGGTGCCCATTTAAACTTTGTGCTGCTGTGCCGTCATGTCTGCCACACAGGTGCACGATACACGCTTCATGACCCCTGGCCAGACCAAGGCAGCATCCAGAATAGAGGCTATGAACGGTATTGAAAAGTGAAAGAGTATGTAAGAGGCAGGTGTCAGATAGTGAACTAGGACCCACGCAAAGAACTTGTAAAGTGAAACTTGTGCTTTATTGAGGCAAAGCAAAACAATTGATAACTGTTCAGTCTTACCTGGAAAGAAGTGCAGTCTCAAAGGCTTCACACCGCACTGCAGTGCAGCGGCAGCAAGGTGTGAAAGAAATCTAGTGCCCAAACCTCTGGCACAACAGCAAACTGCCCCAAAGGGCAACCACGGGGGCCCTCTGATATTCCATCAGGCTCCGGTCATCTCCTTCTCCTGAAACAAAATCCTCCCCACCTTTTCTTGGCAGTTTAAACTACTATGAACATGTGTTGTTCTGCTTGGCAGCCACCTGTGCACTCCCTCCTGCTGACTCCTGAGACCGTGAACACACACAAGCTGTCCTCATGCTCTCTACCTAGGTTAACAAGCACTGCATTTCCGGCCAAAGGGTTATTATAGTCTCTTCGTTGGCCCCCCTCTAGTATCGGGAGGACAAACTGCAGCTTCCGAACCAAACCCTCCCTCTTCAATAATGGGGGCCCCCTCTCCTGTAGTGACTGGGAGAGGTTGCCATTACACTTAGCTGTGCTTACCAAGGAAAAAGGTGTACAGGTCCTAGTGCTGAGTCTTGGGGAACCCCAACAGACCGGAGAGTGGGAAGTGTTGCCTCTGAATATTATACTCTTGGAATTAGCAACTAGACATGTAAAAGGCAGAACAAAAGAGAACAGTGTCACAGTGTAGAAGTTCATCAACAGTATCCAAAAGAGAGAAGAAATCGTGACTTATGACTTGGCTTTGAGAAGGCAATTTGCTGCCTTTGTTATGGCCATTTTAGTTAGTGTGTAGGTTGTAAGCAACATTAAACAGGTCTGGGTCTGAGAAAAAAATCAGTGTTAAGAAATGTGGTGTTGTTAGCTGGTTTTTAAGCATTTAAAGCTTCTGTTATCCATCAGAGCTTGAATTGGGACAGTTTCTGCCTTAGTAGTAGTAAAGCTATTTAAGCTACGCTATCTACATACCTTGATGGAAGGACTCACTTGAAAAAAAAACGTTTGTGCTGTAATTCATTTACAGCACAAACGTTTTTTTTTTGGTGACATTTATCATGTGTTGTGAGTATTTTCAGGCTTCCTAAATATTTGCTTGTTAAGCGGAATTTGCTATTAACCTCTCTGTTGTGGATTAGGCTTCTGTGCCAAATCCTCTTATTTCATTTAACTGCAATTTAATACAGAAATTTGATGCAAGAAGAAGTTTAAACTGCTGTAAAGCTTTCTAACCGAATACTTCAAACATGAGAATCTTTAATAAAACCCCTATTAGCAATCAGAATCGTCATTTCTCCAGCCAGGAGGAGTTGTCAGGCAAATGGAAATAAATATTTGATTGTTCAGTACAAATAATTTAAGGCATTGGCTTGCATGTCTTTGGTTTCACTACATTAAAAAGCCTGTAAAGTTTGTTCATATCTTATAATATTCGTTTTTTGCAGAAACTGAGGTTTATAATGCAGAGAGTATCAAATTCCAGCTTGGTGCAATACAGAGCTATTGCTGTTAGGATGATTGTACATATGCGTTGTTCCATTTTAAAATTCATTGTGGTAAAGTCAGTGGTGGTTTTAGGCATGGGCAACCTGTGTGGCCATCATGTCGGGGGCGGCATGTGGGCATCAAAAATGTTTTTTTGATGCCCAGATGTCTTCCCCTCTCCCCCACAGCATGCCCCCTACGCGCACACTCGCCTGGGGAGAGAGGAGTAGAGGAGACTTACCTCCCCCAGCTCTCTCTCCACAGGAGTGGAGATGCTTGCTGAGGGGGGAGGCAGGATGTGGATAGGGGGTGATATAGACATCACAAGCAACTTCATTCAACCTGAGACGAGACTCAGAGATCCAGAGTCTC
Organism: Ptychadena robeensis; assembly: GCA_036250615.1. NCBI lineage: Eukaryota > Metazoa > Chordata > Amphibia > Anura > Ptychadenidae > Ptychadena > Ptychadena robeensis. Next base: position 155,517,616 of record CM070033.1, read on the forward strand.
ACCTCACTTCCATGGAGGGGGTTGATGTGCTTGTGAGGTGAGACTGTTATGGACTCAAGGGGGGGGGGGCGTCCTTCAGAGGGGGTGCCCAGGGCGCCGATCTCCCTAGGACCGCCCCTGGGTACAGTATAGAACCAAAAAAGTCTCTGTCCAAATACTTATAAACCTAATGTATATTTCTGAAAGATAAACCAGAATATTTTTCACATCAAACACTATACAACCATATCATTACTTCTTTAAACAGGCCATCAAGCAGGTCCTGTAAATTACATTGTATTACGAGAAATGTCCACTGCAATTCTCGGCAGTTTGACAAATGAAATAAAACAGGTGATTTTGCTGTGTACATGAAACGTTGCTGCATTCCACGGGCTGATCTCGCAAACATAATTGACAACATGCTTGGTAACAGTGTTGCAGAGTTGTAATAACTCCAAATATAAATTCACATTAGTCAAATACAGAACAATGCTGGAAGCGGCATCCAAGTCTCATTACCTCAATGCACATCTGAAAAACTATGATAAATGAAATGCCACTGGCACAATTCATTAAGTGCTGCTACTTGTGAATGTTGAAATAAGCCTTATACTTTACTGCTGAGGATTACCTACTCCTCTACAATGAAAGCAAAAGCGAACATGAAATCACAGAGAAAACAATGCTGGAGAGTGTCAGTGGAGGTAACAAACCTTTTATATTGGTTTAAACCCTAAGCCCCCCATACACATTTAGATTTTCACCAGATTTTTCGGCCCTGCGCGCTCATTTCAGTTGATCGCCTAAAAAATGGAAATCTAAAGCTTAAAGTTGTAATTTGGCCCGAAATTAGCTGTCAAATCAATCTAAGCCATTGCGGACATGTCTGTAATTCTTAGACCGATTTTATTACTTTGGATGGGGACCAGAACCCCTGTCCAAAGTAAGTGCCGGCACAGAAAGGGTGCCAGGCCGATTCTCGGTATGTATGGGGGGGCTTTAGCTATTCTTTAGCTATTCATTTTAAATAAAATCTGATGGTTTACTTACATACTATAGACTGAAAAGGACATGTACACAAATAGATTTATACTAAACATACCCCTGTCTCAGTCCCACAGCACCCTCACAGGGATGATGTTCCCCTTGTCCTGAAATGATTCTAATGGAACACAGATCAGACATGAGAGAAGACACTCTAGCCCAGGGAAGTCAAATCAGTGTGATTATATTTTGCCCAGGAGATTGTTTTTCTTTTTTACAAGAAATAATTGTCACAGATGTGTTTTTTATTTTACATTTGACCTCACATGTGTTACAAAATTACACTTTGCTTATTCAATATTTAATGCATAATAAAAACTTACTGTATGTTTCGGACAATAAGATACACTTTTTCACTCCCATGGGGAGGAAAAAGTGCCTGCATCTTATGGTCCACCTTGGCTCACCGCCTGCATCCTTGCTCTTGCGGCAAGAAGATTAGTCCAGGAGTTGGAGGAGCTGTCAGAAGGAAGATCTGCACACAGCCAGATCTCCCATCTGAGCTATATTGTTTAGAACACACACACACCTAGAGGGGAGACATATGCAGCAATTCCCCCGCCCCCCCATCTTCCCTGCATGTGAGGAAGATGACGATGCGCTAACAACTATACTCTCTAGTGACACCAGTTTAGTTGTGGCTGAAATTTGGTACTGATGGGGATTTTTCCCCAATTGATTTCCTGCTCTAAAAACTGGTTGCGTCTTATGGTCCGAAAACGATAGTAAATTATTTTCCATATGAAAAGGTTCATTGTTATACCTGATGAGAAGGAAAAGCTTCCTAAATTGTAGTGATTTTTTATTAAATATCAAAGTTGGCGGTAACTTTGTCTGAGTTCTCAATTTTGGCCTTCTGAGTTCTCAAGTTTGACACCCCTGCTCTGTAGTCTTGATAATTCAGAATCATCCTAGAAAGGAGAGATGTTATGGTCAACAACAAATTAGAAGATAAAGAAAATAGATTTTTTACTTTTTATACCACCTAATAGTGGGTAATTTAGGGGAAAACCTAGGTCCAGATTGGGGCTTCCTGTGTACACGATGGTCTGCCATCGTTGGTATGTGGGATGCAGAACATGCATAAAAAAGACACAAAAACGTACCTGTAAAGAGTAATTTTAGAAGGTGCCTCTGATCATGCATGCTGTGTCACCCACAGAAAAGCTGACATCACTGAGTGCTCTTGAAATGTACACAGATACATTTTCCAGAAGAAAACCATTATAAATGGCCCCAGTGGCCACTTGTGATATTGCACCCTGCGTTAACCCCCGGAAGACTGGCAAATAAAGATAGAATCTCCCATATGATTCAAGATAATAGCAGGTAAGTATATTTTAGGTTTGTGGAGCTCTACACTACCATCATTTCAGCTCATAGGTAAGTTAAACCTTTTTTTATACATATATTTTTTTAGATTTTGAGTGTACATCCACTTTAAGACTGACCACTCATGTTTTAGCATGCGTAAGTTTAGCTTCACTGACAGTAATTCATGAATTGACTGCATTATTCCAATAATAGAAGCCCTGTCTTACCTGAAGGTAAGGTGAACCAAGAGTTTGAGACAAAACCAGTTTGCTCGCCTTTTGGGTAGGTGAGTGGTGATCGGGGGAACCCGGTATACCCGTGGAAAGCTGCAGCGATTCTCTAAATTGCTGCAGCATTTCCGGGTTCGTGGCACCACCTAGGAGGCGGCAAAAGGGGTGTTGGTCTCTTTGATGATGCCGGCGCCCTGTACAGGGGCAGGGGGAGGGTGGGCATTTTAAGCAGTGTACAATGTACAGGCAGAACGCTAAGGAGGTTGACAATATGATTTTTATTTATCACATTTTCTATTTTTCTCCAGTAGTCTCTAATCCCTAATGATAGCATGCTATCTCTTCCAGGCCACAGACTGTATGTAGGAAAACCTTCACTCCATTGTAACAGACGTTCAATGATTTAATGGGTATGACAAGAGCAAGATACAAAGCCTGTAAAATCTCTACCATGTTCGCGCATTAGAGGAATGGTTAAACGCTGATGTGTGAAACATGTAAGAGATTTTACAGAATCTTTCCATCAAACAGTCAAGAGGAGTGCTGTTCAGGCTCGCTAACTAAATTGAAACATATTTTCTTCAATAAGAATTCTACCATAAAGTTCCTAAGATGGAAATGAAAAATAATTTGTGAGCAGTGAACTTATTAGTATTAAATGGAAACCTATCATGACAACATTGTATCTGCTAATCTTGCCTAGAATTACTTGGTTATATTACTATCCCTAAAAATTATATATATATACATCCCAAAAATTTTTCTTTACTCACACTCATTGTAGGTAAGTGATTAGCGTTACAGCCAGGCATCTAGCATTTTCTATAAAGCTCAGCAATTACAACCACAAGGGTTTTCTCATGTCTGTTGTACTTTGTGCCCCATTCAGAAAATGTGCAGCATATTGTTGTGGTTGACAGATATATTGATTACCTTTTAGGACCCACGTTGTGTTAGAGGACATGTCACCACACAACCATTAGGCTGATTCATACCTCGGAGGAAAGCCCTTATTCCAGACCTACAGCCTTCCTGATTCGGGGGTAAGAACCATTGTTGTTTTATTATCTATTCATACAGGGTTACTTTATCCTTATCGGATACACCTGTACTTAGTTGGCAGGAGCTGTCCTGTCTAGATAACCTCAGACTTAGCTTGGTACTTAGTTCAACTCCTATTTATTATTAGGAACATAGGTGGGACAGTCCATGCGGCTTCCTACAGAACCGGAGTCAGTTGGGGGCGTGGCGGCCATGGTCCTGTCCTGGTTCTCACTTTTTGTCCGGCCCACCCCTGTCCACACAGACCAGCAGGCTCAAAAAGTTTATAATTAACTTTTCATAGGGCAACAGTTAAGATTTGACACTTTGATACAATGAAAAGTAGTAGGTGTACAGTGTGTATAATGCTAGTGTAAATTTGCTCTCCTCTCATAATAACTCAACACACAGCCATTCATTTCTAAACCTCTGGCAGCAAAAGTGTGCCCACCCTTATTTTCCAGCACTGCCTTAACACTCTTGGACATGAAGTTCAAAAGGTTGCCACTGCCATCTTCTTCCACTCCTCCATTAAGACATCACAGAGCTTTCATCCCTCCACCACCCCTTTGAGGATGCTCCACAGATGCTAAATAGGGGTTAGGTTTGGCCAGTTCAGCAACTTTGCCTTTTAGTTTACTAGCAAGGCAGTGGTCATCTTGGAAATGTGTTCGGGGCCATTATGTTGGAAAATCTCCCTGTGTCCTAGTTTCTGAAGGGGGTTCTGCTTCAGTATACCACAGTACCTGTTAACATCCATGGTTTCTTCAATGAACTGTAGCTCCCCAGTGCCAGCAGCACTCATACAGCCCCAAACCATGAAACTCCCACCACCATGCTTGACCTTTGCACTCCTCACCTGGTTGCCACCATACACTTAACACCATTTTAACCAAAAAAAATTAAGTTGGTCTTGGACCACAAGATATGTTTATAGTAATCCATGTCCTTGCTCTGCTTATCTCAAGAAAACTGTGTGACAACCATGCAGACCAATTTGCTGCAGTGTGCAGCATATAGCCTAAACACTGACAGGGTCACACCCAATCCACTCAAAATCTGCAGCAATGAGGGCTGCACTTATGCGTTGATTTTCAAAAGACAACCTTTGGATATGATGCTGAGCATGTGCACCCAACTTCTTTGGTCGACTATGGAAAGGCCAGTTCTGAAAAGAACCTGTCCTGTTATTCTGCTGTATATATACATATATAAAATTTTACTTTTTCTTAGCTCTTAATCGCCACGAAGAGAAACATGGTGGAGAAACATTTTCATGTCCCACTAGAACCACTAGATGGCAGCATATAATGGATTTCTATTGCAAATACATATTTACAAGATCTACAGAGTGTAACTGTGAATTCACCTGACTGGGGTTCCAGCTATTGGGCTTTTTCCCTGCTGGGGTGTGAGTTCATCAGTGGGGAGGAGTGAAGAGGGACAATCAGAATTTACTTATTACAGGTAAGGTTTTTTTAAATTCTTTTTCATAGATGGTCCCTCTAATGAGAGGTCTGCCTGCGAGGGACTAGTGATGAGCGACTAGGCAATGATACCCACAATGATATTCGTAATTTTGAATATCAGCATTTGTGGACATGGATCGAGATCTAAAAATCGCAATGCGATCAAGTATGTGCAATGCATGCAAGTCAATGGAGCTTGGATATTCGACTGGGAGAATATTCGTCATTTCCGTAAAAAAAACATTGCATCACGACTATATCATCACACATCGTGGATATACAATTATATATTCATATATAAGCAAAATGTCAAAATGGCGATATTCAAGTTAAATATTCAAAAATAGAATATTTTTGCTCAACACTAGAATCTAGTACACTTAATTCTTTGAGCAGTGCAATTGTTTTTTTTTTACAGGTTTCAATATTCTACGCGTATTCATCCTTTGGACACCTATGCAGGATGTAGACTTCCCCATGTACATGAATGACTGAGCACCAATCTACATCAGCGCCCTCTGGTGGTCATTATGCTCTAATTTAGTTCTGCCTTTGTGCCCTGGAACAACAATTTAGTTATAAAGAAACACAGCGAAATTAATTGTTATATACATCATCCAGAATGTCTTGAGGAAACTAGCAATCCTGTACTCACAGATTCATCCATGCATTCAACACCTATTTTAATTGTTAACCTGTTCACATCCTCATCACAATAAAAAAAATATCACAGCCATAAAACAGAACAGAGGAAAAAATATAAGAAGTGAACCTGATATAATTGGCAGGAAAATAATTTCATAAAATTTTCAAGGTACACGGAGAATTGGAAAGTAATAAGAGCCGAATGAGTTAGTGATGGCTGTCATAAAACCAGGCAAGATATTCTATTTACTATATGTAATAAAAGTGTCATATACAGAATTTATCAAAGCATTTGCCCTTAGAAGCTAAATCTTTTTTTGCCAAGGGCAAGTTAATAACCTCTCCAGTTCATTTGAATGTATAGGCAGATTGATATTTAGGTTAATAGAGCATCGCAAGGTGAGCACCAGGCAATCTGCAAGGCATTGTGCTGTTGAAATCTCACAAACACAAGATGATATAGAGCATGTGTTGGAAGATAATTAGAACATGTTTATTTTAAGGTAAAGCAGTTTACTATGCGTGCCATAAATTTATTCTACAAGGCAGCATTATCTTATTTAGAAGCTCTACTAAATGAGACTGAGCAGATTCTCAGAAAATTATTCTGTGGCATCTGTGGTGCACCCTTCTATGGCCCCTGGTCTTCCTGCTCACCCTGTGGATACTAGGCCCTGGGCAAATAAGAACAAGGACACTGGTGCGCAACTTAGTACAACAAGGTAAGGTTCTGATAATGGTTAAATAATGGAATGGAACAAAATAAAACAAAACAACAGACAAGATACTCACATTAAAGGAGGTATACAAGGATTGATCTCTCAGGGCCATGTGTTTTTCAGGATGACCTCACTTCCTGGTTGGGCATGAGATCATTTCCTGCTTACAGATGCTGGAACAATGGGACGCGTTTCGAGTGGAGGCTCTTTTTCAAGGGGCCGCTCGAAACGCATCCCATTGGGGCCACACTCCTCCATTTTGAGAGCAGCACACCTACACGCAACTTAAACATGCATCCCTCATACTGACCCCATTTTACTCTGCAATTTTTGCTCAGGCCCCATACACCCACTGAGGGCCCTTCTGGCCACTGACATCACTGTAACTGTGTAAGCACTGCTGAAGGTTGTGCGCAACTATTTATTATCTATACTAGGCCCTGGGTGCTGGGGCCTACTCATTGAGTGTTCAAGTCTAGTAATGAGCAGCATAGGCAATATTCGAATTTGCGATATTTCATGAATAATTCTACTAATATTTGATTCCATATTCGTAAATTTGAATATAATATTCGCATTACGAAAATAATGTTTACATTGGTCACATGCTATGTTTATTTTCACAATGCGAATCAGATTTTTGCAATACATGGTCATACCGTGAATATTTGAAATCACAAATATCTGCCAACATATTCAAGATGTTCGCGAATTCTCGAATTACAGATATTCGCAAAAAATATTCGTCATTCGAATATTCAAGCTCAACACTATTTAAGCCTGGACTAAGTTAAGTTGGACTGTTTGTTGAGGACATTATCAGTACAATCATTTGTTTTACTGTTTATTCTGTCCTTGGGTCAAGTTGTTCAAATAAAGTTCCAGTTAAAGCATCTACAGCCGCCTCTGTCGTCTGGTTGATTCCTGTGCATAACAATAGTTTTTCCAGATGTGCAGGTTTTTGTCATTTTGCTCCATGGCAAACTTCAGTCTGGCCTTGATGTCTCTCTAAAGCCGGCCATAGACGTATCGATCTATGACCGGCTTTTAGCAGACATCGGTTACAGAACTGACAGGAATCTTCTGTGTTCCACTAACACACGCAATGTCAGACTGTAGCCAATTAACTTGGAGGGGCAGGACACTTCCCCTCCGAGTTAACTGCCTGCAGCATCCGCGTGTGATCCGACCTGCCGGCTTTTTTGTTTGGATCCTCAACGTGGGCTCCCCTGTAGTTGCGGGTGGGATTGGCATGGCGATCGGCAGCCCACAACTATGGCCCGGAATCGGCCCGTCTATGGGGGGCTCTAAGTTAAATCTATGCAGTCCCTTTCTGATTGTAGAGGTACTTCCTCGTTCACAACTTTCACAACAGTAGCAAGAGTCTGCTGTCTGTCACATGATGACATTTCTTTTTAGATTTTTTTACCTCATTGAGGTCTGCTTTCATGGTGAACTTGCTTGGACGTCCGTACTTGGCTGTTGCCTGTTCTTTTGAAAGTCTTGCTCCTGTGTTTTCCAGACAATGGTTCTTTAGATTCTTTAGAGAATGGTTCTTTAAATTCTTTAGAGATATTTTTATAAATCCCTTAGCAGACAGATAAGCTGCTGCAGTCTTCTTTCTGAAGGCCTCAGTCAGCACTTTTGATCTCTATATGGTGTTTACAGTAAGGAGCACACCAAAATACATTTCTGAGGCTTAAATAAGGCAAACCTTCTTCAATATGCTGAATAACAATGTTCTCTTCATGTGCCCCGATGTGATACACCTGCATGTAAGGGAATTAGGGAATCTTCTGGTTTATTCCTCACCAAAAGGAGTTTAATAGAAAAAAAAATTTCAGTACATTTTGAAAAGTATATTTTTAGCTTTAATAAAACACATTGTAGCAAGAGCTTGCTACAGGGAAAATAAAGGGACATGTTCGAGAGGTAGAGCAGGAGGGATGAACGCCACTTTAAAACCTAGATTTAGATATGATAACTATCCTGAACGTGTAATAGGTTAAAGTGCCAAAATACCAATCTAAACTGCAAATAAAACAAAAAAAATTTTTTATACATTTTTTCCAAAATTCTCCCTATAGGGACAGAGGGACAGAGGCACAAGTGAATATGTCAATTGTAATTCCTGTCCAATTTAATTTCAACAAGCCTTTCTTTGGACAGAGGAATACATCACCATAGAGTATCAGTTTCAAAACATTTTACATAATGTTTTAGAGAATAAATCACTGAAGCATTGTTCCAACGTGTTTCATGGATCCTCGCTTCATCAGGGGATGCTCGAGTGACTATAACAAAAAAAAAGAAGCAAATTAAAAAATTAAAAGTACCAATACCAATAGCTTCTGCTTTCTGAACCTAACTTGCCATGCTGGAACATTAACCTCCCTGGCGGTTCACTGAGGTGCAGATTTCTGTACCAAAAGTGATACA
>CM070033.1:155526598-155557791 GCA_036250615.1 Ptychadena robeensis
CGATGACGTCATCGGCACACGAGCACAGATCACGGAGATAGCCGGAGACCTCGGCTATTTCCGGAACGGCTCGTGTGCAGCCAAAGACAGATCTCACTAACAGAAATGCTCAGCGCGAGCGTTTCTGCTAGCGGGATCCACTTTGAGCTGGATTATAGAAAGACATTTCTAATTTCTATAATCCAGCTCAAAAGTAAAAAAAAAAGATTTAAAAAAAGACCGGGGACCGGGTCCCGTCTCCGTGACGTCACACGTCACTCTGGGACCCGGAAGAAGCCGGAGATGAAGAGAGAAGATGGCGGCGGCAGAGCAGGTGAGCTCCCACGATGTGCCCGAAGTCAGTTCGGGCGTATCGATAATTGCAGTGTCCCTTTGCCCGAACTGACTTCGGCCATATCGCTAGGGAGGTTAAAGGCCATTTAACACACATTACACAGTTTTCCAAGTGCACAATTTTCTGAAATACTTGTGATCACTGCCATGGAAAAAATATGCTGCTGCCATTTTGCTGGCAGATTTTCCTGCGATGCGCCCAAACAGTATTGGTTGCTGCTTTTCCACAAATTGCAGACTTTTCTGTGTCTTGAAGATCAATGGATGTTTCAGTGGTGGCCCCACATGGTGCTGCATTGAAGACACGGCATTCCGTGAAATTAACTCAGTGCCGTGGGTGCTAGGGATGGTCGAAAAATTCGCAGTGCGAATTTTTTTGTGGAAATTTCGACTTTTTCGTTGAAAATTCGAATAGTCGAATTTTGATGGGGTCATTTCGACTTTTCGCTGAAAAAGTCGAAAATCAGCCTGATATTTCGACTGAAATCGAAATTTGAACTTAAAAAATAACTTTGCTTTTGATTTACCGTGCTGCTTTTTCGCGTGCGAGTATCGCCATTTTATTTAACATTTTCGCATGCGGGAGTAATTGGAAAATTTGCATTGGCGTAAATTCGCATTGACGAATATTCGCATGGTGCTAGCTAACTTTGTCAGCTTATTGCAAAGCCCCTGAAAATGGTATCCTCACAAAAATTGCTGGAGTTGTAGAGAAGGGTTGGGGAAACATTTGAAAACAATAAGTTTTGCTCTAACATGTTAAGTTTGTGTATAAATTGGGTTTAAATCTCAGCTCTGATTGTAAAGCTCTGCTACTATGTACACTGATTCTTCTATTATCATACAGCAAATCAAAATTTTCCACCTTATGTGAATTTTTGTCATTATGCGAATTTTTGAGGATTTTATTAAATTTTTTGAGTGTTTTATGCAAATTTTTGGGGTTATGCGAATTTTCGACTTTAGAAATTTCGACTTGAAAAAAGTCGAAATTTCGCAGTCGAATCGAAATTCGATTGGGAAACTCGAAATTTAAGTAGAATCAAATTTTATTCATTTCGACCATCTCTAGTGGGTGCACCGCTTAGATAACACAGAGTGGACACTGTCCTATTGAGCTGAATGGCAAGTGTCCTCTTTGTGTCTTAAACAATAAATATCATGTATACTGGTTGTAAATATATTTACCATTTTTATTGTTCATAGATCATTTTGACCTGGTCGCAAATCAGAAAGGTGTGGGTCCCCTGATCTAGGGGAATGTCAAAATAATTTTCACAATAGTTGGTAAAATGGTAAAGGTTCTACACATTTGTGCCTTTATAATGTGTAAGCATTCACCTGTATATCTCTATATCTCTCTATATTGTTTATTATATATTTTTTTCTTTCTTTAGATGACAGTGTCTCTCAAAAAGAATCAGCTGATCAGTTCCTCAGCAGCTACAATAACTAGAAATAATTGTTGTGGGTGGACGTTCTGCTACTGTGAAGAAGCTGGAAACAATAACATATGAACATGAACTATTACAATGCAGTTATCTTTTGCATGCAGTAAAACTGGCTTCAGCTATAGGAAATAAAGCAGCTAGATAAGTTATCCAGTGAGAATTAATAGACGGGGGTAGAGAAGAGAAGAGATATTATAGACAGGTAAAGATTAAACACTTCATGAGAACAGGACGGTACAAGACAGATTACTGAGCAGTCATAGGTTACAATGAGGAAAGGCCGAATATGAATCTTGGACTTCACCGATAATTGTTATATTCCAGGACTGCACTCCCAGCACTCGCACCCTTAAAGCAAACACTATAAATTGAACTGACATATCAGTGAAAAATAAATCTATTATTATGAGTGATGTAAATATTTTCTGCTCTCTTTCTTCTGGTTTGCATATTTTCTGTCTCTTTCCTATTGTATTGTTTGATGCATGAACCCACACACAATGTGTTTGCTGGATTTTCACAGATAACAGATTACTGGGGGGGATAAGACATATGTGAAAAACCCTTTTTTTCATAATGCCCAATATCTAAACAGCTATTTAATGTATGCATCCAGATTTAATGTATGAGTGGTATATGAATTCACACACAATGTTTAAACGTTAAAGTTAAAATTTTTAATTACAAAATTTTTTTTTTCTTCTTTTCCCAGTAACCAATGATCTGAATAGTCAAACTTAATACAATAGAAAAGATGGATTGGATGTAAATAGAGGTGGACAGGGTCAGCGCCAGAGAATGTTAAAGAGCGTGCACCTTTCCATTTGAGATGGTCAAAATGAAGAAAATTTGATTCGACTTGAATTTTGATTCGATAAAGACCTTTTCTAAAATGTCTAAAGTTCGAAAAATTCGAATGAAGTCAAAAATTTTGATTTGCATGTGTGAGCTTCAGCTAAAATAGAAAAAAATCTGTGTAAATAGTAGCTGAGAGCGTTACAATCAGTGCTGAAACTTCAAACAGTGTTGTGACCATAAATAATCCTCAGACACCATATTACACATGGAGCGGTAATGCTGAAGCACCTTACACAAGAATACACAGTTGTATATGAAAAGGGAATAAAATATAATATTTATTGATATAAGCAGAAGGGATGGCAATGTTGTTACTCACCTTTAGAATGAATGGAAATGTTGTCACTCACTGTTTAAAAGAATGGCAATGTTGTCCCTCACTGTTAGAAGGAATGGCAATATTGTCACTCATTGTCAGAAGGTATGGCAACATTGTCACTGACTGTTAGAAGGGATGGCAATGCTGTTACTCACCTTTAGAATGAATGGAAATGTTGTCACTCACTGTTTAAAGGAATGGCAGTCTTGTCGCCCACTGTTAGAAGGAATGGCAGTCTTGTCACCCACTGTAAGGAGTGGCAATGTGGTCACTCACTCAGTGCTCCCTTCACTGGCTCTCTTGTGGGGGGTGGGAGCATGAGGGAGGGGTGCTACCCTGGGGAAAAAAGTTTTTTAAAATGTTTTTCAAAATCTAGCTAGCAGGAAGAGGCAGACAGGAGGGGCTAGAGAACCAAATATGACTCGCGAGTTGCACTAACTTACCTGCCCTAAGTAATGAGTAGAGATGGTGGATTTGTTTTTGAAAATTTGACCAGTTCAACTTTGTGAGTTGATTGCAAAGCACATGAGCATGATATCTTTACCAAATGTGTTGGAGATGTAGAGAAGGGTTCAGGGCATGCTACAAAAAAATAAAATAAAGCATTGCTCTAACACAAGTAGTTTTTGCATAAATTAAGTTCAAATTCAAGTCAAAATTTCAAAAGTTACGATTTTGACCCTATTTTATACATAAACTACACGTGCTAGAGCAAAAAAAGGATACCATGTTTAGGAGCTTTGCAATCAGCTGACAAAGTTAGCTGGCAGCATGCAAACTTTTTTTGAAATAATTTTCCAATGCAAATTTTCAAATCAATGAAATTTCTACTTAAAAACTCACACTGCAAATGTTTCGACCATCCCTACTTTCCATGCCACGTTACTTCCTGTAAGCAGAAACTTACAGTAAGTGACATGTGGAGTAACAATTCGCAAACATCACTTTTGACAGTAGTGACATGAGCATGGAGAGTAATGTCCCTTTCATGCTAAGTAAGCTTGTGGGCATTTTAGTGCTTTCAGTGAGCGGGCACACTTCCGCCCTAGGGCCTGTCCATTGTGCCAGCACTGGAGACAGACTTAAAGAGAATCAACCCAGGTATTCACCAGCGCTTCCATGATATCAACCAGAAGCTGTTGTTCACCTTGTAATCTGCTTTTCTGTATTGTGGCTGTCATTGGGTGGCACCAGTGGAGGTTTAAAGCATTGGCAACATGAGTGGTTGCCCATGGTGGCATCATCCCTGGGGAAAGGCATCTGGACATCCAATTTTTTCCTTTTATTTAGCTAGCATGTTAGCAGAGATATTACCAAGGTATAAAAAACTAGAACTACATGTTATGACAACTGTATGTGCATACTTAGGGGGAGGGTGGTTGGTTCCATGTTAGATGCTCTGCTACTGTAAGTGAAACTATTAATTATATTTTATGTTTTCTAATGCATGTCATTTTAAGCATTACGTTCTGCTTTTTATATCTACGTGTGATCTCCAGTCCAGATCATAGATGGATATTACTTGATAGGTTGTGTACAGTCGGTGTTTCATTTTCTAACTGCAGCAACATCTGCAAAATTAATGTTGCCAGTCTGTTCAAAGCAGTTTAGAGCTAAATATAATAAAGAATTTGTTGTCTGAAACAGTTTGTGGCTTACTATGTTGCCGCAGGATGAACTCCTCTTTTTCTTACAATAAAAATGTGTATTATTGTTAAAAAAATGTATTTTTGCATTACATGACCATTTATGAAAATGCAGTTAAAGTCCTTGACATTGATATTTGATCGCCTGCTCTGTGCTGTCCGTTTCATTTTGAGAAATAAATGTAAATGGCCAGAAAGTTAGAACTTTTTAAATTGTAAGAAGATGTCACTTCCATCCAAATGGGTCTGGCCACTTCCGCTAAGGCAGGCATAAATAAATAAAACCAATTTATTGGATACATTTTAAATTTTAGCTAAGTAGTATTTTAGCTTAACATTTTAGTGCAACTTACAGGAAGTTTACAGATAATAACTAATTAATTTAGGGTCTAAATGGCCATTGAAAATGCTTATTGTGCTCTGTCAGACTGCACTGATAGGGATGATATGTTTCATGGCTAGTCTACTGATTGGATGATAAACCTAGATCATAGTGATGAAGACTTGTTTTCTTTCTCTCCTTAATGCAATTATTCCTCAATGTCCTACACCATGGTACTTTTTCTAAAAACTAAACAGGTTCTTGATTTTATTTCAGAAAGATCTAAAAACTAAATGAAATTACCTTTGATAAATAGCTATGTATTGTAAAGTGCTGTTGATCTCCAACTATGCTTTTTTTGACCACTTAAGCATTCCACTTTGGAGCATTGGCTGCCTACTGTCACCCTGGATCAGCTTTATGACAATGGCCATGGAAGCACAACCTCTTGAAGTTGCCACTAAGGGCATCTGTGGCAATGGAACTTCCAATATCTAAGATGAATTGCATCTTATATAACTACAATTTGTTAAAGGTTCCATGATCTTTGCAAACATTCCATAAATTGGCTTGTAGTGACCAGTAAATGGCGCTTTTTGTACATTGAAATGCATTATTATAAATGCCTGTATATTCTGTGTTTTCCCTAGCTTAGGGTAGTGACAGTAGTTATGTATATGTTTCATTGTATATATACTTTAGCCTGTGCACTATTTCTATGTAAAGTACGGTATGTATATATGTGGTGCTTATCCCTTTATGGGTTTTGCACCTGGTGCCTACAAGTTGCTAAGGACCTGTCCAGGTGGCTTTCTGCCTTTTTCTCCACTCTCACTTGCTACAATTAAGTGTATCAATTCTATTCTGGCCAACTACAGGCCTTAAGCCAACCCCCCTCTGGGAGTCTTTAAATGTTAGCTCCTTAGACCTCTCTGGGCTTTTCTGGTGCTGTCATGCAGACTCCACAGACATGTCCACAGACGCAGGATTGCTGGGTGAGATTCTCCACTGATTTAGTGTGACTTCCTGTCAAAAGCTGCTAAAACTCCTTTCTGGTGAGAGAGCCTTTAGCCGATCCAAGGTACCCAGCAACCATAGGCACAAGTGTTTGGAACTGTACTTTCCAAGATTAATGCCCCATCCCTACCATTCAATGGTAATAGTGTGAATGGTGTGAAGATGCATATTGCTTTCATGTTAGTAAACTTGTAAATATCCCCTATTTTATTGTCTGGACCTTACGTTCTTGGTGTGTGAGCTTTGCGTCAGTGTGCTGAGCAGAAGACATCTTTCAAAAGAATCTGGTCATGTGAGTAGATGCACTACATGACACCCCACAACACTACAGGTTTAGATTTATTTAAACAAAAAACCCATTTAATCCCTCTATGGATGCACAGCTCAAACATGAGATTAGTGCAGGGCCTGGTCTTATAGCAACCTCAGCAAACGTGCAGGGAAATCTGACAGGCTTTAACCTAGAATAGCAGCTCTAATCAAAAAGTGACCAGCTAAAGCAAAAAGACAGCAGGCATATGTTGTCACTGTATGCTGTATGCATGAGCAAGTGAATGTACATGTGCATTGCAATCAGAATCCATTAAATTAGGCTGATGTTTAAATCCTATGATGGGGGTCCTAGCCTGCCATGCACATTGTGCATCCAAATAGCGAAGTTTATATGTTCTTCTTTTGCCCTAAAAAAGCCAACTATACCCTTCTTTTGCCCTAAAACAACTGTACCTGAAAAAAATTAATGGTACAGCTCATTGAACAGTATTTATAACTGCTCTCACTCTTTCAAGATTTCTCATGGCATTAGAGCAAGCAGTCAGGAAATGTAAGTACTGTATTTTCTGGCGTATAAGACTACTTTTGAACTCAGGAAAATCTTCTCAAAAGTCGGGGGTCATCTTATATGCCGAGTGCTGAAACTTCTGAGCCTGCCTGTCAGACATCGGAAGTGCCCCCTTATACACCCTCCCTCCTGTGTGAGATGAAGCTGACATGCTCACTAAAGGCTGTGGCTCCAGTGGCTGAAACTGGCATTGCAGCTCAAACACACTAAAACACCTTCACTGTATCATGTGACATTTTTCTTCTTTGAATTAAATGTATACAATGCATGCCACTTGAATAACCACAGGTAAACATTAATATGAAAGGTTGCAGTTAGGGGTGTGAAATTAGGAATGTAAATTACTCAAAGAAATAGGACTTTTAAGGTTGTTGGAGATCTAGGAATTGAAAGTCAGAGTAGACATATGTAAGTCCATCGGTCCACTGCGGTTTACCTGAGCTGGACAAAAAAATTACATGTACCAGCACATTTGCCGGTGTAATTCCAGTGACTTGCAAGCAGTCTGCCTATTTCATAAGGATTAAAAGTAACATATTGAAAGCAAATCTGATGTTTTTTTAATTTTTATTTGGTGTGCGTTGGAAGGGGTAGTCTTATACGGCGAGTTTACCCCAAACTCTATATTTTAACTGGAAAAGTTGGGGGTCGTCTTATACACCCAGTCGTCTTATACGCCGGAAAATACAGTATTTATTTTTTCTTAAGGGGTCGCTGTCCCTGGATAAAGACTGAATAGGTGAGTTATGTATTTGTATTTTCATGTTTTTATTACTAGCGTTTATATCCGCTTATGTTTTGTCTACACAAAATATAAAAAAAAGGTCAAAAGGAAACCAGATAATAACTTCCAAAATCATTAATGACAGTTTCTGTGTTTCTTACAGGAAACGTTCTGTATCCTATTTGCTATTTGCCCCTGTATAGTCA
Source organism: Ptychadena robeensis (assembly GCA_036250615.1). NCBI lineage: Eukaryota > Metazoa > Chordata > Amphibia > Anura > Ptychadenidae > Ptychadena > Ptychadena robeensis. The sequence goes on from CM070033.1 coordinate 155,534,316, forward strand.
TTTCTGTGTCTAAAAAAATGTTTTCTATATAAAATTTTTCGGTAGTTTTAATTATTTTACACAATTAGTTATTACCAGTTGTGCATTAGCATACATTTTTTACTTCTTTTTTTATATGCTTAAGGATTTTTTTTTTAGATTGTATTTTATTTTTCTAAGTAGAAAAGTCACTTAGATCTGATAGAAAAATACTGCTCCAGGGAATGTGGGGCTATCAATGCATTGTCACTCTTAGGGCATTGATTTTCATATAAATTTACACAGGTCTATGGCCATGCTTTGTGGCTCAGTGACTTTAAGCAGGGGTTCATTCATCTTGGTGAAAATTTAATTTTACCTGAGCACACAGATTGTGCTACCGATTAGCAGTTCATCTATTCCGCAGACATCAAAGGACAAATGATTTCTTAGTGTAATCATTTGTGGTTTGAAAAATATAGCGAATGAATGATGAGATATTTATATCTCATGCCAGAAATATACATGATATTCTTAACCGTCAAAAATTTGATGTGATGGAAAAGTTTACATGCTGCCCTGAGAATCAACAGGTTTATTTATTTCAATCTGCATGTTGTTTACAAGTGCTGAGCGAAATATGGACATTTCTTATGAAAGTTTACCTAAGCCCCAAGGTAAAAAAAACATTGTCAGAGGGTGTTTAAGTACAGTTTGCGGACATGTGGTCCACATGTCCGCGGCACAATACAATTAAAAAAAGTGTCAAAAATGTGCAAAGCAAAAAAAAACATGGGTTCCCCTCCAGGGTATGCCAGACCCCCTTTTAGCATCTGGTCAGGTATACTCTGGAAAAGGGAGACCGGGAAAACAGAATGGGGTCCACCCCAGAGCATACCAGACTCCCTGCTGGCATAGGCTCTGGTAAGCTCTAGAAAAGGAGAACCCCAAACAGTGTGGGGTCCTGTTCTGAGCATACCAGACCTCCTGTTGGCATAGGGTTTGGTAAGCTCTGGAATTTTTATTAAAAAAAATAACATTTAAAAATGAAATGCACCCCAGAGCATACCAGACACCTTTTAGAACAGAAAAAAATCATATCTAATGGTGTTTGGCCATCACTAATTTTAAGACGCACTCCCCACGCCAATATCAGGGGGAAAAACATATGTATCTTATATTTTGCGAATGTACGACCACCTGGATTTTACATTTCCCCCAGCTTAGCACTGAGCTTAGCCAAGGTGGGAAAGCTGTCAGAGGGAAGATCTGCACACATGAGGTTCTTTCCTCTGCCTTTACTGTGCATGTAAGCTGGGCTCAAGCTGCCCACTCACATACATGGAGCAGAAAAAGAGCCAGAGGGAAGATCTGCCTGCGGGCGGATCGTCTCTTTGCATGGTGGATATGAGTGGCCAGCTGGAGCCCAGCTCCTAAACTCAATAGAGGCAAAGCTCCCCACGGGCAAATTTCAGGGTATGTGAGCTGGGCTGAAGCTGCACACTCACTAAAGGTAGCCATGCATGAGGTGATTCTCCCTTTATAGATGAGGGATCAACGTCATCCCACTGCAGCCGGCCCCTCACCCTTTGGGTGCCGGCCATTCAAAGTAATGGAAGAAAGACCCCCACATCTAATTAAATTCCCCCTGGGAACATCCCAGGGGCAAGGGGACTTTAATGGCCACTTAAGTGTAATAAGGCAACATATAGTAAACAGTTCAAATCAATAACAATTTATTGAATGTAATAATTAAAAACATAGGGCAAGTCAATGTCGGTCGATGTTACAGCATTATTTTACAAGTACTAGAAACTTCCACATATAGTGGGTATAGATAAACATTTAAATACACATATAAAATTATATAAAAAATTTGGTATTCAATACGTTAGGATAAAGGTCCTGTATCAACAGGGTTAAACCCCAACGCGCATTTCGTGTCGAACTTCCTCAGGGGGTGTGTCTTTATCCAAGTAGAGTCTATAACGAAAGTAATAATAGCAACAACACCAACAGTGGACAGACATAGAATATCGAGGAGGGCTAATTAGTATCTCAAAAAATCATAAAGTAAACCAGTCCAAAAGGAAATTTTTTTTTTACTCACAGCGAAGCACCGAAAGACCAATCATTGAGACAAGTGGCGGTCAGAGCCCCTACTAAGGGGCAACCATAGGTGAAGAGCAGGAGGCCAAAACAAACTACCCGGCAGTGGGCAAGTCCAAAACAGACCTTCATACAAGGAGTGGAACTTAGTTGAGGGTTCGATTTGTATATGTGAGTTAATTTAGAGCTAGTGTTAAGGGGGGCCCACCAAAAATAAGTGCATGGGATATGCATCCTATCAGGGTGTGTCCTGTGGTAGGAAGTAATCATACCTGATAATAAGGTGTAGTCCTTAGGTAGTGTAGGAGGGTAATTAGTCAGAAAATGTGAACAAATAAATACAATTGAAGGAAGTGTAAATCAATAAAATTTCAGACAGCGGACAGCGGTCAATGGGATGAAAATTGGGCCATGTATGGCTACCTATAAACAGCTCTGCAGAGCAGAACCAGGAGAAGGGGAAGTCAGAGGTGCCTCCTTTAATTTTCCCTCTGCACGCAGCTCTGAACGGCAGAGCGGCAGTTCACCTGTATTTTTCGGGGATCAGATGCTCCGCTGTATTGGGTGCATCTTATTCAGAAGAGTCTAATGGTCTGAAAAATATGGAAGCTAGTAGATATTTTCCCTAAAAATTCTCTATTGATGATTGCCCACCAAAACTATTGCAATTCATTCAGCTAAACAAACACTTTTGTCACAGATTCAATTGTGAACAGAAGCATGCAGAGGAGGTGAAATTACACATTCATAACAAGGAACGAAAATTGTCAGTTAAATTAAATTAAATATAGTTGATATATAGTAATCTACTATTACTTTACATATAACATTGCTACTGTAGAAGAGAAAGGGACATTTAGTACATGTAGCGGGTAAAACTATAAAAAGTTCTTATGAAGTATTTAAAGTGTTATAATAGTGTCCAGTATAACTTTAAAAGTAAACAAAAATACATTCATACAAATGTAACTTTTTATTGGTAATGCTAATAGTGGCCATTAGGACAATACTGTATATGGCTCCAGATGGTAGATATTTTATTCCTTCATTTAGTCAATTATGTATTGTGGGTATAAGCTGATGGAGTAAAAGTTTAATAGGCTTGGGTAATATGGATATGTTTTTATTATTTATAATGGACAATTGAGCTGTGATTTTTAGTGATGCAGGTTACAGATCACTATATAGTTGATACATAGGATACTTGAAATTTTGTTGAGTCTGTTTGTCATCTATAAAACATAGTCTTGGATTTTAGGTGTGACTTGTAAATGATTACATTTTACTCTGTATGGTGGTGTATTCAATTTCTTGGCTTTTGATTTTTTTAAAATTCATGGTTATGTGATCGCACAGAGAGAACAACTTTATGTTAGTTATTCACTTTGTACAATGTCTGGGCAATCACATTATTTGTATGTATAGCGATCTTTCAACATTTGCAATTTGTAAATAAGAATCAATAATGGAATTGTTTATTTAGGGCTTATCCCCATTTGAGCGATCACCGTGTCGCGACGATCTCGGGTGATCACTGCCATGTATTTGGGACTTATCCCCACATCCACGATCGGCTGTAAACGCAGTGCGGCCCACGATCTGAAACACGGCTCAACATATTTTTGATCGTGGGCCGTGGCTGCTCGCCCATGATCATAGCCATAGATATGAATGGGTGTGGTTTAAAAACCCCATGTCATTTAAACTTGGGCCCATCTCTATAGGCGTGTTCAGGCGGGGTGGGGAAAGATATCCTGTCCCACCCCCCACTTTCTGCCTGCAGGTGCCGTGCTGTGATTCTAATAGCAGGAGACAGTGTGAGATTAACGGGTGCTAGCCATCTCCTGCGGTCTCCACGTGGTGATTGGAATCGCGGCAGAACGCTAAGAGCCTTAGAGATTAAAGACAATTATCTCACCTATAAGTACATCCAAAGAACAATATTATTATTATTATTATTATCATTTATTTATATAGCGCCAACATATTACCAGCGCTGTACACTAACTTAAGTGGAGATACAACACCAATAACACACAGGTACAGGTAATGACACAGGATGAATAGAGCCCCTGCCCGGTGGGCTTACAGTCTAATAGGTTGGGGAGCAGTAGTATACATAGGCGGGGGGATGGGACGGCATGGTGGTGATGTTAGGAAAGAGAAGATTGTAGGCCAGACTGAAAGGTGGGTTTTTAGGGCTTTTTTAAAAAGTGCCAAAAGTAGGACAAGTCTAATGGGACGAGAGAGATGAGTTCCAGAGAGTAGGAGCGGCCCTAGAGTCTTGGAGCCGTGCATGTGATGAGGTTATGAGTGGGGATGTCATTAGTAGGTCCACTGGAGGCGGAGGGGGCGGGTTAGGGGGTATTTGTGTACCAGGTTGGAGATTTAACGAGGACAGGAGGTGTGGAGTGATTTAAAAGCAAGGCACAGGACCTTTAAATTTAATTCTCTGGACAAACTGAACCAGTGTAGAGATTTGCAGAGAGGAGGCAGCAGATGAGGAGCGGTTAGAGGAGTAGATGAGTCTGGCAGCGCCATTCATGATGGACTGAAGAGGTGTAAAGTCTAGAGAGAGGGAGACCAAGAGGATGATTTGCAGTAGTCCAGACGAGAGATGATGAGAGCATGTACCAGGAGTTTTGGTGGTCTCTGGGAGAGGAAGGGGCGGATTTTGTAGATTTGCGAGATAGGAAGTGGCAGGATTTAGCAATGTTATGTGGGGAGTAAAGGAGAGGGCAGAGTCGAAGGTGACACCAAGGCAGCGAGCTTGTGGAATGGGGGAGATGATGGTGTTATTTACTGTAAGTGAGATGTTGGGTGGAGGAGCTTGGAGGGTGATGGGGGAAAGATGAGGAGTTCAGTTTTCTAAGGTTGAGTTTAAGGAATCTGTCAGCCATCCATGAAGAGATGCCGAAAGGCACTGAGAGATGTTGTCCAGGACAGAGGGAGTAAAGCCGGGGTGGATAGGTAATTTGGGTAGTTCAGCATATAAATGGTATTGCGACCAAAGGATGAGAGGAGTTTGCCAAGGGAGGAGGTAGTGGAGAAAGACCGGGCCAAGGACTGAACCTTGGTGGGACGCCAACAGGAAGGGGGGTGGAGAAGAGAGGAGCCATTGAAGGAGGTCTGGAAAGAGCGGTCAGTCAGGTAGGAGGAGAACCAGGAAAGGCAGAGTCATGAATACCGATAGAGCTCAGTCTGTAGAAGAAGAGGGTGGTCAACAGTGTCAAGCAGGAGAGAGATCCAACAAAAGGAGGGAATATTTTGCCTTGGGCCTTGGCAGTGAGCAAGTCGTTGGCAACTTAGTGATGGCTGTCTCCGTGGAATGAGAAGGTCGGAAGCCGGATTGAGGGGGTCAAGGAGGGAATTTACAGTCAGATAGTCGGTGAGTTTTTTGTAAACGAGGCGCGCAGTGTTTTGAAGCAAAAGGAAGAAAAGATCGGTCTGGTAGTTGGAGGGAAGAGAGGGATCAACGATGGTTTCTTTAGTATGGGGAGGACTATGGCATGTTTTGAAGGATGATGGGAAGATACCAGAGGAGAGGGAGAGGTTGAATAGTTCAGTCAGTGCTGGGCGCGAGGTGGTAGAATGGTCTTAGAGAATGATCAGCGGGTATAGGGTCAAGTGGGCATGGTGGTGGAGAAGAGCGAAGCAGAGGGTGACTTCCTCCAACTGACAGGGAAGTGAGTGAGGGAAGAGTTACAGAGGATGGAATTGGAGGAATGGGGGTAGGGAAAGTTGCATGAGAATGGATTGGAGGAGTGGAGGTAGGGAAGAGTTACAGGAGGATGGATTGGGGAGGGGGGGTATTTGTGGTTGGCAAAATATCGATTCGAAATGGCTTCAATTTTGCTTAAAGTATGTGGCCAGGTCTTGGGCAGAGAAGGTGGCAGTGGGGAGGAGGAGGTTTAGGATTAGCAGAGAGTTGAAGGTGAGAGAGGCAGTGAGGGTTGGATGCTTGTGAGGATATAAGGGAGGAGAAGTAGGTTTGTTTGGCAGCGGTAAGCTCAACATTGAATTGCTGGAGTTTGGTCTTGTAGAGGAAAGTCAGTGCTCTGACCAGACTTTCTCCATTTACGCTCTACCTTGCGAACACTCGTTGGAGGAGCGCGTGTGCTTACGTGCCAGGGATGGGGGTTGGGTGGGCGGGAGAAGCGGAGGGTAGCAGGACAAGTTTGTTTAGGAACAATTGAAGGGTGAGATTATAGTAGAGGCAGCTTGATCAGGGTTGTGAGATTAGAGATAGTGGAAGCAGTGAAGATAAGGGGTCAGAGAATGCAGAAGTGGTCAAGGTGTGGAGGTCTCTGTGCCAACGTTCAGGTCGGGGAGGTGCGGGGTGTGACAAAGGGCAGGAAGGTCAGCCGAAGGTTAGGAGATGGTGGTCAGAGAGAGGGAAAGCAGAGATGTCAGGTGGGTGAGGGTGCAGAGTTTGGAGAATACCAGGTCAAGTGGTGGTCCAGCGAGGTGGTGGGTTGTGGATGTCTGGTTAGGCCAAGGGAGTCTGTTTAAAGATAGGAGTTTTGTAGATGGGGGTTGCTGGGGTCACTCATGGCTAGCTGAAGTCACCAAGGATAAGAAGTGGTAGGTCATGGCAAGAATGTGTGGGAGCCAAGAGGTAAGTTGTCGAGGATTGGGATGAGGGCCAGGGGCGATAGATAACAGCAAACAATGAGGGACATGGTGTGAACACGGCGGATGGAGTGTACCTCGAATGAAGAAAGCGAGTGAGGGAGGAGATTGTAGCACAGAGTAGGTGCAGCGAGGAGAGAAAGGAGACCTACCACCACCCACCTGGCCTGTTGTCAGGTCGGGGGGTGAGTGAAATGCAGGCCTCCGAGGATAGGGCAGCAGCAGAGGCGGATTCAGAGGTAGAGAGCCAGGTTTCAGTGAGAGCCAGGAGGTTTAGAGACTTAAAAGGAAGAGAATTGTGAATGGAAGACAGTTTGTTACAAAACATATCTGGCGTTCCAGAGTCCACATGAGAGAGGGGTGAGCTTTCTGTGGGAAGGGTGGATAGGTATCACGGTTAGAGAGGGATTGTTTCCTGGAGAGAGCAGAGAAGGGGGTAGACAGGCAGTGAGGAGGGCCAATATATACAGTAGTCATGAAACGTAAGTCTTGGAAGTTTCCATTGGCATAAATTGGATATAGGGAAGTGCATAGTATCCTGTATGCTACCCTGTCCATACCGAAATATAATTTTTACATAGAGACAAATTCTAAGCAAGACTTTTTTTGTTCTTACCCAGAAAAACAACCTCAAAATACCATGCTTACCTGAAACACACAGCAACAAAAGTAAATCAAGTTGCTGTATTCACATTAATATTCCACCTATTATTTTCCTTCCCATTATAAAAAGCCTAATTCTATACCATGGTGACCTTTATCTTATTCTTATGGAGTAAAATGGAGCATTGTTTAAATTGGAAAGTGAATTAGATATTCAAGCAGCTTGTTCCTCTTGATAGTGTTGAATGCATTTATAAACAGCAATTAAGCTTTCTTCTCTTCTTCGTGACAAGTCCAAAAAGAACAATTCTTGTGGGATAATAGATGAGCACTGTACTTTTAGAGATCTTCCAAAAATAGAAATTCATACAAGAGTTGTGACCAGTGTAGATGTACATAATAGAGAGAAATTATGCTGTTTCCATCCCTCAAAAACTTTATATTGCGTCAGTCAGAGTTTAGAAACTAAGATTACAGCTGCTAAAAACCTACAAGCCCCAATGGATATGTTGGGACTTCTAATTCAATAGAAACGTCTTAACCTCTCACTTACAGAGGTTACACTCACAGACCACTTCTCATTTCCTATGCTTTCTGGATGATATTTTGGTCACGTTTAAATGCTGGCGGTGCTTTCACTCTAGTGGTATCATGAGATGGTGTCTACAACCCACACAAGTGGCTCAGGAAGTGCAGCTCATCCAGGATGGCACATCAATGTGAGCTGTGGCAAGAAGGTTTGCTATGTCTGAATAGTGTCCAAAACATGGAGGTGCTACTAGGAGACAGGCCAGTACATCAGGAGACATGGAGGAGGCTATAGGAGGGCAACAACTCAGCTTCAGGATCGCTACCTCCGCATTTGTGCAAGCAGGAGAAGCACACCCAGAGCCACAGGGTAGCCTGACTTCCATTAGGCATTAGGAGATGAGATGCTCAGACCCCTTGTGAGACTATATGCGGGTGAGGTTGGCCCTGCGTCCTAGGTTGGCCCTAATGCAAGACAAGGCTAGACCTCATGTGGCTGGAGTGTGCGGTTTCTGCAAGGCATTGAAGGCATTAATGCTATGGACTGGCCTGCCTGTTCCCCAGACCTGAATCCAATTGAGCACATCTGGGGCATCATGTCTCGCTCCATTCATGGAGTTGGGGAATGCTTAAGTCCATGTGTGGGAGGAGATCCCTCAGGAGACCACCCACCACCTCATTAGGAGCATGCCCAGGTGTTGTAGGGAGATCATAAAGTCACGTGGAGGCCACACACACTACTGAGTTTCATATTATCCTGTTTTAAAGACATTACATCAAAGTAAGATCAGCCTGTAGTGTTTTTTTTTCTACTTTCATTTTGTGTGACTCCAAATCCAGACCTCCATGGGTTGATAAATGTGATTCCCATTGATAATTTTTCTGTGATTTTGTTGTCAGCACATTCAACTATGTAAAGAACAAAATATGTAATAAGAATATTTCATTTATCAGATCTAGGATGTCTTATTTTTGTGTTACCTTAATTTTTTTGAGCAGTGTCATTAACTTAGTAGTTTCCTTCCAAAAATAAGGTGACAATGCCCATTACTGTGTATATGAATGATAATGAAAGAATATATAAACAATACAACAGCTGTATTTGTATTGTGTTTTGGTGTTGCTGTGATGGCAGAGACACTTTTTTTAATTATTATATTCTTAATTTTTCAACTACCACAAATGAAAATTTTACCCACCTCGGAGCCAACACAATGGTGGAGAAAACCTCCCCAATCCTAAAAATGTAAAACTACATACCAATATCTGGATTCATGCGGGAGAGTCCATTTTTAGCAGCCAGTCTTAAGGGGGTTAATTAACTGCAGGAATTCTATGGGCCACTTGATGGCACTAGATTATGGACTTTAGAGGGAAGACCAATTTTCATAGAATTCTATCCAGAGCGTCATTACCTATTTGTCCAGCTATCACAGGGCTTCCAGCTATCAGGTTTTACCCCTGTTGCGGTCTCTCATCATCAGATAGGAGAAGTGACCAGGGAAATCATGATTTAACCCCTCTGCCATTTCTGACGGTCCCAGCTAGTCCAGCTCTGACCTGTTAGAACTGCAGTGGCCGAGCTGAGTTCGTCAGGCAGAGATCGGAGCCACAGGAAAGCAAACTCACTGATCCGCGTGGCTCCAAAGAGGCAGCTGCAGGGGAGCGGATCACCCCCCCCCCATGCTCTCCTATGTAACCTGGCACATCTGCACTGCCATCTAGTGGTTGCAGTGCTAATTTACCTGATAAAATGAATTATTTAAATATTCATTATCTGATATTGTGAGTTATTCACAACGCATCTGAACATGTTATTATATTCAGGATGTCTACCAGACTCCTGTATGAACATACTTTGGAAAGTTACATGCTTACAATGTAAAAAACGTTTTTTCCATTAAAGTCTATAGTACGCTTTTGGTACAGAAATCTGTACCTCAGTAGTGCGCGTTCAGTTGTTGTATTTATTTTTTTTACTTGAATAACTTCTAAAAAATCTAAATGTACCACTAGTTTGCTAACTGGTTGACCTAAAAACTAGTGTAGGTGTAGTGTGGTCAACCTATTTATTATTGGTTCCCCCCAAAAAATTTGGGACTGTCACTGACAGACTACCCATTCCTCAGAGAAAATACCAGCTTGTAAGTCCAATGTACAGAAAAAAAACAAACATAACTAAATAACTAACTACATTAAATCTAAAGCATTTAACACGGCTGTATCTTAATTGGAAATATGCATAAGACAAACAAAACAAATGAAATAATCTTACAATACTAAAACAGAAACCAAAATGTGTTTTGCATGAATTAAATATAAAAATCCCTTAAAGTGTTTGTATAAAGGTACATATTGCAATAATTACAGAGTGTAAATAATACCGGGCTCTCCATATATAAAACAGATCAGGGAATACAAATAGATGAATGTTTACCAAGTTTAGTAAATACCCTAGTAAGTACACTCCAGGTATCTTTTTTTTCTGTTATCAGCCGACACCATCAACTTGCATAGCTCATTTAAACATAGCCTTGTTTCCTTGTGTAATGTAGGGCAGAAGAAGCTGTCTACCTAGGTTCAAGTTCTCAATTGCAATATACTTCACACAAATATAAGATGATTAATGAACATAGCTCAATGGTAGTGTAGTGGTATTGTAAAGATATAATTGAAATATAGGTATTATTATAACACATTTAAGTAAAGATATATATAGTATGCTAATCAAGGCAAAGGTAATACTTAGCTTCGCTGAGTGGAGATGTGGTCAGTCCTTGGAAGAATCAAGCAGTAGCCAAAGCCCCCTTGGCGTGGTGCACCCAATGCTTGGCTGGTGATGATCATTTGGTGTTTTCCAGCTGCTCACCCTTTGGAGACCTCCGGACAATTGGGTTGGGTTCCCATTTATGTAATCGAACTGTGTGGTTGAGACTTATTTACAAGAACCGTGCCAAAGGTACCAAGACCTCGTGGACACATATGAGGGATAACTCAGTCAAGCTGCATGGGTGGTAAGTACATAAGTTCATTACAGGAAACCACATCTTTAAAAGCACTATAAGTCTGAAACTAAGGACCATAGTGAGACATAAAATGGAGGATTATGTGACAAGATGGCGGGTGAAAAAGGCAGCGCACTACAGAGATGGCCAAAACTTTCACCAAAATATTACAAATTTGTCTAATTTCATTCTATTAGAAAGGAGTGTAAATCCTAAGTAAATGTTTATAAACTAAACCCACTTTATGTTATAGACAAATGATATGTATAGAGTAAAAATATTATGTTATATACCAAAGCTCTTTTTGGCCAATCTTTGGTCCGCTTATTAATTAACCACAAACAAAGATCAACGTCTTCACAAACTGCATACTAAAGAGCAAATCAAAGAGTGAAATTCAAATAAAGCTGTTATATTTTAAATAAAGTAGTACACAATACTGCAACCTAAACACAGCTAGAATGAAATAGTCCTCAATATGAAACTGTGTGGTTTGAATGAGGGTCTACATAATGTTACTATCTAGAAAAGGGGGGCACTGTGGGCCAAGTTTGGAAACCACTGACCACTCAAAAATAAGCTTTATTTAATGTGTTGTATCATGGTCATCACGAGGTAAGCAAAAGAGATGTAGGAATGAAGACATAGGTCAAAGGATATTATATTAAGTGATGCCATGTTGAATTCTTCAATTTTCTTAACCTAGAGTAGTCCCTCACTTGGGTGTATCTTTGGTTGAACCTTCTGCTCTATAAATTCCTCGAAAAGGTCCTCAAACTGTATATTAACCTCCCTAGCGATATGCCCAAACCCAGTTCGGGCAAAGGGGCGCTGCAATTATCGATACGCCCGAACTGGGTTCGGGCACATCGTGGGAGCTCACTTGCTCCACCGCCATCGCGATCCAGCTCCGTCTCCGTCTTCTTCCGGGTCCCGGAGTGACGTGTGACGTCACGGAGGAGGGACCCGGTCTTAAAGAAAAAAAATTTTTTTTTTCTTTTTTTAAATCTTTTTTTTTTTTTACTTTTGAGCTGGATTATAGAAATGTCTTTCTATAATCCAGTTCAAACTGGATCCTGCTAGCAGAAACGCTCGCGCTGATCGTTTCTGTTAGTGGAATCTGTCTCCGGCTGGACCTGAGCAGATCCGGAAATAGCCAAAGTACAGAAAAAAAACAATTTCTTAGATTTTTTTTTTCCATTTTTTTCCATTTGTTTTTATTTTGATTGGATTGGATAAATGTTTTATAAATGTTTTATCCAATCCAGATCAAAAGAAAACATGTGTAAACTTATAAAAAAAAAAAAAAGAAATTTGTTTTTCCCCCCCCAAATTTTTTTTTCTGTACCTCTAAAGCCGGCCATAGCGCTTCAATCTCTGGCTGATTTTGCGACTAATAACCATGCGCATTCGGGGTGATCGCTTGGTGATCAATCGCAAAATGAACGTGCCCACCTGGAGCAACCGTTTGTACTCGCACAAAACTTTGATCAGCCAGAGAACAAACGTTTTTCTCTGGTCGATCGCCAGTACTTTGAATGGGGGCAAGGGTCCCCATCCAAAGTATTGGTTGTCAAATCGCAAATGGTGTATTTCGAACGATTGGCCATGACATGATGATGTCATCATGCTGCGGCCGATTGTTGGATAAACGCCCGCCAAGCATAGCATCTATGGCTGGTTTAACTTCCCTAGCATTACGCCCGAAGCAAGTACTGGCGCAGTCTGATCGTGAATCAAACTGCGCCCGTGCCAGAATCAGGCGCAACCGCTGGCTCTCTGTGTGCCTGCAGCATTTCTAGAAAGCTGCAGGCACACAGAGCCTTTCCGGTGAGGCCGATGGGGCGGAAAGGCAAAACACTGTATCACTTTTGGTACAGAAATCTGCACCTCAGTGAACCGCCAGGGAGGTTAACTGGTGAAATAACCTTAGTGTATAATACATTGATGCATATCAGCTTTCCTATAGCCTTTCCTGAAAGAAAGGTAGCAAGTAGAATGATCCATAATGATCCATAATATCTGGGTCAAACATATCTTCCAGATTTAGTTAAGTAGACAGACTTCCTGTAAAGTTGTAGAGCAGTAAATTCAATTGTTTTATTGTCTTAAACAATAGCATCTCTCTAGTTTCTATTTAAAGAAGGCCTCAAACATAAGGTTTAGGTTAATAAAAGTAAAAAAATGTGTGCAATCAATTTTTTTACAGTGACTACAGTTTCAAATTACAAACTGGATAATATACAGTATATTCATGTTGAAGATATAATCCTACCTGTGAAGCTGGGCATAGACGTTTCGTTCTGTGCACGATTCTGCTGCAGATCGTTGGTGCGTGATGACGCACAGTCGGTTGTTTGACCGGGCACCATTACCTAATTACTTACTTAGTAATGGGATCGGTCTAAAATTTACTGATTTAGATCTTAGATCGATTTTCCAGCCGATTCATGGATGTATTTTGCTTTTAGGCATAAGATTTGCTGCCGATTTTGTCGCCGATCGACAGCCATGCGCTCTCACGAAAAATTGACCGCTGTGCGCTTATGCAAAATTTACTTCTGTGCACGCTCATGCATATTCTACCGCAAATCTAAACGTCTATGCCCAGCTTAACCAATAGGACTATCTGAAAATCTAGCCAGATGTACTATTTAGAGGGACTGTTTCATAGTAATACTAAAATAACATGATTTCTGCACCCCCTGGTATGTTGAAAACATGAAATATAACCGTTCATAATAGAAAATTTCCCAAATCAGCCATCATGAAATATTTAACAAAGGCATTCATTTTATGTTCTTTACAAGTTCAAATTAACTCATTTTAATTTATAATTGGCATTAATTAGATGTTAATGGGAGTTACTAAAGCAGCAATAAAGCAGTTATTTACAGCTGTCCTTATCGTAAGTTGCATCTTATGTTTTCTGGTGGATTACTCATTCCATTAATTGTAAAGGGCAGACGAGCTGTTTATTATCTAAAAGTTATATTTTAAAATTTCCAGCTGAAAAGCAGATATTCAAATAATTTCTTAAAATGACAAAGTCGTATTCCAGAAAATATTAAGGAATTCCATTCTATTTATATTGATTGCTTTTGTGTTTGCTTTTCCTTGTTGTAAATGTATTGAAAATACAATAAAACATTTATTGCCTATAACTTTACAAACATTAACAAATAATTAACACCCCCAATGTGGCAACTTTTTTTTTGTACACAGTATAGGCAATTAAAGCAGATTATATATAGAATATATATTATATATTCTATATATATATAGATATATAGAATATATAGTAATCTGCTGTGATTTCCCACCCTTACTCCCTCCCCATTCATATCCCCAGCGGCATCGATGGCACAGGGGGATCTAATGACCAAAAGCGACATTGCCTTAGACAGGTCAATGCCCCCCCAAAACAAGCATTGAGTTTGTCATTGTAGAGCATCGCAGAGGTCTCGTCAGCAACAGGTAAGTACAAGTCTAGCTCAGGCAAAGTTTGGTTTGTAAAACAACATTACACTTGGGGTAACTGCTAGATGGGTTAACATGGTAAAGGTGGACATTAGTGATTGCCGAAGTTTGGCCAGGTCCGTTCACGCGGATCGAACTTTTTAAAAAGTCTGACGTCCGTATGTTCGGTGGCAGATTCAACTTCCCGCCTATTGGCCGTCTTCCTCCGACAGGACCAGGTCTTCCTCTGGCAGGATCTTACTGCTCCTGATCCTGCCGGTGGAAGAATAGTAAGCTCTTTCTTGCTGGTGAAGGGGGTAGGTCGAACACCCGTACTGCTCGCCGGCTAGAAGGAGTGCATCCATGTTCGCGGCCGAGCTGTTCGCCCTCCATATTGAACATGCACAGTTAGTTTTTTCTGTTGGATCAACTTAAAATATAATTTGTTAATTCAATCGTTTCCAAATCACTTGCTTTTTGGCTGAATCAATCAACCAGAAGTAATGGAAATTTAACATAAAAACGATCGAGCAGGGATCAGACATGTTTTGGATCGCTCAAACTTACTGCTGGAAATGTAAGTTAGACTGACAGCTTATATATGAAATTGTACAAGCTGATCAAAACAAAGGTACTCCAGACCCCTGAAATTGTGTCTCACACACTCCTGGCCCTTGCAGAATAAAGTTTTTTATCCTTGTGCTTACCCCCTTGACATTTTACAAACTCCTCGCTTGTCAGGACTCTTGCACTTTGTACCTTTATTGCTAATGCTATGTCTTTAAACATTGAACTTACTTTTAAGCATTATTTGAACAGCAAATATATACTGTATAGTTTATGTTTACTCTTAGGAATATCAAGATTTCTTATTGTTCTTAACAGTCTTGCACATTAAAAACAACCTTAAATCATACAATTTTTTACTTACCTCTGAGCTGTCCCAATGGCTCAAAGTTGCTCAAAAACCTAAAAAAATACTTAACGTATCCAAACAGGTGCTCACACTCTCCGAGGACCCTTTGCTTTACCATACAAAAGAAATCCGTAGTTTCCCTCTCTGGCTCACTTATTAGGATAGATATATAAGGTGCTGGATTCTTTACAGGTCTGTCTCAAGACTCTCAATCAACGATAAACAAGGAAGGATAGGATCAGCACTCCGTATTCGTATAACTTACTTTATTACATCCAAAACAATAGTACAGCAGACAATGTGTCACCCCCTTTTCAAAGGGTTACCCCTCACTCTTATCCAAGCTTATTCATAGAGATAAAAAATACTTACTTGCTTTGCTTTCATCTGTGGAAGCTGTCATCCCTGTGTAGCTGTGTTAGGACCCTGGCTGTGCCGGTCACCGCCTGTTGGTGGCACTGTGATTTCCCATCCATGGGTTACTCCCACAGTCACCAGCAGGTGGCTCCCTGCGAGCATGAGCTGGGTGAAGCTCACACCTTCCTCGTTAGCTTAGGGCAATTTAGGTGTGCTGGCATTTCATTGTTGCTGTTTCTGTTTGCTTGGCTGGACTTCATGCTTTCCCTGGCCTGAACCCTGAACCCTGGACACCTTTTCACCTGTATGTAAGTCTGCAAATAAATCAGTTTTTTTGTCACCACCACCTCTGTCTGGATCTCAGTGTGTGTTGCCTGCCTGGTCCCCCCCTCTGTCCTGGATCCCGACAGAATGAACAGCCAGCGTTGTCTGGATAAAGCATACCTAAATAGCCCTAAGCTAACAAGTAAGGTGTGAGCTTCACCCAGCCCACGCTCGCAGGGAGCCACCTGCTGGTGACTGTGGGAATAACCCATGGATGGGCAATCACAGTGGCACCAGCAGGCGGTGACCGGCACAGCCAGGGTCCTAACATTCAGTCTTCAGGAGGGTAATGATGCAGTAAGTGAACCACCCGGGGTACAAGATTCAATTGCTTTCAAAGGGAGAAATCGAAAGTGAAAGAGACTGTGATGAGCTGCAGATTAAGAATGAGATGACAGCCAGCCTGTACTGCCTCACCGATGGACAGAAGAGAAGAGGAGCAACAGGGGAAATGCACAAATATTTTCTTACAGGTACGTTTTTTTTATATACAACAAACAATTGTATAAAGGAAGATCAAAACAGTTAATGCCCATCAACATATATACAGTATGTGAAGTCTAGTCTGTTTATACAATGGTAAACCTTTATGTTATACGGGCGATTTCCACTTCAAAAGTAATTTATCTTACTTAAAGCACAATGTCAGTACAGTTAATTGCTTTTCTGATAAATGTAAAGCTTTTTCTTTATTTACATTCCTTAAGTTACTGTATGTTAAGGAAACCTAGTTTCTCATACTAGCATTGCTTTTTTTCTGAGCAACCCTCTAAAGAAATGGATCTAGGCATTAAAGAACAAGTGTGCTTGTGTGATAAAAAAAAAGTAACTGTAGGTTGCTTATCAAAACTGGTTTATTAATTAAGATAAGCATATAGTTACTATAAAATCATAATTTTAGTCTTTTGTTTTCCTAGCAGTGGTTGGCAACTGAAGAGTTAAATAGGCATTATAGAACAAACATTCTGTAATTCTGCCTACGCGTGTAGGTATAGTGGAAACTTGGTGGTGCAGTCATACCCTGTATAGACCTCTGAGTTACTAACTATGATTTGAAACAACATTCAAAATGCTTTTAAGACAGGCAGCTTTTAGTCCTAAGGTCCTTGTTGGACACCAAAAATTTGTATATTTAAATATATACCGTATTTTTCGTACCATAAGACACATTTTTTCACCCCCAAAATTGGGGGCAAAAAGTGCCTGCGTCTTATGGTCTGAATGCGCAACCCCCGTGGCCACTTGGCCGCCGGTGGTTGCACCTTGGCTTCCCGCCAGCTCTCCCGGTACGAAGATTAGCCGGGGAGCTGGAGGAGCTGACAGATGTGAGATGCCGGCCGATGTCCGGCTCTCCCATCTAAACTGTGTAATTGCCTATGCTAGCACAGCTCAAAGCCCTGAACTGGCATAGGCAATGAAGAGAGGCATAGATGAACTTGCATCTATCCCTCCCTCCTGTCCTTGGGAACTGCAATCCCTCTGTAGCAGAGAGAGAGCAGAAGACAGCCCGCCCCCCTTCCTCCTGCAGATCAGTGTAAAGTATGAGAGTGTACTGCTGAGAGTGTACTGCTGCTAGTGACACCTACTGGATGAATTGAATGTTGCATCCATAAAATTCATTTAATTAACCCAATTCATGTGAAAACGTATTAAATCTTTTTTTTTCTGGTTTTCCTGCCCTAAAAACTGGGTGCGTCTTATGGCCCGGTGCGTCTTATATTCAGAAAAATACGGTATATAGAGTTTTTTTACAATACAAATAAACCTCCATTTAAATGGAAGGGCGTCGCTTTCCCACCCCACATCAATAGTATCGTCAATGACGACCGCGATTTGTAGAGGGGTGGTGGAAGGGTGAGGGATCAGTGTTGGAAATGGTGCGATACAGGCAAACTGCCCACGGGGTTAAAGGAATATCCAATGTGTTTTGGGGGTTCTGCATTCCCCTTTCCTCTGGCTTAATTTACTTAGGTTTACAAGCTGACGTTTAATACTAAATAGAAGAATCAATAAACCTGACTGTGTTACAAACAAATATTACAAAAAGAGCTCTGTTTCTATAATCTACTATTGCCAAATATTATTAGTGGTGAAATTCAGTAAAAAGTAAACCTAAGGCTTGCCCATGCTCAGAGCAGTTTTTTTTAGGCCATCCAAGGCACTGTGGGCCATTCAAAAATATCCTTTTTCAACGCCCTTGTTCTTAATCATTGTTTCTTCTACATCAAACCTGTCACTTGTGCGGCTGTTAACTTCAAACTTATTTCAGGGGTGTGACTGAAACAACTGAAGGTAGGCTTTATGTCCAGGCAATAAAAAGAGTTCAGAAATTTCAGCTTACATTATCTCACCTACTTAAAAAGTGTATACAATCACAAAGACAATGATCTTTTGTGGGTCCGTAGCTCATGTGAAGAGGTTTTATCCTTAGCGCTAAGGATAAAACTTCTCCACACGATCTATGGACCCACAAAAGATCATTGTCTTTGTGATTGTATAGATTTTATCCTCATCCTGAAGAAGTGGCCCAGTGAGCCACGAAACGCTGTGTAAAAAGCGATGATGTAACTTGGATTATAATTACAAAAAAAAAAATACTTTGAATTCTCAAAAACGGGCACCTCCACAAGAGCCTTATTTTCCTTTTAGCTGTGGGTCACTACCCCCTCACCTATATCTTCTAACCGGAACGAGTACGGACCAAGCATCCAATAAACAAACTGGTCACCCACAGGCTCACAGAGAGCGACCAAAAATATAAGTCAGCACAAAGTAAAGATAAATACAACTAAAAACCATCCCCCAACAAAGAACAACAAAACAAAGAAGACCGCTCCTCCACAGCAACCAAACCTATCCCAAGGAAATTGTTTTTCACAGCTAACCTAATAGTTAAAAAGTGGTTACTACAAATAGTAGTAGAATCATATATTGTATGCTCCACTTCACAATTGTCCTTCTAGATCCTGACCTAATGATTGAATTTCCAAAAATCCAGTTTTCTGCTGTTGGGAGGTATGACAATCTCGACCACTCTCCCCTAAATGGTAAACATCATTAATTGCCACACATGGCATTAGAATTTACATAACCTACACCAGTCATGGACAAACTACAGCCCACAGGCCATATCTGAGCCCTTTAGCTTTTGAATCTGTCCCATGGTGTGTTCCCCTTGGCTTGTTTGATGCAATGCAATGTAAACACCATCATGAGGTTGACTGCTGCATTGCTCCCCTTGGTGATGTATGGATACTATTGCAGTAAATGGGCGGAGAGTAAAGCATCAAGCCAAAACCTATGATTTGCTGAAAGTCGGCAAAACTGCAGTGGTCACGTCTTTTACATGCCCCCATTCATGATCACAAAGGCCCAGTGATGGGTATGAGTAAGACATAGGGGCATGAAAACATGAAAGAACAGAGAGAAGCACTATACATTAAAGGCAATGCAGCACAATATGCATTACAACATGCTAGACAGGTTTCAATTCACACTACGCATTTGAGCGTGAGCATTTCTCGTTCATTTCTCAATCATTTGTATACTGTTAACGCACCTCTTCCACTTGTGTTTAGCGTGACATGTGCTACGAGGACTCGTTAGCATTACCAAATACTCCATCAATCTGCTCTGTGTCCGACCCCTCTGTCAAATTTAAAAATGTTGAACCTGACCTTCTTTAAAGTCCTCCTTCTTTACTTGATAGCCCTAAGCCTTCCCTCTAAAATTTCTCTTATAATGATGAGCAGCACAAGCAATATTCAAATTTGCAACATTATGCAAAATATTCTCCAAATATTCTTAATAAATTTAAAAAATTGTGATCTTCTGTCATTATTATGTAATGCGAAAATCTGCACTTTTTCATGCGAACACTGGGATCGCAATGTGTTGTCACAGTGACATCTAGTGGCAGAATGTGAAATAACAGCTGATTAGAAGTAATTCATGCACAAATCGCCACTTGTACATGCAAATATTGCGAACGCAATGCATGGTACTATCCCCGCGAAAATCAAATATTTTAGATTATGAAGATATAGCACTGTATTCAAAATCTTTGCGAATTTTTTAACTGCCGATATTTACAATAAGAATGTGTGATTCAAAAATTTGCACTCAACACTACTCTCTTACTGCAACTGGAATTATTTTTAAATCTTAAACAGAATTCAATGATCTACCAATGGTTTACTGATTTGTCTATTTTGTTACTATACTACAAGTTATCCAGCTGTTATTTGATGTACAATAGCGTCTTGGTGAGATAGGTAAGATTACATAGATCGAGAAATGCATAGATAACATATATATAGATATCTACAACAATGAGTCTTGCTGTGTCTTTACTTACTAGGGGTCCAGGCAAGGGACATAAAATAAAAGTTCTCTCTGAATTGCCTATCTTTACTCCAAGTGCCCTGGAAAGTTATATTTATTGATTCACATTTATCGCTCGATGTACAATGAAGTCCTGGTGGGACACTTACAGAAGGAGAGCACAAATCTCTTTTACCTTCTCACATTTATGGTTCATCTAACCTGTGAACTGGAGTGATTTGAATTTAAATTTAAACATTCACCAGAGACCTATAACTACCTTTACAGTTTGATATGGTCCATCACTGTGAAAGACAGACGTTTGTCTCTGGGTAGCAGAGTATATAGAACCTCTCACAACTGCATTGCTGAAATACATTTCCAAGACAGTTCCGGCATATACCAATACCAACAGCACAAGTCTTATGAGGGTATAATGGTGATTTGGTGTTTCTAAAGCTGTGGTCAGAAATCTTTTCTATCAAAAGAGCCAGTACCCCCTATTTCAATAATGTGAAGCCTCAATGCATTCTTTGCATTACCACACAACACAGTGCAACCCATAATGTATTTTTACATGCAGTAAGTCCACTAATGCATGCATCTTATGTGGTGTGATGCGAGTGCTTACGCCTGCATTACCAAAGCAGCATTTATAGTGTGAAAGAGCCCAAAGACAGGATAAAAAAAGCAGGTCCTGTGGCCTTTCTCAGTTTTACAGTTTTTTGGCTTCTGACCAACAAGACCCATTTTTAGTTTCTGCATGGTCAAGGCTCTCCCTTGCCTATTCTAGGCAAGTGTTTGGGGGATTATATTTGAGGGGGGGGGGGTCTGAGAGGGGGATGAGTAGCTTGGTCCCTCCCTTGTGCTTTGTGCTTCCCTCTAGAGACCCAAACACCTCTGCTAAAAGTGGCTGGCTAGCTTAATGGCATCCAGGTGTCTTGGGTTTGGTCTTTCTGGTCCTGGCTTCTTCTCTTCCACCAGCATTGTGTCCTGAGGTAAAGGTAGGAGCAGGTCTCTTCCATCAGCCACCTGGCCACCTGATGGAAGAGACCTGCTCCTACCTTCACCTCAGGACACAATGCTGGTCCTGCAATTTATAGTATATAAATAGCTTCAACTCACTTGGCTACTACACAGCTATTTTACCTATGGGAGCAGTCCCCCACTGCTTCCATAGATAAAATAGCTGTGTAGTAGCCAAGTGAGTTAAAGCTATTTAGATACTATAAATTGCAGAAATTTATATTCTGCACTGCAGTAAATAAATTATTTTGGATTTAGATCTGGCTTCCTATTTTGTTATATATATACATGTTTATTGTGCCATCCCATGTGCCATCCCATAAAAATATTTGAATAGAGAAGTTGAGGGATAAGGGCCAGATGTTCTTCACATCAGTCCTCAATCTCCCCAACCGAAGGTTTAGGGACTTGTAGGGGGGACTTTAAAGGCACCATTGTATCATTCAAAGAGTATAAGCTATTTATTAGGTTGTAGTCATGATAAAGTTAAAACCGACCTATACATTGCTGTTCTTACAATATTATCAGTTACAATCTCACATTGCGAAGACATTGAACAAGGTAAAAACAATATCAATCATATATCATACACAAAGGTTCACATTGTACATAGTCAATTTGTGTGGGGTTAGAAACAACTTTATCTCGACGTGTTTCGCCGGTAGGCTTCCTCAGGAGATGTTCATTGTTTCCATTGCTAACAATATCAGAAAAATAAACTTTAGTAAATTTCTTCAAGACGTGTGATTACAGAAAATAAGTATTTGAATAAATAAAAATGAAACCTACATAAAGGATAAATACATTATAGGACTTAACTTATAGATTGACCATATTTTTTTAGCTATAACACGCCCTTTTCAGGGGGATGTTTGTTTTTTATAACCGGCCAAACGCCCAGCCTGATCTTGCACTATGCCACAACCCCCTACAGCCCTTTTGTCTTTGTCACAGCTGCAGTTCCAGTCCCATCCACTGGAAGTCCTCAGAATGCCTTCCTCACTGTGCCCAAAGTAACAATATGGATCTGGTTGGGGTGTGAACAAACACACTATAATTTTGGTAAATCGCTGCCACCACCACTCGAGAGAGCAAGAGGATTCGCTCACTATATATTTCATGTGAAAGAAAAGGTTACTTCACACAACCTACTAAAAAAGAACAGTGCACCACTATGGTAACATCTCCTCAGGCGGCTAGATTCTTTTCCGGGTCATTCAGAACATGGACAAGACCGAAATGATTGAAATCATGTATTTTCAAATAAAATGGTGCATAAAAAGAATATGGCACAAGAGAAAAAAGGGTTAAAAATAATTATAATTCTGAATCAGTCATTCAGAATTACAGCGTATCTCTACTGAAGATTAAAGTTCAAGAAGTTTGTCCTTGTAATAAGTCCCAGTAATGGTGAAATCCAGCGGTCCAGTCTAGAGATGTAGTTGATGGTATCAGAACCAAAGAAAGCAGTTCAGATATGCAGTTGAAGAACAAAGTTGAAGACATCACAATAAAGGACTTCAATCCCTCCTCTTCAGAGGGATGAGCAGTAACCAGAGCTGGCCAACCTCTTCATCTAAATAATTCAGCCCTCTCATTAGAAGGGGGGAGAGGTGACATGAAAGTGACATGAATATTTTGATACGTCATAGCTCCCTGCAAATACATGTGACACTGAACCCGAATTTCATGTCACTGAATGTGACATTTTCAGTACCAGTATGGTCTCCTTAGATGAGGGATACCAAACATGGGTGCTTTATGTTTTTCCAAAACCTGAGAAGTGGAGATCTGGGTTTTGGGACATGGTACAAGCCTGCTTCTGCTTTCACAATATTTATATTGCTATACATAATCATCACCTAAAGATACGGGTGGCTGACATTAATAGAAGTATGAGTTTTGATGCAAATTATACAATTCATAATTTAGGGTTCAATAAATGGTCAATTTCTACTGGTTTCTGTAACTTGGGATAATAGGCAGTTCTGCCTTGCTAGTCATGTTGTCATGTATTATGTCATGTTGTTTATGTATTAAGGAGGTGTTGCGTTTCCTTATCAGGACTCTTTTGAAGCCTGTAAGAATATCCCTAAGTAAGTTTTACGATCCCTGGTCAAAGGTCTGTGTTTACAGGCATTGTGGACATTCCATGGTTAATTGTCTTACAGAAGTAGAGTTAAGCAGCCCATACACAGGTCAGATTTTCAATCAATCGACTTAAAACGATAAATTT
>CM070033.1:155557891-155568202 GCA_036250615.1 Ptychadena robeensis
GCACGCCCGTCGGTCAGGTGAAAAATCGTCCACTTATCGGCATGTGTATGCCAGGCATTAATTGTGAGTGGTCTGAGAGAAATAAAATTGTAAATGAAATTAGCCTTACAATGTGTTCACCTACTACTGTGAATGGATCTTAGACCTTCTCGTCCAACTCTGGGGAGCTAACAGTTTTGCACTAGTTCTCCTTCTTCTGTTAGGCTCCCTTTCAGGGTAGAGGGGGGTTCTTACAAAGTATGGGTGGGCCTGGCTCTAGCTGGTTTCCTTAAAAAATTGGGTGCAGTGTTAGATAGCTGAGCATAATATCAGCGTGATTTCCTCTCAGGGAGTTTCATGTAATGGTCCTTGGTGAATTTGGTGACAAAAGTTGAAACCATCATAGCACTTTTTCTGCAATTCACTTGTGTACTTCACTTTTTTGGCATCACGTGTTCTGAGTTTTTTTTTTTTTTTTTTTTTACTTTTTATTACATTTTACATTTTCAACACACACATAAGAAACAACACTGTGTTGGATAAAGTACAAAAGAGATATCAAAGCTCCGTGGGCCACCACAGAGGCAATAGAAACCACCGCATTAAAAATAGACAAAACAGTCTACACAAAATTCAAAAAACACAGAGTAAACTTTGGGTGCAGAAGAGAATGGGGGAGACATATGATAAGGCAAGTCAATGCGATGAGCAAAGAATACCAGTCTGCAGAGAAAGGGGCGAAAGCAATCCCCGGGGAGTAGCGAAGTATTAGGCCACCCTCAGGATCCCCAGATCCGTAAGTCGGATTCGTAAGTCATTGAGCGCATACCATGTCGAGTGGCAGTGTCGAAGCATCAGCTTTTCAATGTCGTGGGGGATAGCGTCTTCACAATATATTTCCTCCATCTCCGGAAAAAGTGAGTAACTGATTGTCAGAAGCCGAATCGGCCGCCGACCGCTCTAGGCGAAACAGGTCTGCCAGCGACCTCTGTAGCAACGGGAGATCAGGGGGAGTTAAGGACAACCACCTTGACATAATGCATCTGCGAAACGTGAGCAGACAGAGCTGACCCCACTGCGACAAAGAGGACTTGAGATGGGGTTGGGCCAAATCATCTGATACCGCATCTGATAGAGAGGCGAGGCTGGCTCGCGGCATCCTGGGTCCAGCGACCAGGGGGGGGGGGGGTGATAGCTGGGAAGCATTCAGGGAGTTGATGATGGTCATAGCTTTATCAGGTTCGAGGAAAGAATGCTGCTCACCGTCTGACGTCTGTAACCGGAGGATCGCTGGGTAGGCCAGGGTAAAGTGGACCTTATGCTTGTACAGCCAGGTGCAGGCCGGCGAGAAGGCCTTGTGACGACGCGATACCTCCGGCAAGTAATCCGCAAAGCAGCGAGTAATCCGCAAAGATCAGGAGACTGTGCCCATCTATCAGTAGGCGCAGTATGGCCGACTTCTCCGTGTAATCAAGGCATTTGGTGATGACAGGGCGGGGGTACTTGCTCTTCGTTTGCAGGGGTCCCAATCGGGGCGCTCACTCCACTTTGCAGACATCAGCTAGGCCAAGCTCCCCTGGCACGACCTGGGAACAGATTTCCAGCAGTTGGGATGGCTTGAAGCGTTCTGGGATGCCCAGAATGCGCAGGTTATTACGTCGTGACCTATTCTCGAGGTCATCAATTTTTGCAGCCATTTCAGCGACTTGGGCCCTAGTAACCTCATTAAGAGAGGCCTCCGTCTGTGTGTTGTCCTCCATAGTGGAGATTCTGGACTCCACCTCTGCAATCTGCGTGGTGTGGGCCACCAGGTCCTGTTTGAAAGATCGTATGGCCCTGGAAACAGCAGTGTCCACCACCTGCTGGATTGTAGGCTTCTACAATCGCGCCACAGCCTCCGCTATCAGAAGAGGATTGGGATCGGTCTGCTCCTCGTCCAAGTGTGGAGAGTCAGCAGGATCCGGCGCAGCCGCCATCTTTTTCAGCTTGGTGCGCGGTGTGGCCGGGCCGCGGCGGCTGGCATTGCGCGCCCTGGATCGTGGGGATGCCAAATAGCGATCCATAATGTGCCCCCCGGCGAGAAGTAAGGGTGAGTGGGGTGAGGGTGCCCGTCAGGCTGGCTTAATATGCCGGTATAGAGTCTGGGATGCGGGAGCTCTCCTCCTCTGCGTCTCCTACATAGGGCGCCGGAACCCGGAAGTTCGTGTTCTGAGTTTTCTGATTTTCACTTGGACCGCAGCTTCTGTAAAGAAGCATTAATCTCATTAACCAGCATTTTCGCCCTTCAGACACCAAATCTGCTGAAATTGCAAGCAGTCTTTGCAGTTTCTCATATGAATAAACTAATTTCTCGCTGAGAAAGCTGAGGCCAGAAATGATACATTGTACAATGTTTACCTTGGTATCTATCATGGCCAAACTTCCTAAAATGCAAATCATACAAGAGTTGAATTAGTACACAAACATAACACTTTACATAATTACAGAAAACACTGTGAGAATCGACACCCACCCACCATGAATGGAAACTAGCATCATGTCAGTTTTATAAAGTTCAATATGCTACGACGTTTTAATGGAAGACACAGCGCATATGCATAATTCATGCATATGGCTAAACATTAGAATCCACAGCCAGCTTAAAGGTAATCATAATGCAAAAAAAAGGTCTCCTAATATCATCTATCGACTTTTGTAATTGACCATGTTCAGCTTTGATTAGTACTAGTCGCTGGACATAAATCTGCCAAACATTAAACATTCACAACCTCTCGTTTAAAGGCCGGCACGTGCTCTTAGGCCTGCCAAGTCCCGTTACTCCATTCACAAACACTTTCACATGACTCCCTCAATCCAACGGCGGCACAAAGGCCACCTTTAACCGATTCACCGCCTGCTCACCTGCAAGCAGTTAAACTCCCACAACTCTAATATTCATGACGCTCCCTTTGAGCAGCCTGAGATGTGTAGCGGAAGCCTTTTCGAGAACATTACAACTGCAGATGACTCTTATCTGGTCGCGTTTCGTGCAATATAAAACAGAACAAGCTTGTACTTTCCTTCTGAAGGATAAATAATTGAAGAGGAGGTATCAATAATTACTGCATGGGAGATACATAAAATCTATTTTTATATTGCCAAATATTCGAAAGAACTAATACAATGGAGTAGAGTTGGAGAGCTTTACATTTTCACATTACAGTATAGCAAGCATCCATCTCTAGGAAAGGCAATGGAAAGCCTGAATTTTGCTATTTGTTGAGACCTGAGACTTTGCAGGCTGCTCTGCATTGATCTTATTCAGGGTTGGTAGTGATTCTAGAAAACCTGCACTTTCCACCCAAGTGCCAGTGACACCAGCTTTTACTGAAGCCCTATTACTCTTAAAAGAGCAATTTAGTTGCTTGCACGGCTATTAGGATCAGGATCAGCCAAGCTTTGAGCTGTCAGGACAACCGCCTTACTCGTCTGTTTTGGACCAAGCCTGGCAATATTTTCTCTCTCTTCTTGCTGGACACAGTCATTACAGTTTTTATATTTGTCAATCAATCTCTGCATGAAAACAAAAGCAGGATATTCCCCTGAACATAAGCAAAGTGGAGAGACAGAGAGAGAGAGAAAGAGAGAGAGGGGGGATATGTGCATTTGCCTGCGTGAACCAGCAGCACAGCGCTCTCAGCATCCTTGCTCTGTATGTTGATGAAGCAGGAGGATTGAAGAAATGTGCTTTTTCCTTAGGGCTACATCTCTGAGATATTGCTTCTACATCCAGCTATGGCAAAGCAACTGTGTGCTCTGATTCTTCAGTGATTAATGACTTCTTGCTGAAAAAAGAAAGAGGGGGGAAAAGAAAGGGTATACTGTGGAGTCAAAGGAGATGATAGCAATGGTGTGAAATGATCATCCGGACATGTTATCTTCATTGAGACGCAGGAATATCACCCCTGAACTTATTCTCCTCTTTACACTGATTTTTCATGGTGGATCTCTAAGCAAAGTTAGCAGGACCAAAGGCAAAAACTGGAAAGGAGGTAAGTGAACAAACTTTCCTTCTACTAGTCCTGGTATGTGGTTGTTGCTGCTTCCTACTGATGGCTATTTCCAGGCATCACTGAAGTTCTAGAACTTTTTAAAGTGGTTGGCAGATGTCTTGACATATTTGGCTTAAACATAATCAAGTTTTCTTCTCTAAGTTCACAAGTGCATGCAATGTTTGTGTTCCAAGCCTATGGTTTTATGATTTGAGGCTCGCCGTGCAAATCGGTTAGACTTGTATGTGTGGTTCAGATGCCCTTTAAATGTTAACAAATAAAAGTTGGCCGTGAATTAGGATTCTTTTTTTTCTCAAAATCTAGTATATTGTCATTTTGAAAGCTGTGAATTGCGAATGCCGACAGCAAGATTAATATTCTGCCGCTGATGTGATTATAGAGGTAAATTAGATTGACCTTATTAAAAGAATTGCTTATAGAGAAGGGGATGGCAAATGCTTTGTAATATTAGGATCACAGTCAGCTTAAGTTTGGCTTAAATGAAAAGTAGCTGAAAGATGACATTAGATGGCTGACGAATGGAGGATCATGAAGTTTTGCTTGTTTGGATTAACCCATTGTGGTACCATTGCTGTAGTTTTTACTCATGACTGGTTTGATCTCTAGTCCCTGGAAATATCCAAGATGGATTTTTTATTAGCTTTACAACAAGGTCCTTATTTTTTGCATTAGCAAACTCAGGTGTGTTTCTGTTTATAGCCTTTAAGGTTTAGAGGTCATATATTATGAAAAAATAACATGTGTGCTTGTGGCAGGTGGGTAATAGGTGTTTTTTTCCAGTTGGCCAATGCTTGGGTTAGTGTTGAAAAGTAATAACAAATCTCTCCTTGCTTGGCCATTTTGAATAATCAACTCAATATAAAAAACATAACATAAGTTTTATGCAGAATAATCCAAACATGATAAATACAGTAGACTACTTGGTAATGGCAGCACAAATTTCAAAAGCAAAGATTCAGTCTGTTCTACAAAAGTGTTTTCTTGTATCCCAAGTGACAGGTTCCCTTTAGGAGGCATATTAAAAATACAGAAAGAAGCATTTTCTAATTTTGAGTTTAGTAAATATGCCATGATAGGATGAATGCCCTGCTGTTCTGCAAAACACCAGTGCTTGCTCAGGTCCACCTTTTTATTAGCAAAGTACCCCTTAAAATGATTTTTTAATGTTGGCAGCTGTACAAGCATTGGCATCCACTGGGGTTAAAGGAGAATTGGATTTTTTTTTCTTGTGCCCAAGTGGCAACCTTTATTGTACAATAGAATCACTGACTGTGTGTTTTCTTTAATATATTCCTGAAGATAATCAAAGTCATTTGGTAGTAATGTCCTTTTGTCAGCAAGAGGCATTTTAATCACAGTTGTTATCGTGCCGTGTGCTGTTTTCCTCTTCCCACTGCTCTGTGTTGTGATATGAGGTTAACGAGAAGCATCGACATTAAAAAAAAGAAGTTTAAATAATTTATAGCAACCTCCCAGCGGCAGCAGCAGCCACTCAGCTTGTCTTTGCTGGGTTTCCTTTGTTGCATTAGGGCGCTGCAAATCTTCTACCTACAGTACTTGTGTGGAAAACTTCCAAGAGCCACTTAGCCTGTGCTGCCAGGGCAAGGGGATAATAAGTGCCATAAAACGTTAGACCAGAGAATGGCTTGATGGGCTGGAAAGTTCCACTTTTACAACACTACATAAACAAATGGACACATTATGTGTGAAGATATACAGGGTTTATGTGAGTTTTATATTTTGGTTTAAATGTCTGCCTATGCTGCGATTGTTCAGATGGTATTGTTTGATGTGATGTGTTATTTGGTTGGTGTAGAGCAGGGAGGAATCTAGAATGGGCAATGATAGTAAAGAAGCACCTGCTGCTCATGTGAGGTTGTGTAATCCATACTGCAGGCAAAGTGAAACTTCAAAGTAACTGAGCAAACTCACATTTATTTTGAGGGCTGCTGCATTTATGATAATCGTATTAGAATTGCAGACATGGAGTAGCTATATCACTGCTTGTAGAGATGGTTGAATTCTTTGAACTTACTGACTTGATTGTGAGTGGATTGCAAATACCCCTGAACATGCTAACATCACCAAAATTGCTGGAGATGTAGTGAAGTGAATTTTAAAATTACGACTTGACTTTGAACTTAATTTATGCAAAAAAAATTGTGTTAGAGCAATACTTTCTTTCTTTTTAGTATACTCTGGACCAGGGGTCAGGGGACATTTTAACTCGCAATAGGTCCCCATACATGGGTCGATTTCTTCCCGATCTACTATCGATTTGATCGTTCACAGTGAACGCAAAATCGTCGATTGACCGGTGATGAATCAATTTACACCCCACCTAGAGCAATAGATTTTTGGACAATTCAACATTTCCAGATTCTAGATTTTCAGACTGGGGAAAAAAAACAGGAAATGGACCTATTTTTGAAAAAATAGGTTTTGATAAATCGCACAAGTCGATCTATGACCACCACCAACGTACTTTGAAGTCGAACGATCGATCCCAAAAAAATTACGGATTCCTATATGATAGATTCTCCCTTGTTGATTATGACAACATTTGGGTCGATCGTTCAAGGTGGACAGTGAACAATTCTTTCTCGTGCACACATGCTTTGATCGATCAAACAAGAATCAAATGAAAAATCGACCTGTGTATGTTGACCTAATGGGTTTTTAAATTTGACAAAGGGTCTGGACAAATAACATATAAACATTGATACATTGACTGAGAAAAAAAATAATAGTCATACTGGTAACCAGGGAGGTTAAAAAAGAAAAATGTATTATATATAAACCTCCACTTACTGCAGGGAATGAGCGGAGGGGAGAGTATCTTGACAGCAAGGGCCAGATTAAAATACTAAAGGGCCGGATATGGCCCCTGGGCCTTAGTTTGCCCACACCTGCTCTGGGCCCATCTCTACATCTCCAGCAAGTTTAGGGATAATACCATGTTCAAGAGCTTTGCCATTAACTCACAAAATCGAAAGAGTTGGATTAAAAAAAAAATAATTCAACCATCTTTAAATGCTAGCTCGTATATCTTCTATGAGACCCAAGGGCAGAGTGTCCAGATACATTAACACAGATATATATGAGGGGGGCTGACATCTCCAAGACTCTCCAGAAAAGTTTTTCTACTTCTAAAGGCCCCCATACACGTGTCGGATTCGCACCGGATTCCGGCACGATCGATTCCGGGCACGTGCACGCGAAACGATCGTGCCGGAATCGCATGCAGCCCACCTTGTCCGATCGATCAGGTCCGATCGTTCAGGGGCTCTGAATCGGATCCGACGGAGAACCAACATGTTGGTCTTTCTCATCCGATTCTGCCCGGATCAGAGGGAGTTGCCATTTGTGAGGTGGAATCGGAGGTGGAATCGCACACGGAATCGTGCCGGAATCCACTCGGACAAGGTGGTATGCTGCGATGGATACTCTTAATTGGCCGATTGATCACACCTGCGATTCCCGGCAGAATCGCCGGAATCGATCGGATGATGAATCGATTGGACATGGAATCCGACACGTGTATGGCTAGCTTTAGAGAGTCTAATTTTTCCTTTGCAGTACAAATTGACTCCATTCAGACCCTTTTCTTTTCTTCTACAGGAGTCTCTTTCCTACTTATGAAGAATTGTTCTCTCCCTCCCTCTTTGGCTCCCATTGATCTGTTCCATTCAGGGGGAGCTTTTAGCTAACTCTGCAATATCCTAATCACACTTGAGGTTGGGATTATATACATATGCATACTGACCCATGACCACAAAAACATAATTTGGAAATTGTTTTTTTTTTTTAATGACATTTGTAGGGATGCTTAATGTTGGATCTCTTGGTGAAGCAAGAGTACGAAATGTGATGAGAAAATAATTTTCAGCACTATATAGCTTGTATATACATGCAATGTAACTATGTGTGATATGGCGTGACATACACCTCATAAACAAGCTTTTATAAACCCAATTTCTCTATAAACCATGTATATAATTTGTGACAATTTGTGAAATGACTAGCTTAAAAATGTGTGCCTTAAAATGCCTCTAAACCCCAGTCTCTGTTTTGTGGTCATAGACATGTGATGGCTTGACTCTTTATAATATGTACCACAATGACTACATTTCTATGAGAGTCTCTCAGTTTTTTGGATTCTTATATGTGCAGTTTTTCTTCCAACCTTTCATAGGCAGTCACTTGATACACATAAGTAGTTTTTCTCTGTCTCTATTTATTTCTAATTGTCTTAATTCTAAATGTTCCAGCAAGTGTTGTACAAACATTTGTGACAAATGAACTTACCTACATGTTTTATATGAATAAGGGCAGGGGGTGTATTGTTCTTGGTTCAAGTGCTATTACATTTTGGACCCAAACACTACTAAACCACTGGGACTATTTTGATCAATAAATCTCTAACCTGAAATAGTTCATTTGTAGGGTGTCAGGTAAGGCAGATTAATTTACACCATATGCGATCAAATTACATATTATCTTATATATCTTTGTGTATTTCTTTTATAGTTATATGTGGGGCTAGAACAAGGATGGGCAAACTTTATGATTGGTGGGCCACATTTGCTTCTTAATCTCCCGAGCATTCTGCGGCACAGTATGGGCAATTACAGCAGTGTGCATAGTACACTGCATAAAATTCACTACCGCCTTCCCCCCGCCCCTGTCCACCTCGCCTATGTGGACTGGAAGGCCAATGCCTCTCCATTTACATGGAGGTCTATGGCATGGCTCCCGTCCCCTACCGTGTCACCATGATATGATTGGGGCAGACGCGCAACCCCGAAAATGGCCGCAGAGAAAATTTCAGCAGCTTTCCAGGGATAAGCAGGGTTCATGGGCTCATCCTGACCGCTAGAGAGGTTACATTTAATAAAGGGGCTGGACCAAGAGCTTGATATAACCGACCTACCATAGGTGTGCCAATTTCATGCATGAATAATGGTGCTGATGTGTGATAGGCAAGGTGTAACAGAGATGTTGTTCTCTTTTTAAATTTGCTGCACTTGCAACGAGCAGAGATAAGTCCTAGAGGATGCTTGTTGTCGCCATGAGGATGCACACACAGTGTCGTCACATGATCACGCTACGGCATAGTCCGCAAGACAATGTTCGGACAACTCTAGGCATTATGTGCACTCATTGCAGAGAACAAGCGGGGAGGGAAGCATCTTTTCAACAATGTGACAAAGGGCCAGAGAAGAAAGGTAAACAGGTCGGATCCATCCCCCGGACCTTAGTTTGCCCACCCCTGTTTAGAATGTTAGCACAGGTGGATTGTGGCACATGTGGATCATGGCTTTAGGTACCACTATTGGTGCAGGATAATCCAAATTATTGTAGATAGCATGTCTTCAGAAATGATCAGTGTTTGGGGTTAGGGTTCAGTAAAGTTTGGAATTCAGGCATAAAGAGGTGTGTGTGTTTATGGGAATACATAATATAGTGTGTAATTATCACACTTATCACAAGTGGCCAACATTCAAACCTGATTGCTCTAGTCAGCATCAAAACCACTTGGTATGTCTCTATAGTCGGCCCTATTGTTCAGTGTCTTGCATACAATGTATTTATCAATCACAAGTACCATTCTATGATTCAAGAAGTATCTAGAAAATTATGCCATGGTGTCCTGTGATTTGTAGTTACACCTCTGATCTACTGTACATATCAAGTATTTTATTTTGGACATCCCTTTTATTTTAATGAAATTGTTTGTTGATTTAAAATATGAAATGCAGAAACCAAACAATTTATGACAAATATTGGTTACATAATTACTAATTAATGGCATTGTGGCTTCTTATCCATCTTTAGCGGTAAAATGTAGAAAGCTTTGGGTTTTAATGATACACTTTTCTTTTGGCAACAGTCTCACATTTAGGTTACGGGTCTCAACCACATCAGTCAAGTCAATTGTGAGACATTGTTGTCAATTATAAGCAGGTGCTCTGTGGAGGATCATCAATCACCCCACCATCCCCTATTCATACTCTTTGTCCTCAACTGGCACATTACCTGTGGTTATCCTTCCCGAGTATCTTGTTAGGCTATGTTTATTTGGGTGATTGGGACCTGTGTGCTCCCAGATGTGAACTAAACCTAACTTAATGATTAAAGCTTATTGTATGTTGTTATTTAAGCACCCTGCACACAAAGCTGAATACCTGTTTGATATGAGATGACGTATTACCAACCATAGAGGTACAGTGGAGGAAATAATTATTTGACCCCTCACTGATTTTGTAAGTTTGTCCAA
>CM070033.1:155568302-155581852 GCA_036250615.1 Ptychadena robeensis
GACAAACTTACAAAATCAGTGAGGGGTCAAATAATTATTTCCTCCACTGTATATCCAACATTAAGGTGTGATTGTCAGGTCTCCACAAGCTTTCAGCAGCATAGTCAATATGCTTTACAAAACGCAGCTTCACCAATATATTGAATTTAAAACGTCATTGAAAATTGCAGCAACTCAAATCAACAAGATTTCTCTCCCCTGATAAATTCTGACTGGTTATTGAAGGTTACTGCTCCTTGCTCTATAACTTATGTAATAGCTCTGGCTGTCATTTATGACATGACTTGTTTAATGTCTGTAATCTTTATTTTAAAGTGATCCAGTTCTACTAGCTCTGTAAAATTCTGTTTAATGACTACTCTGAGGACAACACTGACTGGCAATCCTAGTATTGACTTTAGTAGTAAATGACTGCAATAGTCCACTTATCATCATAACGTAAGACAGCATATACTGATTTAATGATCCATTGGCTACTTTATTGAGGATTGCTAGCACGTTCTCAACATGCCTATAAATGCTGCAGTTTGGATCATCCATCATGAGTATGTAACAGTACTTTGATTGGCACCAACTTTCATTACATAGAACCTCATGCACAGAGTCTTCAAAGCATCTGAATGTGACTAAATATAACAACCAATCAGAATCCAGCTGTGTGTTCTTGAGCAGGTGAGACTTTGGAAGGAAGAATGACTGTTCCATATGGGCAATAATAACAATATATTCTTGAGGCACAGAGACAACATTGAGGTCTGAATGAACTTTTAATATGTCAGAAGGAAGATTGTAGTCTTAGTGTGAAATAAATTTGATTCTTGGATTTGTGAGCTTTACTAAATGTCAAAAAATGTATGGAAAATGATATCATATAGAAATAGATTCCAACCTAAATTGGGCATCTGCTGAAATAATATGTAAGTTGACATTGCTGACTGTCTCGTACTGATTCAGTTGTTTTAGTTCTTCGATTTCGCTTTACAATGTGTGTTCTTGTTTGCTGTATTTAAGAAGTCTTAATGTCAGAGAAAGCAACTGACTTTTTTTTTTTTGATTGTATTATTAAACTTTTTATAAAATTTTTCAAACAGTATAACATATCATACATATGATACATAGAAATGCGATGAGCAACAAGCAAGAGAAATACAGAAAAAAGGGCTATCATAACATTTAATACATTCCCGTAACATTTATACGATTAAGTATTTCAGTGAAGTTCCACTGACTTCCATGGCTTAGTTCAACTTCATTTGTCACAAAAGCCCTTCATTTCTGCTCACACTGATATAGAAGACATCATATGAGCACCTCTTTAGATAGTTTATCATTTTATAGAATGATAAAAATTTTAAGTAAAAAGCAAGCTTGTAACCCTATGTGCCTCTTTGCCCTTGTCATCAAAATGATACACTGAAGCACACACCTTAGATCAGGGGTGTCAAACTCACACAATGGGACATGAAAAAAAACTTGGTCATGGGCCAACCTTACCTAAACATTGGATCTAGAACAAACAAGGCGTAATACTATAACATGTGTATGAGCAAAGTTTAAATATGAACGTACATAAAATGTAAAAAAAACTGTCTTTTGAAGTAATAACATCTTTATTTGCAGAAAATACAGGTCTTCCTATGAGTCTGCCTATGAGTCTATGCCTGCCAATGAATACAGTGGCTGTATGAAACATCAATATGAATGCTTCCTAAATTTACTCAAAGAACAAAATCCAAGGGATATGCTTAATTTCTTTATATGCCAATTACAAGGTTGAAAGATTAAATGGCAACATCTCTTTTGCCCGTTTGACCCATACTTTGTCACTCAAAATGGTATGCAAAGGGACTCCGACATCTTCTTCTTGGTTTGAATTGTCTATGAGGAATTCAGTGAAGGACTGGACTGAGATTAAGCTGCAAAATAAAAAAATCGCTGACCCTATTAAAAACATTGTAGTATATTAGGGGATGTTGCTACTAGCTTGTTCCAAGCGTCCAGCTCTATTGCATGGAAAACCTGTAAAGCAGTGAAAAAAATACCAGTAATGTCCTATTGAAAATAAACATTAAGTGTAAAAAACTAATCAAAACGCACCCACTGCTTCAAGGACCCAGCCAATGCCATCTCAATGGATGCGTTAGAATGCATTAAACATGGGTTTTAAAAGCATGTCAAAATCAAGTTTTTAAAGCTAGTGGAGACAAAGTCTTAAGCTAGCCATACACGTGTCGGATTCCATGTCCAATCGATTCATCATCCGATCGATTCCGGCGATTCTGCCGGGAATCGCAGGTGTGATCAATCGGCCAATTAAGAGTATCCATCGCTGCATACCACCTTGTCCAACGGATTCCGCCACGATTCCGCCACGATTCCGCCACGATTCCGGGACGATTCCACCTCCGATTCCACCTCACAAATGGCAACTCCCCCTGATCTGTGCAGAATCGGATCAAAAAGACCAACATGTTGGTTCTCTGACGGATCCGATTCTGGGCCCCCGAACGATCGGACGTGATCGGTCGGACAAGGTGGGCTGCACACGATTCCGGCACGATCGATTCACGTGCACGCACCCGGAATCGATCGGCCCGGAATCCGGCCAGAATCCGACCCGTGTATGGGGGCCTTAAGTTTACCATCTGACCAAGTAAAAAAAGCTAATGCTTGGAATTGTTCATGTATATCACAGATAAGTCAGTGCTTGTGTTTAATAAAAAATTGGGGGGGGCAATGAGAATGAGGCTTTTATGTTCAGAGCTGCAATTATACTTTCAAATTATATTTATTAAATAGTTGTGTTATATATTATTTGTTGTCTCTAAGATGTATACACATGTGTAATCTAACTAATAAAAGTAAGGTTTCTGCCTTATGGTGTATAGAGATACCTATGGCTGCTTTTATGATTGCGTTATATAAGGTTCAATACGGCAAAAAGATCAAAAGTGTCTGTCTTCCATATGGGGACGATTTTGATAGAAAAACAGCTTTAATCTCAAGTGGTAAAAAGGTCTTACCTATTTCCAGCTGTATGCGTTTGATATCAAAAAAAGGCTCAGAGATAAAATGTCTTTCTGTAAATATGATCCTCAGTGTTGCTGCTAGGGACTCTTTCGACACCTTTTTCTGTAATTACATATAGCCTGAGACCAAGTGTTTTACAAAATTCAGAAGTCCATGCTAGTCAGCTATTAGCAGTGAAAGTCACATGTGTAACATTCAAAGGGTTATCCATGTTTTTAATTTATGTTGTGTATAAGTCTAGAACATCAAGACAACAGACAACAGACAAATGCTGTGTTTATGACAGTCACCAGACTAATACACCTCACTAATAGATCAAGTGAAAAATAAGGGGCATTGCCATTACTTCTTCTGAAATTGGCATTTACAGATACTTGTATCAGTACTTTAGTAGAGACATAAGGGTTGATCTACTAACCTCTGGCGACTGTGGTGGTAATAAACACTAACATTTTTTGATCATCTTA
The DNA here is from genome assembly GCA_036250615.1 of Ptychadena robeensis. Taxonomy (NCBI): domain Eukaryota; kingdom Metazoa; phylum Chordata; class Amphibia; order Anura; family Ptychadenidae; genus Ptychadena; species Ptychadena robeensis. The sequence continues at coordinate 155,571,800 of CM070033.1, forward strand.
GCAAAATTGGTTACTAAATTCGATCCATTGAAAATTTATTCCTTTATACCTTTGTAAATCAAGTACAAAATGGAAAGAGTTGCCATATTTTGTACCATGCATCGATATTCAACTAACAGTCCATATTAAAACTATACAAGTCAATCTTATCGAAAATAAACCAGCAAAATTAATGGGTATATGGCTATCCTTAACCAATTTAGTATATAAAGCCAATCACTTATATGTTTTAAAATTGGTCGGCCGCAACTATGAGGAAGCCCACCTTGAATTTTGTAGAAAAAAAGCTGGCAGGTCCACGGATCCGTCCTGCTGGGTTTTTTTCTGCCCGACTGTGCTGCAGGCTGTTAACTCGGAGGGGGAGTCTCCTCCCCCTTCCTGTCCGTTTTTTAGCAGACTGCTCACAGCGTGGTGACGTCACCACGCTGTGAAGAGTCTGCTAAATGTCGGCCATAGATCAGGACGTCTATGGCCGGCTTTAGAGTCTAAGTCCATCCCAGGTGAAATGCTTCAGAGGTGGAACATTGTAGCGTTTTGTGATTGTTGAATATTTCCTAGGTATACCTTGACTATTTTAAGAATCCATTTTTTCTGGCTATTTACTCACATTTAAGTGTCAACAAAAACACACACGTTGCAACAAGCATACACGTATTTTGCTATGTGATGATCTACTTCCTTAGCAAAGCAACTCCACATGGTCCAGGGCAATGCCAATGCAGAAAATTTACCCAGCAAGTTGGCATTTTCATAGGAAAGGAACTCTCTTATAAAAATCTGCATGTATTTTAAAGTAAATATTACAGATATGTACAGAGTAAAAAAAGGGCTAAAGTCCCTCTCATATAATTTTAGTTGTCTATATTCTGCTATGGAGGTTATTTTTCACTTCCTGACCTTCCAAAAATTCTATGCAGCGAGAAGACGTCTCTCCAAATCTCAACAAAGTGTTCACCAGAACATTAAGTAACTAACCCTTAACAACTGTTGTCTAGTGAGTTATTCAGATATAAGACAATTAACCTATTATTAAAGCTGGCCATACACCTTTAGATCTCTCTGTCAAATATCCTCTTTGATTGAACACAGGTATACTTGATTGTTTAGAAAGTCCCTCATATTACATGGTTTTGGTAAAACAAAAGGAGATCTAAAAGAAATCTGACAGAGAAATCTAAAGGTGTATGGGAGCCCTATGGTACACCTAAAGATGGGCGTTCTACATTTCCATTGCCTAATGGTTGCATTATAGCCACTGGAGGTAAGAGGTAGAGGCCACACCATTTACAGGTTTTTGCATATACATTTTTCTTTTAGAATCAATTTAAAGCTGATGCATAGATTACAGAAAAGTGTGAATAATAGTTTGTGAGGGGAACAAATAAAATGATTATTCCACTTCCATCATCCGAGGGACCAGAATAAATGTTCTCTTTGTTACAGTGTATTAAACAAGGTCCTCTCCAAATAAAACAACATGATTCTATGGGTAAATGACAGCTCATGATTGACTCTTATCGCTGATGGTATCGCCATATAACAGAAAAACGTGACTAATACAGAAAATGTGAGCTTTTTTTCATTGACAACTGTATGCAGAAACCATCTGAAGTTGAAATTCTGCTCAATTGTCTAAAAACATTGACATTTCATTCTAAACACCCTTCATACAATGATGCACTTACTACACTATTTGTTACAGAGGAGTGAATACCATTCACTTGTGTTGGAAATAAATTGAATTCCCTACCAATCTCTCAGCTTTGGTACCTGAGATGCTGGATTATTTGCTTAAATGAAGATATTAATATGTATTGCTTTTATAATTGGCAGAGCCATGTGCATCTAGAGGGCAGAGCCATGTGCTGTATGGCAGAAATGTGTAAACTTCAGGAATGGATGGACAGAAATATAAAATCAAACTAAAATATAAAACATATATGCAGTGGTTTACACAATTTTAATGATAGATAAATTAACCCAACTGAACAACAGCTATAAAATACATAAAAGTTGACCCATGCTCACCTTTGTGTACTTCATGTCCCTCAGAGCATCAACCCACGTCATTAATAGCGTTGGGAAAGAATATTCAAAATTTGAATATATTCAACAAATATCAGACATTCAAGAACTTGCAATATTCCGCGAATGTAAGCTCAGATTACCGCAATGGCGGATTTTCGTCATATTATGCTTCAACATTGTTTACCCTCATACAGCGTGCATATTTGTGCGCATTGGGAATGGATACGCTCAGTGCTTGTACTGGCTAAGATCACAGAATGAAGAAGAGAAGCTGTAAAGCTGGTTCGCAAATCTTTGCGAATAATTGAGAACATCTACACACAATGTAAGGCAATAGAATACAGTCAAATCAAATTTTACGATTCATAGGTCTTGTTCTTCCTCCTTCAAACGTAGCGTTGATTCATCCATCCGTTGGTCGACTGCAGTATCCCAAAAGTCATGTTGGCAAACCACAAAAAATTTGGAATAGTGTTCTGTGGACTGATGAAACAAAATTAGAACTGTTTGGGCCCATGGATCAACGCTATGTTTGGAGGAGGAAGAACAAGGCCTATGAAGAAAAGAACACCTTTTCTACTGTGAAGCATGGCAGGGGGTCAATCATGCTTTGGGGCTGTTTTGCTTCTGCAGGTACAGGGAAGCTTCAGCGTGTGCAAGGTACCATGAATTCTCTACAGTACCAGGAGATATTGGAAGGAAATGTGATGCAGTCTGTCACAAACCTGAGGCTTGGGAGGCTTGGGAGTCCACTAGAGCATGGTTGCAGATTAAAGGCTGGAACATTTTTGGAGTGGCCATCGCAGTCACCAGACAGAAAAGACATTTGTGGTTATTTCATTATTAATGTTGTGTTATATTTGTCTAACAAGTGCCTCGCTGATTTAATTGTAAACGAGATGACTGAAATGATCAAAATCTATGTCAAAATGGCCAAAACTCAAAATTTCAGAGGGGGTTGAATAATTTTGAACACAACTGTATATATATATATATATATATATATATATATATATATATATTGTTTTTTTTAGATTTCATCATGTTTCAAAATAGAGGTTGTCTGCTAATAATCTAATAACAGATATTAAAGGAAATGTAAAGTATATGCAAATTGCATGTGTAATTAAAGCTATCATTGTTTTCATTGATAAACAAAGTGGTACTGGACTTTCACCTGTTAATATTGAAAAATAGCCATAAGAGCTCTCAGCGACTCAGTGCTATCACAATACACTTCACCTTTTTATCCATGCATGTGAGATGAGCATACCTTCCACACCAACCAATATCATTACAAATAATAAGAAACACTACCATATTTTCATAAACTAACTGATATGATGGTTCTTATCTCAGTAACATATTTAATTAAAATCAAAGCTTTTCTCTTCCCTGTGACATGACACTTCACTGCCTATGTGAAGATAATGGGGTGTTACAGTGTCATTATTGTAGAACTGATCATTTTATTGCGTTGATATACCTGCAATTCAGTTCTTTATTACTATGTTCTTTTCATCCCTTCCCTTTTATAACTCTTTAATGATATCAGTTTGTAGTGCTGTGAGAACATGTACAAATGGGATTCATGCCAGATTCCCTGGTCCCAATCCCATTATTGAATTAGTGTGACCAACTGCAAAGCACTTTACCTTCCTATATTTATGCTGAGCTGAAAGTTTCTTTACAAAAATCAAAACCCAGACAAGTTTATTTCTAAGCAAGAACCATTGTGTTAGAATATTAAGTACATGTGCAATGAAAAATGGCCGCACAAACTGATTTTCACCACACATTTCAACCATAGGCTAAAGTACCATTATTTTTCATACTTTTATTTTTTATAACCCTTCACTACATCTCCTGCAAATTTGGTGATAATAACATGTTCATGGGCTTTGCAAAAAACTAGCCAACATTTTGTAACCATCTCTAGGTTGCTAGGCAGGTTCCCCTAAAGAAAACTCTCCCTAGTGTTTGAGACAAACCCAGTTAGTTTGGTGTTTGGGTTCATCCCAAAGCTAGGTGACCTGAGATTGGGAGAACCTGATATATCCCCAGAAAGCTACAGCGATTCTCTAAATCGCTGCAGCATTTCCGGGGTTGAGGCACTGGCCTGATGACATGACATTGAAGTGGATGGGGCAGGGGGACCATGCCATAGACCTCCATGTTAATAGAGGGGCATCGGTCTCCCAGCCCACCTCAAGTACAGGGGTGGGGGGAGGGTGGCAATTTTAAGCACTGTACAATGTACACCGCTGCGATCTCCCATACTGCGCTATTAAAAACAGCAGAATGCTAGGGAAGTTAAAGAAGCTATAAAAGTCATATAAGGCACTTTTTTAATTGTGGAAGTGTTTTTTATGCTCTTGTTCTGGTGACAACCAGTAGGCCAGTGGTTCCAAACCCAGGAGGGTGCTAGAGATCGCAGTGGGGGGGGGGGGGGGGGGGGTACAGCTAAGTACAGCTAATGTCTTTGACACAGACAAGTGGGACCTTAAGGCAGAAAGGTTTTGGAACCACTGAAGTAGGAGATTAAAACTTCCACTCTCCGCTATTTCAAAACATGCTCATCTCATTGAATAATTATGCATGAACACAATTCTTTTGAGTTTGTATATATTGTCCAGTGAACTAGCGCCTCAACGTATGGGAGCTAGATTTGTGGGCAGAAGTGTACAGTGACTATACACAAATTAGCTATGGTAACCATACTGGACCACCTTATCATACAAATTACTCTAGACCTTGGTTGTCCACATCTGCAGCCTGACTACTTTCAGTTCTGGTTGATTTTGCCCTAAGTCCCTTGGCCAAGCCTTACACGATTTTCTGTGAATTTATAGCAGAGCAGCACATGTTCTTTTACATAATATTCACATTTAAGATCACAGTTGTGGTCAATACCGTTCATTAATTGTAGAACAAATAAAACATGTACTTCAATTCCAGGTATAACATATTCCAAGGGCAAACCTTCCATTCAAGGGTTCTTCCTTGAAAACAAGGGTTAGATTTGTATTTTATGCTAATATGTGGATCTCATGAACTGCATTGTCTTCCTTTAATTTGCCAATGTGATTTCACTGTTAGCAATTGTTGCCTTTTCAGCAGTTACATTCAGCCCCTTACCAACTCCACAATTAAATGATTAAGGATTAATCTTCAGCAGACCACACAGGACTTGAATGGGTCTTCACCATTGCCCTTTTTGTATTAACTTTGCTAGGAACTAATTATCAATTTTATGGGCTGACCTGTGAGCACAACATTTATACTACACTGGCTAAATACTAATGACTTGGCAATACGTCTTTCAGCTCTCCTGGGAATATACAGTGCTTCCGTACATATAAATACATATGCTACGATCAAAGAATGCTCAATGACCACACAGTCATGCATTTTATGTCTGAGATTATTCTGTGTAGGTATTCTGGTGCCATCAAGCACAGTCATTTTTCAACCTTGCCTGTTGTAGTCTGATAGCGCTTAGACATATTAAACTTGCCTAGGTGTGATTTTTCTCATACACAAGAATGAAATGTGATTCATTCCCCTGTTAAATATTTCAGTGGTCTCATATATTGTATGAACCAAATTTACAGTGAATGTCTTTTAGCATGAAAAAAGAGGAACATACATCCCATTATTATGGTGATAAAATACTCTTCTTCATATAGAATCAGATTTGTTTGCATACTAAAACTAAATGTAACCCGGTAATTTTTCATAAACTGCTACACTGTATGTTGTAAATAGGTTGGCTCAGTGTGGTCATAAGTATTTCTTAATACCATAACACTAGCAGAGAGGCTGGTGTTGTGGCAGACTTGTAGCGAGGGGTGAGCACTGTTTTTGCTTTCATACGTGACTGTGTAGACTTTTTTTGGTTGAGGTTCATGGGGGTGCTTGTGAACAAAAAAACATCTGCTATATCAGACTCCTGATTGTGTAATGTCTGGTTTTGGGGTACTCTTGACCCGTGTTTAGTTCAGGCCCTTCAGCAGGGGTACACTGGTACATCAGGTACTGGTACTGACTTAACAAATGGGTAAAAAAAAGTACAAGGGAGGGCTCTCTGTGTTTACCTGGACTTTGCTGGGTCTATTCTACACCTCTATCCTATCCTGGACCTCTACTAAGACTACTGGGTTCTTCTGATCTCTACGCAGAAGAACTCCCCTCTTTAAAGATCCTTTTAAGCTATAAAGTTGATACACCTCTGTTAAGTAGTTAGAGTCCAACACACACTTGTCACCATAAACATGGGTTTCTTGGCATTGTCTTTCTTTTTTTGCAAGGAATAAAAGAATATGTACAGTCTTGTCCATGCCCGTGATCCCAGGTGGCAGGATACATTGCTTAGGTATAAGGCTGCAAACAGGGATTCTATCCCAAGGTTGACTGGTGTTGGCTCTTCAAAAGGTTCAGGTCTACTTCAAGGCAATCTCACAGGGGGACTAATTATAATCCTAGCCAATGGGGAAGGTAGTTACTAATTTACATGTTATCACAGGTCTGGGGAACTGTAAGGATTATCTATGTCTGTCTCCCATGGAAGCTCCCTTATAGTCAGGTTACAAAGCTGGTCCAAGCTCTTTCACAGAAGTAGTTTCCCGGAGCCAAAATCCAAAAGACCATATGGCCCCCCTTTCAATAATATGTATACCCCCTTTTAAGGCAGCATACTACCCCTGTACTGACCTGAGCCAAGTGCAGTACAGAAAAAACATTATTAACAATTTAGATGCCAGTCCATTATGCTACAGACTGAATAAATAATAATAAACAGTTTGCTACTGTACAATAAGAAATATAAGGGAATCCATTACTAAACTCCTGCTGATCTGAAAATCCTAGATGTCATGTTCTCATGGTGATCCAATGGCTGTAGTAGATTGAGTTATCTTTCAATTTCCCACATGCTACCCTGGAGTTCTTATTTGCCAGAAGCCACCTTTTGGCTTTTTTTGTCTCCTGTGTACCGAGAGTAAGATTTGCACATAAAGAGTTCCTAACCTCTGTGTGATTATCTTATTTACTTTTCTTGTTGTATTCTTTATTCATTTTATATTTTATAGACTTCAGAAGAAAGGCAGACCTCACTGCAGGTTTTGAAGCTGTATTGGTTCCCTGAGCTAGAAAGTCACTTTCGGAATTTTGCTACAGGTAGAAAAATAGGGTTGGTGATTGACCATTAATATTATGCAAGTCATTAATTTCCATATAATGAAAAACGAGGAATATATTCTTCATGGAAAAGCAAACACACATATGAAAATGATGAGCCCATAATCCCACCGTATGACATATACACATCCCAGTTATCATTCCTCTCCTATTATTCTCAAGCTATTTTCAGAGGAAATCTGGTGAAACTTAATTAGTCTCTCTGGATAGTGCAGTCTGTAATGCAAAGAATACATGCTGTCATATGTAAAATATAAATCACATGATGCCTGACATATTTATTGGGTTTTCTAAGAAGAAATATGTCCATAAAGCTCAAAAGATTTGCTCCATATGATATTTTAATCAATTGATTCAAGAGGAAAAGGGAAGTCTTAATTATACTTTAATGAGTGAGACTGTGTGAGAGCAATTCTCACATGACATAAAATACATCTGCCTTTGAATTTTTGCTTTATTATCTCTCTATATTCCTATATAATAATAAACTATAGATATACATGCAAAAAAGTTGCACTGCTTAGTGTTGTGTGGCCAACATCCCAAATAAACATATACAAAGAAAGCAGGGGGAAACAAGTTTCCTCCTACATTAGTGACTTTAACGGCCACTAATGTAGGGGTATATAGAAGGTAGAAATCGTTCATAAAAAATCATATACATTTATTTAACACAGCGGATGTTTAAAAACAAGAACATATAGAGAGCCGGTAGATCTTCTACAATCAGTGTCTTTCCATTAAGGTGTAACAGACATTGTGCATATTAATGAGACATATAGGTATGCAGTGATTAAAGATAGGTTGGAATAAAGTTCCTGAGCAGAGCAGGATTAACCCCAACGTGCGTTTCGTGTTGGCAACTTCATCAGGGGGAACTTAGGGGCTTACTTATTATCAGGTTATGTTTGGGGTTACCTGGATTTTCTGCCTGTCGTGCAGTTTTCTGGCCCCCCGTTCTCTGCTTTATGGTTGCCTCCGGTCAGATCTTAGGCCAACACCCTCCTCCTTTTTAGGCATTGTTGTCTGGTGTCTTTATGCATACTTTATGCTTGGTTAAAGATTTCCCCCTGATGAAGTTGCCAACACGAAACGCGCGTTGGGGTTAATCCTGCTCTGCTCAGGAACTTTATTCCAACCTATCTTTAATCACTGCATACCTATATGTCTCATTAATATGCACAATGTCTGTTACACCTTAATGGAAAGACACCGATTGTAGAAGATCTACCGGCTCTCTATATGTTCTTGTTTTTAAACATCCGCTGTGTTAAATAAATGTATATGATTTTTTATGAACGATTTCTACCTTCTATATACCCCTACATTAGTGGCAGTTAAAGTCCCCCCCGCCTTGGGGTTCACCCAAGGGAAATCTAGCAGAAGGAAACTTGTTTCCCCCTGCTTTCTTTGTATATATAGATATACATGATTCAATCATCTTGTGTGATTTAAAATCGCTCATCAATCGAAAATAGTGTGATTGATTTAAAACCAATTGATTCCTTCACATGCTGTACAGACGACTATGCTTGACAGTGCCATTACCACTTTCTGCCACAAGAGGGCACCTGGAATGCAGAAAATGACATGTAAATGTAAACGATCAACTAAAAGTTACCAACATGTCCGATAACTTTTCTATCAATTTTTTGTTCGATATCAATCACTTTTGGTCCATAGCAGTACCAGATGGACAGGACTTGATTCTTGTTCAATCGACATAAACAGATTGATTTTTTGTCGACTAAATGGAAATATTGAACTGTGTATTGCTACCTTAACACCTCCAAGAGTTATGTTTACTTTTGGTAGGATTGAGTCTGGAGCATCCATTTGTTTTTCCTTTTGGGACACAAAATATTTACATCTTAAAGGCCCCCATACACGGGTCCGTTTCCCATCGGATTCCGGGACGATCGATTCCGGGTGCGTGCACGCGAAACGATCGTCCCGGAATCGCGTGAAGCCCACCTTGTCCGTCTGATCACGTCCGATCGTTCGGGGGCCCAGAATCGGATCCGACAGAGAACCAACATGTTGGTCTTTATGATCCGATTCAGCACACATCATGGGGAGTTGCCATTTGTGGAGTAAGCGATCGGACACGGAATCGTCCAGGAATCCGTGGGACAAGGTGGTATGTAGCGATCGGGCACACTTAATTGGCCGATCGATCGGACCTCCGATTCCCGCTGAGATCGCCGGAATCGATCGGATAGGTGATCGATCGGCCATGGAATCCGACTGTGTATGGCTAGCTTAACTGTTGTTGCCACTGAAATGTCAAAATTAGCAAAGGCTATGGTGTATTTCAAATACATTCTTTAGATTATAGTATAACTACTTAAATCCCGCTCCTTACCCTGTCTGAATGTTTCTGGTTATGACATTTTGAGTCCAGTGATGTCCCTCTTCCTTACATGAAACTTTGTAGCTTATCCTGACTTATTAGGGATAATTATGGGGTACAGAAAAGGCTTTGATTATCTGTATATGTTTATGTTCCTTGTTTTTTGGGGAATAAAAAGGAAAAAATGCATTTTCCCGTCTATTCAAAACAGCCTACTTTATATCCTGTCCTATCCTTGAAGGTTAGAGAAGAGTGTGCCTGAAGGAATGGTGTCAGGAGATCTGGGTAAGGTAGCTTGTTGGGTAAGGTTGGGCACTAGGCAAGGAGGAAATTTTGCTAGAATAATGTTAACAATTCTAGGGCAACTTTTACAATAGAATGGTCCAAAAGAAGCGTCCCATTTTCCCCTCTTCTTTGGAGAAATAAGACTTCAGAAGTCATTTTAGAAACCAGACGCCCTGGGCACCCCCTCT
>CM070033.1:155581862-155592058 GCA_036250615.1 Ptychadena robeensis
CCCCCGAGTTGAAAACAGCAGAGTCTCAACTCACCCCCCCCTCATGGAAGTGAGGTCAAACTTGTGAGACTCTGGATCTCTGAGTCTAGTCTCCCCTCACTTGTGGAGATGTGGAGTTGCTTGTGAGTGAGGTGAGGCTGATGCCCACATGCCGCCCCCGACATGATGCCACCCTGGGCAATCGCCCAGCTTGCCCATGCCTGAAACTGCCACTGTTAGAATCCCAGCAAGACACAACAATGCTACAGTTACTTGTTGTGGGTGAAAGAAATCATGATCTACTTTGATGCCAGCATTTACTAACTTGCTCGAGTCCCTCTGTCTATCAACCAAGCCTACTGCTATTGATGTATAACTTTTTAATTGTGACCTAAGAGCTCCAGGGATCAGAAACACAGTGCTTGTAACAAATGCCACCTGTCACAATCCTCTGGCACAACGTTCAGCTGCTACCTGCCTGGGAGCCCAGCCAGACTGGATAAGAAGAGATGAACACAAACACCCTGCAGTGTCTTTCCCAACCAGCTGGTATGCAAGTTTATGTAACAAGAAAAACATATTTTTTAATTTTTATTATATGTTATTTATGTAATATTTAAAGTCAATAAAGGGGACTTAAAATGAAAACTTTAGCTGTAAGCTCAAACTTTTTAACTGGCGAGCAACAATTGGTTTCTAAGTTTGACAAAGGGGCTGGACTAAGAGCTGAGTTGTCAATGTTTGATAAGCGCCACAAAGCATATATACACTGTGTCAAACCGACAGTCAGCAGCCCCAAAACATCCATATGTTCTAGTAAAGAAAGTATTTTGTGGCACCCGACTTTCAGCGAATGTAGTTGTCCGGTGCCACAAAATACTTTCTTTATCATAATCGGGTTGTTGGAAGCTTTGTTAAATTTGATATTGTTGGATGTACTCATTTCTTTACCATATGTCCTAGTCTCCACCGCATTAAAATTCCTGTGTTTGACACATAGGACTCAATGAGCATGCTAACTAGAGATGGTTGAGTTTTTTTTTATTGCAAAGCCCCTGAACATGGTATCATCACCAAACTTGCTGGGGATGTAAAGAAGGGTTGGGGGTATATATGTTACAAAAAAAAAAATATGTCTCTAACACAAATAGTTTTTGCATAAATTAAGTTCAAAGTCAAGTAAAAATTTCAAAAATGGGAATTTCGATTTATGCAAAAACTCCACATGCTAGAGCAAAACTTTTTTTTCAAATGTTCCCACAACCCTTCTCTACATCTCCAGCAATTTTAAAGATGATACCATGTTCAGGGGCTTTGCAACAAGCTCACAAAGTTAGCAAGTCGAAAAATCTGACCATCCCTAATGCTAACAGAAGTGCTTCACGCCAAATATAGACTTGGGCAAAATTAGGACAATGAAGGGTATAAGAAAAAACAATAAAAAAAAAGAATATTGTGACGCTGCCTAAAGGCAGACTACAGTCTCTGCCCACAGCATCACCAAGCTAAATTGTCCCCTTAGTCATGTTCAGATGTGCTTAGATGTACATTATCTCTGCTCATTGCAGGGAATGAGTGGAGGGGAGCCAGAGCATCTTGTCGCCATAGTGATATGGGACCAGATCACAGAGCAAAATGAGCCAGATATAGTAGTTAGTTAGTTTATGGTGTTTGTTGTTTTGCAATCCATTCCAATATTGACTCCATTGTATAGTATTACTAGATATATTCTTGGATAGCAGCATATGATAAATTTTAATGTAATATGTTATAAATGTTTTAACCAATCCATTCATAACATTTATTCATGGGAATAGCAAGCACAGGCTTTGTTTTATTCTCTAAGCATAATATTATGCCTTAAAGTAGAACTATTAACTTATTCATTGCTTAGAATTTCTAAATTTAGATGAAACACTGAGATAAAAGTCTTCCGTTCCCAAGAGTCTTTTCAATTAAGGGAATCAATATGTGCCCTACTTTTCCTGGGACAAAATTCAGTTTCCTTTTTACTCTTCTTATAAATACTCTTGGAGCTTTTCCCAATATTGTGTTCAGCCACCTTTCTTTTATTTATAAGCACACATTTTTCTTCTTAAGCTACGGATGGGAGGAAAGAGCTAGCGAGCAGAAACCATTCCGGATTTAGGTTCTACTTTTTGACTGACTACAGGAAAATTCACCTGAGGGCTGAAAATGATTAGTTAATCACTTTCATCCATTACACATATGGATTGTTGCGGTTCTGCGCTGCATTTCAGGAGCTCAGTTTAAAGTGTGCTCAGTGTGAAAAATGTGGCAGTGCTTGGAATACAGCAAAATAATGTGAATCATCTAGTAAATAAAAACATCAATATAAGATGAAATGTAAGGCAAATGATCCATGAAAAGACAATGCATAATTATAATATGCTGTTTTACTAATTCATTTACTAATTGTCATAATAATAGTAAAAAATAATATATATATACTGTACTTTCTGGCATATAAGATGACTTTTGAACACAGGAACATGTATGCAAAAGTCGGGGGTCGTCTTATATGCCGGGTGCTGCCATCAGGGGGGTGCAGGGGGCACTCCTGATCTAGGGGAGTCCGTAGGTCTGCTCCCTGGATCTGTGCTCCCTGAGCTGCGTGCTTGCCGACAGAAGCAGAGGGAGAAATCTTCTTCATCCCCTTCGCCCCCTCTTCCTCGTTCCTGATGTCTGTGAAGATGTCTGTGAAAGTAGCTGGCTGCTACTGACAGCAAGTGTGCTCACTAGCATTATTGTGGCTGACATTGGAATTGCAGGGAGATTGAGATTTAAGTTATTTTTTTGTAAAATGGATACAATTTATGTCAGTTGGATAACCGCAGGGAAACATTATTAACTAACTATGAAAGGTTACAGATAGGGGTGTCAATTGGGAATGTAAATTACTAATCCCAAAAAAAAGATTGGACTTCTAAGGGTGTTGGAGATCTGTGGGTTGAAAGTCACATTAGACATAAAAATGTGCATTGGAAGAGAGGTAGTCTTATACAGCGAGAATATGCTAAACTCTAGATTTTAACTGGAAAAGTTGGGGGTTGTTTTATACGCCCAGTTGTCTTATACGCCGGAAAATATGGTAGCCCATTTCCAGGCAAAGGTGAAAATTTGTTCACCTTTCCCTACCATTCTATCCGTTCTTTCAAACCCTTTCATATTTAAATCAAACAAAAAGGATCTAGTGGTGGACCGGATCCTAGTAGTCATCATGGCTATATATATATATATAAAATCATTTAATAATGATGTACTATGTTTTATATGTAGGGTGTCTGTACCCTTAACGCACACAATAAAATATTGTTTTACCTTACCTGTTTGTATACTTTGGGCCTATTTAAAATCCCAAGGGCCTAGCCCCCCCACTACTAGGATCTGGTCCACCACTAGATCCTTTTTGTTTAATTTAAATGTGTTACCTCATTATATCTACAAAGCCTGGAAAAACGTATTGACTCAAGTATAAGCCAGGGGGGGGGGGCAAAAGCAAAGTCAGATAGGGGAGTTTTCTAAATGAAAAAAATATAGAGAAAGCGCCATTTCCCCTGGGAATAAATCAAACAAGTGCCACAACATCAATAAAATTAAGAGAACACAGGATTATTATTACAGGATGGGTTTTCAAGGATATTCTTATGTTCAAACATGAAAATAAATTACCATTTAAAAAATTCTTAATTTTTATTATGGAATGGAAACGTATTTTCCATTAGTAACACCGGTAACAGTAACCACCACCAGATGGCAGTGTGGCATTCAATACCTGTTCCATTGATTGAGCAGAGAATCGATGCACTGCACTTCTGTGCAATCAATCCTGTTCGATATTTTGGATGGGGACCCACAGTCATTCCAAGTAATGGCAATTGAACAGGGTTTATCTACATGTTCCCTGTTTGATTGAGCTTTCTTCAAGTGGGATCGATTGAAAGAAAGAAAGGTGGGATACAATCGATTCAAGAACATTTGATCACCGCAAATGTGCACAACAATTAATTGTGCTTGAATCCTTTTCAAAAATCGACCAGTGTATGGCCAGCCTTAGGGCCCCCATACACCTTACAATCTTACCATACATCTTCTGTGCAATCAACTTTTGTATTACTAAAACCATGTAATATGAAGACCTTTCTAATCCTTACAATCACTATGTATTCTATCAGGTAGGTCCCGGAACTACATAGTTGTTGGTAAATCTAACAGAAATTTTATTGAGTGATCTAAAGATGTATGGGGGTCTGTAGACTACAGACTGGTGATAGCCAAACATCGTCCGTGTCCATCCACAAACAGGCGGATCAGACTTTTAAAAAAGTCTGCCGTCCGCCTGTTCACAGAGAACTTCAAATTTCTAACCTGTTGGCAGGGAACTTGAATGCAAACTATGCATATGGAACGCACAGTTCCTGTTCCAAAACCGGGAGTGACGAAGAAGAGAAGCGAACATAAAATGTTAGCGCCGAACTGTCCACCCGGTGGACAGTTGGGCCATCACTACTACAGACTAACTACAAAAGGCAAAATTCCACATGAATCATGCTATATTTAAACATTTGTGTTACATAGTATAGCCACCTTGTCCTTACTTCGTGTACATCCTTTTAACATCTGTTTTCATTCAGTGAGTTAAATATTACAGAAAGGCTTGATCTTCTCTTTGTACAGCTTCTGATACTGTCTCCCTCTTTAGCATTGTGCTGAGCTCAGCTCAGATAGCTACTGTAGTTAAATAGGACATTGCCTGTCCTCGATGAAACCGATTATATACAGCCTACTTTATGAATGCTATGCTGCTCTAATAAATGATTGCAAGATAAACATACATTCCCTTCAACTTGTTATTATTCATTTATACAAGACAGGACTTACTTCTAAATGATTTTCAGTGCAGAAAAGATAACGGCCTCAAAGCCACATTTTCTGGGTAGAAGATGAGATGACAGGCTTCCATGACAGCTGCTGGAAATAACCAGCATTGTGTGATATTATTGTGCTAATGGTAATACATGTGCACTATATTGTATCAGAATATGGGTTTCCTGTTATATCGCCTTGGAATTGGTCAGCTGAAGATTGAAAAGTCAATACAACCTGTTATCTGAGCTTTGCATAAAGGCTCATAATAAATCTCAAAAGTTTGTCAATTTATATTGTTGTGCAGAGTAGTGCATTTCCACATCGTATCTTCTGTGTTCCTTTATTTATTTTACGTAAATCCACATATATTACTCTGTATAAAGAAGAGTAGTCTTATTTTAGTGAAATGTTGATCTTGAACTTTGGCTTGTTTTTTGGTTTTGGGCAGACCACACTATCAATCTAAACTGCAGGGCTTAACAACAGGACTGGTCTCATTTTTTCCTGTGTAGACTGGGTAAAGGGATGGAAGGACAAGACCAAGGAGCCTCATCTGAAATCCTGGAGATCTGATCCTGGTAATGAGAAAAAGATAAGAGCATGTAGCCACATGGGAGATCTCGGCTGCTCTCTCTCTTCCTTCCAGCTTGTGGGCTGGCAGTATAAGGGAAGAAAGCATAGCAGAGTGGCTCCTTGCTCTCCTCTGCCAATAGCCCCCCCCCCCCCATAGATGGAAAATATTGCTGACTGTTTTACTAGACAAATGTTGGGAAAACAACAGAACTTATTTGTGGGAACCAGATATTTTGATGAGGTTAATTTTGCAGTTGTTGCAGTGTTTCATTGGAAGAAAAAGGTTGTAATCCAGTAATTATTAATTAAATTGAGCAACAAATATCCCAAATCTAAAAGATTGCCTAAAATGTTAATGTTATGAACTCCTCTTGTAGGCACTATAGAAAAATATTCAAAAATGCAATAAGGTGGTGACATGTTTGCAAGTTAATTGCAAAGCCCCTTAACATGGTCTCATATCATTCTGCTAAAGCAACCATGGGTTTACCACTGGGGAAACATTTAAATGTGTTGGAATGTGTTTAAAGTCTATTTAAAGACCTCAATCCAGTAGAGAAACGAACTTGAAGATTGTTATTCACAGGCGAAAACCATACAACATGAAGGAGTTGGAGCAGTTTGCCTTGAGGAATAGGCCAAGATGTGCTTAACTTATCCAAAACCACTGCACATGCCTTTTCTTCAACCTCAAGTCTTTAAGGCACTGTGAAGAAAATGTCCTCAAAGCAAGCACTCCCTGGAAATAAACTTTACATTTTGTCTTTAGCATTAACCTATTTTGTGAAGAATACTTAGATATACCCTAACTACCTTTAAAATATGAACTTTATACACACACGCACACATATCTTTCCTCATAATCACATTACATACTACAACTCCCATCAATGATACACCTATCATGAACTTTACTCAGAAAGCCAACACCCTTGAAGAGATTGATCTAGTAAGTTTCCCTTAAGCCCCCCATACACCTTTAAGCCCCCCATACACCTGCAGATTCATCCATACAGCTTTCATGAGACCTACCAACAACTATGTAGTATAGTGACCTCCCTGATAGAATACATAGTGATTGGAAGGTGTAGATAGGTCCTCCTATTACATGGTTTTGGTAGAAGAAAAGTTGGTTGTACAGAAATTGCATGGTAATTGTATGTGGTGTATGGGGGGCTTTAGATCTAAATCAGTGATGGGCAACTGAGTTGATATGGTGGGCCACAAGTGCGACCCTCTGCATCACTAAAGGGCCACACATAACATTTTCAATCTATACTGACTTGTATAAGCATTTTCTAATGACAGCAGGTATAGCTAGAAAACATTGTTTTTAATTTTCAAATAACAAAACTTGTTTTAAATGATACTTCAAGCATTAGGAAACACTATTGGCAGACAGGTAAGTTCCTTTGCATTAACAGTTTTTGGGGGCTGCAAGTGGAGGACTGAGGGGGGCCACTTAAGAACGTCCAAAGGGCTGCATGTGGGCCCTTGGCTGCAGATTGGGCACCTGGGATCTAAATGGTTCTTCAGATGACCTACATCAGATGTCACAACACAACTGGGTCTCACTGGTTGATGGTTAAAACAAAGTAAGAAACACTATGCTCTGTATGGGCCTCGGGAGTTCAACACTTCTGTGTGAACCCGAGGGAGGAGAATGGAGTGGTATTCAGCAGTGTGGGAATTGGGAAAGGTGAGTTGTAGAACCAGCTTGCTGAACCAGAGCTCTCCTTACAGTATTTTATTGTGTTGTGCTGACATTGTTGTCACTTTTCTCCTAGCCTGGAATACAAACTGCAGAAACAAATGCCCTGAAAAGTTTTTTTTTACTCTTAATATAAATGTGAATTAGCATAACTCCTGAAGTATCAGACACATTAGGGAATCAGCAGGAAGAAACAAACTCTCATATAATTAGATACACTAATAGGACGAATATGTTGGAATTGTTTGTTAAATGTTGCAAGCAATTTCATTAGTATTCTAATTTATAAAACCCGCTCACCTATGATAAACACTAAGATTACTAAACAGCTGGATTGACTTTTATTTTTATCTTCCAAAATAATCATCTTGTGTTCCAGACACTATTCATTTGGAGCTTTTAAACTTGTAAGATGTCTTGGGTTGTACTGGGATTGTGTTACCTATAGCCTATCTTCTCCATGCAGCAGTATAATGCTCATGAGATACAGCTGGCTACATGAATCACGTTGATTGGAGCTTTGCTTCATGCAATCAGCACTATTTATTTGTCTGTATATCTTCTACATTTTCATTGACGTTGTGTTAATAGACTGCAAGGCACACACAGGAATGTAAAAAAGGGGTTTTATGATGTGTGCTCATTAGTCAATATGCTATTTAACATTTTCGTAGGTGAAGTTCTACCTATGTTGGGTGTATCTGACAAGAATAGGAATGAGCAGAATGATTTTGATTAAAATGATTTAAAGTCAAAATGACTGATTTTTCATTCTGCAAAATGGAAACTCTCACTTAACCTATTTAAAAAATCTACTTTTAAAACTTCATTTAGAGAGTGATTGTGTTTTTTGGGGATTACATGTAAAAGCCCCCATACACCTTACAATCTTTCCATACAATTTCTGTACAATCAAATTTTGTTCTACCAAAACCATGTAATATTACATGGTTTTGGTAGAACAAAATTTGATTGTACAGAAATTGTATGGAAAGATTGTAAGGTGTATGGGGGCTTTTACATATACCTTTCTAAACCTTCCAATCACTATGTTTTCTATCAGGGAGGACCCGGCACTACATAGTTGTTGGTAGATGTAATGGAGATTGTATGGATCGATCTTAAGGTGTATGGGGGGCTTTAGACTGTACAATTTATTTCATTCAGGGACTCTTTGTATTTGTGTTATTACTTTTCTGATTTTTTTGTGCACTGTTTCTGTAACCTAAAGTCTCTATATAACTCGAAAGCCTCTATAACATGTAGGTCTTGTTCACAACTATCTTTTTAAATTGGCTTTAGGCAATGTATTTAGACTTTTTTTTACTTCAATATGCATTTTGGCTGTACTTGCATTAGCACTTTACTTTAATCAGAAGACACATATGCCAAAATGCAAAACATGCAACTTTTCCGACCAACTCCAGATTTCAATAAATCTCTGATTTTTTCTGGGGTTTTGATATCAGGGTAACTTAGGAGTAGGGATGGTCGAAAAATTTGCAGTGCGAATTTTTAAGTAGAAATTTTGACTTTTTCGCTGAAAATTCGCATAGTCAAAAATCAGCCTGATATTTCGACTGAAATCGAAATTTCAACTTAAAAAATAACTTTGCTTTTGATTTGCCGTGCCGCTATTTCGCGTGCGAGTATCGCCATTTTATTTAAAATTTTTGCATGTGGGCTTGATTGGAAAATTCGCATTGGCGGAAATTCGCATTGGGGAAAATTCGCATGGTGCTAGCTAACTTTTTCAGCTTATTGCAAAGCCTCTGAAAATGGTATCCTCACAAAAATTGCTGGAGTTGTAGAGAAGGGTTGGGGAAACATTTGAAAACAATACGGTTTGCTCTAACATGTCAAGTTTGTGTATAAATTGGGTTTAAATCTCAGCTCTTAATGTAAAGCTCTGCTACTATGTACACTGATTCTTCTATTTTAGCTCAAGCTCATACAGCAAATCAAAATTTTCCACCTTATGTTAATTTTAGGCTTTATGCAAATTTTTTAGTGTTTTATGCAAATTTTTGGCGAATTTTCGACTTCGACTATAAAAAAGTCGAAATTCGATTGGTAAACTCGAAATTTAAGTAGAATCGAATTTTATTCATTTCGACCATCTCTACTTAGGAGTAAGGAGGCGTTAATCTCCCTCCTAAGTTCCTACCCTGCTTGTGTAGATGATGTGTGGGGTGTGAAGTTAAGCTGGGCATAGACGGGCAGATTCCTGCCCGATTTCTACCCCATGCGACATCCGTACGCGTTCCCACAATCGGTCGGTGTTCGGGTCAGCAAAGAGTCATGTGCAACCTCTGGTCATATTGACCAGGAATCTGCCGCATGTCAGATTGCACGGTGATCCGACATGCTGGTAAATTCACAGCGGATCCCATTAGTTTGGATGGGGACGGCTGAAGTAATGGCCGGCACACAGAGGGTGCCCGGCAGATTCTCGGCACTAGCGGCTGTGCGTGATTATGTCATCACGTCCGGTCTGACGGCTGGGCAGTCGGTGGGAAAGTGACCCGTCTATGCCCAGCTTTAGCCAGCTACTAAATTGGAGGGAGGAGAGGTATTTGGAACACAAATGTCCTGTGTTCCAAATACCGTAAGTGATGTCACTTCCTGTATTTGTCCCCTAATTAGTAACATAGAATTTGACAGTATTACCATATTCACCAATGACAAAACATCACTAGAAATCTCCTAATTGGTGCATTAGAAAACTTGTGTCTTTCTTGAGTCTTCCTTAGACAAAAATAAAAATCTTTACTAATAATATTTTTAACTTTACACCCCTGCCGATAAACATTCCTGCCTATCTTAGGTAGCCAAGGGTTATCTCAATGCCCTACTAAAACAGCTGTCAATTCAATTGTAACAGATCAAAAGGTGTCTGCAGTAAGGTAGCCATACAGGCTACAATCCCCGCCCGATTCTCTAGCAGCCGATTGCAGCATGATGACGCTCAGAGGAACGGAACACACCCTTTGTGTGCCGAACATTACTTACTTGGGGATGCTGGTCCCCATCCAAAGTAATT
>CM070033.1:155604200-155626539 GCA_036250615.1 Ptychadena robeensis
GAGGATGATGTGGTCAAAATACTCATTTGCCTAATAATTCTGCACTCCCTGTATGAACATGTTAAATACTTACTAAAAGCATGATTAAGCACTCAAACACTATATATTTATTTAACTTCTAAGATTGAGCAAGCCTTGCACCTGAATATTAAAATTTTTTGCAATATTTATTTATTATATTTAATTATAATTTTTTTGATGGCACTTTTTAAAAATGTTTTCATGCAAATACTGATTCAAACTAGAAAATAATTAATTCAAAAATATAAAGAATTATTAGCAATTGTTTACACGGTTGGATTCAACATATATCTGATCCCGAAACATACATAGTTGTTTTCTTTTACAAAGGTTTTTATTAAAGTTTACAAAGTATAAAATATAAAACATAGATGAAAAGTGGATGGTACCAAGCATTTAGATAATAAATGGTCATGAAATGTTGAAGGTACAAAATATATAGTGCAAATACCACCAACAACAAATCAATCAGGCAAAGGGGAATTGCCATGGTGCAAAAGAGACAGAACCGCGGTCTTTTAAGTTTTTCAATAAAACATAGTAGGATAACCCTGCTTCATGCAGGGGAGAGGATAGTGCTGGATCATTAGATACAAAAGAGTAGGACAAGGAAGGGAGAAACAGAGAAAGAAGGAGAAGAGGAAAAAAGACAGAAAAGGCAAAAAGGGAAAGAAGGAAAGAA
Source organism: Ptychadena robeensis (assembly GCA_036250615.1). NCBI lineage: Eukaryota > Metazoa > Chordata > Amphibia > Anura > Ptychadenidae > Ptychadena > Ptychadena robeensis. The sequence continues at coordinate 155,604,904 of CM070033.1, forward strand.
AGGACTTGGGGACCATTAAAGTTTACAAAATCCAAAGAAAGGCACTGCCCCTTAGGTACCCAATCCAGAGGGACCAAATCTTAAGTTACCCCTTATGGGTGTGCCATGCAGTGGTTTTATTGGTAAGTACCAGCTCTCAACAGCCTAAGAACCACCAGGAGCAGTTTCGTACACCTTCAGATGCTAAACATATGTTGGGTGGAGGGAATGTAAGGTGTTGTGTTGAGCGGCATATGGTATATTCGAGTTCGGGTAATTTCACGAATATATTAAGAAACATTTGAAATTCGGAAAATTTGATTCAACTGTATTCTATCACCTTACATCACGTGTGGCTGTTCCCAATTATTCGCTAATGATCTTAGCCAGTACGAGCACTGTGCATATCGCGCATAACTATTCACAATTTTGGATTTATGCCAGTAAACAATGTTGAAGCATAATATGACAAATATCCGCCATTGCGATTATCCGAGTACACATTCGCAAAATATTTTGAATTCTCAAATGTTGGATATTCGTAGAATGTATTCAAATTTAGAATATACTCAGCACTAGGAAGGTGCAGACATGGCTACTCCAGTTTACGGTTCTAGTGTAACATTTATCTGCAAGTGTTTGTTGCTGCATGTGGGCAGATTCCCTTTAATTGGTATTGATAAAGTTTATATCTGCATACTGAAAGCTTTCAGCCCCCCCAAATAAGGAAAAACTTAGTTGTGTTCATATAAGCTTGTAGGTAGGTACAGGGTTCCATTATATTATATTGTTACTGGAGAAATGATGGTAAAATAGGTTAAAACTGTCTCCTTTCACTTTGGATTAAAGCAGTATGTGCAACGCTCAGCTTTTGTGCATTCTGAACTCTCTGCCATGAAAGTTTTAAAAGATAAGAAGCATTTTCTATTTCAGGGTCACCATTAGCCTGAATAATGCATAAACATGGCGAGAGATTTGAAGTTCTTCTTAGGATCACAGCATATCTCCAATTAAATTATAGATCATTATCACAGCTGCCAAGCTTGATGTGGGACTTCATCCTCATATCTTACTAAATGTTCTTTGTATCTGTCGTGTTCAATTCCATTAACAACATCATCTGTAAAGAAAAAAAAGGAAGGTATATATGCATATACATCAAGAGTAAAATGTATTAGAAGAGCATGTGTAAGGTAACTGTGGGGTGTTATCAAAGGAGTCATGGTATTTGTGTTCTCCATTCTCTGTGCTTAAGCTTTCAATTCACCTACAAATGGTTAATATACTACATGCAAAAAAGTATAAATTAACTAATATATGCAATACGTTAAATAGGCCTGTAATGGAATGTATGAGTTACTGTAGTCCAGGGGTGTCAAACTCAGGCACCAGGACCACATCTGACCCACAGTGTACTTATATTTGTGTCTTTTATTTGACATTAGATTTCAGATTTACCTTTGGTCATAAGACCATTTCCCCAAAAGTGTAGGTCATATGGACAGGCACCATAGCTGTGTTGGAATTGCTGTCAGCCACAAAGGGGAGAGATTTGCAACAAGTAGCATCCCCCTTCACCCCCCTCTTCCCCTATGTGTGAGAAAGAAGCCGAGATGTAATCTGTACATTGACGGCAAGTGTTCACTAGTGACATCTTGTGGCTGAAGTTGTTATTTCTGTGGCATTTTTATCCAATTTATTCAAACACTTTAAATATATTTTTCTAGTTTATTTGCTCTAAAAACTGGGTGCGTCTTGTGGTCCAAAAATATGGTAATTCCTGATTTAACCCTCCTCTTGTGTTAGCTTTCTGTTACTATCCATGATGTTAATGGGTCGGTTTTGACCCGTGTCTTAAATCAGCCATAAAATACCCTCTGAACAATTATTTATCACCCAATTTGTTTCGTACCTCTTGGTTACCTTGTTAGGCTTCTTTATCCTTGAAAAGATTGGTTTTAATATTTTTGGTGTGACGCCTTAGACCTTTCTTTTGATAGCATACCTCTCATTTTCAAATAAAAAAAATGGTAAAATAAACCTGAATAGAATATTATAAGTAAATAAAAGGTTGTTATGTCACCAGAATGTAGCTGAGGAGTATTTGAACACAAACCCCCAAATATTTTTTTTATATTTAAATTTTTATTTTAATAACATTAACTATAATAACATTGATGGTGTTAGGGTAAATTTTGACCCATATATATTTACTTCAAGAAAATAGCCAAAAGTCATTTTTTTTGTGCTGGTTGATGTTGAGGCAAGACTAGGTGATCATGAGAATGCTGGCACTGATTCTCTATGTGTTTTTGATGGTGTTGATGGAGTGCTTGATGAACTCCGCATCTGTCTGATCACGGCTGCAGCGATTGGATCATTACCTTCATTGACAACACAAATCTTTTAACAATTGAAAGAATAAAATGAAAATTGGGGCGAATTGACCCGTACGAAGTATTTATTTCACATCTTCAAAGTTTAGGATCGCACGGGAGTGGGAGAACAACGTGAATTAGGATCGCCATTCATCGCCATTCATTCCCTATGGGAAAATAGCCCGACTTTGCGATCATCTCACGCCCGCACCAAATCACACCAAATTTCATCCACATGTAGCTACATATCAAATTTGGGGACTGTAGCTCAAACTTAAGTTCAACCGTTAGCAGGGTGACTATACATTGACTATCATTGTAGAAATCCGTCGTGCGGATTTATTGCGTGAAATTTTTTTTTCTTGGGAGTTTTGCTATGGATCCCCCTCTGTCATGTCATTGTCTAGGTGTTAGTCCCCTTGAAATAACTTTCCCAACACTATTGTGGCCAGAAAGGGTCCCTTTGTTTTTTAATGTTCGCCTGCCCATTGAAGTCTATGGGGTTCGCCGGGTTCGCCAGGTTCACGGACATTTGCGTTGGTTCGCGTTCGCCGTTTGCGAACAGCAAATTCCGTGTTCGCGACATCACTACTTGTTTCCACTTAAGCGAAATCCCGCGGGTGTCCACACCCATTCTGTTCAATGGGCTAGTCCCCGGCCGTGGTCAGCACTGACCGCAGCCATAGAGGTGAATGGCCGCCGCTAAAAACCGCATGAGATGCGGTTCTTAGCGGCGGCGGTTCTTAGCGGCGGCGGTTCTTATATGATCTGTACACTCCAGCAAGAAAAAGACCAATATAAGCATCTAGGCATTCCTCATTTATGTCATTCCACATGTTGCCATGGACATTTTTTCCTTCAAGGTTTGTCATTGCAGTGATCACTTTTTATTAGTGACAATGGCATGAACAGTTCAATACTTTATCTCGTCACAGCAAACCTTGTGATCCCAGGGGTCATTTTGATTACATCTGCAGCAGCTGCCCTGCCATTTAAGTCAGGAGGTTCTGAACTCCAACAGATCTTACCACTTTTGGGTTTGAATGTTTCAGCAGGAACAGCATACGGTTCAGGACTGGTGGCCTCCTCATCAGACTTATCAGATGTGTCTGTGTATTCTGGTTGATACTCTACTTCATCTTCTGCCTCAGAAACCTGCTCATCCATATCACTATGCTGCTCTGTGTCCTCTGCCTCATTTTCATCCAAGATATAATCCAGTATTTGGCTTCCTGTAAATCTTCTCACTCTTACATGCTGCATATTGGAGATGATTACTCTGCAAGTCAGCAACTCTGAAATGTATTGGTCCTATGTTTCTATACTTTATTTAGAGAAGCAGACATGCAGGCAAAGAGATAGGCCCCTCCCTAACTACAGCTCATAGGGTTGAGAGGTGATTGGCTGTCAGTGGGATGTTGCCCTACAGTGTTACTAAGCAGAGAGAGTGTTTATGATTTCAGTATTGGCACTTATTAGTGTCCTATAATCCTATATTATAACTGGGTCAGAATTGACCCTAACACCATAAATGTCATAATTTTCACCACAGTATTTTAAAATTTAGTGAAAAGGATTATTTTCTATTACATTGTTTAAATAGAGGTTCCTGACAAAGTAAAAAAATCTAGATGCAATAAACAAATTTATGTGATACTTATAGACATTCAAAACCTGAAAACGGTTTGGTTCGACCCTAACATAAGAGGAAGCTTAAGTCAGTATTATATTTTGCTTGTTTCATTAATAATGTTTAAGCAAACCTTGTTTCCATATGAAAAGGTTCATTATAGCTTATGAGAAATAAATACTTTCTTAAATGTAGAAATTTTTTTCAATAAATAGCTTAATCTCAATTATATAAGGCTGGCTTATAATTGAGACTTTGCAAACATTTTGTCCTAATGTGTATTTGAGGTTGACAGTCATGGTGTAAACCCAAGAACAAAAACTTCACCAACTAGGTGCCTGAAATGTATAAAATTTGTTGGGTTATGTCTCCAGCATTTACCTAAAATATCCATTTTATGTGGATTGACCTTAACCATGCCACTAGAATAAAACCATAGCTCAGTATTTTTTTGGCTTCATCAGGATAGGCTGTGATTTAATAGAAATTTGTTTGGCTTAATGAGATTGTACTTTAATATCACTATACTTCAAAGCTTTTGTGCTTTGCAGTATAGTCATGCTTTTTGCTATACTGCTTCCACTATAATTGGACAATCACCTCACCTGAGATGTCCACCTATCTCTACCCCTGACACTTTGGTAGCACACTTTCAGGTTCTTGATAAGTCTCTATCCTTATTTCCCCCCCTCTTTTTCAGTTTCTAAATCTTTCACTCACCTCTCTTTGGCCCTAACACACTTACAACCTCTTATGGCAGCATACCATTACTTACCCCAGATACTACCCCCTGTGCTCAAGACTTACCGGAATGACTCTCAGGCAGTGGAGGACGTTGGGACAGACGGTCTAGGAGACCACATTTTGTACCCTATACTTTCCTTTTCTAAGGCAAGATTACTTACGAATCTACCTTTATATTGTTAAATACAATTTCTTACGTGTGTCTATCACCTACAGATCCTCACCGATTGTATGTACTGTAAACATCACTCCTGATGAAGCAACAGGCGAAACGCGCCGAGTAAATATGTTTTTTGTACTATACTCTGAACTTTGTGACAAATCTAAAGCCCTTTTGTGGACTGTCTATAAAATTCTTGTGTACTGTTGAAATCTTAGAATAAACATTTAAATACTTCACATTTGAATCACAGTGAATGCCTTAAAAATCCCCAAGCTGCTGAAGTACCTGCCAAGCCAGGACTCGGCAGAACAAATATTTGGTTCTCTCTGGTTTCTGACTCTTTATCTCTCACCTGGAGTCCTGATCAATCAAGCCAAATGACCTTGTAATCAATGAAGCCTCAGGCAACAGGAAGTTACCTGAGCAAAAAGGTCTTCTATTCTCTGCTACCCTGATTGTATATGTTTGCTATATAATTACTGTTCCCTGGACTATCTTGACTTTCTTGATTGCTTGCCCATTTGACTTTGCAGATTCTTGTTTTGGATTTTCCTGCTGTCAGTCGTTGCCAGGGAGTGAAGCTAAGGGCGGCAACCTGGGAGTCGCCAGGGGAAAAGCCCATCACTGCTTGTGAGGGGTTCTGGTTAATCACTTATCCCTTGGTTCACCTGTGACAGGTAGTAAAAGTAGTGGCTACAAGTAGCGATTTTCACTAAGCACATCCAAAGTTTCCACTATGCATTTAATCTCCTGGGATTCCCAAAATGACTAATCCAGTGATGTTACTGTATAAGTCTAAAAGGGTAGATTCAAACAATAGAGCTAAATTGTTTTAATTCCTCAAGGTGTCAAAAGAAAATAGTAGTGTTGTGGATCCGTAATTGGTCTAAGATGCTTAGAACAAAGTTCCAGGAATGAGGATTTTGAAGATAAAATAAATACTGATACATAATCCATGAATTGATAGAGGGGCAAAAGTTTTAATTTGCTCATCCCTAGGTAGGAGATGGATATGTAAGATTTTTCCACTCAAAATGTTGACTGATTTTGAACTTTATTGATACAAAAAATACATAAGCTAAAGCAATTCTTTTTTTTAAATGGTCCTACAACCATTCTGTGCATCTTCAACAACTTTCGTGTTCAGGGGCTTTGCAATGAACTCGGGTGGAAATTGTGTGACCATTTCCATCCCTAGACGTGTAAGATATGACTTGCAATCAGTATTAGTGGTGAAGTGTAGCTGGCTCAGGGACTCCCCTAGACAAAGGACTTCCATGGACCAGCAAGATGTGTTCCCTGATATAACCCAGTTGTGTCATTTTATTGCGTTTTTTTTCAGCATTCATTTAATGAGGTGACATTCTAATGAGATAATCGCTCCCAGTTTTGTTGTGTATGTCTTCATCTGTGTTACACCGGGGTATCGTAGTATGGCTTCTGAAAACCACCAGCTGCCAAGGCTCACAAGCGGCTGAGTAACATCTTGAAGTCACATCAAACCTGTGTGAATGCTGACTCTGTCTTCCTGTAAATTGTTCCCTGTGGAAGCAGCTCCGTGTGAGTCATAAGCACAGATAATCTGTTCAGCCAGTACTAAGGAAAGATGCACAGTTGAAGGCACAGCAAATTTATTTTCAGTCTGCTGTATAAAAGAAAAGATAGTCAACGCTTTACTCTGCATCAACAGTCTGTGATAAAATTAGCCATCACTTCTGCAGGTTTGCTTTTGCTTCATTTGTCACTGAATCACACTTGTTCCCATGCCGTGGATGACCCATGAAAACTAATCTGAAAAAAAGAAGTGTTGTTTAGCTTCTTAGTGACAATTGACTTAGACACATGTCAAAAACTCTAAAATTGGCCATACATGGGTCAAAGAAAAATGAATCCCTTAATTGAATACTTTGAAAACTGATTACTTTCTTCTGAATTTGTTTGATCAAAAGTGATGGAGCACAAAATGGAGAGATGCTATAAATATCTGACGTTTTAGGCATTTTGATGAATATGTATCCAGTCATATTTCGAAGCATGTGCTCTTCGATTACACTATATGATAGTACTATTGATCGATATCAGATCAAGAGTTTAAATAATATATGTTAATTGAATGGTAAATCCCTTTTAACAGTGGATACATAAATGGCTAACTTTACTCAGTACACAATGTACAGGGCCACTATCTAGGATACAGCATCAGTGCAATATCAGAAGATATGGGAGCACAAAAGGTAAAAATAAGAAATTACAGTTCAGTTGCTAAATTCTAAGTTAAGCACTATTTGTAAAGGTCCCCAGCTGCCAACTGCTGTGTGCAACCTATTGCCACAAATTATTTCATCTTGAGTTTCAGACTGCAGTTGGAGTCTCTGACATCTCTCCTCACAATTCATGCACTGTAAAGGGGTATACCAAGGACCTACCCACAGCTGGAAACATCAAGACAAGCGCACTGGTCACTAGAGATTCAAGGAGGCCAGTAAAAATGTATATATTCATATACATCATGAGTCCTCAAACTACAGCCTTGGGACCATATATGGCCCTTCAAGGGTTTTAATCTGGCCACCCAGAAAAGTAATGGTAAGTGTACACAGAGGGCATGTTGTGGCAAAAAAGGGTATTTTTCATTCCACTTCAGATTAAAGCCTGAGCATTGCAAATAGCTGTACAAATACCGGGTAATATATATAAATGGGTGGTTCTGCCATATGTTATCCAGCGTGCTTTAGAAAATTAATAAAGAATTGCCCTAACAAACAGAGGCACGCGAAACCCCCTACAAACACATACTAACCAGGTGGTTCAGGCATAGAAATACAAAAGTTTTAGTTATTTTAAAATGTCTTTATTGATACATCGGACCATAAATTTATGGAATTCTTTATTAATGGCTGTACGAATACCTTGACTTGACTTGACCTTGAATATATCATATATACACTATGGTAAAAAAAAAATGACTTTTTAGACTACTAGAATTATTTCGATATTCACGATCGCATGCGGTTTGTCATGCAATCATTATAGCCTTGTATATATTCGCAATCCATGCCCATAAGCATTCTAATGCGAATATTTGACATTGCGAATATCCGGCGCTATATTTGCGAAATTTGCGAATTCTCTAATAGCTGATATTCGCCGAATATATTCAAAATTTGAATATTCGAGCTCAACACTATATGCCAATTGAATAACCTCAGGGACACATTGATATAACTATGAAAGGTTGCAGCTGGGGCTATGAAATTGGGAAGGTAAGTAATCTCAGTGGTAAATTACTAACCCCCTTAAGCTGGCCATACACCTTCAGATTTCTCTGTCACATTCCCTTCAGATCCCCTTTTGTTTTACCAAAACCTTGTAATATGAGGGACTTTCTAAACAATCAAGTCTTCCTGTGTTCAATCACAGAGGACCCTACACTACTTAGTTGTTGGTAGATCTGAAGGGAATCTGACAGAGAAATCTGAAGGTGTATGGCCAGCTTAAGAGTTTTGTAGAAAGGGTAGCAATATCTGACAAAAGAAAATAACTGTTTGACAGTTGGATAATGACTATAGCCTATTGTAGCTAGAGGTTGCTATTTAGGTTGCAGGTAGTCTCAGGGGATAGTAACTTATCCTGAGAATTGCACTACTAATGATGTATGAGTTATGGGGGTTCAGAGTGGTGAGAGTCGCCCTTGTCTCAGAATTGTTGGTGACCACTGTTTCTGGGTGTGGGATTGTAAGAAGGAGAGTAGGATGTTTATTGGTTATGGGTAAGATCAAGTGTGGATGACGAATTTGTTTGTGGGTGGATGCGTTATATTGATTTGTATGCAGCTGGTACCAGAGTGGGGGAGGGATGTGTTGGAATTGATAGGTTCTATTATAATTTTTCCCCAGGGGGCTTTGATGCTTTTCTTTCTAAAGAGCCAATGGTACATTTACCACAATATGAGAGAAAAAAGAGAGGAGGATGCTTTTAAAGTCATACTCAATGTAGCAGTGTTGTGTTATAATGCCTCTCCCCCAAAGATAATATTCACTGACAGGAAGCACATCATTGGCAGGTTCACCAAGTAAGAAAAATAACATTGCAGACCCCACATCTAAGGTCTGGTACGCTATAATGTATCCATTTTTGTTCTGAGGTTAGTCAACCTATACAGAGCGTAGCTTTACTTTAACTACAGAAATTGCATGCATGAAACATTATAAACATTTTAATGTCTGCATTACTTTGAGACTTGTGACTTGCTTACTTTTTCATTATGATTTAGGACAAAGCCTCCCTGTTTATCTATCGTTAGTTACAAAGACAGCTTTTAAATTTATGACCCATTTTCAAATTATGTTTTGTAGAAAATAGTTCTTCACTTGACCAGTTTTATGTCAAATATAGTTAACAAAACAAATTCAATCTTACTGGAGCAGCTTTACATTATGGAACTATTTGAATTACTTTGTAATATCTTAAAGTATCTGTGGGTGAGAATTTAAAGGGAACTTGTGCCAAGAGCAATATATAGGCTGTGGAATGCCCAACATGCGTATTTTCTGCCCGACCTGATACTGATTGAAAGGCATTACGTTTTTAAGTCACTGGACAGGTTGCTTTGGCTTCATTTTAAGTATGCTTGGCCCAAGTCATTCAACAGCATTCAATAAAATGGGCAAACATGGAATGGGAGAAACATACAAATCAGCTAGAACCCAGCACACTAACTATGGCAAGCAAGACTAAAACGCTCCACAATCCTAAAAATATACTAACCTGTTGTACGTTCTAGCTCTTGCTTTATTTACTGGAGTAACACATGTGACCACTAGATGGTTTCAAACGGCGAAAATGTATCTCCGTAGGCTTTTACATGATTCTGCTGCTGACTTGTACTTTCCTGAAGGTACTTGTGTCATGGTTTCAGTGCCACAGCATTTTCCTAACTGAGGGGAGGAGTGGCGAGGAACCTCTTGAGGGTCTGTTGAAATACATGGGCAGCCTGAGTGCAACACGTAAATTAATAAAAACGAACAACAGAAAATGAACATTTCTTTTTACATATACTGTATGTTTTAATTAGATCATTCCATTCCTGCTGTCCTCAGCTCCTTTGATGTTGTATGTACAGTGGACATAGCAAGTATACACTTTTTCGGTGTTAGGTCTATGTAATGCTTCCAGAGTGCAATGGGTTAATAGCTCCTAAATGACATTAACCAACAGTATTCTGCAATTCTAGCTTTTAGGGGGATTTTTTTCTTATTATTTATTTTGCTTCATATTCTCATATTTTAACCTTTTGGATTTATTTTCAGATCTGCCTAGCTATAAATCCTTTTAACAAATAACTTTGGAAATGGAGCACTTTTACTTGATTCCTATTTATCTGTGCTTCATTATTATTTTCCTCCAGGAAGCTTACAGGAAACAGATAGAACATTTTTCAGAAATCCTGCATAATGAATGCCTTCAAGCCATCATATAAATAAACCTGTTTTAAAAAGTAGCACAGCATTAATATGATAGAGTGCTTGAACACAAAAAAGAAAAGAAAAAAGAAGATTCAACAGACAATGGCCAGGCTTGCTCAAAGTGGCACCTGCACTGTGTTTCATTTAGTAAATTATGTGTGCGCGCTCGCCTAAAGCTTAAAGGGCCAAAATCGGCCACCAAATCAATTTAAGCCATTACGGACATGACAAGTGTCCCCGCCTAAAGATGATAAAATGTAAAGCTGGCCATACACTTTTAGATCTCTCTGTCAGATATCATTAAGATCTATCAACAACTATGTAGCATAGGGTCCTCTGTGATTGAACACAGGTAGACTTGATTGCTTAGAAAGTCCCTCATATGACATGATTTAATGAACCCCTGTATCATCACCAAAATTGTTGGAGATGCAGAGAAGTTTTGTGGGAACACAACAAAATGAAATATAGTTATTGCATAGAATTTTGGTGATGATAACCTGTTTTGGGGCTTTGCAATTAACTCCCAGGCTGAAGTAAGTTTGCAAATTGGAGATCTCCTTTCATTGTAGTTTGGGAGCGTAGGCAGTTGTAAAGCAATTTATTGCAATGTACATTGTCACGACTACATCTACTGGCAGAATGTGAAAGTGCAGCTGAAAATGTGAAATCACATAAGCTGACACTCAGAAGTAATTGTGAATAGTCTAGGGTAATACATAGACCTAGACTATAAAAATTATTTAACACTTAGAGTGCAGCTGATTCTGCTGCTAGGGAAGATGCTGGTCAAAATGGAGTACATATTTCAGTCTGAATTCATGACCATAGAGCTGCTGTCCAAACTGACCCTACCTCCTAGCGAAATGGTTCAGTTTTTGGAATGATAAGCCACACGCTCCACCATGCGTTGACATTCGCTGATGTCAGCGCAAACCTTGATCATGTTACTGTGGATGCAGATAGGCTTGAGTAGACAACAATAGCAGAGGGTCTTTGAAGGTTGAAAATTTTGAGTAATAAGGTTGGTGAAACATCTGATGATGGTATCTACTTTGGTTTGTGTGGTGCGGTCTCAGTGCCTGCGGGCAGCCTTAGCAGTCCACAGGTCAGTGAGTGGCAGCTGAGGGCCTACATTCACTAAGGCAGCAGGCACTGATGACCTACAGATACATTATTATGAATGTGTTGGGACCCTCAAAGACCTGGAGACAGTAACAAGTATGTTCTGAATATGTTCTGAATATGTTCTGAATATGTTAATTGAATTGTGTTAATAAAAGGCGCTATAGCCATTTAACTCCAAATAAAGTGTTTAGTGTATTTATTAAATAAATAGAGGTAAGCTGGTTGGGAGGTTTTTGCGGGGTCATGGTTTCTGAGGGGAGGACCTAAGTCCATCTAAGCTATCCTGGTCATGATGTTACATGGCAGTATTGATGTAAAGCTGTCCATACACCTTTAGATCTCTCTGTCAGATATCCTTTAGATCTATCAACAACTATGTTGTATAGTCTACCTGCGATTGAACACAGGTAGAATTGATTGTTTAGAAAATCCTTCATATTACATGGTTTTGGTAAAACAAAAGGAGATCTATACACTGTTTTATTCTATATAGCGTATTGTTCGGCATAGAAGATGCACTTTTTCACCCCTAAAATCGAGGGCAAAAAAGTGCCTGCGTCTTATACGCCGAATGCGCGACACCCACGGCCACCGGAGGTCGCACCTTGGCTTCCTGCCAGCTCTCCCGGCATGGAGGAGCTGTCAGTTCAGATGCTGATGTCCGGCTCTCCCATCTGAATTGTCTAATTGCCTATGCAAGCCCTGAACTGGCATGGGCAACGAAGACAGAGCTAGATGAACTGGCATCTACAGCTCTCCTGTCCGTCGGAACAGCAATCAGCTGCTCCACAGACACAGAATCAATGACATCGGGAGAGGAGAGAGAGAGCAGAACACAGCCCTCCCCCCCCTTTCCTCCTCCTCAGATCAGTGTAAAGTATGACGTGTGTTCAGCTGCTATTGGGAGTGCACTGCTGCTAGTGACACCTTCTGGCTGAATTGGATATTGCATCCATTAAATTCATTGCATTATCCCAATTGATGTAAAAACTTATTAAATCTTTTTTTTCTGGTTTTTCTGCCCTAAAAACTGGGTGCGTCTTATGTGCCAGTGTGTCTTATACGGTGAAAAATATGGTATGTATACAAAAACTGAAGTTCAACTCCTTAACCACTTCAGTCCCAGAACCTTTCCTCCCCATGAAAATATGCTTTTTATTCTTGGAGGAATTGAGGTGGAATCTATAGTAGGTGGAAATTGTGCACATTGTCTCATAAAATACAAAATTTTTTTTACAATTTTTTTATTTAGGGTAATATTAACAGACATATTTGCTGAGTTTTTAAGTATAAGCAATATCTATTAATAACGATTTAATTTTTATGTGCTACAGTAAAAAAATAACACAACTGAAGTCATCTGAGCTTGTGATCTCTTCAGATGAAAATACAGACCACTGAATTCATTTACACAACAGCACAATATTCTGACTACTATTTTTTATTTTGATCAAGAAGTATGAAGATACATATCTGGGACTACAGCCATTCATCAAATATGTGGCCAGTGAACTACAGAAGATTCACTCGCTATATAGAGGTTTAGCATAATGATGCAGCTGAGGAAATGAGGTGTAGAATAGATATGGTCTGTATTGTAATGTAGCATCTTGCTAAAAGTGGAAAGTAATAATAATAAAACCTAAAATATACATAAAAAGCACTAAAGGAGACCTATATAATCTAAGGAAAAAAAAAAGAATTTTATTGGCATCCATGGGTACATTTGTAAACATGATGGGAACTTATCCAAACTTGAGGTATTTAGAGTCAATGAAGCATTCCAGGGACAGAGGGTGATGGGGGATAATTTCCAAAAAACAAATGATTCCTAATGGTCATTGTGTAGCCTTTTTTCAAGTTCTACTGACAGCTGAAAGGTTTCAAATTGTTTTACATCTACTGGATGGTTATACCCTCTCACAAAATGCATAGAAAGATGTTGTTGTTGCTATGGGGTAATTTAACTAAACCTACCTAAAATGTATAATATAATATTTATTACATAATCCCGCAGTCTTCTTTATGTACAGGACCCTGGTTCTTTCTCTTTACTTAAAATGCTGCTGGTGGGTAATCACAACACATAGCTAACATCACTCTACTTTTAATCTGTTCACTGCTAAATTCATAAAAATTATAAATGACAAAAAGTTTTATTTACGTTATAGGGCAGTGAACCTTTTAGAGACCCAAACTGACACCCAAACCCACTGATTTATCTCAAAGTGCTGGCAGTGCAATTTAACCTGAATTACACAACTCAAATACACACACAAAACATGTAAACACACACTCCACTTTCTTATAAGATAGAATAGGAGAGGGTATGGGACAGTGTGTGCAATCAGAAGAGAGAGGAAGAGAACTGCTGCAGTTCTTTCCTCTGTGCTGGCCGTCAGCTTGCGTACCCACAGAGAGGGCCCTGAGGGCCACCTCTGGCACACATGCCATAGGTTCGCCATCACTGTTATAGGGCATGTGCTTGGGTGTTGGCCAAGAACTGTCACACACTAATGAGAGGGTGATCATGCGGTAAAATGGAAGCAAAGGGAAGATGGAAAGTTAGTTTTATGCTTCACTACTCTCAGCATCCTCTATGTAACTACTGTCTAGCCCTCAAATGTTTAACAGTCAATTAAATTTATGGTGTCACACACCCACAATCACAAAATGTTTAACTTTCTACCTCTCCCACCTTCTGCACATTAAAGGATGCAGATACACACCATGAGAGTAGACGACATACAACTATAAGGTATCCACCAGTAGCTTAGGGAAGTAAGGGAACTTGTGTTATAAATACAGATGTTCTAAACAAGGCTCTTACTTGACCCACCTATTTAGATAGTTTTATGTAAAATTTAACAAATTGTATAATAAGTTTTACCTACTTAATTTTATTAGCAATAATAATAAAGTTTGTGAATTCTACATTCTGTGGCGAAATCACAAAGTACTATTACTTTTAGAATTATTAGAATAGCATACTTATAGAATAATATTCATGTTTGCTGAATTTGGCCCTTTGACTTCTTTGACATGTTCCATCAATACTTGGGAAATTCTGATAATAACTTTTTCTAACAATAGTTATAAAAAAGATTCTTAATTTACTATAGATATAACAATATTAAAAAAAGGACTGAGTTGTAATCCATAAAAAGAACTCCTTTAACGGCATACGGAGTTGACAAAGCTCCAAGCACTTTTAAGGATAGCAATCATTAAAAAATTTTACACATAAAATCCATACAAATAACATAGTGTATTTTCCGACTATAAAACGCACCTGACCAAAAGATGCACCCAAAAATCTCATGCAGTACCCATTTTCAGCCACAAAATGGTGTCACTAAAGAGCATAATCGCATAATGAAATCTGCACTCTGCTCTCCCTGTCCCCTGTACGCTGTGTGTGAGGAAACTGCCAGTGTGCGGCTATATCTGGGGGGCTCTGCAAATATAGCCAATACAGTTCAAATGGGAGATCTCCCATCTGCCGGGAGAGTTGGTGGGGAGCCAAGTTGCGTTCACTGGCGACTGCAGGTGGTCGCACATTTGAAAAAAAACAAGCACTTTTTACCCTCAATTACTATTTTCCCCCCAATATATTACTTGACAGAATTATTACATGTATTCCAAAAAGTACCACAATAGGTATTTCATGTGCTAACATATTATCTATGTATATATATCTTTGTAAATTGTGGAACCAGGAACAACCTCATATACAAGATGGGGGAGCAGGCCCTGTAAATCGATGCATTTAGCCATGTTCTTCAGGGTAACTTGAATACACACTACATATACAAGAAGTGCCTAAAACAGAAACACTTCACTATAAGCATCTGGGCATTTGCATGCAAAAAGGTACAATGTACTTATTGTTTTTTTTTTATCATGTTACTCACTATTGTATCATGAGTTTTATACTTTGTTGCTTAACCGCCCTAGCAGTCAGGACGGCAGCATCTCGTCCAGCGCTGCTAGTGCTACTATAGCATTGGACAAGATGCTGCCGTCCAGTACACATCGGGGCTCCAGGAGCGCATACTCACAGTTCTGCGCTGTCCCGGTGTCCCCGATGTGACATGCTGCCAGCATGCCTCCTTCTCTCCCCCCCCCCTCCGAGTGACGTGATGACATCACATCGGGGAGGCGACAGGAGATTTGAAAGTACAGTACATGAAATCAGTTTTCTATGTAGAAAACTGATTTCGAAGTGCATCTATGTACTAAATCTCGCCAGAATAAAAAGTCTCTGGTGCCCCAGATGTGCCCATTTGCAGTAACCCTTTCTAACCTGGTGTGATTTTACCACATCCATCACACCAGGTTAGAGAGGGTTAACTGCAAATGGGCACATCTGGGGCACCAGAGACTTTATTTGGGCGAGATTTAGTACATAGCAGCAAAGCTTTGTGCCCTAATTTTTGTGTTTTCTCATTACATTTATTTAAAAAAAAAAATATTTTTATTTTACATAATTGGTTGTTTCAAACATTATTATATTCAGAATGTCTATTAGACCCTTGTATGGACATATTTTGGGAAGTTACAGGCCTACAACATAAAGAAAAATTTACCATTGAAGTCTATGGTGCACTTTTGGTACAAAAATCTGGACCTCAGCAGTGCGCTAGGGAGGTTAATGGGTGGACTTTACCTGAAATCTGCATTAGTATTCTTTCCTAACCATTTTTAAAAAGTATTTCTAGCAGGTAATGCAACTAGTAACATACATCCAGACATAGGATGGTTACTTACAATCACTCTATTGTGTCTACAGATAGGGAATATTGTTTTTTCAACATAAGAAGTGTCAGCCAGTGGAGCTGATAGTGCTGCATGAAGTAAAGATTTTGATGAACTTTGCATTATAATTTTTCGATAAACATTTTTGCTATCTACCATATTTTGCTGTCTATAAGATGCACCACAACACAAGATGCACCCCTATAAATAGCTGTATACAGAGGAGTGTGCTTTTTCGGCCACCCCCTGATGATATAAACAGCCAACATGTGTGTGTCAGCCATGGGTGGTAGGCTTTGACTGATACAGAAGGAAGTTACTGCTAAGAAGCCAACAGAGAAATGCTGGCTGCTCTGCAATCACTTTCCTCAAGTCTGGCCAGCAACATGACAGAGTCAGAGGGAAGAACCTCCTGCACTGATTTCATATGTTTGAATTGATAAAGGCTTTCATTTGAACTCCCACAACTACCCACATAGACAGGCCTGAATCTCCTCCTGCCATGGCATGGGATAAAAACATGTTCCTTCCACCTAGTAATACACTTCTTACAATTATAGAATGCTCAGAGGGTTACAACTTACATTCAACTGGAAAATGCAAATTAGGCCAAACAATTTGAACATATAACTCTTAACAAGCAATCTTTGTACTTTTCTGCCATCGCCTTGAAATGTTATTATCTACTTCATAGAAGGCTGATATCATAATGTAGGTCAAAGGGTTAACATCCATTTTCTAACATGTAATTACGATTTGCATTATTAATGTAGAGATTATTCTTGATAAATATGTGCACAGTGGAAATCCTATTAAACAAATGCATAGTTATTTAAAACCCTTCTTAGAAATCTATGCATATAAATGTGTACTTGTGTTACAATACACACAGTACAAGAGGCGATTCTTCATCCTGAGCACAAGGTATGAACTTCGGGTTATATTTGTATAACTTTATTATGTCTTCTGTCCAGAACATTGTTTATTAAAAAGATAACAATAAATAATCAAGTGCTAGGTGTGGAATAATGAAAACGTGAACATATGCACTGTGGATATTAAATTGAAGCTGGAATGCTCCCAGAATGCCTCACTACATAGAATTAGCAAACTTAAAAAAAAACTTGTAAGTTCTGTGTGATTTGATCGGGCAACTTATTTTTATCCATTATGATCTTCTAATAGGGTCCAGTGACCATGTAATGTCAAGAGGATTGAGATCTAGATGTGTTCATTATGGATCCTTTATTATAGAATAAAAATATCTACAGGCATTTACAGCCCAAATAAACCTCCCTAGCAGTCATGGTGAACCCAGTCCCCAACTGTGGGTGAGCCGGGATCACACGACCCTGTCCCACACCCCCAGAAAGCTGTGGCGATTATCTATATTGCCACAGCATTTTCGGGTTGCCAACACTGCCTCGATTGCATCACATTGACGCAGAAGGGGGGGTGCGTGCCATAGACCTCCATGTTAATGGAGGGCCCTTGGTCTCCCAGCCCACATCGCCGTTGTCATTAATGATGCCGGTGACGTGAACAGAGGCGGGAAGAGGACGGGAATTTGCTGCGAGGGGGGGGGGGGTTAATGTTAATACAAACTGATTAAATTTTAGGGCTAATTTACATGGGTAGTTATCAAGCTTTCATGGGGGCGTTAGCTAAATGTCCCCAAGCCTCTGCATGAGTATGCAGGTGCTCACACACAGGATCTTTCATCTACTCTCGCACGTATGGCTCTGAACAACCTACCCATGAGTAACTTTTTACATATTGGAGGAGAAATTAGTCTGTGTCACAAATTTTTTTTATTGCAATGCAGAATTTTAATACACAACTCATGTATCTAATTGTAAAATGTGACTCTCGATAAGTTGGTCAGTGTGTTTAGAGAATGGGTACTGCTAGTGTTAATGCAGCTATCTCCTTTTTGGAAGTGGCATTTTGGCTTGGCAGGAGGGAAAGGAACAGATTTCAGTCTCCAGGGACGCAGAGCTTTTGCTTCAAGAATGATTAGGACTAAAAAAATAAAAATAAAAAGTGTTTTTTTTTACATATTCTGACCATATTGAACACTTCCCATTGATTTTTATGGTAAAAAAGTGGGTCTTATAGTCCAAAAAAACTGTATGCTGACATTACCTGATGTGAAGTTCAGGGGAAAGGGATCACCAGCACAGCCATATGATGAACAAAAAGTATGGTTTATTTCACCAGAAAACACAAATTAAGTCTTGCAGCATATATAGCAGCCGTATTGCATGCAGTATCCGAACACATATATAACAGTCCTGCAAGCCCTCCCAGGCCTTCCAAATGGAAACTTTGCTCCAGAGAGAGTGTTCGACTCCACACACCCAGGCTGCACACCTGGCCTCAGCTCCTTCACCCCCTCTCTGACATCAGAGCTTTTTCAACTAGCCTTCCTGTCTGGCTGAAAATCATCACCAAACCCTGGAGTGTACCCCGGGTGGAATGGGAAGGCCCACCCAGTTCCTTTCCTACCACTACAAAGTCCAGGACCGGAAAAACTAAACAAATTGCAACCGTGGTTGCCCATATATTTTCCAAGAATACTGCCGGGTCCACAGCCCATAATATGGGGAGATATACTTCCCATTCAGGATCCACCCTTGGGATCCTCTACACTTAATATGAGAGCATGACGATATAAATAATTTAAAAGTCCCTCATATTTACCTCAAAACCCATCCAAACATGTTTGAGTCCTAAGTTAGCTTGTTTGGTGCATACCCAATCACCAACCCTACCAACACATGACATTTTGAGAGTCAAATGTTCTGTCACACTATTAGTATGCAGTTATGCAAGTTTAAGTTAGTCACTTGTTTCAAGAAACGTAAAGGTGCCTTTAACAAGGAAGCAGATTGTATTGTTGCATATTTACCGTCTTGTTTCAGATAAATATTTTAATACCAACAATGAAATCTTAACAAACACGGGATAGTTTCCCCTTTACCATCGCACAAAAAACAAGAGCCTATTTAGCAAGCTGCTTTGTGGCACCTTACATTAAATATGCAGTGAGCGTCATAACTGGTGCACCGGCAGCTTCGTCATGGGGTCAGACATCTGCTGGCTCTGCTTACATCAGCTCCCGCTGGTTTATGAGTGTATATGGCCAGGTCCATTGGGAATATCCACAAAAGAAATTTCTCTGACAGTTTGGAGATTCAGATTCTCAAGTGAAGCTAAACATAGGCTGTGTAGCTGTACACTTCTTCTGTGCTTTATTTTTATAGCAGAAATCCAATCTCTCACATTAAAAACCATTCCTGAGAAACTGTCAGCTGGTTGGAAGTCCAATTTCAGCTGTGATTTTCTGCAACATTTCCTCTGCTCGCAGAGGGTACAAAGGGATATTTCTTCCTTACATAACACAATACCAGGAGTTCTTTCCGGTTGGTGTGGTTGCTGGGAAACAATTACATTTGCTCTGTGCCATTGTTCTCACTATATTGCAATTATCTATTCTTATTGGATGTTTTTTTACTATTTCTACTATATTGTTATGTTATACTAAATATATATACTAAAGAGTAAATATGTATAGTGTCTATTGAACACAAATATTTCTGTTATTGATTTATTATGAGATCATTATTTAAAGAATATATAATAGTATAATATATGAGATCATTTTGGTTAGGAGCAATAAACAGAGAGTGCAGGGGTCATGACTAAGTTAGAAAGAGTGCAAGGGTGAGAGTAACTAACAAAGTTTGTAGGGGATGCTGGCTCCCTGCCTTTAGAATAGTATTCCCTTTTTTTTAAAGTTTGTAGGGGTCATGACTAAATATGGTCGAATTTTCCGACTAGCTAATTTTGTGAGCTGATTGCAAAGCCTCTGAAAATGGTATCATCACCTTCACAAATGCTGAAGATGTAGAGAAGGGTTGTGGGAACATTTGAAAAAAAAAGGTTTTGCTCTAGCACATGTAGTTTTTGCATAAATCAAGTTCAAAGTTAAAGTCGAAATTCAGATTTTTGAAATTTTTACTTGACTTTGAACTTAATTTGTGCAAAAACTATTAGTGTTAAAGACATAATTCTTTTTTGTAGTATACCCCCAAACCTATTCTACATCTCCAGCAAGATTTGGTGATGATACCATGTTCAAGGGCTTTGCAATTAACTTGAAATCGTCAAAATGGTCGAATTTTTTAAAAATAATTAGACCATCTCTAGTCATAACTAAGTAACAAAGAGTGCAGGGGACATGAATAAATAATGAGTGCAGTGGTCATGACTTGTGATGGCCGAACTTCGGCCAGGTCTGTCCAGTCCGCCTGTTCGCGGGGAATATGAATACTTCCGGTACCTGCAACGCACAGTTCCCGGTTTCTCTATGTAGACGTGACGTCACTGATGTCACTTCCGGTTTTATTGGACGAGAGACCGGCTTCTCTCTGCAGTCACTTGTCAAAGAATTCTTCCACTGGCCGGATCGTTCTGCTGCTGATCCGGCCAGTGGAAGAATAGTCACCTTCTTCCTGCCGGTGAACAGGGCAGGTTAAACAGCCATACTGTTCGGCGGGGGAAGAAAAGCGAACATCCATCAACTAACTTTCCTGATTGTTTGTATTGTAATTGAATGGTTATGAAAAATAACAATGGTCGGAAAAAATATATTGGACAAATGAAGGAACATGCTCTAAAGCAGTGGTTTGCTCTTTTGGCAACCTGGAACTGTTATCTGTCAATAAGGTAGTTGAATAGATCATTTGCAAACTCTTTGCAAAGTCTTGATCTAGAAGTGTCATTTACTACAACATGAAGGGTGCTTTTTAAAAATAAAACCCTGATAATCATGTTAATGATAATCATGTTAAAAATCATGCTCTGTGTAAATAATATCCAAGCCAGCAAGAATAATATAATTAAATACCACTCTAGCTAATTGTACGGTTCACACCTACTCTGCATTGCCTTTGTAACTGTATTCTGGAAGTGCCATATTTATATTGCATTAAGAGTATATAAAGGGATTATACTTCTCAACTTCATGCTCTTTTCACTAACTCTGAGACTTCGATGACTCCAGTGTAGTGCGGAGCTAGAGGGAAGAAAAACGACTGACTTTACATATTGCATCACTAGCAGAAGACGAAGTGTCACCCTTCTTATCAGTTTAACATGCTCAATGCAAAGTTAAAATGAAAAAAGCTTGCCGTAGACAGTTCGTTATTATACCAATTTTTCGTCAGATTGATTGTGCGTTATGACGTGCGCTGGAATTTACTTTGGATGGGGGACACTGGTCTAACCATTTATGGCCAGCTTTAGTCATAGCTCGTTTTACCAGAATATAAATTAAAGCGGACCTACCACCAGGAATCTATGTTTTCATGAATGGCACTAGAAGTG
>CM070033.1:155628445-155644730 GCA_036250615.1 Ptychadena robeensis
CGCGAACATGCGATATTCGCCGCGAACAGTTCGGCGGCGAACAGTTTGGGACATCTCTATAGGTAAACTTCTAGATAGAGTTGTTCTATCATATTGCTATGAAATGCAGCATTGTATTCATCACTGCTGCAGAGGCTTCAAGAAAGTCAATGACATATCCAAAGGAAAGCAAGGTAAAATAGAAAAATGTAACTGAAATTTCAATGTTAGGCTGTTACATTGTCAACAAAGTGTAAAGGATGTTCATGCTTTTAAAAAACAAGTTTGTCATGTTGCAGTATAGTGAATCATTTAACAAATGTTAACTGCAATAACTGTTTTTATCCCCTACAAATGTCAATAGCTTACCAGAGGACTCATTTTAGATTGATGTGTTATACTTACAAAGCCTGAAGCTGGCAATAGACCTGTGAAGGTCTTCCAATCCCTGTTTCTTCCACAAACATATAAGCTTAAGATTGCTTAAGTGCTTCATGTTGGGACTGTGAGTTCAAACTTCCATCACTGGCTAAAGCCCCCTATACACGTTTAGATTGTGACCCAATTTTTTTACAGATCGGCTGCGCATGATGACGTCACCCTTTGTGTGCCAGCACTCTCCATCAAGTACCCCTAGCTGCTCGGACTGCCGTCAGGGCCCCGAGCAGCTAGGGGGACACAGCAGACAGCATCTAGGGTCCCCGGCTGTGAGAAGAGGCTGCCAGGTCAGTGAGACTGTCAGTGAGTTTGCAGCCTCTGCTCACGAAGGGAGAGGGAGGAGCTGCTAGCTCTTGTCCCCATCCAAAGTATTAAACCGATCCAAGAATTACAGACATGTCCGTAATGGCTTAGATCGATTTACCGGCCAATTTCGTCCCTTTAAGCTTAAGATTTAGTGAGCACAGCGGTTGATCGGCCGAAAAATCAGGTGGAAATCTAAGAGTGTATGGGGGGCTTAAGAGTGGAGGGACTTTCTAAGCAATCAAGTCTACCTGTGTTCAATCACAGAGGACAACATACTACAGTTGTTGGTAGATCTAAAGGATATCTGACAGAGAGATCTAAAGGTGTATGGCCAGCTTTAGTTGGTAAAAAAATTTTTTTCATCTTTCTTTCAAACAAGTGTGGCTAATTGTTTGATAAGGCCAGACAAATAAATTATAATCTTATACCTTTCCTCACGTATCCCCAAAACTTGTAGATCTGCTGGTGTAACACACCCTGGCGGAGGAGTGAAAAGATGAGTTGTGACTGTTCACTTATTAAAGTGAATCAAATCCACACCACTATATATACAGAGTATTAACCTCCCTAGCGCACTGCCTGTACCGCACCGTTTTTAACAGTGTGGTACAGGCAATGGCAGCACCTGCCATTTCCTCCCTCCCCCCTCCCCTCTCCATACAGCCAGTGTCATTCATGACACTGGCAGTGAGGTCTGGAGAGCAGAAGCCCCTCCATTAACATGGAGGTCTATGGCACTGCTTACCCTCGCCCCTTCCGAGTCACCGCGACACGATCAGTGAAGCCGCAGAGCTTCAGTGCCGCGGGAGTTTGTTCTTCCCACAAACTCTGGACGAGATGGGCTCATCATGAACACAAAGACTATTTTGCCTTTATATATCCAGTTATGTGCAAAGTATATTTAAAATAAATAAAAACAGGCTTCTATCTTGTACATGATTGGATAATTAAAGTGAATCCAACTTCAGCTTATTCACTAAGCCACATGTACATTATATATTCCTTTAGTAAATCAACCCTAATGATAAGACATTTACGGAAAAATACAACTTCATTAAGAAAATATTGATTTTTTTCTAATTAACTTTAATTGCTCAATATTTTTTTCTCCTAAGCTTAGAAAACTGCAGAGAAAATTACTTTTTTTTATTGCAGTCATTGAGGGCTTGTTTGTGTTTTAGAGCTTGCCTTTTTAATGTATAAGGAAAGCCCTGTTGATTATTCAAAATTTAAAAAAAAATAGTTTTACATAACTATTTTTTTCACCCATTTATAGGTTGAAATTATTTCATTTTGCAAGAATTCGGGAGTTCACAAGAAAAAAACATTTCTATAATGACTATTTGACTTAGTAGAGATCACTGGTATTTGGAGTTCATAATAGCTTGTATGTTTTTCTATGTTTTATTTAATTTTTTTCTGTATGATCCAATTTGTTTTAATTTTGGATAGAGCTGCGCCTGGCTTAAACTACTTTCAGGTTTTTATGTTTGTCTCATGAGCATTCCTTCCCTAGTATGGTCCAAATCTTCAAAATAAAATTCAATCAAGATGTCCTGCCCATCAAGACGAGCTACCCTGGTGGCTACATCACAGGGGTGGAATGATCTCTGCTGTCACTTTTCTATTGGCAGGCTTATGGATACTTTTTCTGAGGTTATGTGCCACAATATATATTGTACAATCATCACCCATTCGTTGGTGGAATAGTGGGAGCATAGGCTCTTATCTGTCTGCCAAATAAGGACAAAGGCGCACAACCTAGTACAACAAATGGTTAAATAATGTGGAATAAGATAAAACAAATTGAAACAAAACAACAGACAAGATACTCACATTGAGAGAGGTTTACAAGGGTGGAACTCTCAGGGCCATGTGTTTTCCAGGAGGACCTCACTTCCTAGTTGGAGATGAGATCACTTCCTGCTTACAGATACTGGGGGGCTCAATAGGAACAATGGGACGCATTTCGAGCAGATGCTCTTTTTCAACCATAGGGGCTATGGTTGAAAAAGAGCATCTGCTCGAAACGCGTCCCATTGTCCCATTATCTTTCTTAGTTTCTTATCTGTCTGCCAACTACTGCGGCTGAGTATACTTATTGGCATACGTGAAAGCCAATCAGCAACCCAGAAGGCACCTGAGTCCCTCCCCTCTCCACCTCTTCCCACTCTAAGAAGATCCCAGGCAAAGACGCGTCAGCAAGAGATTGGTGGATAGGTGACTTCCAGTGCCCTATGCTGTAACAGTTAGGTTTCAGGGGCAGCAAGTGGAGAACCTTGGGGGGGCCGCTGAAGAATGCCTAAAGGGCCAGAAGTGGGTTTGATGTCTGAAAGCTGAAGCAGGTGTTGGCAGCTACTTCTTACATTTTGACAATAAAGTGATTTTTTTACATACTAAAGCTCTCTAAGCATCAGCTTTTGTTAATCTTCTAAAGTGCCAATGCTTAGTTCAAGAATCAACAAAAATAATAGGTTTGGCTACTACACAACCAATCAGTAATTACATTAAAGTGATTAAATTGGAGACATTTACCAAAATTCTAATTACTTGACTTAAAAATGTTAATCATATGTGTGTAGTAAAATAATTTAAAATTTTTTTTTCCAAGTTTTGTTGAAATCATAATTACTACTGTCCCATAGTAGTAAATTCTTTGCTATCTCTAAAGCAGTAATTCACATTGGGTAATTAAATTATCTTTATGTGATTTTTTTTTATAGCTCATGAAACTCCTATAATGTATTTGGCAAACCTTCTTCTAATTAATACACAAAGTCAAGGATTGATTTACTGATACAATGGAGCAACATAGCTATGGAAGAAAAGTATTTTCATATATAAAATGGTGTCATGATGTCACAAGGTATATATTTTCAGTCTATATAGGTGTGTGTACCATGTAGTAAGAGCTTCCAGATATATCCACTGAATAATGGAGCCATAATCACTGAACTTCTGAAAACGTGGAAACGACTGTAGTGGTTCTGAAAGGTGTAAGCAACCTTTTGTCAAGAAAAAATGAAACCCAACCTATGCCATGATTTCTTTTACCATGTTCCCTATATCAGACACCAATTATTTTGTAATCATGCTTAGATCAGTGAACATTCGTTTTAGTAAGTGAATAGTCTGAAGGTTATGGTGAGTATAGACTAGTGATTGGAAGCTCGGAAAAAAACCGGGAAAATTTGGAAAAAAAAATGTTTTTTTTCGAAAAATTGGAAAAATTGAAAAAATATATTATGGCATGATGAATGACGTCCATAATAACCTTTCAAACGTCCATAATAACTGTGATGATGACAGACACAGCAGAGTAGATGCAGAAGCAGAGACTGAAACTGATACTGATGATTACAGCACACAAAATGATTCTGATTAAACCTCATCCCCATTCATGCCCAGGCCAGCTGCCAGCAGGAAATATGAGAAATTGTTACTTCTGGTTTTAAATATTGTTTTCTGGAGTTTTTTTTGTTTCACAGAAACTAGTAAACAGTTCAGGAGATTGTTGCTCCATTTGTTACAATACAAATAAATATCATTGAAGTCAGTTCTGTGTGATCTTTGTTTGGATAGTCACTATATTTTTATTGTACAAGTTGTGATCATTTTATGCCCAGTAACCTTGTCCATAGTTATATTTTATGTTTCTAAAGTAACAGAATGACTTTCAGTCTGGAAAAGAAAAAGAAGTGTTGAATGGAGCATTTTTTAAAATTTTTCCGAAAATGGTTTTTTTCCGAGCTTCAAAATTTCCGGAAAACTTACATCTCTAGTATAGACTAAAATAATCAAAAAGCCCTCCACTTGAGCAGTGCATAGCTGTTAGGACCATGCTCATGGTCAGATGTCCAATAAACAGTAAACGGATTGCAGCCAGCAGTATATTTCAGTTCCAAGAAAAAGAATGTGAACCCTTTGGGATTACGTGGAGTTTTGCATGAATTGGTCAATGTGCTCTGATCTTCATCTTAATCACACCAGTAGAAAAACACAGTCTGCTTAGATTACAGTAAAATAATTAAGTGACACAGACTTGCCTCTTCCCCCATTTGTAAATAGCTGCTTATGGGTAAGTTGTAATAATCGGAATTACATTTTTGGGGGGAGTAAATTTATTGTTAGGTATGATGACTTTAGTATATGTCATCCTGGTATGTCAATCTGTATAAAGAGTGCAGGGTCTCTGATTCACACAAAAGAACTCTTTTGAAATAGCTTTACAGTGTCCCTCAAACTGAGCGCATATCCTCTGTATTACAAGGAGAGGATCACTTTAAATTAAATGATTAAAAATACATAACGAGCAAATGAATTTTTCATGTTTGAAGCGCCAACAATGTCAATTATTTAACAATGCAAAATCTAAGGAACTCACATATAAACAGTCAGTTGAAGTTGGCGACTGTTCTAATAATAGATACAATGACACATGTCTAAGTCCAATTTCCAGCCACAGCCTGGGAAAGGCAGGTGGGTGGGCTATGTGACAGTGATATAATTCTACATTTTTAACATGCTGTACATTTAAAGAAAAGACAAATGAACGGACATCGCTCCATTACAAAACACAATGCATTGTGAAATTTCCAAACTGACATGTTCTCCGAAAAGCAAAACACACTGTGATCCATCTTCACCCGTTACTGAACGTCAAAACACTGTGTTAAGAGTTATTAATGAATCACACTAATAAAATATGATCACAACATAATGAATAATTCACAAAGCCCGACTATGAAGCTTAGGCCACTTTCAATAGAGAGCTGTCAGTAATAATTTGGTAAACGAAAGCAAGTCTGTCAGAAACATGGGCAATTCTTACTTGGTACATGATGAAAAAATTTATAGATACAGCTTACTGTCAATATAAAACCTGTCAAAACAATGGTATATCTGAAGCTATAGACAACGAAATATTATTATTTATGTATAGCCATGTGACTGACTGTCCCTCAAAGAGGCTAACAATCTATTGTAATCCTCACGAAGCATTGGGAGTTTGGATATATCTACCTGCACGCCAGACCTGATATATGACCTGACCACTTGAACCACCACTGAATAAGAAACACATCTTATTGATTTACTCCAATAATTGGCTATTAACAAGTCTACCTACTTTAAAAACCCTACCAGGTTCTTGCTCTGGCTTTGCTTAGCGCCGGGGTATGTTTGGCCCCTCGCTCTTTGCCTATGGCTACCATCTGTCTCAATGATTGGTATTTTGATATCTATGACTATTCCATTTGGATGAAGACGTACCCCCTGAAGAAGGCTACACGAAGCGCACGTCGGGGTTGATTCTGCTGGTGCAGGACCTTTATCCTGATTTATCATTGTCAATTTTGTACGTTTGTATCTGTTTAGAACATGTCTATGTTTTTGCCACCTATGAATGATAATGCTGTTATATTTATCAACATCAAAATGCCCTATGTTTTTAACAATTACTTTCATTAAATTATTTTGAACATTTTACTTATATCTTACCTTGTTACTTGTTACATATTCGTGGCCGTTAAAGTTGTGGGGTTCTCTTCGTTCTCCCCTCTAATTGGGCAGTCAATATTTATTTGGGATGTTGGCCACATTACTTTGAATAGTGCAACTTTGTTTCTATTAATCTATTGTAATCCAGTCAGAATTCTATGCACTAACATAGTTAAAGACGGGGTGTCAAACTCAAATACATAGATGGACACATTTAGAAACTAGGAACAAAGTCATGGGCCAACATTGATATCGTTTGAAAAAATCTCTATAAAAGGATAACATGAAGATCCTTAGGTTGTGCTTTAACATTACTATAACCTTTTTTAGTGAGCTATTCAGATGAGCACCAGGAGATGGTGTTTAGTGCTCACCCCATATGTAGGATGGTCTCCCTCACTGTCCTCTGCTTCAGCTTCCCGCATGGTAAATTCTGCTGCAGCCTCCATCCACAGGTCAATAGTTGGCTTTGAATCAAAAGTAACTCTCACAGTACTACACCGTTTGAATCCCCAGATCTCATACCTCAGTAAGTGCAACCGTGACATTTTAGTAAATTAAGGAGTTAGTAACTAACTCCTGAGACTACCTGCAGTCCAAATGTCAACCTTTCATAGTCTTATTCCAACTGTCAAACAGTGCTTTTCTCATGTAAAATTTAACATATATTTTACAAATGCCTACTTTCAACCCCCAGATCTCTAACACCCTTAGACATGCAATCTTTTTTCAGATGATTAATTTACAACCTTTCATAGTTATATTAAAGTTTCCCTGCGGTTATTCAATTGACATAAATTGTATGCATTTAACAATAAAAAATGCCCATATTCGGCGTCTGGCACGTTGGAGAGGTGTTCTGTTCATGCATGATTTCCGGTTTTCACTGTTCAAGGCAGATGGCGTATTGATGGCATTTGGAATGCACAGAGATACCGTGGCGAGATCCTGGGGCCATTGTTGTGCCATTTATCCATAACCATCACCACATGTTCTAGCATGTAAATGCACGGCACCATATTACAAGGAACTCTACATAAATCCTGGAAGCTGAAAACATCTCAATTCTTGCATGGCTAGCATACTCCACCAGACATGTCACCCATTAAGTATATTTGGGATGCTCTGGATCGTCGTATACAACAGCGTGTTCCAGTTCCTGCCAATATTCAGCAACTTCGCACGGAGGTCCTGAACTGGTTTGGTCCTGTGTTGTGAGGCCGGTTTGATGTACTGCTGAGTTCTCTAAAACGCCCTTGGAGATGGCCTATGGCAGAGAAATGAGCATTCATTTCATGAGCAACATTCTTGCGGTCAGCATGTCAATTTGACGCTCCCTCAAGCATTGAGACATCTGTGGTATTGTGCTGTGTGATCAAACTGAACATTTTAGAGTGACCTTTTATTGTGGGCAGTCTAAGGCACGCCTGTGCAATATTCATGCTGTCTACTCAGCACCTTGATATGCCACACCTGTGACATGGATGGATTATCTCAGCAAAGGAGTAGTACTCACTAAAGCCCCCCATACACCTTAAGATCGATCCAACAATCTCCATTAGATCTACCAACAACTGTGTAGTATAGTGGCCTCCCTGATAGAATACATAGTGTTTGGAAGGTTTAGAAAGGTCCTCATATTACATAGAACAAAATGTTATTGTACAGAAATTGTATGAAAAGATTGTAAGGTGTATGGGGGCCTTTACACAGATTTAGACAGATTTGTAAACAATATTTGAGAGTAATGGCTCTATTGTTTCAGATCTTTAAGTTCAGCTCATGCAAAACGGGAGCAAAACAAAAAGTGTTACATTTATATTTTTGTTCAGAGTTGTGCTATATATATATTTACGTTTGCAAAGGCATGGATGGTCTCTACAGTTTTAAAAATGTAAAATCAAATCAAAATACCATTAAGTTAAAGCTTATGCAAGATTTTAGTGATAAGGTTTATTTCTATTTTCATTAAAATTGATGGTACCACAGAAGATAATCTAACAAGGGAAAATAATTATAAACACTTCAGTATAACATATAGGTAAAATATTTGTAAGAAGGAAAAACGCACATTGCATCATTGTTAGATTGTCGATGTTTGAAAAAGTTCTTAACGAAGAGGGATAAGCAAGACACACAAAGGAATGATAAGCTTATTATTGAAAGATTGCATAAAACCTAATACTTTTTCCCAGTTGTGCATCCTAAATTACATTTGAGTTAGCAGCACAAAGAAGATCATAGATTAAGGATATAATAAAAAAATAAAATGAAATTATGGGTTTGTGTTTCATCAATTATAATGTCTCATTATAATTGATTCAGAATTTTAAGTGCTACATTGCTATAGTATAAAAAAAAATAAGTCACAAAAGTTGGCCTTAAAAAGGCAAAACAGATTTTCCACTTGTTGTGTTTATATTTATAATTTTCTGTGTAATTGGTTTAGGAAATAGGCACATACGTTACCACCTCAAATTCAGGGAATTAATGATTCTTCGTTTAAAAAAGGAAAGTTTTATTTAATGGAAATTCACAAAATATTTGTTATCTTTTTTAAAGAAACCTGTTGGGCTCAAAAATGTCATTTTCTCAGTGTGTGTTGGAGCTGCTATGGACTATTCTGTTAAGTAGAAATGCAATAAATTTGTATATATTTATGTATATATCATATTTGTTTTGGTTTTTTTTGGTGGTGGTGGGGGAGTTGGACATTAATATACAACATTTATAATGTTGTCCTCTTGATGATGCTCTAGGTCCCCTCTGCTTGTTGCCTGCAATGCTTAGAGGAGTCTGAACTTCCACCTCATCTCTGCTCATTGTAGTGAATCAATGGAGCCAGAGTGTCTCCTCTGTATTGTTACTGAAAAATGGAAGTTAAGTTTATTTTTTTTATTCTTTCCCTTTTTTTTATTTTCCTGGCAGCAATTTTTTTGTTGAAAGCCCCAGCATCATTAATAGTGATGATCGCGAATATTCGGATTCCGAATATTAATCGCGAATATCGTCAAGAAATTCGCAGATGTGAATATATTGCCGAATATTCGCAAATCCGGAATATTCGGATATTTTATCCTTACACTTCCCTCTCAATGTGAGTGACGAATGGGAAGGCGACAAAAAAGAGCTAGCAACACCATCAACAGATTTTTAAAATGAATATTGGGGTGATGGAATATTGCGAAAATGTCACTTTAAAAAAAATTCCAGAAAAATTCGCGCCAGGTTAAACATAATATTGCGCGAGCGAAATGCAAAAAATGCCGATATTCCAATAACAAAAAAAAAAACCAAATATTGCCGAATGCGAATCTTCCGAATGTTTTCATAAAAATTCGAGGCATGCCGCGAATACGAATGTTGCCTATGCCGCTCATCACTAATCATTAATAAAGTTGGGCATGTGAGGAATTAGGACACCTAAGACAGGTGGCCATTACAGACTTTTGGTCCGGCCCCTCTTTCAATGCATTGTGGCCCTCGAGTCAAAAAGTTTGCCCACCCCTGGACTAGAGGTTGTAGAGGGGTCATATCAAGACTGTTGTAACTACAGTTTCTCTTTAAAAGTAGATACTATGGAATATGTATCAACAATGTCATAAACCGTATGCTATTACACAGCACATAACCAGATTATTCTTCACAAAATTCAAACATTGTGAATATGTTTCACTTACCCATAAACATCTCATTAGGGAAAATATGCTGTTATAACCTGCAGAAAAACAAAATGCAGTGAATTTAGAAAATGAAGGTCAGAGGTCGATACTCAGGGAACGCCGAGCATGCCTGGCAAATGATTTTTCATTATTAAGCCAATAAATCAGCCCGATGTTGATAGATGCATGCACTTGGGCACTATGTCAGCGTCAGAGGAAAAAAATGCTTATCCCATTCCAGTGATCAATTCCATAGGAATTCATACACGGAGGTGAAAAGGGCCATTGAAAAGAGAAAAACAACACACTCCAACAAAATAAATTTACATGCATTTTTTTCACACACATGAATGGCACCTTCACAACAGAGATGAATATCCATTTGAGCTCCTTTAAAACACTGCGAGCAGTAGATGAAAAGACTAATGGAATCCCAATGCAAATGCACCTGGCTGTATAATCTTGATTTACTGGCTGCGAGAGGGAAAAGAATAAGCTAAATACACCTATTGAATTATTAATAGCCTATAAGAAAGCCCTCTAATTGGATCTAAATGGGAAACACCTTGGCTTCTGAGATGGAAAGAAAGATAAGTTAGCAGATTTGCAGAAGATGATTATGGATACAAAGTGATGGAAAAAGGTTTGTTAAGATCGGGCATATAAAAAGCTAAGGTCAATAAAAAAAACACAATGCACAGAAGGCTGACCAGTGAATCCTATACATTGAGATGCATTATACGATTTACAAGTGCCTAAGTTCGGAATAATTACATGCTGAAGAGCATCTGGGTGTCACTTAATAGCAGGTGGAAAATCAGAATGACAAACACCCTGCCAGTAGGTAAAATCACTGGTGCAACCTGAGGGTTTTTAGCATGTGTGCTAGTAATTGCTGCACCTTGGTATTATTATTA
Organism: Ptychadena robeensis; assembly: GCA_036250615.1. Lineage (NCBI taxonomy): Eukaryota > Metazoa > Chordata > Amphibia > Anura > Ptychadenidae > Ptychadena > Ptychadena robeensis. The sequence continues at coordinate 155,639,247 of CM070033.1, forward strand.
TTTTTATTGTTTGGTTGTTTGGTAATTTCAGACTAGGTGGTCTCAAAAGGTAGTAAATTTTGGCGATGATACCATTTTCAGAGGCTTTGCAACCAGCTCACAAACTTAGCAAGTCGAAAAATTTGACCATCTCTAGTGTGTAACCGTTGCACACAATGGAACATTTGCTCTTTCAGGGTACACCTAAGTTAAGCTGTAGTGAATAGTGATGGTTGAACTTCAGCAAGGTCTATCTGCGAACAGGCGGATCAGAAAAAAGTCAGACTTCGGCCTGTTCGCGGGAAGATTTAAATTCCCTGTCTATTCGTGAGGAATTCTGACATCACTGTCACTGACATCACTTCCAGTACCTGGAATGGCCAATTCTTCCACTGGCTGAATCTTTCTGTCCCTGATTCGGCCAGCGGAAGAATAGTAACCTTCTTCCTGCCAGTGAACAGGGCGTGTCTAACACCCGTACTGTTCGCCGGGGGAGGAAAAGCGAAAATGTTACATGGCCATCACGAGTAAATAATAACAATATTCTGTTCCCAGTAACACTTCCAAAAATGTAAGCATTATGGTCCCTCTTATTACTCTGCAAAGACATATTTTTTGCGCTGTATCTTACTAGAAACATACAAACATATTTATACGTTTAATGTGACACAAATTTTGCACATTTTCTGATATATAATCAAGCGCTGACAGTATTAAACAAGTAAATTACCCTTAGTGGAGCCATTTGATGTGGAGAAACATATTTATGTACTTATAATTGTTGCTGTTTGTATAAAAAGCACTTTGCCGCTCTTATCTCTCTCCTACAGGATATAATTAGAAATACTGAAGTGTTTCACTTCATTTTGCAGTTGTTCATATGTGTCACACTTGCCTTGGGAAACTAATTAACAATATTATAGAATTCCCTTTTGTGTCTTGTGTTACTTAAAATGCAATGGGTTGGCACAATATTAACCCCTTCATAAAGTGGAATATACATACCTCCTCACATCTCCGAGATTTTGCATAACACTGCGATGCCAGCTGCTTCAAGCTCTGTGTTAAGAGATTTCATACTTATACAGATAAACAATAAATAAACCTTCATAAATAAAAAATCTAATATTTTCATTCATGAATTGTTCTTAATAGCCAAAACAAAATAAATCTCCTTTTCACACCAAATAATTTTTTAACCCAGTTATTAACTTGTAAACCAGGGATTTGGCAGGTTCACACACTACAAGGTACCTGCAGAAAAGTTAAGGAGGGGAGATAAAGGACCAGGGTGGAGGAAGATACAAGATCAGCAGTGTTTTGTTCATGATATAGCAATGGATAACTCCACAAATCTGGAAAAATACACCCAGTACAGCAATATTTTAAATAGGAAGGCATATTTATTTCAACGAACGCGCGCACCTGGAGCAACCGTTCGTAGTCGCACAAAACTTTGATCAGCCAGAGAACAAACGTTTTTCTCTGGTCGATCGCCAGTACTTTGAATGGGGACAAGGGTTCCCATCCAAAGTATTGGTTGTCGAATCGCAAATGGTGTATTTCGAACGATTGACCATGGCATGATGATGTCATCATGCTGCGGTCGATTGTTCCATAAACGCCCGCCAAGCATAGCGTCTATGGCTGGTTTAACCTCCCTAGAGTTACGCCCAAAACAAATACGGGCGCAGTCTGATCGTGAATCAAACTGCGCCCATGCCGGAATCAGGCGCAACCGCTGGCTCTCTGTGTTTCTACAGAGCTGCAGGCACACAGAGCCTTTCCGCCCCCATCGGCGTCATCGGCCGCTCTATTGTGAAGCACGCACGATGGAAGGCAATAGAATACAAGCAAATCAAATTTTACGAATTCCGAATGTTCCTTAGTATATTCGCCAAATTACACAAATCCGAATATACAATATGCTGCCCAACACTAAAAGAAAAGGGTTGAGGGGATACTACAAAAAATAAGCATTGCTCTAACAAAAATATTTTTTGCATACATAAAGTTTAAAGTCAAGTAAAAATTTTGAAAGTCGAAATTTCAACTTTGATTTTGAACTTAATTTATGCAAAAACTACATGTGCTAGAGCAAACTTTTTTTAAAGGTTCCCACAACTATGATACCATTTTCAGGGGCTTTGCAAGTCAGCTAGTTGAAAAATTCGACCATTTAAATTCAATAGTCTGAACACATAGTCCTTGGGTACACGTCTACATATATATAGAGAAGTGAGCGTTGTCAGCCCAGGGGTAGGAAGTGTTTTGTTGGAAGCATCATCAGGTTTGATAAAGAGAAAAGAAATGCAGTCACCACATCTAACAATTGCTAAGCTGATAAATATATTATCAATATAATTATGTATCAATGATATAAGTGTCTTACATTTTACATCCTTATAATGACCCAAAGGCCAGTGATAAGTCCAGGTCTAAATCCTATGGAGAGTTCGAAAAACTTGGTTGGTAGATGGAAGCCTTCAAATCTGACAGACCTGAAACAGCTGGCAATGAAGGGTGTTCCAGAATTCCAGTAGAGAGGTGTACACAATAACAAAAAAAATAAATGATGTTGTTTCATAAGGTGTTACCCCTGGAAAAATGTCAGGTTCATGTGCTGTACAAAATGAGACAAAGATAAATCATTCCAGAAGTGTATCCACCTTTAATGTGACCTATAAACTGTACCACTGAATTAAAAAGCAAACTGAAATCTTTCAGGTGGAGGGAAGAAAAAATATAAATATAAAAATAAAATAATGTGGTTGTAAAAGTGCGCACACCCTTAAACTAAAACTTTGTTGAAGCACCTTTTGATTTTATTACAGCGCTCAGTGTTTTGGGGTATGAGTGTATCAGTTCTAAAGAACACCATACACCCACAGTTAAGCATGTGGTGGCTGTTTTTCTTCAGCTGGAACTGTGGCCTTAGTAAATATAGAGGGGAATATGAACAGTTGCAAATACCAGGCAATATTAGCACACAACCTTCAGGCTTCTGTTAAAAAAGCTGAACATCTTTCAGCATGACAACGACCCAAAGCATACATTCAAATTAACAAAGAAATTCACCAGAAGAAGATTAAAGTTTTGCAATGGCCCAGCCAGAGTCCAGACCTGAATCCGATTGAAAATCTGTGGGGTGATCAGAAGAGAGCTGTGTACAGGAGATGCCCTTGCAATCTGACAGATTTGGAGTGTTTCTGCAAAGAATAGTGGGCAAATCGTGTGCCATGCTGATAGACTGATACCCAAAATGTGCCATGCTGATAGACTCATACCCCAAATGTTCCATGCTGATATACTCATACCCATAAAGACTGAGTGCTGTAATAACATCAATAGGTGCTTCAATACAGTAATTGCACACTTATGCAACCACATTATTTTAATTTTGATACTTTTTCTTCCCTCCATCTAAAAGATTTCAGTTTGCTTTTTATTTGAGTGGCAGTTTATAGGTCACATTAAAGGTGGAAAAAGTTCTGAAATGATTTATCTTTGTCTCATTTGTACAGCACAGGAACCTGACATTTTACCAGGGGTGTGTAAACTTTTTTGTATCCACTGTATGTCTCATTGGGTGCTCTATAATTGTTTAAAGCTAGACATACAGGGTTCGATTTTAGCACAATCGATATTCGATTCGATTTTAGATCTTGATCGTTTATCTAAAATCAATCGTAATCGAATCCAAGGTAGTACCACATATCGGAACACAACTAAAATGGTCGATTTTAGTTTTGATCAAAAACACAGGAAAGAATGTGTTCATCGAATACAATCAACATGTCCGATCCCTTTTCAATCAAAACATTGTTTTCAATAGATATAACAAAACATGACATCATGAATAATTCAGTGACCAGTATGTTATACGTTTACACAAACAAAGTATTAGGCAACATCTGGTGAAGAGCCCTTAAGCAGGGTCATGAGGTGGTCCATGAAGTAAGGGTTCCCACTGGTGTCATAGCCAAACGTCTACTAATCTCTAGATCTTAATAGTCAAGCACGTTCAAAAAACTTTATAACTGTAGAACAAAAAACAAACTTATCACACTAAACTAAAACCACCATTCAAAATCTCTCCTTAGGTAACATGTGTGCCCGCCCCGACCCCCCAGACCCCATATGAAATTGCCCGGACTGTCCAGGCCAGACACACATTGTCACATGGATAGGTAATGTGGTAGGAGAAACAGCTGATTATTGACAACAGGATATGAGATACTAAGAGGCTCACAACATCTAAAACGATGGACCCACTGGTCTTCTATGTGGGTTCCCTGGAATTTTAAGCCTTCCCAAAGAGCTTCTCAACTGCTCCAATGTTTTGATTGTTATTAAACAATTTTCGTCAATTGAACCATGTGTGCAGTATACGATTTAAGTTCTATGATCATTGTAAGTCAATCAAACGCTAAAATCGAACTGTGTATACCTTGCTTAATATTTGCAGAGTTCGCAGGTATAGGTGAACCCTTATGTAAATACTTCAGTGAGTATTGCAGAGCTCTCTATGGCTTGTATCAGATGGTTTATATCCCTGTCAATCACAGATTCTCCTGTTTCATCTTTAATCAGAGATGCCAGTCTAATTTAACTGCTGCCAATAAGAGGTTACTGGCCTGGCAATAAACGCACAGTACCATCCAGAAGGTAGTATTGGCATAGCAGGCTTTACTGCATGACTTTCCAGCCAATTTCTAATTTCCAGTAATAGAAACTGTTCTGCAGAGGGAAAAATCTGATCAATGAAGCAGCAAATCTAATAGCAATAAAATGTATTTAAAGTACACCTATTGCCTGCTCACAGAGCAAATAGTTTAATAAGGAGAGACGGTATTCAGACTTCTAAAGGGAAAGTGTATTTCTACTATAGATGGATCTGTACTTATCATTACGGATGTGGGCCATTGTTTCTGGGTTCAACAGGCAGTACACTTTGATAAGAATATTTTCATTATTTTTTCTTATTCTCACCACCATAGCTCTTTACAGAATAATTGCACTTTAAAACAACATGTACTTTGTTCTATGACAATGCTTTTGATGTAACCTTGTTAACAACCTAAACCTCAATAAGTGTTATTGAAAACAAAACAATATGTGCTTATCCTTTACTCTTTCTAACACATTTCATTTACCTAACCCATCTCTGGGGAAGGTACTGAATCTCAGTAAAGGCTGAGGGCTCGATTTTTGAGCCGACAGAGAGCTCTAGCAGTAGCAGCTCTAGCAGTAGTGTGATGACGTCATCATGCTGCTGCCCGGCTTCCCCAAAATTGGGAGCCAGCTGTCAGCCGATGTATACTTTGAATAAGGAACCGCGGTTCCCTATTCAAAGTATAGGATATCGAACAAGGTTTACCAACATGTTGGTAACCTGTAGTGATGGCCGAACTTTGGCCATGTCCGTCCGCGAACGGGCGGAGCATTTGAATCAGAAAACCCGGATGTGACGTCAGTGACGTCACATCCGGCACCTGGAACGCA
>CM070033.1:155651476-155666691 GCA_036250615.1 Ptychadena robeensis
GACATGTCACGTTGCATCCAATACAATTTGTATGTAAAAAACTTTATTGAGATAATTAAAAACTTAATGTCTATCACATCTTTCTTTAAAAAGTTAGTGTTTGGATACTATGGGGAGTCACTGAAAGAAACATTCAGGTGTAATATAGAGTTTGGGAACTGGTGTTCTAGCACAAATTGCTTAGTAACAGTGAGTGAACCAGTCTTGGGCACCTTCCTGGCCAAGCTCACAGCAGACTGCCATAGGAATGGTGACTGGCACATATATTTTTGGTGCACACACATAGCATTTCCCTTGCCAGGTTAGTCAAGCAATATTAAAGAGCAACTATATATAGAGCCCACAAAAATTTAAGGTAAAAAGTTCCGAATATCAAAATTCAAGACCATCCCCTACAGCACTGGTTCTCAACCTGTGGGTCGGGACACCCTTGGGGGTCCAACTACAAATTCACAGGGGTCGCTGAGTTTACTGAAAGCATCTGAGCATCTGCTTACAAGCAGCAGCACTGATGCCCACAACAAACATTATTTATACAAACGAGGTGAGAAAATATTAGAGAAGGGACATCTCACTTACCTGATTATTCTGAAAGTGAGGTTACCGAGTGTCACTTCTGGTATTTGGAGAGCGGAACCGACACTCCACACCAGCAATTGTGGAAATACAGACGACGTCACATCCAGGGTTGCGGATTTAAATAGGTTAAGAACCACTACCCTACTGGGACCCCACCTCATGAAAAGTCATATACACAGCTCTAAACTCTACACTGCTGTTTTAGCAAGGATGTGAACATTCATGCTATCTAATTGTAAAATGTGTCTCCCCATAAGTTGTTCAGTGTGTTTAGAGAATGGGTACCGCTAGTGCAAACTTTTTACATATTTGGACTATAAGATTTTAAGACTTAAGATGGATTTTAATGGTAAAAAAGTATAGTCCGAAAAACACAGTAACTTTTTTTCTTTTAAATAAAGCATGCATAGTAAAACCAATCTGAATTTCTATCACATTCAGTCATCAATTACTCTAATTAAAACTAGCACTTCTGGGGTGGGACAAACAAAATATAAGTGCTGACCAATATCTCTGCATTTTCAAAGGTCACAGAAGAGCACTTTGTAAAGGTGAAAAAACATGACATGAGCAAAACACAATTGTTGAATTTCAATGAAAGAGGATCATAGCAAGAAGATATCACTTCCTATTTTTTCCTATATAATATAAAATATGTAAATTCCTACCAAATGTCTATCTTTAGTAATGTAACCCCCACCCACCTCTATTCTTCATTTTGCTCTCAGCTTTTTCTCTAATCTTTTAAATGATTTCATTGTATAGTAAACTTAAGGCAACATATCAAAAAGGCTTAATGGGTTTATGTGGTTGTATTTATTGGTTTCCCAAGGTTCATCTGACTTTCTTACTTAACTTGACTTAAGTCAATAAGTAACAAAGAATATGGTTGCTATTAAAAACTGAATTAAGCTGGCCATACACAGGTGGAGTGTTTGCACCATATATATATATAAAAACAGAGGAATAATGTAAATCGAGTCAGCATATAAATAATATTTAACCATCAATAAATACAAGAGAACCAGTTCCATTGGCAGCCATACATGCCCATGCCATGACACTACCACCACCCTGCTTCACTGATGAGGTGGTATGCTTAGGTTCATGACCAGTCCTTTCCTTCTCTATACTCTTCCCATCACTCTGGTCCAAGTTAATCTTGGTCTCATCTTTCCAAGGATGTTGTTCCAGAGCTGAAAAGGTTTTTTTAGATGTTGTTTGGCAAACTCTAATCTGGCCTTACTGTTTTAAAGGCTCACCAATGGTTTACATCTTGTGGTGAATCCTCTGTATTAACTCTGGTGAAGTCTTATCTTGATCTTGATTGTTCACTTTGACACATACTCCTGGAGAGTGTTCTTGATCTGGCTAATGCCTGGCATACACATGCCGGTAAGCGGCCAATTTTTCCGCTGACAGACGGGCGTGCGCACTCGCGCCGCCGGTCAGCGGCAAAATCGGCCGCTAATCGGCGTGTGCCTACACTGCTCGGCCGGCCAGAGAATGGACATGTCGGATGTTCTCTGGCCGATTCAAGCCGATGCTTGAAGACCGGCGTCTTCATTAAAGCTAATGGCCGGCACACAAAGGGTGCCCTGCCGACAAAAGCAGCCCCAGAATGCAACAGAATACAACGTGATGACGTCATAACATTTGCATTCCAGAGCTCATCTGAGCTGGTCTGTCTGCACCCGTCTGTGGGTGTATGGCAGGCATAACTGTTGTAAAGGGTGTTTTTTTTCACCAGGGATAGAATTCTTCAGTCATGGTTTTCATGGTCTTCTGGGTCTTTTAGTGTTGCTGAGCTCACTGGTGCAATCTTTCTTTTTAAGAATGTTCCAAACAGTTGTGTTGGCCATGCCTAATGTTTTTGCTGTATCTCTGATGGGTTTGTTTTGTTTTTTTCAACCTAATGATGGCTTTCTTCACTGATAATGACAACTCTTTCGATCTCATCTTGAGAGTTGACAACAACAGATTCCAAATGCAAACAGCACACTTGAAATTAACTCTGGACCTTTTATCTGCCCATCGTAGGGAATATCATACACTTGGCAATGGAACAGCTGAGAAGCCAATTGTCTCGTTACTTTTGGTCCCTTAACAAGTGGAAGGCACATATGCCAGCTGTTGTAATTCCTACACCGTTCACCTGATTTGGATGTAAATACCCTCAACTGTCTGCAATTAAAGCACATTGTATTTGTCTGATTCCAAATCCATTGTGGTGGTGTATAGAGCCAAAAATGTAAGAATTGTGTTGATGTCCCAACCTGGCTGTATACAGGATGAAGTGTGTAGATGTCAGAACCATTTTGAATTTGAAGATTTCTGTAACGGTGGAGATACTGACTGTCTGCATTCATGATTTGCATTCTTGTTTCAGTGATTTAGAATAAGTAATTATTATATTTGGGCTTTGAAATCTGAATAACATAATGACTGCCAGGTAACTAGCATTTCCATGAGATGAATTATAGAAACCTCCATATTTCCTCTCCTGCAGGTTTTCTTTATATTTTTAATGAATCCTCACATACATAAAGTACGTCTCATCAAGAAACGCTTGTACAGTAATTTGCATAGCTAGGCTTTATTTGGATTTCTGTAGAACGTATTGGAGGCTCTTTCATATGCTAATTCCAAGAAGAATTATTTATGTCATTAATTGGTGTAACTTACTTTTCATATAAAAGCTAAAAATGTTTTATAATTAGCAGTTCACAAATAAAGCTATGCACTATGTGCTAATATGTTGTGCGAAATACACAACATGTTCTAAAAATTAGATATCAGACCTAATCTGAGAGATGAAATGACAAATGCCTTTTATAGAAATAATTATGGTAAACTAGTTGGTGATGAGTACAGTCAAGCTGTAGAATCCAGAAGACCTCTCTCTCTGCCTCTAAAGGCTCCAATTCACAGGTCGATTTTTCACTCGAATTTTGACTAATGGATCACTGCACACGTTTGCGAGATCGATCTGCATTCGATCCGCGATCAATTGAGTTCTTCCCACCCTGAATGATTGACCAAACAAAATTGGAATCGACTAAAAATCGGATCGGACAATGAACCGACATGTTGGTGTTTTTGGTCGATCGTTTGGCAATCAAAGTACGTTGGTGGACCCATAGCTTCCTATGCAGCAGCCTTTCCTATGGATTTTGTGGAATCGGCCATTTTGGAGATCGGCTCATGTCCCAATGGACCAAAAATTGGATTCCTAAGGTGGTGTTCCATCGATTCCCGATCCGATCAATCGCCGATTCCACGATCACCTGGAATGATTGGATCGGGACTCGATTGGTGACAAATCGACCCCTGTATGGCTACCTTTAGAGGGTTAATCAAAGGACTAGAAATAGAATTAAGCTGGCCATACACAGGTTGATTTTCCAATAAATTCCCGAACAATCGTCCACAGTGCATATTCAAGGTGATCAATTGTTAGCAATTCAAATGCAGATCGATTGAACAGGGAACCAAACAACATGTTGGTAAATCCCTGTTCGATTGCCATTACTTTGGATGGGGACAGGGTATGCCCATTGCCTCTGTTGTCTCTTTATCCAAGGCTTTTGGCTAGACTGATTTCAGCAATATAATACAATACAAACATACAGGATTTATACAACGCCTGAACTGCTTCCTGTATGAGATTTGCGGAAGGTGGACCCGCAGTGATGTCATAACACCTTGTGCAGTCTATACAAGGTAAGGATGCTCAAGGCACACTTTCTATTTCTGATAGTAGGGTAAAAGCAGCCGTGGGGGAACTGACAATGTTGTGAATTAGTCTAATTGAAGGAGACAGAAATAGTTATTCCTACACTGCATATTATTATGTTCTACTTCAGAATGGTGGAGAGCAGTTTGCAAAAAATAACTCACACAGTTAATATCATGTGCTACGCGTCTAAATAAAATTAGATCAGGATGAATTTTCCTTATTAAAGTACACTTCCAAACTCCGTCTAGGTGTGTCATCTGCTGCCACTTACTAGTTATGCACAATAATGGAAAATGTTGCAGATTTTTTATAGTAGCACAAACTTTCCAGTGGACCGGAGTTGTCATTTTTCTTTTATATACTAAATACTAAATACTATACTTATATACTCAACAAGCCTATAGAGTCCCTTTAAATAAAACAGAATGAAGCAGGGTACAGATGTGAAGATGTGGGCCAGATAGATGGCCGTTTCAAGCGCCGTGCACGGACATCTATCTGGCCCATATAATATGCGCCCATCTCTGTTTTCGAGCGGGACCAATCAATCCTGCTAGAAAACAGCCATATCGGGCATGACCAAAGCATTGGCTGAGTTGGAGAGAGAGCAGAGCTGTTCTCCCCAGCTCCACCGACATCTGACAGCAGCGTGATGACGTCATCACACTGCTGCAAGGAACATGGAATGGCTCAAATGTCGAGCTGTCTGTACCCTGCTTAACTTCTTATCACTACTTTAACTTCCCCTGGCTTCATATGTCCTACATACCTAAACTACACCTACATACATACACATACACATCTCACTGAACAGAGCTGAATGACTAGGGTATAAAACATAGCTGTCCCTTTTGATTGATTTGTTCAACAACATTCACTCACCAAAAAACCTTACTGGAATAATTGAGACTCAGACAGATTGGGTTTTAAATAATTACCAACATAGCTAACAAAATATAAAATATAACAAACATTAAACAGACCATTATAGATTAACCTCCCTGGTGTTATGCGGCATTTTTAATGGCTCGAAAAGCCGCTGTATGGGCAAGTCTCAATTAGACACCAGCGATGTGTTCGGGGGAAAGCGACACCCCCTCCATTAACATGAAGCTCTATGGCGCGGTTCCCCCCTTCAGTGCCACCGATTACACCAAAGACACAGAGCTTGAAGGCATCCTGCATTGTCCGGGCGGACGGTCTGCCTGTTCGCGGACGGACATGGCCGAAGTTCGGCCATCACTGGTGGTCAGAATAAAATACCGAATAGGGTTAAAACCTTTGTCAACTTTTTATTACTTACTTAAGTATAACTTTTCTAGGAAAACAAAGAAAGATGTATATTCCAATCTGGCAACAGAAAAAGAAATAATTTTTGATGACTATGTCAGTCTTCAAATTTCATTGACAAATGTATTTTTCTTACATTGCACACAGTATTACATATGATTTTATGAGAGTGATCTAAAACGGCACCCTCCAAGTCTAATCTATGTCACATGGCATTTCCTATAAATGTTATTGTGAGGCAATTGTTCTGTTCTGTACTTCACAAAACTTTTCATCCAGTATAATAAACTTCACACATTAACCGTTACAGCAACATCATGATTGGGTCATTTGTTTTTATGGCAGGAAACAAACCACACACTGAGATCACAATCTTAATAACATTAATTTATACCGCAGAAATAATGTGCATTAGTGTATTTTGTTATCAACAGTAGAATGAATAATGAAAAGGCAAAAAGCGGCTTAGCAGCAGTCACTGGCGGAATGATCATTACCTGACATTAATTTTGCTAATCAAATGCTGTCTGAGTTGTTCGGCGAGTTGTTAGAGGATTTTCTTTGTTTTGTCGTCATGTTTTTTTAGGGAGCAATGCTGCTGGGATATGTAATCTGAAATACCATAGAAAGAGATCACTTAATATAAAATTCAATAATATCATCTGGGAGAACTGATAGAGATGAAGAATATATACAGATCTACATTCCTGGCAATACCTCATCATTGTCATCTTTTTATTTATCTAATTCTACCCTTTATCTGCAAAATGTTTTCAATTCACCACTAAAAACTCTTTGGACCAATTCCAGTTTATGGCTCAACTCTATATGTGCTTTAAACATGTGAACCCAAATGGATTTTTTATCAAATGCTACAGTCAGGTCCATAAATATTGGAAAATCAACACAATTCTATCATTATTGGCTCTGTACACCACCACACTGGATTTGGAATAAAACAAGCACGATGTGCTTTAACTGCAGACTGTCAGCAGTATTTACATCCAAATCAGGTGAACAGTGTAGGAATTACATTAGTTTGCATAGGTTCTCAGCTGTTCCATGGCCAGGTGTGTTATATTATCCCAATTACAATGTGCAGATAAAGGTTCCAGAGATTATTTCAAGTGTGCTATTTGCATTTGGAATCTGTTGCTGTCAACTCTCAAGATGAGATCCAAAGAGCTATCACTATCAGTAAAGCAAGCCATCATTAGGCTGAAAAATCAAAACAAACCTATTAGTAGTGATGGCCGAACTTCAGCCATGTCTGTTCGCGAACAGGCGGATCGGACTTTTAAAAAAGTCAGATGTCCACCTGTTTGCGTAGAATTTGAATCGGGAAAACCGAAAGTGATGCCACTTGGGGTACCTGGAACGCATAGTTCCGATTGCCAGATGTGACATCACTGCCTACACTTCCGGTTTTCAGAGCCCATTTTTCGCTAGAAGACTATAGTACAAATATTCTTGCTCCAGTGGGATCTTACTGCTCCTGATCCTGCCAGTGGGAGAATAGTGAGCTCCTTCTCGCCGGCAACTGGGGCAGGTGGAACACCTGTACTGCTCGCCGGCTAGAAGGAGTGCGAACATACATGCCTTGCAGACAGTTCGGCCATCACTACCCATCAGAGAGATAGCAAAAACAACTGTTTGGAACATTCATAAAAAGGAATGCACCGGCAAGCTCAGCAACACCAAAAGACCCCATTACAAACTGTTGAAATTCCTACAACGTTCACCTGATTTGGATGTAAATAGTCTGCAGTTAATGCACATTCTGTTTGTTTCATTCTAAATCCATAGAATTGTGAAGATGTCCCAATTGTTATGAACCCGACTGTAATGAATGAATCCACTATTTTGTGCACTCATACTTAGAAACCTTCATGAAAGCAATCTTCAGTGTGTTTAAAGCATAAAACATTTTTCTCTGCATAGAGAAGGGTACGGTTAAAAAAAAATTATTTCTTCTTATGAGCTTTACAGGAAGAGAGATTCCCTTTGGCTTCCTATTGGGTCTCCATGACAGAAAGAAGAAGAAAATTCCCTACATGGGTTACAGAGCGCTGTAAAAACAGTAGTTTAACCATTCCCCGTTCTCTTTATTACTGAGAAAAATGTTTTGGTGAAATATACCTTTAGGTTAGTCATAGACAACCAGATCTTTGGTCATAAAGGGCAACACACTTATTATCTGCCTTCCTTGTAATAATTGCTGAATCAAATGAAGATTCTCAGGGCCTTGGCTGAGCACCATTTTGAGCATCTCATTATTTGAATATCAGAAAATCAGTTATAACAGAAATAAAAGGCTGTAATTGCTGAAAGATTCTTACGGTATTGTAGATTTAGGCTTTGAACAGCCCTGTTGAAGTTTTAAAAGTAAACATGAGTTCCAGAAAGGGGACATTAAATATATATGTTAATGGAATTGCTGATTGTCACTTTAATCAAGCTGCTAGTAGGCTTTAGCAGGCTTCCAAGAAGCTTTGGGTTGCCCGAAGCCTACTAAAGCTTGTTAAATCCTTGTTTAAAGGGACAGCCTTAAATTGCATTATAATGTGAATTTAACATTTCCAAACTGGAGTCTAATAGTGCCTTTATGTGTAACACATAAACAAATTTAAAACAAATTTTACAACTAAAATAAAACTTTAATTTTCATTTTGGACAGAGCAGAGACATGAATAAAGGTAAAATCTTTATGCATAAGCCCCATTGGGAAGAATTTCTTTTTTTGCTATTCCATAGACACAACAAAGGGTTAAGAAAAATTCCAGATATTTTTGCATTATATGCTTGTCTGTTTCTTTAATGTAAAGAGAAAATATCTGGCAACCCTGACATTTTCTTAGTCTCCCTTAAGCCCCCCATACACGTTCCGATTTTTCGTACGAATTTTGCCCGACCGACCAATGTGGTCGGGAGATTAATCGATCGGGAGATTAATCGGATTCGGAATTATGTACCCGATTCAGACGTGTCCGTAAATTTTTGGTCGATCTGCTGTTAATAAATAGGGTCGTGCTGATGGATCGGTGATAATTCGAATTCCGATTTTTCGTGCCAGCCGACCGACCAACCATAACATTTTAGGTGAAAATCGGGTGACAGGATCGGATGAAAAATCGGTCGGGAGAATAATTGGAACGTGTATGGGGGCTTTAATCTTGGTGACCACAATAAGCAGCCTGGTTGTCTCTGTACAAGCATGGATGCCACCAATGTGAGCATGCTCAGATCTCCAATGTAGAAGATCTTTCTTTCTGCCTTCTATGGTTATATGAGGGCAAAGGGCGCAACCCGGAATGAAGTTGGCAGTGACATAAACTTGTCCTGCTAATCATTAGGTCCTCTCACAAACCAGCTCCTTGTAGTTTTAAAAGAAGAATGAGAGTCACATGACCAGATTAAAACTGCAACACAGAAGGTGTTTTTATTTTTCTCCAAATATTATTTAAGCCCCCCATACACATTCAGATTTTTCGTACGAATTTTGCCCGATCAACCAGCGTGGTCGGTCGGGGTGATCGATCGGGAGAATAATCAGATGCGGAATTATGTCCCCGCTCCGGACCGGTCCGTAAATTTTGGTCGATCTGCTGTTGGGTCTATTGATCAGTGATAATTCAAATTCAGATTTTTCGTGCCAGCCGACTGACCGACCATGATATTTATGTGAAAATTGGGTGACCCGATCAGACAAAACATTGGTCGGGAGAAAAATCGGAACGTGTATGGGGGGCTTTAGGGATGGAATATTTTTTTCTTAGTCTGCGTGGCTAGAGGGACACTGACACTTTAAACAAATACTTTGAAACTGACTGAAAGCATTGCAAATCATTAAAAACTTATGTAACTCTCACAAAATGTACTATATTGCAGCTTACCATTCCTATGATATTGGTGTCTACATGTTTTTTTTTTTAGTACATTGATTTGTGATATTGATTTAGTATTATTTTTGATTACCTGGTGACAGAGCTCCAGTTCTGTCTTAATTCTTCCCCTTGCGTAACCATAAACCGATAAATTATTTATCTCAGGCCAGCTGCATCAGTTTTAGCTGTGTGTATGGGCAACATGAAAATATCCTGCTGCTTCGGTGACCATACTAAATAAATATTTATGTAGCATTGCCATCGGCAACATTGTAAAAGACTTTTACACCCAATCTGGAATTACATTATACCTTATCAGTGGCCTTCACTTTGCATTTTACTACATTCTATAAACTACCGTCCCGGCACTGTAAAGAAGAATAATGAACTTCACAATTGAAACAGAATATCCATGCCCCTCAGCTTAGTACAAAATGCAATGTATCCAATAAATAACAGGCATTCTCTAACCAATTCACCAATATTCTTTTATATTTTTATAATAGAAATAATCTACCTTCCTGCTATAAAATATAATCACATTAAAGGCTGCTAATGTTTTTCATAGTCGTATAAAAGCACTGCAGGGCCAGTCCTTACGGGTCATGGAATTCCAAGGTGACCTCTCTTTTTTTATTTTACAGCAATTTCAAACTTTATTTCTTATTATTATTCTGTTTTGTGCAGCTTTTTCTCTATTTATAGTAAGTACCCCATCAAGTTTTTGTTTTAAAATGCAAGTAACCAAGCTTAAAGAATCAGTAGATTAGAAAATTATGTGGAATTACAACGAGCATAATAAGGGTGACATAATTTTACAGGGGTTGTGTGTTTGCTCACAATTCCCACCTATTGACCTCACCTATCTTCAAGTTGTACCTGTTGTGTGGTGAAAAGTTTGGCGGATCACAGTTGCTTACAATATTATAAGGAATTAAAAGGACTGGGGTAGGGATGACCTCGGGAAGTTGTTGACCCTATGAAACAGAATATATCATATGCCACAATACCACTGCCACTACCTTGATTTTAATTAACCTAAAGAAATACACTTGATGCCAGTTTTTTTTATGACAAAGTGGATATAAAATGACACAGATTTAATAAATCATGCCAACAAATTATTAACAGCATGACAAAAAAGGTCCCAGGCAGTGTTCCATTAAAATAAATGAACCAAACTGCCTGAACAAGCCACCTTGCTTGCCTTACCAGCTCAGTTGGTACTTCCACACAACAACTCCATATAACTTCAAGCATTATAATTGTAAACATTTCCAACAACATGTTGGTCATTGACCCTTGTAAGAGTTCAGAAATATCTAATTTGGTGCTGTCCGATTAGCAAGTCACCCCTTATCATTTACAACAACCCGCCTATGTTGTAACAAATGAGGAGCCAGGAGAGAGTCTGCTAGTTATCCAGTCTGTATACAAAATACAGAAAAGGAAATTGTATCTTAGTCCCTCTTGCTTTATACAGCTTAGCTGCACCTTGTTTTAGGTTGGACACATAGAAGTCACATGGTAGTATATGATGTATTGGCCAATGCTATCTTGGCTGTCCAACAGGCACACAGACATGCACTATGTTTGCTGATGGCAGAACTAGGTATTCTTATCTTATGTATACAGGTGCCTTTCAAAGTACAGCTTAAATTGATGAAAGCCTTCCATGACTTGTATTTTGGTTTACTAAAGCTTCTTTAACAGTTGACATGGAATACCTGAGTTTCTCATTCTTTGTCTCACCTCCTTCAAAACCTCTACATCTAGTTTTGCTCATAATTACAGAAACATGACTATGTTGTGAAATATCTACTTGCAGTCTCCTTTCTTCTCATTACAATACTTGGATACAGTTGAGTGACAGGGACAGTGTTGACTCTAGTAACAGGAAGTGCCTGAACAGGGACCATTACTTTTGTCTTGTCTTACTGACATAAATTCTCAGATCACGTCTTTCTCTTAGAGCAGTGTCCAGTACAAAAATATCTGATTAACAATTCTTTACACTTAAGGTCCCCATATACGCTGCGATCTACGGCCAATTTTGTGGCCAATCGACTGGTGTGCGTGCCTGCACTAAACTATTGGCCACGGATCGCAGGTGCCCACAAGAAGCAGCCCATCCATGTTGGCAATTACCTTGATTGGCCAGAGAACGGACAAGTCCATATTTCTCTGACCAATCCCATTACTTTGGATGGGGACAGCACACAAAGGGTGCCCGCCGATCCTCTGAGGGGCTGGCATCTATCGAGAGAGAATCTGCTTGTGTATGGACATGCTTAAGGTAGGAATAAACGGCTCAATTTTTGCACAATATAGCCCTGTGCGCATTCAGGGGTCTGGAAGTTGGCAAAGTGTTTGCTAGAGCTAGGGTGGTGTCAGATATTGATGTCAAATATTGACAACTGCCCCCATTCTAATGGTAACTGCCCTAAAATTAACTGTAGAGTGCCTAATTTTGCAATCTATGTCTGGTTTAAGTTTCCTGGCAGCCAATGGGTTGAAACATGGCTGACTGTGTGGATTAGCTCTTATAGTCTCATATGCTTGGCATCCTATTGACAACCATCAACATCATATCAACTGTAGAACACCAAATGCTGCAATCTGTGAGCCATGGCAGTTTTTGTGTTTTGATTAACTTGTTCAGCAGTCTAGCAGGACAGGCCGCTGAACACCCAACCTGCCCAACTCCCGCTGTTTGTGCAGTGGGGGGGGGGGGGGGTGCCCCTCTCCATAGAACAGAACAAGTGCTGTTTTTACCACAGTTTTGACTGGGGTCACCATTGATTGACTAGACTTATTTGATAGCAAGTGCTTCTATTACTCCAAACTTTTGTGGGGTTTACACTCCCCTTTATAGGGCAACCCAGATCAACCAGGTTCTTTTAAGCAGTAAATGCCATGCTCGGGCCATCACCGGTAACACACTGGATTGTCCATATGTGCCGTAGTTTTAAGGCAATAACTTTACTGATCTAAAGAAATATATATATATATATATATATATATATATATATATATATATATATAAAACTGTCAACGAGCCCATTGGCAGGATACAGTGCTTGGGAAGTTGCAAACAGTACATCACTAATTCCTTATCCACTCCTTATGGTGTATTATATTTAAAGCTGTCAGAGAGGGTTCCATTTTCTTCATTTTACACAAGATGCATACAGCTATGGTAGTTGGCTTCTGATCAAAGAATATCTTAACAATGGGGATATTTGAGTGTAAGCTCTTCAGGTTCCAAAAATTATTAAAACCTCTGAAGTAAATAAAACAATGTAGTTTTGTAGTAAATATAATAATAAAGTCATCAATCAAAGCTACATAAAAAGAAATTAAATCAATACTTCAGGTTTTGTCATCTACCCTTCTAGCTTTAACTGTCTCTAAGTAGATAAGCTCCTATTTGTATTTCCCTTAATTAGAAATCTTTCATTTTAAACTATAATCTGTCGTCTTAAAAGTTTCTGATCTTCTATAAATATGATACACACATCTCATAAAGCTGTAATCTTTTCTTTTGTATGAAGATCCAGGGATGGGATGAATGTCTGCGTAGGGATTTGAACAAGTACAATTAAGACATATTCCAGTTGTTATACGTTAAGTAGGGTTTCGAGTGTTCATGTTCTTAGCGCCCAGGGCGAGAGGAAAAATTGGAATAGCTTTTATGTGTTATTTATAGGTGTGATGGACAGCCCTGCTTCATTCAGGGACTGCACTGTGTTTTATAGTGTTCCGGCTCACATCTCTGCTCTGATAAAATTTGAAGGCCCTCTAGAGGCAATAACATGGCAGCATTATAAAATAAAAGACAAACATTACAAGTACAATGATATTGCTCATCTGGATACCCGGGGGGATATTGCTTTGTGTCTCGGTGTTTGTCTAATATTACTCTAATATGAAAGAAAAACTTGTAGTATCGAAAGGCATTCTGTCATCTTTGTATTATATTTGTAATAGATATTTGTGATAGTGATGAGACTTATAGATAATAATTCAAAAGCAGCATGTATTAAAGATAGTTTAAGAATATGTTTCTACTAATAGTTTAAAGTTGATGTTCCACTTACATTAAAGATCCATTAATGTTGAAGGTCCTCTTTCACTATCCTATATTTAAAAAAACAACTACTAGTAGGTGTAAAACTTACCTGAAAAGAAAAAAAGTTAAAGTTTGTTTACATTATACCTGGCTGTTCATGACATCATCATCCTTCCATGAAAATTCTTTAGATTTGTACGAATCTCCAATTCAGTGCAAGATCATCTTCTTGGACATTGACCCAAAACATCCAGCTAGAACAGTAGAAAAAGACGTGGAGAAAATCTTGAATGGCCAAGTCATTCACCTGATCTGAACCCAATTAAGCTATATTTCATTTGCTGTAGTAAAGTCCTGGCAGAACATTAACCCCCAGAGACCCAGCGTTGTAATATAACAACATCACATTTAAGGCTACAAATTAAACCCTCGCCAATTTTTTTACTTTTTAAAACCTCATATACATTACTAATAGATGATATTGTTCAGTTCTGCAACACTATTGGATGGTTGGAGAGAATCAGTATTCAAAGATGTTTCCACAGATTGTAGGTAGTTGGGCCCTAGGGGTTGGATGATAATGTGTGGTCTAAAGAGTTTGTGTGTGAACTGGGTTAAAAAAATCATCAATGATATGTCAAATGTCTAGTGTCACCATAGAACTTCGCTCCTGAACTGATCCGATCAATCGCCTGGAATAATCTGCCTGGAACATTCATGTTCGCGCCCGAACTGTCTGCCCTGCGGACAGTTCGGCCATCACTATTCATTCTTCTGCATGCGTATAACACACCTAATCTTACATAACACTATTTGTGAAGAAAAATATATGACTCTCAGAATTTAAAGACTGCAAGCAAACATGCAAAGCGGTATGAAGCTGTACTTGAAGATTAAACACTTGCTTAAATTGAGCAGCTTTAAACCTATGAAAGTTTTATTTCTTCTTACTGCAGTCAGGAAAATCTTCAGTGCAGATCCGCGAGGAAAATAAAGCTGTCATTTCAGAAATGAAAGCACTCTAGAGCTGGAACAATGGAAACAGAAGCACAATAGACTAAAGCGCTATTCATGAAATGCTATAGTATACATTTTGACAGCTGAAACAAAATACAATACTAAAAAAAAAATATATTTTGACTGGGGAATTGTGTGCTGCTGGTTGAACGATAATCTGAAACATCATGTTCAGATATATATCTGTGATGTCATGCATTGTGTCATCAAACACACATAAATGTGAGGGTTGAATGGATCTATAGATGGTGGCGTGGGTGATCCTTCAGCTTCTCAAGGATGGTTAGTTTCTTCTCAGTGCTGGTAGACTTACCATTTGGAGCCATGAGAAAAATAACTAAGCCAATATATTATATATAACCAATAACAAGCATGTAAGCCCTCTGCTAGCGCAACTCCCTAGTTTTAACATTCAAAGTCTAGATAAACTAAGAAAGATAATACATAGTTGCCCACAACCTTCAGCAGTGATAACACAGTTACAGTGATGTCAGTGGCCAGAAGGGCCCTCAGTGGGTGTATGGGACCTGAGCAGATATCAGAGAGTAAAATGGGGTCAGTATAAGGGATGCAAGTTTAAGTTGTGTGTAGGTGTGCAGCTCTCAAAATGGAGGAGTGTGGCCCCCTGTAACTG
>CM070033.1:155666791-155698393 GCA_036250615.1 Ptychadena robeensis
CCTGCTCCTGACGCCCCTGAGCTAATCCAGGTTGTGTGCCGAAGGATCTTAACAGTAACAGACAAATAGAAACAAGGACACAGGGCGCCCAACCTAGTACAACAAAGTAAGGTACTGTAAATGGTTAAGTAATATGGAATGGAATAAAATAAAACAAAACAGCAGACAAGATGGTTAGGGATGAGATCACTTCCTGCTTACAGATGCTGGAGGGCTCAACAGGAACAATAGGACGCGTTTCGAGAGGAGGCTCTTTTTCATCCATCTAATTCAACCGTTGAAAAAGAGCCTGCTCTCTAAAAAACGCATCCGATTGTTCCTGTGGGGCCTCCAGCATCTGTAAGCAGGAAGTGATCTCATCCTCAACCAGTAAGTGAGGTAATCCTAAAAAACACACAGCTCTGAGAGATCCATCCTTGTAAACCTCCTTTAATGTGAGGTCAGCTTCCTGATTGATCAATTCAATGTGCGGTTTAGGCTCAAATCGATCGATTGATCACTTTGTGCATGCATCGATTAGTGATCGATTGTGATAGATTGCGGCGATCAATTTAGGTGATCGATCTCACAGAAAATTGAGACGTCTATACCCAGCTTAACTCAGTATTTCCCAAACTTTTTGTTAGGATTTCTTGGATGGAGGCCTCTTTCCAATACTTTAGATTGCTTGTGGACCCTTTTAAATGAATAATCATGAATAGAGTCAGGAGGTGTTGTCTCCACCCAAACCACTGCTCCTTTCTCAGGTTAGCTCCATGTTTAGCTCTTAAGCTACCCATACACGGCTCGATTTTTTTTATAGAGTTTTGCACAATAGAGCACCATGAACGTGCATGGCGCTCTTCTGTGCAAAAATCTATGCAAAAATCAAGCCATGTATTCCTACCTTTAGTTTCCAATAATTCACATGTCGGCTGTTAGATATGCTTTGCAATATGTGAAGAGAACTGAAGAGGGCTTATACCTTCATTGCAATGACAAATTTGGGACCAGCATACTCTTTGCTCTAGACTTTAATACCCCAGTTTACCAACATATCCTGATGAAGTGACCAGGTGGCCACAAATTGCTTTTTTTTACTATAAGCTTTGATATATTTCAGCCTCTACAATTAAAATATATCTTAAATGCGTTAGCCTCCATTCAAGCTTTTTTTAACGTAAGTACTAACCACCACTACCTTCATTGCAATGCTGCTGTGATTCCAAGAAAGCTGTGTGCTTAACTATAGAGATATAGAGAGGGCGGGTCGAACTTTTAAAGATGTCCGCCGTCCGCCCTGTTCGCGGACACATTCAAATTCCCCGCCTCTAGGCGGGGAATTTGAATCGGAAAAACCGGATGTGACGTCAGTGGCGTCACATCCGGCCCATGGAACGCATCCTGGAACGCATCGTTCCTGGTTGCGGGAGCCGGATGTGACGTCACTGACGTCACTTCCTACTCTGAGCCGGAATCTTCACTACAAGACCGGCTTCATGCCCGGTCTTGTAGTGAAGAGATTCTTCCTCCGGCACGATCTCGCAGGTTCTGATCCTGCCGGAGGAAGAATTTAGATCTTCTTCTGGCCGGCGAACAGGACGGGTCGAACACTCGTACTGTCCGCCGGCGAGAGGATCGGCGAACATGCCGAGTTCGCGGCCGAACTGTCCTCCGGCGAACAGTTCGGTCCATCCCTACTTAACTATACTGAGTCTCTAAATTTGATTCCTCCCCAGAATGTGGCAACCAGTGGCAACAATCACAGCTAGCCAAAAACTTAAACTAAGTGACCCCTACATGGTCCCCCTGAAAATAATTTTCTGTCCCCTCGACTAATTCTGACAATTTAAGGTATCTCTAAAAAGATCTCTTAATACTTCCATTGTACTGATTGGGCTCAATGCCCTCTATCCCAGAATCCTAGAATCTTTATTACTTACCTGCAGTAGTGCTCATTTCCCTTTACTATGGCTATCCTATGGGCAAAGCACAGTCACCATCTCCATGGAGCATACCCGCCATACCCCACATCACACATTACCATTGGCCAAGACAGGATACCACAATGCTTTCACAATAGGAGTACCATATTTTCGGGCATACAAGACAACGGCGTACAAGATGACCCCCAACTTTTCCAGTTAAAATAGTGTTTGGGATGTTCTCGCTGTATAAGACTTCTCCTCTTCCAACGTTCACCAAATAAAAATGTTTATGCCTACTCTGACCTTAAACCCCCAGATCTCCAACACCCTTAGAAGTCCAATCTGTTTTTTTGGATTAGTAATTTACATTCCCTATCTGCAACCTTTCATAGTTATTAATGTTTCCATTAATGTTAACCATTTGTATACATTTAAAAATAAAACTCAAAGAATATTGACAATCTAAAAATTTAACTTTTACAGTTGTGTATAAATTATAGAGTGAAGTTTTTGTACAGATATTTAATGTATTCTAGCTTTAATCTCAATCTCCCTGCAATACCAATTTCAGTCACAATGTTGCTGGTGAGCACTTGCCGCCAGTAGCAGCCAGCTACTTTCACTTTCACACATATCGTGTAGGAGAAGGAGCTGGGGGGGGATGCTGAGGGGGATGCTGAAGACCTTTCCCTCTGGCTCCTGTCAGCCAGCGTACAGTGCAGGGAGCATGGAGTCGGGGAGCAGATCTACGGGCTCCCCTAAATGATTGGCCCGAGACAGGAGTACCTCCTGCCCCCCGATGACGGTACCTGGAGTATCAGATGACCCCCGACTTTTGCACACATTCAAAAGTCATCTTATACACCGGAAATTACGGTATATGAGAATGGGAGAGATCAGAATCTAAAGCTAACATGAATCCATATGAATGAACAGGGAAGGAGAGATGATACTTGTATATGCAGCGACCTTAGGATAGTGGTGGGCAACTGAGTTGATATGGAGCGCCACAAGTACGGCCCTCGGCATCACTAAAGGGCTGCACATAACATTTTTAATCTATACTGACTAGTATAAGCATTTTAATGTGGAAATAACAGCAGGCAGAGCTAGAAGACATTACTTTTCATTTTTAAATAACAACATGTATTTTAAATGATACTTCAAGCATTAAGGAATAGAGATGGTCGAATTTGTTTTAAAAAAATCAACCATTTCGGCCGTTTCGAGTTAATTGCAAAGCCCCTGAACATGGTATCAACACCAAACTTGCTGGAGATGTAGAGAAGGGTTGGGGGTATACTCCAAAAAAGAAGTATGTCTCTAACACAAATAGTTTTTTCACAAATTAAGTTCAAGTCAAGTAAAAATTTCGAGAATTGGAATTTCAACTTTAAATTTGAACTTAATTTATGCAAAAACTACATATGCTAGAGCAAAACTTTTTTTTTAAATGTTCCTCCAACCCTTCTCTACATCTCCAGCAATTTTGGTTATGATATCATGTTTAGGGGCTTTGCAATCAGCTCACAAAGTTAGCAAGTTGAAAAATTTCACCATCTCTATTAGGGAACACTGTAGTATGCACCAACCCCCCCCCCCCCCCCCCCCCCCCCCCCCCCCCCCCCCCCCCCCGGGCCGCAGGTTGGGCACCTAGGCCTTAGGTGCTGCCAGCAGATACAGCGCATTTATAGTTACTATTCTGTATCTATTTGTCAGCTGACAGAAGAACAATTCCAGCTGTTACTAAGAAGAGCCTTTTACAATTTTTTCTGTCATTATTTTTTGTTTCTGCTATACAATGTAAGCTTGTACCTTGAAATTTGTTTTACATAATTACGATGCATCACAAGAAAGAGCCATCTAAAAATAAAACTCAGCTAAAACTCATAAAAAGTTCAAATAAATGTATTAAAAATGTACCGAACATGTAACCTTGCAAAAAAGACTCTTTAACAGCTGCAAACGTTTGGATGGCTTGTTAGAAGAGAGAATATTAATATTAGAATTCTGAAAATATGTCATATGGTAATGAAACCCGAATAACACTTAAAGAGATGAAATAATATCTGGAAATTATAGGGCACTTATCTTAACCACTGTGTTTAAAGGCTTCTCGAAGAATTGTGCATAAGCAGTATATCACAGTTACTTTGAAGCAGAAGGTTATAAAAAAAGTTAAAAAATCAGTGTGGATTCCAATCGTTGCTTTTGCATTACAAATTATTTTAAAGATAGCTGATGAAAGGACTGCAGTTGACATTACTTAGATTTTCAAACAGAATGTTATAAGCTGATATATAGAGACATGTTCTGCAAATCAGGCCCCACAGGACAGTGCGAAAAATGCCAAAGTGGAGCAAAAAAGTGGGTCAGCCTAGGAAAGCAGCTCCGCTTATTTCAATACGCTTACAGAGAAGACATTTTATACAAATGGGAGTATTCTGCGGGGATTAGCTGGGGATTACTAACATTTTCTGCTGCCGCTTGCATAAAATAATAGATATTATAGTAAATATTAAGCAGATACCTTGATGACAAATTATAATAACAGTGTAAAATGTCTAAACCACTTTTAACAAACTTTGGTGGATTTTACATAATAACAGCTCAGCAAAGACCCTCCGTACAATGGTGGAACTTTGTCAGATGCCGTTATAATTCAGAGTTCAAATCCCTGACATTTGCTTTTTTTGCTGAATACGTTTTGCAGAGATTTTCAACACCAGCTGAAAATTTCTGCTGCCATAGCTAAGAATTTTTTTAGCTCCCTTTTTAACTGCTATCTAGATAATTATTAAAACAAGTTAGGCCAGTATAAAGACACCAAGACATTTATTGAACAATCCATACTATGTCAAGTAGGTCAATCCTTTGTTGTATAGTGCAGTGGCATGCACAGTGGTATTATGGGGAAACTACAGTGTGTTTTAACCTCCCTAGCGCACCGCCTGTACCACACCGTTTTTAACAGTGTGGTACAGGCAATGGCAGCAGTGTACGAGGTACACTGCCTGCCATTTCCTCCCTCCCCCCTCCCCTCTCCATACAGCCAGTGTCATTCATGACACAAGCTGGGAGGGCTGGAAAGCAGAGGCCCCCAGCAGCATCGCCGTAGCTTTCCGGGGATATGCGGCTTTCATGGGAGCCCAGCTCATCCAGAGTTTGTTCTTCACACAAACTCTGGACGAGATGGGCTCGTTATGAACGCTAAGAAGGTTAATGGCGCACATATTATGACCTGATGTTAGAGTGTTACTGTTTTATCTCCACTAACTCCTCTAGATTGCATCACCTTTTGTACTTGTCCCTTGCAGACTAAACCTATATAATAGGGATGATGTGCGAAAAAATAATGAATAGTAAAGATACAATCCTGATTTTATCAGGATAACGGAGAAGAATACATGCAAAACAAAAATAGTTGGGTAAAGATGTAATCATGCTTTGTATACATAACTACATAGATACATTTTCTCAATTGAAAACCAATATCTTGCATCCCCAGTGGCCATTCACCGTACTACAGGTAATTAATCTCAAGAAGACTGCTAAATATGGAATCTCTTATATGGTTCAAAAGAACAGCAGGGAAATATATTTTGTAGACTTGGCACAGAGGTAAGTGCAAGTTTTATTCTTTTATATATACATTTTTATATTCAGGTTACATTTTAAATATATTTTAAAATATATTTAGTAGTAGATTTGCCACTAATTGGAGAATTGTTAGTGGTTCTGGCTTATTAACTCTCAATCAGTGGGTCTTAACCTTTTTAGATCTGTGACCCGCTTTCCAAATACCAGAAGTGACACTCCTTGGTGTCACTTCAAGCACGATCAGGTAAATGTAATTTCCCCTCCCTCTTATTTTCCCACCATGAAATGATGGAAGTTAAGAGGGAAGAGCCATTACTCTACCTCCTAACTTTCCACTCTGCTTGTGGGCATCAGAGCTGCTGCTTGTTAGATTTCAGTGAATGTGGTGACCCCTGTGAAATGGTCGTTTGACCCCCAAGGGGGTCCTGGCCCACAGGTTGAGAACCACTGCTATAAATAATTCAGGTAATAGAGCCATAGGCCATCACAATAGGAACAAAAACAAAGTTCTTATATAGCAAGATACAAAGTCTGTGTGCATGTTTTTTGGGTTTTGTTTTTCAAATATTTATGTCCTCTTGTATATTTGAATACATTTTTTTAATTCTAATTGAGATCCATTACATTATACAAATTTTCCACTACACAATAAAGTACCATACATGTCAAGTATCCTGTTTTGGCCAAGCAAGTCAAAATTTTTATGGCCAAATCTCGATTTCAATAAATCCCGGCTTGTGCAGATGATGTGAGCAGTGGTAGGTTAGGAGAGAGAGTAATGCCTACCCTCCCTTTTAAGTTAGGCAGGTACTGAATAGGAGGGAGAGCTCCCGATACCAGAAGGGACATCAGTGAAGTTGCTTCCTGTAATTTTTCTGTTCATAAAAAATGTGAAAACTTGACAGGTATGTACAGTACATGTGTGGACATTAGAGATGGTCGAATTTTTTTGCAAAACCTTACCAAGCTGGAGATGTAGAGAAATTTCGGTTGAACTTAATTTATGCAAAAACTGCACATGCTAGAGCATGGGTTTTTCCCACTGCCCCTACCCCTCTCTACATCTCTAGCTATTTTTGTGATGATTCTATGTTCAGGGGTTTTGCAATCAGTTTACAAACAAACTTACTTGGACATACGATCTTGTTGGATATCCCATTACAAAACCATGGCCAATTAAAGGTTATACCCATTCCTTTGCGTTTCTATAAATTAGCTTAATTGGTGCCATCATATCTAAAAAACATTGCTTTATTTCAACATTTACATTAAAAAAAAATGCAGTGGAGAGTAAGCAACATTGACTGGTTACATTTGCCATTTTCACTCTCATGTCCTCTATACGAAGACATACATTTTATTTGATGTCCAATTGTAGAGAAATATAGGATTTTGTGTAACTGAACTCATTTAAGAAGCCAGCTTTCGCAATGTCTCAGATCCCTCCTTCGTGGTGGTATCCATAAAGCCTGTGGGAAGGCTGTGGGAATTTGTGTCCATTTAGAAAGCAAAGGATTTGGTCATTTTCCAGAAGAACACCTTACCCACAATTGGCATTTAAGTTCATCGCAAAGATGTTTTGTAGAGGGCTTGTTTCCACTAGAGTGATCAGCCGTGGCACAAAGCGATTTTTGATCGGGTGCGACGATCGCAAGTGACCTTGACCAGGCAGTGCGATTTAAAAAAAAAAGTGCATTATGCAAGATCACCCCTGAACTCGGCCATAGAGAATGAATGGGCACAATCACCCAGCGATCTCCAATGGTCTCTGGCAATTCAAACTGCGGGCACAGACCTGCAGACAGGAAGTGGGGGGGATGGCAAGATGACCTGTCCCACACCGCCACTTCTGGCTTGATCGCGCCCATTTACTGTCGGACTGTCGGTTTAAGAATCCATGGACCTCCCGCAGTCCACAATCCAAAGCCCGATCGCAGCTGACCGCAGCTGTGGAGGTGGCCGCATTGAAATGTATGGGTGCGATCTCCCGTGATCTCCGCCCCACAATTATAATCGAGGGAGACCGCCCAAATGGAAAATAAACCTTTAGCTCAGGAGTCTAAGCTGGTCACTTGAGTTTCTTCACACAAAAGTTTTCCAACTGTCTCTTTATGGAGTTGGATTTGTGCATAGGGGCAATGCCATGCTGCAGCAAAAAATTATCTGAAAAAAAAAAAAATACATATAACCAAAAGATATTTCCCCAGCACAAGGTTTTAGCAAACAAGCAAAAGTTGTGGTTAAACAAATGAAGGATAATGAAGTCTTTAATCATTACATTATCCATTTGATTGTTATGTCACTGGATTCAATGATGCTTTTGAGCATTTTTTTGTAGTTTTGTCTTAGTTAAGCATTTCTGTCCCTCCTGGCGGTGGATATGTAATGTTCTAGCACTTATAATATTGTGTTACACCAGAAGAAAATGAAAAGTAACATTTGGAAAATACATGCAGTCAATGTGAAGCCATCATTATAAAATATATGAAGGTTACAGGCAGAGAAGTAGCAGAAGAACCCATAAATATATGGGTTACATTAGTCATTTACTCATCTTAAGGTACATATTTTCTGTTCATCTCTACTAGTACTCTTAAATAGAGATAGATAAGTAACAATCTTCGGAGCTCTAACTGATTTCGCTATATGTTAGCAAGTGCCACAAAATAAATGCGCTGAGATTGACAGTTCCTGGGACTAAAAGACCCATTATATTGATCCACTGTAGTTGGAACTGAATCCTAAAGTAGAGGGTAATTGCTTTCTATCCTTGAATTGTTACTATAAGACGAATGATACGGCTCATGTTATCAAATTGAAAGCATTTAAGTGCCACATTATCCTTCACAGTATTAGACTGACACTCACCAGAATGAAGTTCAACTTTGTAAATAAAATGAGTTATTTACTAACGGCACAGACGCCACTTTTCGGGGCTGAACCCCCTATATAGGCTGGATTCCAGCATATTGAATATGAAATATGACTCTTTACAAGAGAAGTCTAGGGAAGGCATAAAAAGAAAATACATAGGATGTGATATCATGACGCAGTGTTCTGTAAAAAAAGACACTATTTCTAACGGCCCAGCAGTGTGTTAAATAAGCTAATAAAAAGTCATTGACTGTACTTTATGGCAATAGAGAATGGTTGCATTACGTATCGGCAGTGTGTTTGCTAATTTACCATTGGGCTTCCATGCAATAACAGCACCTCCTCTTTAAACATATGTAAAAACAATAGTTGTCCATTTACAAGGTATGAGGAGCCTCAAATGTGGCCACTGGGAGATTCATAGGGCCTCTCATAAAATCTAGCAGGTTATGAAACAGCTAGGGGCTCCAAGAATACTACAGAAGATGTGTAAGGTGCTTACACTGATGGGGATCATAAATCGTCCTCGCTGACCGCAGAGGAGTCTCTGTGTTTGGTAGTATGGCGGAGGTGGAGGGAATCCATTCCAGCCTAACTACTGTTTGGCAAAATAGCATCTCCAGTACCCTATGGATGTTCACAACACAATACAATCCAGGGTGTCTGTGCCTCTTTGCAGGGTGGACATTTTCAGTTTAAATTGAATCATTTCAATTGATCACAAATCATATAGTGACAGGTGGAAAAACGTGACAAGACAATTCGCCTATTATTTAAGGTGTAGGTCCTGCACACCGTTAACTGTGATAGCCTCTGTATAGCAGTGGGCTTTGGTGTGCAACTTCTGCAGGTGTCTTTGTTGCCAAAAGTGACCTGGCTTGATTTCTGACATTGGTTGAACTCTGCCAGCCCTGACCTTGAATTTATCCTGATCATGTCTCATTTTATCCATCTTTTATTGAACTGAGCTTCTGTGTATGACCCTTGGCTTGTTTTCTGGATTACTCAATGAAGCCTGTTAAAAGGATATCTGGTGTTGGCAGTGATTGCATGACCAGGCATATAACAAGATGATCATAAGATGTAACAATGGCAAAAAAAATTAAAAATCAATACTGCTCATAGAAAGAGATGAGGGGTGTGCTACATAAGACTGCTTGGTGACTGCCAAAATTTACATTTACAAATAATTGATTCCTGGGTTTAACAAAGAGCCATACAGCAAGAACCAAAGGGTCACATATGGCCTTGGATTGCAAGTTAGACACAAAGCCTTAAATACATTTAGGAGTTTAGCAAGTTCTTCACACTTTGTCAGTTCAGTAAGCTACAGACAAATATTTTACAACGGCATAAATAATGCTTTACGCATTTCAGAAGCTTTCTAATTTTTCTTATAACCTTCTTCTCAACCTTGCTATGACACAAAGGTCTCTCATCTGCTAAGGACATTAGTCATTGCAGGTTGTGTAAGAAGAAAGAAGACAAAAGCAAATATTACATATGGAAAATGAAAATGAAAAGATTTACATGAACAATCTTTAAAAAAGTTTTTTATGTTAAATACTCCATTCAAATTATATTTATCTCATAAGTGCAAAAAATACCTGTTGATACCACTAGAAATGAAATTAGATTAAAGTTTGTGCGCACTTTGCAGTATTATCTCAAGCATGTTGTTTACTTCAGAACCAACCCCTGTTACAGAGGTTAAAGAGAGAAGCTGTTCTGTTGTCCTGATACACTAAGGGTCCCCATAAATCTTTAGATTTCTCTGTCAGATTTCCTTTAGATCTCCTTTTATTTTACCAAAACCATTTAATATGAGCAACTTTCTAAACCATCAAGTCTAAACCATCATGTGTTCAATCGCACCCTATACTACATAGTTGTTGGTAGATCTAAAGGAAATCTGACAGAGATCTAAAGGTGTATGGCAAGCCACAGGAAATATATTTCTGGTAGGAATACTAAGTGTAAATAAAGAAAACAAAAAGCTGTAAAAGACAAAACAAATCTGGGTTGTGAAAATGTATTTGTGTATTTTTTTATGAACATGTATTTTGTGTATTTACAATAACATGTACATTGTGCATTGTAGTAATTAAATGATGTAACAAAGACTTGTCACTCCTCCCATATGTAAATAGGTGCTCATGGGGAAGTTGTAAGTGCCAGACTGTAAAATGTGTCTCTTCATAAGTTGGTCAGTGTGTTCAGAGAATGCTCATAAATAGTTGCGCACAACTGTCAGCAGCGGTTACACAGTGAAGTCAGTGGCTCGAAGGGCCCTCAGAAGGTGTATGGGGCCTGGGCAAATATTGCAGAGTAAAAATGGATCAGTATGGGTGTTTAAGTTGCGTGTAGGTGTTTAAGTGAAGGGGGGAGTGTGGCCCCCCTGTAACAGACAAATAGGAACAAAAACACACGCACAAGGTGCACAAACTAGTGCAACATGGTACAGTGCTGTAAATGGTAAAAAAAAAAGACAAAATACTTTAATAGGAACCACATAGCACGAGTTTCACTACTCAGTGCGAACAATACATATATTTTTTTTTTACATATTTGGACCATAAGACGCACAGACAATATCTGCCATTGAAAAAGAAAGAATATTGGGTTTATTGGTGTGCTAAGTCTAGAAAGCGCATTCAGGTTTAAAGTCAATCATACATGTTGATTTCCAGAAAAGTTATTTTTAAAGATAAACTTTATTTATTTCCATAGAAGTAAATTTAACATCAACATCAATGTTGTTGTTTAGTAAATCAATCCTCAATCACAGTTTAGGGTTACATTAAGCCGCAACACTCCCATCACCTAAGCTGTGCAAGAAGTCTAATTTCTATGTTGATTTCTTGTGATGATGTCCTCACGCAGGAAAGGTCATGCAGAGAATTGGCCGGGCACCCTTCGTGTGCCGGCAGGTCCCCATCCAAATAAATGTAATTGATCTAAAAATTACAGACATGTCCGTAAATTCTTAGATCGATTTCCTGGCTGATTCATGGCCAATTTAGGTTTAAATCATTAGATTTACGTCCGCGAGCACACACGGTGGTTAATCTGTGGCCAAACCGACCCCAAATCAAGATGACTATGCACAGCTTTAATGACAGATCTCCCATGTTAACTAGCAAATTTTGTGAATTCATTGCAAAGCCCCTGAACATGGTCTCATCACCCCAATCGCTGGAGCTGAGTGTTGCAGGAACATTTTAATGAAAAGTATTGCTCTAGCATATGTAGTTTTTGCAATTAATCTAAAAAATCAAAACTAGTCAAAAAAAATTTCTATTGCCAAACATGGTCGTGAATCAATTATGTCATTCAGGATTTCCTTTGTCAGTACCTTGGAGCAAGGGATCTGTCATTTGTCTGGTGAAATTAAGAAGGAACCCAAGGCTTTCCCCAAGCCTGCTAATTAAAGTGTTGGTGTATCTGACATGTTGCCTATGAACCCACGTGGTACAGTGCAGCGGTATATGTTTCCCATTGCAGTGCCCAGCTCCCTATTTATATTTTTGGGCAGTAGTTTGCCTATTTTCTGCGTTGCCCATTAGTTAGAAAAGTATTCTGCAGTTTCCATGGAAAAATCAGCAAAAATATTTATGTAGGATTTCAGTGCAGCATTCAATTTTGGTAATCCCTAATGAAGAGATCTGACAGCAGTAATGGCTGGTAACTGATATATAATAGGTTATTTAAAGTTATGCTGAGCAGCAGCTGTTAAACTGAGATAGACTTCACAGATCAATTAAAATCAATGTCCAGCAATCAATGACATTTTGCTGAGTCAGTAGAAAGCATCTGCACCTGAATATATCGCAGCAGACGTGGGACGGATCTGTCTTTTAATGGTTACATCTATTATGAATATTTTGCATAATAAATATAGATATTCACAACACTATGGAAAGAAAAAACTTTGAATAAAATAATTAACGTATTTTTCGGTGTGTAAGGCGACTGGGTGTATAAGACGACCCCTTACTTTTCCAGTTAAAATATAGAGTTTGGGATATACTCGCTGTATAAGACTACCCCTCTTCCAAAGCACATCAAATAAAAAACATCAGATTTGATTTCAATATGGTCATTTTAATTCAAATGCTTATGACATGGACATACTGCAAGTCACAGGAAATCCGGTAAATGTGTCACCGTGCGTCCTTTTTTAGACCAGCTTAGGGAAACAGCAGTGGACACATGGCCTTACATATGCTTGAAAAGTTTCACACGGATGATGGCAATATTACATTAGTAATGCTCACGGATATAGCACTTTTTAACTTACATATGCTTACTTTGACTTTCAACCTCCAGATCTCCAACAACCTTAAAAGTCCAATTTTTCTTTTTAGTAATTTACATTCCCAATTTCACACCCCTAACTGCAACCTTTCATGGTTATTAATGTTTCCCTGGGGTTATCCAAGTGACATAAATTGTATACATTCAATAATAAAAACTGAAAGAATTTTGGCAATCTAAAATTTAAACTTTTTATACATGATAGCTGTAAAAACACATTCACTTTATTTAATGTGTTTGAGGTACAATAGCCGTTTCAGCCACTGGGTGCCTCTGGTGAGCACATCGTCTTCCCCTCATCGAGGAGGGAGAGAGAGGGGGTATGAGAGGAAGCTGCAATGTATGAGAGGCACCTCCTTCAGCTCAGAAGTCACAGTTCCTGGCGAATAAGACGACCCCTGACTTCTGAGAAGCTTTTGCTGGGTTTAAAAGTCATCTTATTATATGCCAGAATATATGGTAAATGGTTTATTATACCTTCATATATCTAAGTATCATCCTAGTTATGAAGTCTTTATTGTAAGTAGTTCCATAGCTAACCTCCCTAGCGCACTGCTGAGGTACAGATTTCTGTACCAAAAGCGCACCATAGACTTTAATGGAAAAACATTTTTTTTCATTGTAGGCCTGTAATTTCCCAAAGTATGTCCATAGAGGAGTCTGGTGACATCCTGAATACAACATGTTCAGATGCTTTGTGAATAACTCACAATATCAGATAATGAATATTTCAAGAATTCACTGCATCAGGTGAGTTTGCTCTCCTGTGTCTCTGATCTCTGCCTGGCGAACCCAGCTCGTCCATTGCTGTTCTGACAGGTCAAAGCTGGCCGAGCTGGGACCATCAGGAACTGCAGGGGGGCTAAACATAAATGTGTAGATTCCACTGCAATCATTGAATGATTGATCGCAGCATGGTTACGTCACCACGCCAAACAATCGTTCACTGATCATTTCCTGATCGATCGAGTAATCAATGCACGCTACTTTGGGGAATTGATCCCGGAACGAGGGTCCCCATCCAAAGTAATTGGTATCGAACAGGAAAATACAGACTTGGCGGATCCCCCCTTTTTTGGTCGATCCTTCAAGGTGGGAGCATTCGATTCCCAAATGATCGATCAGCAAACAAACGCGCCCCCCAATCAACTGTTCAGGAATCAACCGCAGAATCGATACGTGTATGGGTAACTTAGGGTTGACAAGTGGTCCACTGTTAATTTGTCTGATTACTCAAAACTGTGTACAGGTAGCCATACACACTACGATCTGCGGAGGATTGACTGCCGTGCACGTTTATGTGATCTCTTGTTGGCCGTTCACCCGCAAATAGGATGCACCCACCTGGACAGATTGACCAGGATCGTACTGCAAGTTGGATCGTACGGTGATCCGACTTGTTGTTAAATTCCTGGCCGATCACATTACTAATACTAGAAATGTGTGTTGGACACTAGTAATCTCCAGCACGCAAAGGATGTGCTCCACTCCTCTGAGCGCCAGGCAGCAGCGTGATGATGTGATCACGCTGCAATCAGCCCCTAGAGAATCGGGCGGGTATCGTAGCGCGTATGGCTACAAAACTTCAGAAGGTAACTTTTTATGTTTCTCTTACTTACGTAAAAAATCACCCTTATGCCTCTAAAGCTGCATCATGACTCTAATGAGAACCCTTTACCGGAAACAAAGAAAGACCGCAGAAGCTTATGGATTGTGAAACATATCATTTCACTTCATAGATGAAGGCAGAAAAGAAATGATGTTGTATGTCAAACTGATGGAGCTTGCTTGGCCGACGGTCCTCGCTCTTTCCTGGAAGGGTGAGCCTGTGTCATTACACTCCGCAGTCATTTAGAATTATTAAAATATCTGGAGTCGCAGGACATTCGTCCAGGGACACTAGGTGTGACATCTCATAAATATATGACCACCTTGGTGACATCAAGGTTGGACAAATTATACTATTTCATTTCGTTATTCCTTGATTTTATTTAAAAAAATGACTGAAAGAGAAATTAAGATCTTTTTTTGGCTTTTAAACTCATTTTGAGATATTGTAATTTTTAGCTCAATTTTTGGTATGTGACTTTCACATTTACACATGCTTATTACTACAGAGATGTAAAAAAATATTAATATAAACTTTTACTTACCTTTGAGGCACTGCAATGGTGGTCAATCCAAGAAAACATACTTACCTGCTGTTCCTGTCTCTGGGGGTTCCATTTGCAGTGTTTTTGACAATCTTTCTCCAGAGACTGAAGGGGACTGTGATTAAGTAATTGATCTGTACCTTCCTGAGAGTCCCTGCGCTCTTCAGAAAAGGAGCCTCAATATGGTCAGAATAAATATACATACCTGCTGTTCTCTTGAGCCACTGGGGTATCCACTCGGGTGTGGTAAAATATGGTAATCTTGCTGGAGTATAACAAATGGTCACTAGATGGTGATCTAAAGATTTTCAATGTAAAAAATGGATCTCCACAGACTCTGGAAGGGAGCGTGATTTAGTAATTGATGTGTTCCTTTCCCAAGTGTCCTGTGCCCTGCAGAAAGAAGATTTCACCACAGTAGGGTCAGAAGAAAACCAAGATGTTGACTAGCCTCTTGGAGGACAAGCACCAAATTTGATGCCTATATGGGACACATGGATACGGATATTCCATCCATCTTTGTATTCAAATAGTCTGAGCAACTGTACATATAACTGTAAGGTACGTGCCTGGCTGGTGATCCCACATTGGTAACCCCAGGGATCGCAGACAATCTCCTTGTTCTTTTTGTTCAAACAACACCGCCCCTGAGGTCCTGCTCTACACTTTGCAGGCATATCTCGCTGCCCCCTGGTGGTGGGTACAGTTTTGGCTGACTTAGTGTTTGACCAGTGCCGGATCCATGTGGACATGTTTGGCCTAGGTAAAAGTGTTCAAGCATGAATTCCTACAGTACCAACCAGCTGCGGCATATTCATCAGCTAATCATCCACCAATCCCATGGCACTAAGTGGCATGATTGGGCAGGCTCCCCATTTAATGAGACTCTGCCCTGCACATCACTGCCCATTATAGCCTCTGTATAGCAGTATGCTTGGGTGTGCTTCTGTGCTTCCTTTTGTACTACTAACCTGCCTGTCTGCACATGTCCTTACCACCAACAGTGACCCAGCCTGATTGCCTGGACTCTCCTTGTCCTGACCCTGGATTGTTTGACCACGTCTCTTGCCTTCTCCTTTTTGTACCGTGCTTTCTTGTACTGATTCTTGTGTATGTGGTATGATCTTTGTGTATTGTTTTGGACTACCTCAATAAAGGCTGTTTAATGGGCTTCTGGTGTTGGTTGTGATTGTGTGCTTAGGCGCATTACAATAACATACACAATATGAAACTTTTCTCCACTTGGGAAGTGCCTGTTGCCTATGATGTCCCAATAGGTGTTATTTTCTTCTCTTTTGTTTGTATTTTGATTGCCTGACAAGGTAGGCTTATGTTTTTCTAAATGTTTTTTTTATCCCCATACACCTTCAGATTTCTCTGTCAGATTTCCTTTAGATCTCCTTTTGTTTTACCAAAACCATGTAATATGAGCGACTTTCTAAACCATCAAGTCTACCTGTGTTCAATCGCAGGGGACCCAGCACTACATGGTTGTTCGTAGATCTAAAGGATATCTGACAGAGAGATCTAAAACTTTGTCTATTTTTATATATTACTTTATTCCTTGAGCTACGTTCACACTAGTGTTTTAGACAGTTGAACCATGAACAAACCACCATGATAAAATATTTTAGACTTATTGCCAGGCAAAGCACATACTTTGCCTTCTACTTATATAACAATGCAACATTAGACTGGACTGTATAGTGGGATTACTGGGATTAGTGCTTTTAATTTTTGCGTCTCTTCAACACATTTTACCCTCCCAAATGCAAATATCAGCAATTCGAGAGTTCCCAAATTGGGAAAATAAACATAGCATGTGACCATTGATTTGCGAATATTATTTGTGCAATAGGCGGTCAAATATTCGAATTTACGAATATCCAATCGAATATTAGTAGAATTATTATATATATATATTTATTATCTATAGAATTATTTGTGAAATATTGCGAATTCCAATATTGTCTATGCCGCTCATCACTAGCTCTGGGTAGATTTTTATTACCAAAATTTGTAACTCTGAGTCATATTCTGGATGGCTTTTCTGATCCACACCAGCCTGCACCGTCCTTCAGCCTTGTGCATCCAGCTCCTGTTGCCCTTAGCTGCATGACTCTAGTGTCAATGATAACAGCAGGGATGCAAGGTTGCCCACATTGTTCTCTGCAATGTCCGTATAACTTCAAGATCAGGTGGTAAATTTACCCAGATTACATTAAAAACTGTTGAAATTTTGAAATTACATTAAAAACTGTTGAAATTTTTTGAGATTTTTAGATCGCAAACCATGTCCACAAATGCGGATATTCGAGATTACGAATATCGACTTGGATATCATTACGGGTATTCGCGTAATTACGCTAAATTGCCAAGTTGCTAATCACTATTCTTGAATAGTGATGAGCGGCATAGGCAACATTCGTATTGAATTTTATGGAAAACATTCGGAAAATATTTGCATTTGGCAATATTCGTTTTTTTTTAATTGCGAATATCGGCAGTTTTTATTGCGAATTTCGCGCGCGCAATATATGTTTAACATATAGTGACGATTTTTGAAATATTCGCATCACCCCAATATTCATTTAAAAAACTGTTGATCGTGTTGCTAAGCTCTTGTTGCAGCCTTCCAATTCATCCACTTGCTTGAGAGGCATGTGTAATGGATAAAAAATACCGAATATCCGGAATTGCGAATAATTGTGAATATATTCACCATCTTCGCGAATTTCCGAATTGCCGATATTCGCGATTAATATTCGGAATCCAAATATTCACGATCATCACTATTCTTGAACACATTGGGTTACAATAATTTTTATTAAAGTTTTTAAAAGGTAAATACAAATTACAGGTAATCGTCAATAAGAGAAATCATACAAAAGAAAAAAGAGAAGAGAAGAGCTCAATAGGAAACTCTATTAAGAACAATACAATTACATTCTCTTATGTTGCCTATACTCATATCGCCTAGAGTCGTAAAATAGAGCAGTGATGTCAATACTAACCTAAAACTACTAATCGGAGATTAATCCGAGAAAAAAGACAAGAAGGAAGGGAGAAAAAAAAGAAAAAAGAAAAAAAGGAAAGAAACAAAGAAAAAACAGAGATAGAAAAAGCAGTGACCCCCTTCAATAAGTTAACAATTAGTGGGAGAACCCTTCTGAACATAGATAGTCAATCCACGGAGACCAGATCTTTAAGAACTTACATTGCGTGTCAAGGAGAGTCGCGGTCAATCTCTCGTTAACAAAGCAGTCCATTAGGCGCTGTCTTACCTCTATGAAGTTAAGCGTAGGTTGCCGCGATGATCGGGCTATCACCTGGCGGGTGGCCATAAAGACAAAGGAAGCTAACTGGTTTTGGTATTTGGTCAGAGATGGTATCCTACGATGTAGCAAAGCCTCCCATGGGTCACGAGCTAGTGAGCATCACAATAATGAACGCAAAAAATTATAAACTCTAATCCATAGTCGCTGTACCCGCGAACAAGACCACCAAAGAAAAGTGTAGGCTGTGGTGCTCAAATTTAGATAGGGAGAGAGGTGGAGTG
Organism: Ptychadena robeensis; assembly: GCA_036250615.1. Taxonomy (NCBI): domain Eukaryota; kingdom Metazoa; phylum Chordata; class Amphibia; order Anura; family Ptychadenidae; genus Ptychadena; species Ptychadena robeensis. Next base: position 155,685,202 of record CM070033.1, read on the forward strand.
GCTGTAGAATGTGCTAACAAAGACGTAAGAAAGTGATGAAGATGCTGATAGCGAAAAAAAGCAGAAGACGGCAGCTGATAGAGGTGCTGGATGTGAGCAAAGGGGATAACCCCATTAGTGGAATATAGATTATGGGTATGCTTCAAAAGGGTCGTCGCCCAGGCCCTGAAAGCTTGGGGATCCATTTGACCCGGGGGAAATAGGAAGAGAAAAAAAAACACCGGCCAAAGGGAGGTGTGGTGAAAGCAATCGAAATTTCACTTTAACTGAATCCCAAAGTCGTAAAGAGTGAGCAAACGTGGGGTCTAAAACTGGAGGGCGTAGGGGGGCGGGTATCCAGAGCATATTATATACGGGTAGAGGGTCGGCATCCATAATATTACAGAGCGCCCATAGCGGTAATTCGGCAGTAGCGTGCAGAGCTGCTAAATCGAGCGATCTGGGCCGCTAGATAATAGTTCTGTATATGGGGGACACCTAGACACCCATGGCGTTTGTGCTGGTAAAGGATGGTCGCTCGAACTCTGGGGCGCTTGGGCCCCCATATAAAGTGTAATAACTTACGCTGTTCGATCCAAAACACATGGGCCGGTATGGCAATGGGCAGAGCCCGAAAGAGATATAGAAGTTTAGGAAGGTAAGACATTTTTAAGGCATTGATACGACCAAACCAATACAGTTGGCATCGAGACCAGCTACCCAGCAGGCGGGCAAGCTCCTTAAACAGGGGTGGATAATTAGCTCCATACAGAGAGTCTGGAGACGCCGTTAGGCGTATGCCCAGGTACGGTAAAGAAGGGGGCCATAAAAATGTATATGTGGCTTGAAGATCAGCTAAAAGTGGAGGGGGGATGGTGATATTCAAGGCTCTAGATTTTGCTTCATTGACACAGAGACCAGAGAATAAACTAAATCTTACAAGTAAACTAAACAGGTTGGGCAGAGAAATTATAGGCTTTGAGAGACAAAGGAGAATGTCATCTGCAAAAAGTAGTGTCTTATGTGGATGTTGACGAATAGCTTGGGCTAACGGCTCCAGAGCCAGAATAAATAATATGGGAGAAAGTGGGCAACCCTGGCGGGTGCCCCTACTAATAGGGAATGGCTCCGATAAAAAACCACTGTATCCAATTCTCGTTTCTGGGCGGGCATAAAGTGCAGATATCCATGACAGAAAGCCCTCTTGGAAGCCCCATTTGCGAAGAGCAAAATATAGATACTGCCAACATAGGGTGTCGAAAGCTTTGTGAATATCGAGAGACAAGAGCATCGCAGGAATCGAGCGAGCTCGAACTATATGGAGCAACTGGACCGCCCGGCGGATGTTATCGCCAGCCTGGCGGTGGGGGACAAAACCCACTTGGTCGCCATGGACTAGGCGGCCCAGGAACTTATTCAATCGGAAGGCTAAAAGTTTAGCTAAGATTTTGATGTCATTGTTTAATAAGGATATCGGTCGATAATTAGCCCAGGAGCGAGAATCGGTATCGGGTTTTGGAATCATTGCTATCTTGGCTAGGAGCATGTCCCTGGGAAAGCTGCCTCCCTGTTTAAGGCTGTTGAACATGGTAGCCATGTAAGGGGCCAGGAAAGGGGCACATTTTTTATAAAATAGGCTTGAAAAGCCATCCGGTCCAGGTCGTTTGCCAGAAGCCATATCTTTTACCGTAGCCACTATTTCCAGCGGATCAACATCCTCATCTAAAGCCATAAAGAATGAAGGGGCCAACCGGGGAAGCGTAAGTGGAGCAAAAAAGGATTCCGCCTCATCCAGAGGAAAGGCCGAGGGGGCCGAATATAAATCAGCCAAATGTTGGCGAAACTCCCTCAGGATTTCCACTGGATTGCTTGTAAGGAGGTGAGACCTTGTCCGAAGAGCAATTGGTTTATGAGTCAGCTGTATAAACCGTAATCTATTAGCTAAAAGAGTACCGGGTTTATTTGCCCTCGCATAGAATTTCTGGCGAGCCCACCTCAGTTGCCGTTCGGCTAGATCAGTGAGGCATAAATCGAGTTCAGCCCTGGCTTTGTCGACGCGCTCTCTATTGCTCGGTGATGGGGAATCCTTAAAGGCCCGGGTAACCTGTTCTAGCTGGTTCTCCAGCATTACCCTATATGACCGCCGCTCTTTGTTTTTACGTGCTGCCAATTGAATTAGGCGACCTCGGATCACTGTCTTGTAGGCTCCCCATAGAATCGGAGGAGATGAAACAGAACCTTCGTTGATAGCGAAGAAATCCTCTGAAGCTCTCTGGATGGTATCTAGCACCTCTGGGCTAGACAACAAGGAATCGTTTAGCATCCATGAGGAAGCTGAGGTACAAGGTTGAAGGGATGTACAAACCAATAAGACCGGGTCATGGTCAGACCAAGGGACACATGGAATTTTAACAGAAAGTACATTAGGCAAGATATTAGCAGAAACAAAAATATGATCTATACGAGTAAAAATATTGTGTGAGGGAGAGTAATAAGTATAGTCACGTGCCAAAGGGTGAAACTCCCGCCAGACGTCAACCAGGCCATGAGAGGAAATCAGGGATCTAAAACCACCAGAGTCCGTAGACTGAGAAGGTAGAGCCGCGGATCTGTCCAATGAAGGACACAGCAGCAGATTGGAGTCCCCGTACAGAAAAACTGTACCGGACCTATGTGCTGCCAAAAGCGTGCATATCTCAATAAGAAATGCAAGCTGAGCGGTATTCGGGGCGTAATATGATAATATAGTGACATCATTACCTTGCAGGGAGCCTTTCAGCAAGAGGTACCGACCTTGGGGGTCCGCGATCTGGTTGGTGGAAACAAAATTCAGGCCCTTACGAAAGGCGATGAGGACCCCTCTTTTTTTAACTGGGGCGGAAGCCGTATAAACCTGAGGGAAGAAAGAAGAAACCCGAGAAGGAGTAGATGACTGTGAAAAGTGTGTCTCCTGCAAACAAGCAATATCAATCCTGTGTGAGTGAAAATATTTAAATGCTTTAGTTCGTTTTACAGGGGAGTTCAAACCCCTGACGTTGAGAGCTAAAACTCGGAGGGGGGTCATGGAAGTCAACAATAAAGAGAAAAAGAGGCAGTGTAAACAGTTGTCTTTTTATCCGGAGGAATACACAAATTGCTCAGTGCGCTCGGTGGATCAGTTATAAACACCCATGATCGCCCAGAATTAACATCGCCCAGAAAAAGAACATTAAAGACCTCTCTTTTAAATGAACATACGGACTTTTGTTTACTGTTAAAATGAATATTTATTTATCACAACACAACTTTATTTTTTGAAATGTACCAATCCCCATTTGGGGTTTGGCTGTAGAGCTGGGGTGGCCCGTTCGAAAGACCCCGTGTCTCTGCCGTAGGCAGAGAGAAAAATCGGATGGTTCGCTGGTCTGATTACCATCAGAACTCGCAACCCATCCAACCCTTCTTTGTACAATAAAGAGAAAAAGGAGGAGAGAAAAAGGTAGAAAAGAAAGAACTCAGAGCTGGAGAAAAAATAACAGATCAAAATCACTAAGAAAAAAAAATACACTAAAACACAATAAGAAAAACTAGCGCCGACCAAGGTCGGCCAAGAAAAACATATACGTTTAAATTAAAGCCAGCAGGTTCCACCAGACCGCCACTGGCCGGGCTGGGGAAGTACTGGCTAGTGGGGGGAACAAGTATCGCCACCCGGGAGAAGGGCGAAAAAGTTACTAGTGTCGTCGCACATAAGGAAAGAAAAACATTAAAAATTAACTTTATAACAGACAAGAGACTCAAAATGTTAGTATACGCTCACTCAAATTGGATCCAATTGGAGTAAGTTATTTTTAGGATAGTCAAGTAAGTGAAAATCATCAGATCAATTTCTACCAGAAGATTGCAATGTCTGGGGCCCCCTGCGCCGTAGTGCTTGAACGTGGGGATCTGCCACCGCTGGTGAGCTTAGTGGATGTTGGGGTGAAACTGGAGGGTCCTGCGGCCTAGGCGAAGATGCTGTGGAGGACTGGCTGCAATTGGGATCCGCTGGAACATGTAGGCCCAGGGTCTTAAAACATGCTCTCACCTCTTGCTGTGTCCGTAGCTGATAAGTGTGGGCCTTATAGGTAAAAATAAGTCGAAAGGGGTAACCCCATCGATAGCGGATGCCGTCCGCTTGCAAAACCAGTAAGTATGGACGAAGATTTCGACGTTTAATGAGGGTTGTTGGTGCAAGATCCAAAAACAATTAGTAGGTATGACCCTGGAAAGTCAGGTGTTTTGCAGCGCGCAATGCCTGCATGAGGCGCTCTTTGGTGTTGAAAAAATGCAATTTGACTACTACATCACGTCCTTCTGACAATGGGACCGAGCAGGGCTCTAGGACTCTGTCCCATTTCAAAACGTTCCGATGGGATATCAGGGGCGGCTCCTGAAAACGGGTGGTAACTGAGCTCTGTAAATCAGCAATATTTTCTGGTAGAGCCCGCGTATGCGTATATTTAACACACGGGCACGATTTTCATGTCTTCAGCAATGTCTTGTAAAAAGGAAATCTCAGATTTCAAGTGAGCTATCTCCTGTTCGTGACCCTCATACACTGGTAGCATCGTCCATTCTGACTCTAGTACTGAAGTTCTGTGGCCTATCTCTTTCATTTTTCTTTAAGGAGCCTCTGTAGCCAGCTGTCTAAGGCTGCTTGTATCTCTCTTTAATGATTGCCCGTATGTCAGCTAACAGGGAAGGGTCAGTCCCCTTCTGGACTGGTGTTGAGGGAACAATACACTGCCATCCTCTGATTTCCCCGAGCGGAGCGAGACACACCACCTCTGGTTTTGTTTGTCGCGCCGCCGCCGCCGCCATCTTGGGGCTGCGCGGAGCAGATTTTACAGATGTGCTCGCGCCGGTAGCAGCTGTTGCCTGCCTCTCGAACGGCCCGTGGGACCCATCGCAGGGTGGAGGAACCGAATCCAGCAGGGTAGAGGCAGTAGGTCTCCTTCTCAGACTGCTATATGGGAGAGCTGCTGGAAGCCGTCTGTCTCCTGGAGCCGCACGATGAGGAGTCAACAGACCGCCTCTCCTCCGCCTCGCACATGCGCCCCCCCTGGTTGTACTTTTCTTGAACACATTGGTTTATTACAGACAGGAATAAAGAGATCTAGTACTAGGAGTATCTCCCCATCCTCCCTCTCCCCTCCCCCCTCCCCGTATTTTAAAACCCATGACATCATGTGTTCTGGACTTTAAAAAAGAGAAAAACTGGTGAAATGGTTTCATAAGACTTGCAGAGAAATTATGTGGGATTATACTACAATAGAGGTGCCCATACAACTGGGAAGGGAAGGCTTAAAAATATATCCATATTTAAAAATTGACACAGTAAACTGACTCACACTGTCACTATTCAGAAAGATAGGCTTATTTATTTCCCGATAACTGCCCTTTAATGTAGGCTGTACATGTTTTACACGAGTGATTATTTTTAATCTCAACGGAATGGCTTCCATCAATATTGCAGGTGAAATAGGTTACTAAATCTTAATCTAGCCGCACAGTCTCAAGGCTGCGGATAATGTTCCTTCTCTTTGAAACAGTTCACGTGACCTGAAAAGGAGTTTTTAATGTCTTTTCCCACAGACACACATCTATAATAAAAATGATTTTGAAAGCCGAGTTAATATGCTTTCACTATGGTGGCACACAACTACATTGTCATCATAAAATCGCAACCCTTTCTTGCATCATGAAAACAGGTCGGTTTTTTTAAGCATCGAGCATTGTGATTGTCTAAGAAATTTAGATATCATGTATAATTCATTTACAGCTTCTGTAGAAGTCTTTGTCCTTCGAATGGGGCGGTCATAAGAGATGCAACAGATGAAGGAGGACTTAAAAAGGTCCAAAACTATGACCACTTAATGACCACTTACATTAATAGGCATAGTCCAAAAAAAAAACAGCATCATCACCTGGCGGCAACCTGGGACATTTATGAAAGGATTTTATCCTTTAGCTAATTGCATTTAAACTCTATTCAATCAACTTACAAGGGTACTTGATCAGATTTTGGCTTCTTGTGCACTCGATCAAATGTACATTCTCAAATTGTTGCTTCTATTTTGAATATCTCCATTGAATGGTCCATTATCCTTCCTTCCGGTTCTTGCATTACCCTTCTGGCTTTGGAGCGGCCAACAATACTTACACTCGAGTGAATCAGAGTGAAAAGTCCGTCCATTAGCGCTTTATCACCTCAGTCAGGCTTAAGCCGGCCTAGACGGTCGATCCCTGGCCGACTTGTAGCTGGACTCAGTACAGGCGTGGTGACCGCCTGCAAACTACTGCCAGGAATCGGTGGGTCTATGGCTGGCTTTAACCACTAATTAATTAAAATTGGCAACCTGACACTAAGAAATTAACACACTTTCCACTATAAATATTCAACAAAAACCCCCACAGGGTTCTTTCAGTACTGATCAACAGTTCTTGCTGTTAGTTCTCTATGACTGGAAAACTTTATTTCTAGAAACGAATGTTTAAGACCATTTTAATTTAGGGATGTCAATATATATTCATCCTAACTTCAGGGAACACCTATTAAGTACTACAGTCACAAATAACCTTACACAGACTCCCAAGAAAGTGCTGTTAAGAAAACATTGATCCATTACAGTTGTGGCAAGCTCTGATCTGCCTCTTGGTACTTGGTGCTTGATCTTGATTTCAGAACTAGTTATAGAAAAAAGAAGGGAAACAAAAAACATGCAGGCGTGCAAGCCCCCAGCTTTCAACAGTGTCTTGTTTCACTAAAAGTTTTTAATCGCCTATCAGCTAAACATGCACCTAGTAGTCAAATTGTTTGAATAAATAGTCACAACAGTTGGATTTTGAATGATATATATTGTAAGAAAATGTAAAGAATCTGACTTCTGAACGAATCTGAACAAATGCCAACTGTGGTCGCTAGAACGTTAAACCCAATTAAAAAAAAAAATGTCAGGTTTAGTGGGTGCTCATGTCATGAAAACACAAGGTTTGTAATAAGACCAGAGACCCGTCAATCACGGTGTTGGTTTTGATTGTAGGATGGTTGAGTGCTTGTGTGTAGGCTTAGCTAGGGCTACAATCGATCTATAAGAGCCCAAATGTGCGTGGCAAACACTTTCTTAGAAATATTGTACCGCTCCCTCGTCCCTCCTCCTACACATCAAACGATGATGCGCAGAATTGGCTGTAAAAAGCGATGCTTACATGGAGGTCAATGGAGGAAATCCCCCCCCCCCCCCTGCGCATGTTCAGCGGCATAAATTACATAATAAAGGTTATTTTGGCTAAACACCCAAGAGGTTAAAGAATCATCCGTATTTTGTGCGTAATACCACAGTACACCTCCAGGGTCTTGTGGTGTCTATTCTCAGAGCTATTTTGGTAGTGAAAAGGTATATTCAACTACTAGCCAAGTGGTTAATGTTACTGTTCGTTGTCTGGCGGTAATTTCAGTTGTTCCGTCGAGATGGGCCGAACATCGCCATTTTTACTGGTCCGCTAACGGGCGGTTCGGACTTTTAAATAGTCCGCCGTCCCCCCTGTTCGCGGACAGCATCAAATTTCCCCGCCTCAGTGACTCACAATCCTATCCTTGGAACCGCAACCGGAACGCATAGTTCCTGGTTCGGGCGGCAGGATGTGACGTCACTGACGTCCACTTTCCGGCTCAAGCCGGATTTTTCACTACAAGACCGGCTGCCTGCCCCGTGGCTTGTAGTGAAAAGATTCTTCCTCCCGCACGATCTCGCAGGTTCTGGATCCTGCCAGAGGAAGAATTTAGATCTCTTCTCTTCGGGAACGGGGCGGGTCGAACACCCGTACTGTCCGCCGCGATAGGATGGCTCACATGCTCGTTCGCCGCCGAACTGTCTCCGCGAACAGTTCGGGGTCCATCCTATTGTTCAGTTGCAGAACAATTGTGGCACAGACTATGCCCCTGTGTATCAATTCAAATACAAAAAAAAAGATAGTTGTCGCAGAATTTCGAGTAGCTGAACTGTAAGGAATGTGATGTCGCGAAAACGCCAAATTTTCGGGTTCGCGACGGCTGAACGCGAACTTCCGTGAAAGTTTCGAACACGCGAACACGCGAACCCCGCCATTTGACTTTCAAATGGGAGGCGAAATTTTTAAAAAACAAGGGACCCCCTTTCTGGCCACAATAGTGGTTGGGAAAGTTTCTTTCAAGGGGTCAAACACTGACAATGACATGACAGAGGGAATCATGGCAAAACTCCCCAGAAAGTTTTTTTTCACAAATAAATCCTCACCAAAGATTTCATGATATTCAATGGATCGCGTCGCATTGGCGGCGGGTTTTTCGGTCATATTCGCCCGCTTTGCGTTTTTCCGCGTTTCGTCATGGCCTTGACACCTGGACAATGACATGACAGAGGGGAATCCATGCAAAACTACTCCCAAGAAAAATTTTTATTTTTGCACAAATAAATCCGCACCAACGATTTCAAATAGAGTCAATGATCGCGTTTGCTTGCGGTTGCCGCGTCATCTTCTTCGCGTCGCGTTGGCGGGTTTTCGCGTCGTTTTCGCGCACTCATGGGCTTGCCCCGTGTCAAACCACCTTTGGCCCGTGTCACCATCCCTTTGCCCGGTGTCATCAACTATTGTCCGTGTCACGCCTTGTCCGTGTCACTACCATTCCCGTGTCACTGACTCTTTGTCTCCTGAGAACACCACGACTAAGATCCTTCTCCACTCTCTCAGGCATCAGGTGAATGGCATCTCTCCTTGCTATGTTTATAGAGGGTAGGATGGTCCGTGAGGTGGTGGGTGCTGATTGGCCTGGATGATGCCTGCTGACTGAGACCACAGGGTCAAAGTTTGTTCAATGTAAAAAGATAGGGCGACTATTTTTTGCCATGTTTTCGAGTATTCGTGCGAACGTGAACCTGCGATATTCGCCGCTGAACAGTTCGGCGGCGAACAGTTTTCGGGCTCTCTATTAAGGAAGAGTTGTAGGAACAAAGCCAAGTCAAAATACTTCCTATTTGTAATATTCTCACAACTCTTCCCTACAACACCAACAATTTTATGTAAAATACCATAAATAGGGGCAATCAACTCACAAAATAATGAGTTGAAATTTTGCACCATCTGTAAACATAACAACTTATTGTAAAAAAAAAATGTCTACACAATAACAAACACAAAGAAAAGTTAAAACAACATTAACATTTTTGTTCTGTTAACAGCATCAAAAAATCACACAAAAATAACCCAAAAAAGTATATGAAAACAATATAAACAGTATTTTAGGTATATTTACAAGTTATCAAATTTTTATCTAATTAGTTGATAGGGGTGTGGGCGACTAGGCTTTAGTGACCTGTGGTCAGGAGGAATAGGTTAGTGTGATCATTTCGAATGGGGCAATTTAAAGACTGTTATGTGTCTAGGAGGACGACATAAGGTGAAATCAAAGTGACAAGTAAATATGTTGTCTCCTGCTTGTCCTATAGTGCCATCTGAGAAAGAACCTACCTCTCTGCTTGTGTCATGGTGGGGGCTGCCACAGAACCATGGTTTTCTTTTTGTTTATTTAGTCCCTTCCTAATATTTTATTAATTTAACGGCTTCTTCGGTCTGACCCAAGGATCATTTCATGCTCTGGTATTTATTTTTCCATTGGTGGTTTCATTAGACATCCTGCATAATATATGGGGAACAGGAATGCCATACTTGATGGATAAACATCTAGAAAAAAAATGAATTGAATAATAAATAAAATTGAATTTACAGACTCTATTTATTCCAGGCAAACTCACCATGGATTATGCAATGTCTTATCTAATGGATCGCTTCTGATCACGCATAAATATATAAAGGCATAATAGAAAAAATATAATTTTATATTTTCATAATACATTTTATCTAACAAAGTTATGGAAGCATGTAAGTCATATAAATTCTGTCATTAGAGCACATTTCAGGAGATACGTTCCTACAAATAAATGTATAAAAATAAAACTGACGATAAAAGTAAAAGAACAGATAATGTTGCGATAATTTTCTTTACGTTTTACTTTACTTATTTGCACATTTGTTGTTTTATAATGTGCTTTATTTTTATAGCCTCAACTAATATTGTCACATGAACAGAATCCATAGTCGTGTGTAAGCTGAAGTTACATTTCATCAGCTGGAGTCCAGCTAAGGATTACCACCAAGCTTTCTTACCCCGTGATGGACTAAGCTTACACTCATCATAACACACCAGAAACCCCTCACCTCAATTACATTACAGAAGTACATCCAGCAGTCTTTGCAGCATAGGGAGTGTGCGGGGAACTGGCGCCTCCCATGAAAGAGAGAAGGGTAGCATGGAGCTGAGCTTGCAGCCTCTCTTTGCCAGAGGCTGTAGGAGACAGGATGTCACCCCTAACATCCAGATAGTATCTGGTGTGGTCCACAATTGCCACCTGCCTTATGTTGCCACTGATGGTGTGCACCCCCTGCAATCTCTAGCGCCCCCCCCCCCAAGGTAGGAGATCATCGACAACTAAGATACACCATGGTTTGGGTAAATGAGATACACTTGGTGCAATATGTATGTATTGCTGTTGTTGAAATTTTTCAGGAATTAGGCAACATTTGTAACACAAACCAAAACTTACCCTTTTAATTCGCAAACATTTTCAGTACTTGAAAAACAACACTTAACAATTAAAAAAACCATTAGTAATCCTTGTAAATGAGAAACTTAAAAAGAAGGGTTTTACAATTTTTTTATTAATAATAGAGTGTTGTACCATGTTAGCCATAATTATTAAGAGTTTGGAGTTCAAGTGATACCCTTTATTGAATAACTTAAATTTTTGAAAAAGCACGCTTTCAGGATGTCTCATATCCCTTCTTCAGGCCTAATCTTAAATCTGAAGAATCCCAAAAGCTTGCTTTTTCAATGACTTCAGTTAGCCAATAAAGAGGATCACTTGAACTCCAAACTCTCTCCTATTTTTTATGATACATTACAAGTTCCAACATAAATGGTCAATAGTGATGGCCGAACTTCGGCCAGGTCAGTTAGCGAACAGGTGGATCGGACTTTTAAAAAAGTCTGACGTCTGCCTGTTTGCAAGGAGATTCAAATTCCCCGCCTGTTCTCTAGGAATTTGAATTGGAAAAAAACGGAAGTGACTTCAGTGACTTCCGGTACCTGGAACGCATAGTTCCAAGTCACTGAAATCACTTCTGGTTTTCGGAGCTGATTTTTCACTGGAAGACCAGGTTCTCTACCCAGTCTCTAGTGAAAAGATTCATCCTCCGGCGTGATCTTACTGCTCATGATCCTGCCGGTGGAAGAGTAATAAGCTCCTTCTCACCGGTGAATGGGGTGGTCGAACACCTGTACTGCTCGTCGGCAGAATGTGAACATCCATGTTTACTGCCGAACTGTCTGCCTTATGGACAGTTTGGCCATCGCTAATGGTTAACAGCAATAAATATTTTGTAGATGTATGTACATGTGTATCAGAAGGTATGTCCTTGTATACTGTATATATTTGCTGTTAACTTCATGAATGCTAATAAACTCCACATTTCATTACACATATTTAAATATAATGATAAATTATTTACCGGAGGTCCCCAGAATGGATAATCAAAACTGAAAAATCCAAAAGTCTGTTGACGGTATATTTAGCATTTTACAGTTTATGTATGCATACACACATCAGTACATTTGACTTTTTTATTACAATTAATGATGGATCATGCCAGAACATATTATTAGACTTGTCAGACAGTAATACTATTCATTATTACATTATTCTGTTGCTCATTTCATTTTTTTCTGCATGAATATTTCAGGAGTTTAAATAAAGATATTTCTTTATAAGTACACGAATGTGTCAGCCTGTCGGGAGATCATGGGAGCAATAATTTTTAAATTAAATTAGGAATATCATGTATATAGTTTAGTGTGTATTACGGGATGTAAGAACTGTAGCATTTTATGTTAATGGTTGTAATGTTTGCTATTTTTTTTAACTCCCTGAGAACATTATTTAGCATACTACAGTCAGGCAAGAGCTACCTGGGCAAACCTAACATTACAGGAAAATATTAATTGACTGGCTTTCCTGAGGATTCAGTGGCCTCATTGTGTTTTCCAGATATTAAATGTTGGTTAGTTCTTCGGGGTCACAAAATATAGAAGGAAATCCTATTACAACCTGTCAATTAAATTAAAATAACATCAACAAAGGCACTAACAGTTGATGATTACTTTTTATTATTATTATTTTCATCATTTATATATATAGCGCCAATATATTACGCAGAGTGGAGATACAACACTGGATAGGACACACAGGTACATGTTATGACAAAGGAGGAGTAGAGGACCCTGCCCAATCAGGCTTACAATCTAATAGGTGGGGGAACAGAGTATACAATAGGTTGGGGGTGATGCTTTTCAATTTGTTCCTTTCCATCTGTGGCTAAGGTGGCATTTTCCAGTCAAATGTGAGTCACACATACTCTCAATTATGAAGGGGGTGAAGACTATGACACATGACTGACATTTACAATTAGTGATGAGCAGCAGCATAGGCAATTTTCGTATTTGCAAAATATCAAGAAAAAATATTCTCAATAAATTCGAGAATTTGCGATATTGCATATAGAGCTTGCTGCAATATATATATATTTAATATTGCGATTGTGAACGCAGTATATACTGATGTCAAAAAAATGTATATTTGCGATCAGGAAAATATAGCACTATATTCCATATCTTCGATATTCACAATAAAAACTCTCCATTAGAATAGCGATCAACACTGTTTACAATGCAAGAAAATTTTAAAAACTTTGGATACAACTTTTTTTTTTTTATAACAATGGCATTCTTTCGTCTTTAACTTTAGTTTTATTTTATTTTATGTGGTTGCAATGTTTATACTCATTTTACTTTTTGGTGCTGGCATCAGGTGTATTTATGTACATGTTTGTGAATATTTTTGGCTAAATTTAGTAAAATGAGAATTAGGACCATTTATCTTCATTATATTAACTTATTTAAAAGAAACTGACATTTGTTCTTTTTGCACCATGAAAATTACATATTTCATTTTAGTACTTGTTTCCTTGAACCTCCTGAGCGTTTCGCCGAGGTCCAGATTTCTGTACCAAAAGCGTTCCGCTGTTTATCATTGAAAAAGAC